>CANTUZ010000014.1:8191215-8359871 GCA_947846985.1 Fratercula arctica | reverse complement strand
CCCCCAAACCTCCCCCCACCCCTCAAACCTCCCCCCCCCCCACTCACTTCGCCCTCTCCCGGGGCTCGATGAGGCTCCGCTTCTGCAGGCTCTTGAAGCGATCGCGCAGGACGCTGCCCTCGGGCTGAAACCGGGGGGGGGGGACAACACACACAAAGTGACCCCCAGCCATGATTTTGGGGGGGGGGTGTGTGTGTGTCCCACAAACCCCCTCCCCCTGCCATGTTGGGGGGGGGGGGGCACACGGACACAGCAGCCCCCTCAGCACCCAGGCCCTCGCCTACGCGGCGAAGCCCCGGGACCCCGAAAACCTTCACATTCCCAGCCCCGCCGGTGGGGGGGGGCTGCGAATCCTCGTAGCGCAAGGATGGGGCTCATCATGGGGCGCCGCCGCCCCCCCCCCCCCCCCCCCCCAAGTCCCAAAAGCGGGGGGGGGACACACCCCCACCCCCCCCCCCATTGTGTCCCCGAGGGGGTGACGCACCTTCAGCGCCCGCAGGGACTCGGCCAGTTCCTCGCTCAGCTGCACCTCCAGGCTGGGCTCCTCGTACCTGGGGGGCACGGGGGGGGGGAGTTGGGGGGGGGGGCAAATTAGGGGGTGGGGGGGGAATTGGAGGGGGAAATTAGGGGGCGGGGGGGCAAAATTGAGGGGGGGGGGGGGAATTGGAGGGGGAAATTAGAGGGTGGGGGGAAAATTAGAGGGAGGGGGTAAATTGGGGGGGAGAAATTGGGGGGGCGAAATTAGGGGGTGGGGGAAAATTAGGGGGCGGGGGCAAATTGGGGGGGGCAAAATTAGGGGGCAGAAATTAGGAGGTGGGGGAAAATTAAAGGGCGGGGGGTAAATTGGGGGGGCAAAATTAGGGGGTGGGGGGCGAAATTGTGGGGGGCAAAATTAGGGGGCAGAAATTAGGGGTGGGGGGAAAATTAGAGGGAGGGGGATAAATTGGGGGGGGCAAAATTAGGGGGTGGAAATTAGGGGGTGGGGGGAAAATTAAAGGGCAGGGGGTAAATTGTGGGGGGCGAAATTGGGGGGTGGAAATTAGGGGGCGGGGGGCAAATTGGGGGGGCGAAATTGGGGGGGCAAAATTGGGGGTGGGGGGAAAATTAGGGGGTGGGGGAAATTGGGAGGGCAAAATTAGGGGGCAAAAATTAGGGGGTGGGGGGAAAATTAAAGGGCAGGGGGTAAATTGTGGGGGGCAAAATCAGGGGGTGGGGGGCGAAATTGGGGGGTGGAAATTAGGGGGCGGGGGGCAAATTGGGGGGGCAAAATTAGGGGGCGGAAATTAGGGGGTGGGGGGAAAATTAGGGGGTGGGGGGCAAATTGGGGGGGTGAAATTGGGGGGGGGGGCAAAATTAGGGGGTGGAAATCAGGGGGCAAGGGGGAAAATTGGAGGGGGGTAAATTGGGGGGGCAAAATTAGGGGGCAAAATTAGGGGGCGGAAATTAGGGGGTGGGGGGAAAATTGGGCGGGGGCAAATTAGGGGGGCAAAATTGGGGTCAAAATTAGGGGGTGGGGGGCAAAATTGGGGGGGCAAAATTAGGGGGCAGAAATTAGGGGGGGGGGGGGGGGCAATGGGGGGGCGGGGGGGGCCAGAGGCTCACCTGAGGCGCCCCAGGCGTCGGGGCAGCGCGTCCCTGGCCCGGCGTTGGGCCGCTCGCGCCCCCCGGCGCCGCAGCAGCTCGGCCTCCCTGCGCTCCAGCTGCCGCCGCAGCCCCCGCAGCCGGAACAGCTCCTGCCGCCGGCACCGCGCCGCCTTCTCCTGCCGCTGCCGCAGCGCCTGCCGCCACAGCCACCCCCCCCGGGCCCGTCAGGACGCCGGGGGGGTGTCCCTTGTGTGTCCCCCCCCCCGTCCCCGAGCCGCCCTCACCGAGGCTCGCGCTTCCTTCTCCCGCCGGCGCTGCTGCTCCGTCTTCTTCTCCCCCCGCGGCGCCGCTTTGGGGGCCGTTTCCTCCCGTTCCGTCGTTTCCTCCTCGTCCCCCGATTCCTCCAGCAGCCCCTCGCACTGCTCCTGGAAAACCGTCTCCTGGGGGGCGACGAGGCGGGGGGGGGGGGGTTAGTTTTAGGGACACCCCCCCCCCCCCCTTTGGAATCCTCCCCCCGGGGCGCGGGGGTCTCACCGGCGTGGGGAGCTGGGCGCCGGCGGGGACCTGCAGCTGCCGCTCCACCTTCTCCTCCGCCTTCTTCTTCCTCACCTCCACCTCGTGAGCCCGCAGCAGCAGCGCCTGAGCCCCAAAATGGGTCAGCCCCCCCCCAAAAAAAGGGGTCAGCTCCCCCCCCCCCCCCCCCAAAAAAGAAAGGGGGTCAGCCCCAAACCTGGTGGTCCTCAAAGGTGGGGTTGTAGGAGCCGCCGGCGGCGATGACCTCCACGGCGGGGACCTGCGAAGGCTTGGTCTGCAGCCTGGCGGGGCGCTGGGGGGGGGGGAAATGGGGGGTGAGGGGTGTCATCCCCCCCCCCCCCCGCCCAGGGTGTGTGTCCCCCCCCCCACCGCAGGGTGCCCCCCACCCCGCTCACCTTCACCCTCTGCTTCTTGGTCTGCTGCAGGAACCAGGCGTCCTGCCCCGCCAGCGCCCGCTCCAGGGGGTCTGCGGGGACACCGGCACTTCGGGGTGGGGGGGGGACGACAGACACGGGCCACCCTGACCCCCCCAAAAGCCAAGGGAGACCCCCCCACCCCACCCCACCTTATTTTGTCAATAAACTGGGGGGAAATCCCCATCTCGGACTGGTTTTTTGTGCCCCGCAAATGGGGGAAATGGCCAAAAAGGGGGGTTGAAACGGCCCCAAAAGGGGGCGAAATGGCCCCAAATGTCCCCAAAAGGGAGCAGAACGGCCACAAAATGGGTTAAAAATGTCCCCAGATGTCCCCAAAAGGGGGCAAAATGGCCCCAAATGTCCCCAAAAGGGGGCGAAATATCCCCAAAAGGGGGCGAAATGGCCCCAAATGTCCCCAAAAGGCAGCAGAACGGCCACAAAATGCGTTAAAAGTGTCCCTAGATGTCCCCAAAAGGGGGCAAAATGGCCCCAAATGTCCCCAAAAGGGAGCAGAACGGCCACAAAATGGGTTAAAAATGTCCCCAGATGTCCCCAAAAGGGGATGAAATGTCACCAAAAGGGGGTGAAATGTCCCCGAATGCCCCCAAAAGGGGGTGAATTGTCCCCAAATGCCCCCCAAAGGGGGTGAAACATCCCCAAAAGGGAGTGAAATGTCCCCAAAAGGGGGCAAAATGTCCCCAAATGTCCCCAAAAGGGGGCAAAATATCCCCAAAAGGGGGCGAAATGGCCCCAAATGTCCCCAAAAGGGAGCGGAACAGCCACAAAATGGGTTAAAAATGTCCCCAGATGTCCCCAAAAGGGGGCAAAATATCCCCAAAAGGGGGTGAACTGTCCCCAAATGCCCCCAAAAGGGGGTGAAATGTCCCCGAATGCCCCCAAAAGGGGGTGAAACATCCCCAAAGGGGAGTGAAATGTCCCCAAAAGGGGGCAAAATGTCCCCAAATGTCCCCAAAAGGGAGCAAAATGGCCCCAAAATGGTTTTAAGAATGACCCCAAAAAGGGGGTGAAACATCCCCAAATGTCCCCAAAAGGGGGCAAGTCCTCCCCAACACCCCCCCGCCTTCCTTACCGTCGCCCCCCCAGATGTCGTAGAAGCCCCGCTGGGGGTCGGAGCGCACCCTTCTCCTCCCTCTTCCCGGGGGGGGCGCCCCCCCCCGCCTCCGCCTCCTCCTGCCGCCGCCGCAGCCGCTCCCGCAGCCGCCGCTCCCCCCGCGGCAGCTCCCCCTTCTCCGCCTTTTTGGCCCAAAACTCCCGGCGCCGCTTCTCCTTCCGCCCGTTGGGCACCTGATAGGCCAAAATACTGGGGGGGGGGGTGTCCCTTAACCCCCCCTTGTGTGCGTGTCTCGTGTGTCCCCCCCCCCCCCCCCCCCCCCCCCCCCCCCCCCCCAATAACTCACTTTTTGGGGGGCGGCACTTTGGAATCGGGCTGGAGCACGAGGTCGACGTGGAGCGGCTTCTCCCTGCCCTTGTTCAGGCACCGATCTGGGGGGGGGGACAACGACACAGTGAAAAAATGGGGGGGGGGGACACGACACACGACATGTGGGGCACCCCAGGGGGGGTGTGCGGGGTGCCCCCCCCCCCCCCAAAAAAAACCCCCTCCCCAAACGCACTCACCCTTCTCGGCGTTGCCCGTGTCCACGAAGAAAAGCCCCTCGTCCGGCTGCTCCGCGATCAGGCCCCTGCCCGGGAGCCCCCCCCCCACCTTCCGTCACATCGGGGCCCCCCCAGATCCTCAGGGCCCCCCCCAAAACCCTTCCCCCCCCCCTCCCCCAAGGCTTCTAATGCCCCCCAGACCCTCAGCCCCCCCCCCCCCCCAAACCCTCAGGGCTCCCCCAGGGCTTCTAGTGCCCCCCCAGAGCCTCAGCCCTCCCCTACCCCGAGCCCTCGGGGCCCCCCCTCAAACCCTCAACCCCCCCCAAAGGCTTCCAGTGCCCCCCCCCCCCCCCCAACATCAGCCCCCCCCCCCGGCTTCTAATGCCCGACACACGACGTCCACCCCCCCCCAAGGCTTTCTACCCCCCCCCCCCACAAGGCTTCTAACACCCCCCCAAACCCTCAGGGCCCCCCCCCGGCTTCTATCGTCCCCCCCAAACTCCTCAACCCCCCCCCAACCCCCCAAGGCCCCTCTGAGCACACACACACACACCCCCCCCCGGGCCCCCGAGGCCTCTCGCTCCCCCCGGGGCCCTCACACCCCCCCGGGGCCTCTCGGGACCCCCCCAGAAGACCCCGCCGGGTCTCCCCAAGGCTTTTGGGCCCCCCCTCACCCCGCCGCCCGCTGCTGCAGCCCCACGTCCTCCAGAAAGTCGCCGATCTGGCGGCCCAGCCGCGCCTCGGGGCCGGCCCAGCGCTTCCAGCCCTTCTTGCGGTTGCGGGGCCCGCGGGAGGCGCGGCGGCGGCGGGAGGGGGCGCCGGGGTCCCGGGATCCCGGGCCCAGGCCCAGGAACGGCGCGGAGGGGGCGGCCGCGGGCGCCGCCATCTTGGCGAAAAGGAAGGGCCTGCGGCGGCGAGGCCGGAAGCGCCTTTACGCCACTTCCGGTCGCCATGGTGGGGAGGGAGGGCAGGGGCGGCGCCATCTTGGGGAGGCCGCGTAAGGGCGCCGCCATCTTGGGAAGGGCAGCGCCATCTTGGGAAGGAAGGGCGCCGCCATCTTGGTGAGGTCCAGACGCGGGGTCCGCCCCCCCCAATTCCTTGCACACACCCCTCCCCGTTGCACCCCGTTTTATCTCCCCTTTGCCCCCCCCCAATTTACACCCCCCCCGGCACCCTCCCCCCTCCTTGCACCCCCATTTTACCCCCCTCACACCCCCCCCAGCCCCACAACTCTCCGCCTCCTCCATCCTCAGCCTCCATTTATTGCCCCGAGGGGGTAGATTTTGGGGGGGGGGGTGTATATTTTTGGGGGGGGGGGTCTGTTCTCACTCGGCCGACCCCTTGGGCCGCCGCTTGGAGGGGGGCACGAGGCGGGGGGGCAGGTTGGGGGGCAGCCCCCTCCCCTCCAGCTTGGCGCCGATGAGGTGGCCGGCCAGGGCGAACTCCTCGGCGTCCAACATGCCGTCCCCGTCCACGTCGCTGAGGCGCCAGATGCGGCCCAGTACGGAACTGGGCAGGTTACTGGTCACCATCCAGCCCCGCGCCCGCCGCCCGCTCAGCTTCCCCCCCAGCGGCGCCAGCCCGTAGAAGATCTCGTCGTACTTGGCTTTGTCCTTCGTCACCACCCACTCCTCCTCCTCCTCCTCGCCGCCGCCGCCGCCGTCCTCCTCCTCCTCTTCCTCGTCGCCGAAGGGTCCCAAGCGGGCGCCGTCGAAGGCCCCCCCCTGCACCCCGGGGTGGGGGGGGTCCCGCAGCTCCTCCTGGCGCAGCAGCGGCATGAGGGCGGCCATGTCGGCCCCCAGCAGCTCCTCCAGCCCCGCCAGCAGCCGCCGCTTGGGAGCGGGGAAGCGGGAGAAGTCGTGGGCCTGCAGCTGCTCCTGCGGGGGGGGGGGGGGGGGAAATGGGGGTCAGGACCCCCCAGGGAGCCCCCGACGTGGGGGGTGGCAGCCCCATGGACCCCCCCCCCACCACCACCACAATGCGGGGGTCAGGATCCCAACGGATGTCCCAGCTTGGGGGTTTGCATCCCATCAGACACCTCCCAACAGGGGGGCAGGACCCCCGGGGAGCCCCCAACGGGGGGGTCAGGATCCCGACAGGGGGGTCAGGACCCCCAGGGAGCCCCCAACGGGGGGGTCAGGATCCCGACAGGGGGGTCAGGGTCTCCAGGGAGCCCCCAACATGGGGGTCAGGACCCCCAGGGAGCCCCCAACGGGGGGGTCAGGATCCCGACAGGGGGGGCAGGGTCTCCAGGGAGCCCCACACATGGGGGTCAGGATCCCAACATGGGGGTCAGGACCCCCAGGGAGCCCCCAACGGGGGGGTCAGGATCCCGACAGGGGGGGCAGGACCCCAACATGGGGGTCAGGGTCTCCAGGGAGCCCCCAACGTGGGGGTCAGGATCCCAATGGATGTCCCAGCTTGAGGGGCAAGATCCCAACATGGGGCTCAGCACCCCAGTGTGGGGCTCAGCACCCTGATATGGGGCTCAGCATCCCAACAGACCCCCCAGTGTGGGGCTCAGCACCCTGATATGGGGCTCAGCACCCCACTGGACCCCCCAGTGTGGGGCTCAGCACCCCAGTGTGGGGCTCAGCACCCTGATATGGGGCTCAGCATCCCAAGAGACCCCCCAGTGTGGGGCTCAGCACCCTGATATGGGGCTCAGCATCCCAAGAGACCCCCCAGTGTGGGGCTCAGCCCCCCCCAGGCCCCCCCCATAGGGGGCTGAGCCCCCCGGGCGCGCGGGCCGGGCGCTGCCCCACACCTGCATGCGGGCGCAGTCGGGGAAGTCGGCGGGGGGCAGGTGCTGCTCCAGCTGGATGCGGGCGAAGAGCAGGGGCAGGTGGGCGATGAGCTGCCGCTTGCGGCTCTCCTTCCCGAACACCGCCGGCATGGCCTGCCGCAGCGCCCCCAGGATGTGCGCGTGCACCTGCGGGGGGCACGGGGTCACGGGGGCACGGGGGCACGGGGGGGACGGGGGGACACAGGGTCATGGGGGGACACAGGGGGCACGGCCTCACGGGGGACAGGGGGCACAGGGTCATGGGGGGGGCACAGGGGGGACAGGGGGCATGGGGGGACACGGGGGGCACAGGGTCTCGGGGGGGGCACGGGGAGGACAGGGGGCACGGGGGGACACGGGGCCATGGAGTCATGGGGGGTGACGGGGTCACAGGGGGCGTGGGGTCATGGGGGGTGACGGGGTCACAGGGGGCATGGGGTCACGGGGGGGGGCACGGGGGGGCGCAGGGGGCGTGGGGTCATGGGGGGACACGGGGGGTGTGGGGTCATGGGGGGACACGGGGGCATGGGGTCACGGGGGGACACAGGGGGCATGGGGTCATGGGGGGTGACAGGGGGCACAGGGTCATGGGGGGGCGTGGGGTCATGGGGGGACATGGGGGCGTGGGGGTACACAGGGGTCATGGGGCGGCACAGGGGGCATGGGGTCATGGGGGGTGACAGGGGGCACGGGGTCATGGGGGGACATGGGGGTGTGGGGTCATGGGGGGTGGGGGGGGCACAGGGGGCATGGGGTCACGGGGGGGCACAGGGGGCGTGGGGGCACAGGGGGGCACAGGGGGCACGGGGTCATGGGGGGTGACAGGGGGACACGGGGTCACAGGGGGCACAAGGGGACACAGGGGGCAAGGGGTCATGGGGGGACACGGGGTCACAGGGGTGACACAGGGTCATGGGGGCACGGGGTCACAGGAGGAGGTTGTGGGGTGATGAGGGGTCACAGGGGGCGTGGGGTCACGGGGGGACATGGGGGGGCACAGGGGGACACGGGGTCACGGGGGGTCACAGGGGTGATGGGGGGCACGGGGTCACAGAGGGACACCCCATCCCTATCCCCAGTCCGTCCCAGTCCCTCCCAGTCCCTCCCAGTCCCTCCCAGTCCATCCCAGTCCCCATCCCAGTCCCTTCCAGTCCATCCCAGTCCCTCCCAGTCCATCCCAGTCCATCCCAGTCCCTCCCAGTCCATCCCAGTCCCTCCCAGTGCCATTCCCGTTCCCGTTCCTGGGCGGACGCGGTGGCCGCAGGTGGCCGGATGCGATAAGGCCGGTGCCGGGGGGGACCGGGAATAACGTCACCCCCCCGCCGTGGGGGGGGGAGGGGCGGGGGGGACCTTAATTACTCGGTAATTAAGGGGCGGAAGGCGCCGCCCCACGGGAACCCCCGAACGAGGCCGGGCACGGGATGGGGGGGACACGTCACCCTCGGCCCCCCCCGGCAACGGGGACATTGTCGGAGGCGGCCGGGGACCCACAGCTCCGCGGCTCCGGCTCCCGCTGCCCCATAGATCCATGGGGAGCCCCAAGGGGTCCTGGTGCCCCATTGATCCATGGGGAGCCCCAAGGGGTCCTGGTGCCCCATTGATCCGTGGGGAGCCCCAAGGATTCCTGGTGCCCCATTGATCCATGGGGAACCCCAAGGGGTCCTGGTGCCCCATTGATCCGTGGGGAACCCCAAGGGGTCCTGGTGCCCCATTGATCCCTGGGGAGCCCCAAGGATTCCTGGTGCCCCATTGATCCATGGGGAGCCCCAAGGATTCCTGGTGCCCCATAGATCCATGGGGAACCCCAAGGATTCCTGGTGCCCCATTGATCCATGGGGAGCCCCAAGGGGTCCTGGTGCCCCATTGATCCATGGGGAGCCCCAAGGATTCCTGGTGCCCCATTGATCCATGGGGAGCCCCAAGGATTCCTGGTGCCCCACAGATCCATGGGGAGCCCCAAGGATTCCTGGTGCCCCATTGATCCATGGGGAGCCCCAAGGATTCCTGGTGCCCCACAGATCCATGGGGAGCCCCAAGGATTCCTGGTGCCCCATTGATCCATGGGGAGCCCCAAGGATTCCTGGTGCCCCACAGATCCATGGGGAGCCCCAAGGATTCCTGGTGCCCCATTGATCCATGGGGAACCCCAAGGATTCCTGGTGCCCCATTGATCCATGGGGAGCCCCAAGGATTCCTGGTGCCCCATTGATCCATGGGGAGCCCCAAGGGGTCCTGGTGCCCTATTGATCCCTGGGGAACCCCAAGGATTCCTGGTGCCCCATAGATCCATGGGGAACCCCAAGGGGTCCTGGTGCCCCATAGATCCATGGGGAACCCCAAGGATTCCTGGTGCCCCATTGATCCATGGGGAACCCCAAGGGGTCCTGGTGCCCCATAGATCCATGGGGAACCCCAAGGATTCCTGGTGCCCCATAGATCCATGGGGAACCCCAAGGGGTCCTGGTGCCCCCTGTTGTCCCCATGGATCCCCAGCGCCCCCCGAGGAGCCCCTCTGCCCCCTTACCCCCCCCCAGCAGCCGTGGGGTGTCTCCCCCCCCCGTGGCTCACCCTGACGAGCCGGGCTCGTTTGACCAGATCGTTGAGCTTGCGGAGGGCGGCGTTCCGGGGTAAATTCTGGATCTCCTGGAACAAATCCTGCTCCTCCAGCTCGAAGAGGCGGCGGTTGTCGGGCACCAGGAGGGGCTGGGCCCAGAAGGAGCCGATGAAGACCCTCAGCACCTCGGGGGTGTCGAAGGCCTTGCCCAGGCCCCACATCAGCGCCCCATAGACGCGCATCAGCTGCTGGGTCTCCACCCCGTCGGCTTTGTTGAGGACCACCCGGATCTTGTCCTCGTTGCCCTTGAGGGCTCGGATGGCTTCCGAGAACTCGTCGGAGATCTCCAGCTTGTGGGCGTCGAAGAGGAGGACGATGAGATCCACGCGCTCCGCGAACCACTGCAGCACGGCCGGGAAGTCGTAGCCTGGGGGGGAGGGGAGGGGGGGGGAAGGGGGGGGGGTTATGGGGCGTGTTGGGGGAGGGGGGGGAGGGGAGGGGGGGGGATATGGGGGGGGGGTTATGGGGCGTGTTGGGGGGAGGGGGGGGAGGGGGGGGTTATGGGGCTTGTTGAGGGAGGGGGAGGGGGGGAAGGGGGGGGATATGGGGTGTGTTGGGGGGAGGGGGGAAGGGGGGGGATATGGGCGTGTTGGGGGGGAGGGGAGGGGGGGGAAGGGGGGGGATATGGGGCGTGTTGGGGGAGGGGGGGAAGGGGGGGATATGGGGTGTGTTGGGGGGAGGGGGGGGGGGGGAAGGGGGGGGATATGGGGTGTGTTGGGGGGAGGGGGAGGGGGGGGGAAGGGGGGGGGATATGGGGCGTGTTGGGGGGGAGGGGAGGGGGGGGGAAGGGGGGGATATGGGGCGTGTTGGGGGAGGGGGGGAAGGGGGGGATATGGGGTGTGTTGGGGGGAGGGGAGGGGGGGGAAGGGGGGATATGGGGTGTGTTGGGGGGAGGGGGACGGGGGGGGGAAGGGGGGGGATATGGGGTGTGTTGGGGGGAGGGGGGGAAGGGGGGGGATATGGGGTGTGTTGGGGGGAGGGGGGGGAAGGGGGGGCTATGGGGTGTGTTGGGGGGGAGGGGAGGGGGGGGAAGGGGGGGGGATATGGGGCGTGTTGGGGGGAGGGGAGGGGGGGGAGGGGGGGGGATATGGGGCGTGTTGGGGGGAGGGGGAGGGGGGGGAAGGGGGGGATATGGGGCGTGTTGGGGGGAGGGGGAGGGGGGGGAAGGGGGGGGATATGGGGGGTGTTGGGGGGAGGGGGGGGAAGGGGGGGGGATATGGGGCGTGTTGGGGGGAGGGGGGGGGGGGGAAGGGGGGGGATATGGGGTGTGTTGGGGGGGGGGGGAGGGGGGGAAGGGGGGGATATGGGGTGTGTTGGGGGGAGGGGGAGGGGGGGGAAGGGGGGGGATATGGGGCGTGTTGGGGGGAGGGGGAGGGGGGGAAGGGGGAGGGATATGGGGTGTGTTGGGGGGGAGGGGGGGGAAGGGGGGGATATGGGGTGTGTTGGGGGGAGGGGGAGGGGAGGGGGGGGATATGGGGCGTGGTGGGGGGAGGGGGAGGGGGAGGGGAAGGGGGGGGATATGGGGTGTGTTGGGGGGAGGGGGAGGGGGAGGGGAAGGGGGGGGATATGGGGCGTGTTGGGGGAGGGGGAGGGGGGGGAAGGGGGGGATATGGGGTGTGTTGGGGGGGAGGGGGAGGGGGGGGAAGGGGGGGGATATGGGGCGTGTTGGGGGGAGGGGGAGGGGGGGGAAGGGGGGGATATGGGGTGTGTTGGGGGGGAGGGGGAGGGGGGGGAAGGGGGGGGATATGGGGCGTGTTGGGGGGGAGGGGGGGTGGGGGGGGATGCGGGGGAGGGGGGTGGGAAACCCCCGAATCCGTCACCGCATCCGCAGCCCAAACTCAAGGCGGTCCTGGAGCGCAGACGGAACCCCCAAATCCCACCCCCATCCCAACCCCAACCCCGAAATCCAGCCCTGATCCCAACCGGAACCCCCAAATCCCACCCCAATCCCAATCCCAACCTCAAAATCCAACCCTAATCCCAACTGGAACCCCAAAATCCAACCCTAATCCCAACCGGAACCTCAAATCCAACCCCGATCCCAATCCCAACCCCAAAATCCAGCCCTAATCCCAACTGGAACCCCAAACCCAACCAGAACCTCAAATCCAACCCCAATCCCAACCCCAACCCCAAAATCCAACCCTAATCCCAACTGGAATCCCAAATCCAACCCCAATCCCAACCCTGAGCACAAAATCCAACCCCGATCCCAATCCCAACCTCAAACCCGACCCTAATCCCAACTGGAACCCCAAAATCCAACCCCAATCCCAACCCCAATTCCAACCCCAGCCTTGGCCCTGATCCTGACCCTTATCCCAATCCTGACCCCGATCCCGACCCCAAATCAAATCCCAAATCCCAAACTCAGCCTTGATCCTGATCCTGACCCCAATCCCAACCCTGATCCTGACCCTGATCCCAGTCCCAATCCCACCCCAATCCTGACCCTAATCCCAACCCTGATCCTGACCCCGATCCCACCCCGATCCCGACCCCCATCCCACCCCAATCCTGACCCTGATCCCAGTCCCAATCCCACCCCAATCCTGACCCTAATCCCGACCCTGATCCTGATCTCGATTCCACCCCGATCCCACCCCAATCCCACCCTAATCCTGACCCTGATCCCACCCCAACCCCAATCCCAGCCTGACCCCGACCCTGACCCTGATCCTGACCCCGATCCCGATCCCACCCGGATCCCAATCCCGATTCTGACCCCAGTCCTGACCCTGATCCCGATCCCCCCCCAATCCCGATCCCGACCCTGATCCCGCTCCCAGCCCCCCCCCCCCCCCCCCCCCCCCCCCCGCGGGCGGCCCCGAGTGCCCGAAAAAAGCACCAAAAAAGGAAAAAAGCGGCGAAAAATCCCCAAAGGCCCCATTCCTGTGCCCCCCCCCCGCCCCTGCCCCCCCCCGGGCCGGGAACGCGGCCCCGATCCAGCCCTTCCCCCCCCGCCCCGGCCTTTTTTCCCAGCGCCCCCCCCCCCAATTTTCCCAACCCCCCCCCGCTCATTTTCCCACCCCCCCCCCGGCTTTTCCCACCCCCCCCCTTTTTTTTCTCCACCCCCCCCATTTCCAGCCAAAACAGCCCAAATCCGCCCCCCCCCCCCCCCCCCCGGCCCTTGGCAGCGGCTCCTGGCAGCGGCCGCGGGTTCTGGGGTGGGGACGGAAAACGGGGGGGGGCCGGGGGGGGGCCGGGCCTGGGAAATTGGCTGCAGCCCCGGGGATGGGGGGGGGGGGGCATTTACACCCCCCCTTACACCTCGCCCCCCCCCCCCCCCCCATTTACACCCCGCTTTGCCCCCCCAGGACCCCCCCATTTCTCCCCTTTACACCTCGCCCCCCCTTTTTGTGCCCCCCCCCAAATTACACCTCCCCCCCCCATTTCCCCCCTTTACACCTCATCCCCCCCCCCCCCATTTACACCCCACTTGGCCCCCCAGGACCCCCCATTTCCCTCCTTTACACCTTGCCCCCCCCATTTACACCCCGCTTTGCCCCCCCAGGACCCCCCCATTTCTCCCCTTTACACCGCGCCCCCCCTTTTTGTGCCCCCCCCAAATTACACCTCCCCCCCCCATTTCCCCCCTTTACACCTCACCACCCCCCCCCCATTTACACCCCACTTGGCCCCCCAGGACCCCCCATTTCCCCCCTTTACACCTCGCCCCCCCCCCATTTACACCCCGCTTTGCCCCCCCAGGACCCCCCCCGTTTCTCCCCTTTACACCTCGCCCCCCCCCCTCCCCTTTTTGCATGCCCCCCCCCCGGGTGTGGGGGGGTCCGTGGCGGTCCGGGGGGTGCAGGGGGGTGCGGGGGTGTCCGGGGGGTCCGGGGGGGTCCGTGGCGGTGCGGGGGGGTGCGGGGGTGTCCGGGGGGTCCGGGGGGGTCCGTGGCGGTGCGGGGGGGTGCGGGGTGTCCGGGGGGTCCGGGGGGGTGCGGGGGGGTCCGGGGGGTGCAGGGGGGTGCGGGGGGGTGCGGGGGGGTCCGGGGGGTGCAGGGGGGTGCGGGGGGGTGCGGGGGGGTCCGGGGGGGTCCGGGGGTGTCCGGGGGGTCCGGGGGGGTGCGGGGGGGTGCGGGGGGGTCCGGGGGGGTCCGGGGGTGTCCGGGGGGTGCGGGGGGGTGTCCGGGGGGTCCGGGGGGTCCGGGGGGTGCGGGGGGGTCCGTGGCGGTGCAGGGGGGTGCGGGGGGGTCCGGGGGTGTCCGGGGGTGTCCGGGGGGTGCGGGGGGGTCCGGGGGGGTCCGGGGGTGTCCGGGGGTGTCCGGGGGGTCCGGGGGGGTGCGGGGGGGTGCGGGGGGTGCGGGCCCCCCCTCACCGCGGCTGACGCGCTGCTTGGCCCCCGAGAGGATGCCGGGGGTGTCGATGAGGCTGATGCTCTCCAGCACCTGGTTGGGGAGGTGGGCGCACACGAACCTGCGGGGGGGGGACACACTTACCGACCCCCCCCCGGACACCCCCAAACCCCCTTAGACCCCCCCCGACCCCCCCCGAACCCTTCCAAGACCCCACAGACGCCCCCCCCCCCCCGGACCCCTCAAACCCCCTTAGACCCCCCCCAGGCCCCCAGACCCCCCCGAGGAGCCCTCTAGACCCCCCCCAGACCCCCTCTAAACCCCCCCCCCACCCCTCCCCCGGGACCCCCCCGGACCCCATCAGACCCCCCCAAACCCCTTCAGATCCCCCAGGACCCCTTTAGACCCCCCCCGACCCCCCCCCCCCGGACCCCTCTAGACCCCCTTAAACCCCCCCCCCAAACCCCTTCAGACCCCCCCAGATCCCCCCGGACCCCCCAGACCCCCCCAAACCCTTTCGGACCCCTCCAGACCCCATCTAAACCCCCCCAGCCCCCCGCCCGGACCCCCAACCCCCCGGACCCCTCCAGACCTCCCCAGGCCCCCCTGGACCCCCCCCACCCCATCTTGACCCCCCCCAGATCCCTCCTAGACCCCCCCGGACCCCTGAAACCCCCATAAACTCCCCCAAAACGCTTCAGACCCCCCCCCCCGGAGGCTGGGGCTGCGGGGGGGGGGGGGGGGGGGCGGCCCCCACCCCTGTCCTTTCGGGGGGGGGGTTGTTAATGGGGCTGGGGGGGTCGGGGAGGGCCGTGGGGGGGTATTTATTCGGCTGGGGGGGGGTCGGGGGGGTATTTATTCGGGCGGGGGGGTGTTTTTTCGGCCCGGGGGGGTGTTTTTTCGGCCGGGGGGGGGGCCCCTCCCGCTGACGGCGTCTTTCCGAGGCGGCCCCGGGGGGGGGGAGGGGGCGGGGGGGGGCCCTTGGCTCGGGGGCCGCATTCCTGAGCCCTGGCTCATCCCCCCCCCTCCCCCCCCCCCCAACAATTCCCACGGGGGGGATCCCCGAATGGGGCCCACAAAGCGCCGGGGGGGGGTCCTTGTCCTCAGGGGGGGGTCTCTGTCCTCGGGGGGGGGTTCCCCTGTCCTCAGGGGGGGGTCTCTGTCCTCGGGGGGGGTCTCTGTCCCTGGGGGGGGGGTCCCCTGTCCCCGTTGGGGGGGTCTCTGTCCTTGGGGGGGGTTCCCCTGTCCCCGGGGGGGGGGTCCCCTGTCCTCGGGGGGGGGTCTCCTGTCCTCGGGGGGGGGTGTCCCCTGTCCTCGGGGGGGGGTCCCTGTCCTCGGGGGGGGGGTCTCCTGTCCTCGGGGGGGGGGTGTCCCTGTCCTCGGGGGGGGGTTCCCCTGTCCCCGGGGGGGGTCTCTGTCCTTGGGGGGGGTCCCCTGTCCTCGGGGGGGGGTCCTTGTCCTCGGGGGGGGGGTCTCCTGTCCTCGGGGGGGGGGTCCCCTGTCCCCGGGGAGGGGTCCCCTGTCCTCGGGGGGGGTCTCTGTCCTCGGGGGGGGGTCCCCTGTTCCCGGGGGGGGGGGCCCTGTCCATGGAGGGGGTCCCTGTCCTCGGGGGGGGGGGGGGGGGAAGGGGGGTGTCTCCTGCCCCCCCCCCGTTTTGGGGCTTAACCCAAAGTATCAAAAAACGGGGAAATCGCAGAGAAACGGAAGGTGAAATCCGGGATTCCCCTGGAGAAGGGGGGGCGGGCGTTTGGGGGGGGGCTGAGGCAGACCCCCATTGTGTGGGGGGGCCCATTTTTGGGGGGGTCGAAGGGGGGGTCCGGGGGGGTCCCTCACTCCCCGGTTGAGGGCGGCGTTCCCAAAGGGATGGAGTTTGGGAAGGGATTTCTGGGAGTCGAGGATGAGGAACCCCCCGGAGCTGATGGAAGTTGGTGTGATGGAACGGGGGGGGGGGGGTGTCCCTACTTTTGGGCTGTTTTAGGGGGATTTTTGGGGGGGGTCCCCATTTTTTGAGGGGGGGGTCCCCTCACTCCCCAGTTGAGGAAGGCGTTCCCGAAGGGATGGAGTTTGGGAAGGGATTTTGGGGGATCCGTGACGAGGAACCTCATGGAGGTGATGGAAGTTGGCGTGATGGAACGGGGGGGGTGTCCCTATTTTTGGGCTGTTTTAGGGGGATTTTGGGGGGGGTCCCCATTTTTTGAGGGGGGGGTCCCTCACCCCCCGGTTGACGATGGCGTTCCCAAAGGGATGGAGTTTGGGAAGGGATTTTGGGGGTGAAGGACAAGGATCCCCCATGGAGGTGACGGCTCTTGGGGTGATGGGACGGGGATGGGACGGGATGGGGGTGGCAGCGTTTTTGGGGTGTTTTAGGGGGATTTTTGGGGGGGTCCCCATTTTTTTAGAGGGGGGGGTCCCTCACTCCCCGATTGAGGAAGGCGTTCCCAAAGGGATTGAGTTTGGGAAGGGATTTTTGGGAGTCGAGGATGAGGAACCCCCCGGAGGTGACGGCACTTGGGGTGATGGGACGGGGCAGGGGGGGGCAGCGTTTTTGGGCTGTTTTAGGGGGATTTTGGGGGGGGGTCCCCATTTTTTGAGGGGGGGGTTCCCTCACTCACCAGTTGAGGAAGGCATTTCCGAAGGGATGGAGTTTGGGAAGGGATTTTTGGGAGTCGAGGATGAGGAACCCCCCGGAGGTGATGGCACTTGGGGTGATGGGACGGGACGGGATGGGGGGGGGGCAGCGTTTTTGGGCTGTTTTAGGGGGATTTTTGGGGGGGGGTCCCCATTTTTTGAGGGGGGGGTCCCTCACTCACCGGTTGAGGAAGGCGTTTCCGAAGGGATGGAGTTTGGGAAGGGATTTTTGGGGGATACGTGATGAGGAACCCCCTGGAGCTGATGGAAGTTGGTGTGATGGAACGGGGGGGGGGGTGTCCCTATTTTTGGGCTGTTTTAGGGGGATTTTGGGGGGGGTCCCTCACTCACCGGTTGAGGAAGGCATTCCCGAAGGGATGGAGTTTGGGAAGGGATTTTGGGGGAATCTGCGATGAGGAACCTCATGGAGGTGATGGGTCTTGGGGTGATGGGATGGGATGGGGGGGGGGGGGCAGCGTTTTTGGGCTGTTTTAGGGGGATTTTGGGGGGGGTCCCCATTTTTTGAGGGGGGGGTTCCCTCACTCACCGGTTGAGGAAGGCGTTTCCGAAGGGTTGGAGTTTGGGAAGGGATTTTTGGGAGTCGAGGATGAGGAACCCCCTGGAGGTGACGGCACTTGGGGTGATGGGATGGGGGGGGGGGGGGGGCAGCGTTTTTGGGCTGTTTTAGGGGGATTTTTGGGGGGGGGGTCCCCATTTTTTGAGGGGGGGGTCCCTCACTCACCGGTTGAGGAAGGCGTTTCCGAAGGGTTGGAGTTTCCGGAAGGGTTTTTGGGGGTCAGCCAGCAGCGCGTTGCCGGGGGTGACCCCCGCCTTCTCCCCGTGCATGATGGCCACGAAGGAGTCGGTGGTGGGCTCGGGCCCCACGCGCCCCCCCCGGGATTTCCTCTTCCAACAGGTATTGGATAAAAGTCGTTTTCCCGGTGGAATATTGCCCGGCCACTAAAATCATGGGTTTGGCTTCAAAATCCGCTTCTTCCAAAGGTGGGGAATGAAAATCTTGGAATCGGTAAAACTCTTCCACGGGGAGAAGCTTCTTCTGGTAGAGGCGCCGCAGCCCCTCGGTCACCGTCCGCGCCGCCGCGGGGGGGGCCTTGGGGGACCCCCGCTTCCAGCCGAACATGGTTTGGTTTTGGGGAGGGGGGGGGGGGGGGTGGGAATGGGGGGGGGGGGGTCCCCGAGGCGTCGAGGGGAAAAAAAATTGGGGGGGGGGGCGGGTGAAAAAACACCCCGAAAAATGGAGGGTTTTTGGGCGGGTTTGGGAGGGAGGAGGGAGGGAGGGGGAGGGGGGGGGAAGGGGGGGGCGGGTCCTGGGGGGGGGTGGGAAAAATGGAGGGGGGGGGAATGGGTTTGGGGGGGAAAAAGGGGGTTTGGGGTTTTTTTTTTTGGGGGGGGTTAAAAGGTTTTTTTTGGGGGGGTTAAAAGGGGTTTTTTTTTGGGGGGGAAAGGGGTTTTGGGGTGTTTTTTCGGGGGGGGAAGGGGTTTTTTTTTGGGGGGGAGTTTTTAAAAGGGTTTTTTGGGGGGGGCGAATGTTTTTTTTTTTGGGGGGGGTTAAAAGTTTTTTTTCGGGGGGGGAAGTTTGGGTTTTTGGAGGGAGAAGTTTTAAAAGGTTTTTTTTTTTTTGGGGGGGGGAAGGGGTTTTGGGGTGTTTTTGGGGGGGTTAAAAAGGTTTTCTTTGGGGGGAGTTTTAAAAGGGGGTTTTGGGGGGGTTAAAAGACTTTTGGGGGGGAAGCTTTTTTTTTGGGGGGGGAAAAAGAGGTTTTGGGGTGGGTTTTTTGGGGGGGGGAGTTTAGAAAAAGGGTTTTTTTTTGGGGGGGGGAAAGGTTTTTTTTGGGGAGGGGAAAGGGGTTTTGGGGGGTTTTCTCCGGGGGGGGAAAGGCTGGAAAATTGAGGGGAAAAAAAAAAAGAAATTGAGGGGAAAAAAGGGCGTTTTGGGATTTTCTCGCGGGGGGGGGGGGGAAGCTGGAAAATGGAGCCGAAAGTTCCAAAATTGAGGGGGGGAAAAGAGGCAAAACCGAAAAAAAATCCGGAGCCAAAAATGAAAAAAAAAAACGGAGCTAAAAATTAAAAAAAAAAAAAAGAGGCAAAACTGAAAAATTTAAGGCCAAAAAAAAAGTTGTTTTGGGTTTTTTCCGCCGCCCCGGGGCAGCGCCGGGGGGGTGTGGATTTTTGCCTTTTTTTCAGCCTTTTTTGCCCCAAAAAAAGCGCGAGGGGGGCGGGGGGGGGTCGCCGCTGGCGGCCGAAGCCGTTTGTTGCGGTTTTTTTCTTCCTTTTTTCCCCTTTTTTGGGGTGTTTTTAAGGGAGGGGAAAAAAAAAAAATCAAACCCGAACCGTCCCGGGGCGGTGGCCGGGGGGCGGGGCGGGGCCCTGATTAGCATAAATTAGCATAAAATTAGCACAACGCAGCATAAATTATGGGCGGGGCGGGGGCTCGGAGCCGTAAAGGCCAAATTAAATTAATTAATAAGTGAATGAAGGGGGTGGGGGGCGGTTCTGTGTGTGTGTCCCCGTCCCCCCCCCCCCCCCGACCCCACTTGTGGGGCAGGGTCTGGGTCCCGTGTCCCCTCCCCCGAGACCCCCAACCCCACTTGTGGGTCAGGGTCTGGGTCCCGTGTCCCCTCCCCGAGACCCCCAACCCCACTTGTGGGGCAGGGTCTGGGTCCTGTGTCCCCCCCCCGAGACCCCCAGCCCCACAAGTGGGGCAGGGTCTGGGTCCCGTGTCCCCTCCCCGAGACCCCCAACCCCACTTGTGGGTCAGGGTCTGGGTCCCGTGTCCCCTCCCCGAGACCCCCAACCCCACTTGTGGGGCAGGGTCTGGGTCCCGTGTCCCCCCCCCCGAGACCCCCAACCCCACTTGTGGGTCAGGATCTGGGTCCCGTGTCCCACCCCCCAGCCCCACTTGTGGGTCAGGGTCTGGGCCCCATGTCCCCCCCCCCCGAGACCCCCAACCCCACTTGTGGGTCAGGGTCTGGGCCCCATGTCCCCCCCCCGAGACCCCCAACCCCGCTTGTGGGTCAGGGTCTGGGTCCCGTTGTCCCCCCCCCCCCCCCGAGACCCCCCAACCCCACTTGTGGGGCAGGATCTGGGTCCCGTGTCCCCCCCCCCCGCCCCCCCGAGACCCCCAACCCCACTTGTGGGTCAGGATCTGGGTCCCGTGTCCCACCCCCCAGCCCCACTTGTGGGTCAGGGTCTGGGCCCCATGTCCCCCCCCCCCGAGACCCCCAACCCCACTTGTGGGGCAGGGTCTGGGCCCCATGTCCCCCCCCCCGGGACCCCCAACCCCGCTTGTGGGGCAGGGTCTGGGTCCCGTGTCCCCCCCCCCCCCCGAGACCCCCAACCCCACTTGTGGGGCAGGATCTGGGTCCCGTGTCCCCCCCCCCCCCCGAGACCCCCAAACCCCACTTGTGGGGCAGGATCTGGGTCCCATGTCCCCCCCCGAGACCCCCAACCCCACTTGTGGGGCAGGATCTGGGTCCCGTGTCCCCCCCCCCCCCCCCCCGAGACCCCCAGCCCCACTTGTGGGGCAGGGTCTGGGTCCCACGTCCCCCCCCCAACCCCACTTGTGGGTCAGGATCTGGGTCCCGTGTCCCCTCCCCGAGACCCCCCAACCCCACTTGTGGGGCAGGGTCTGGGTCCCATGTCCCCCCCCCAGCCCCACTTGTGGGGCAGGGTCTGGGTCCCGTGTCCCCCCCCCCCCTGAGACCCCCAACCCCACTTGTGGGGCAGGATCTGGGTCCCATGTCCCCCCCCCCAGCCCCACCTGTGGGTCAGGATCTGGGTCCCGTGTCCCCTCCCCGAGACCCCCAACCCCACTTGTGGGTCAGGGTCTGGGTCCCGTGTCCCCCCCCGAGACCCCCAACCCCACTTGTGGGGCGGGATGTGGGTCCCATGTCCTCCCCCCAGCCCCACTTGTGGGGCAGGGTCTGGGTCCCATGTCCTCCCCCCAGCCCCACTTGTGGGGCAGGGTCTGGGTCCCATGTCCTCCCCCCAGCCCCACTTGTGGGTCAGGGTCTGGGTCCCGTGTCCCCCCCCGAGACCCCCAGCCCCACTTGTGGGGCGGGATGTGGGTCGGCCCCCCCAGCCCCACTCACCGGCCGGGCCGTGGCTGCGGGTGCCGGGCGCGGGGGGGTTTTGGCGGCTTTTCCTGCCCCGCGGAATCACGGAAATTACAGAATTCCTGGTTTTTGGTCGTTTTGTTTTTTTTTTTTTTTCTTAAAAAATCCGTTATACACAATAAATACAGTACAAAATTATTTTATAGTACTATATTTCCAACGGCGGGGGGGGGGGGGGCAATTTTTTTGGGGGGGCCACCCATATTTTACCTTCCCCCCCCCAAAAATCAGGATTTAACCAATTCCCCCCAAATACAGATGAAAATGGGGCAGAAAAGGGTTAAAAACCCTCCCGCTGGCCAAATCAGGGGGTTTCACCCCAAAATTGGGGGGGGGGCCAGGGGGGGTTGGAGAACTGGCCCCCCCCCGTCATCATCCCCCCCCCCCCAGGCCCTTTTTGGGGTGAAAAATTGGGTTTTTGGGAAAAGAAAGGAGGGGGAAAAGCCCCCAAACAGGCGCTGCTTTTTTTTTTGGGGGGGGGGGGGGGGGGAAAAAACGGCAAAAAAAAAAAAATCGATGGTAAATGAAAAAAAAAAAGTAATAAAAATTCCAACAATTTCATATACATTATTTTTAATATATATTTATATAAAAAACCCAGGAAAATGCCCAATATTTCCGGCCGGGATTGGCCGTCCCTTCTCGTGCCGGGGAAAAAAAAGGAAATAAAAATAAACATAATAATAATAATAAACCCCCCCCGTTTTCAGGGGGCCCAAAATCGCCCCGTTTGGGAGCAAAAGGGGGTTGCGGGGGGGGGGTTGTGCTATTTCCCCCCTCCCTTCCTGGAATAAAGAGGGATTTTTTTTTTGGGTTGAAAAAGAGGGATTTTGGGGGGGGGTGTCCCAGGCCAAAAAAAAAAAGGAGATTTATGGGTTTTTCTTGGAAAACTGTTGGAAACGAAGGGGAAAAGTCAAAAAAGCAAGTGCCCGGGGGGGGGCCAGCCCCGCCCCCCCCATGTGCCTTTTCCCAGGTTTTTCACCCCAAAAAGGGTCCCAAACGACTAAATCCCACGGGGGGGGGGGGGCTCTGCCTGGAAATGTCAATTTTGTGGCGTTTTTGGGGGGGTTTGGGGGGGTTTGGGGGTTCCCGTCCCTGTTTCTCCTCCCCCCTCTCAGGCGGCGCTTCCGAAACGGGGGAAAAAAAGAGCAAAATTGGGCAAAAGGGGCCAAATGAGGCTTTTTGGGGCTTCGCGGGTCCCTGCCCCCCATCGGCAGCGTTTGGCCCCAAAACCCGGGGGGTGGTTGGGGGGGGGCGGGGGGGGGGCACCCGCGGGGGAAAAAAGGGGTAGAAGTAATAAAAAAAAAGGGAAAAGTAAAGAAAGGGGGTAAAAAAAAACAAAAAAGGGGAAAAAAACAAAAAAAAAGGGGGGGGAAGGGGAATAAAAAAGGGGGGGTTAAAAAAAGGGGGGAATACAGAAAAAGGGTAAAAAATAAAAAAAGGAAAAATAAAAGGCAAAAAAGGGGAAAAAACTAAAAAAAAAGGGGGGAAAGGGATAAAAAAAGGGGGAAATTAAAGAAAAGGGGAAAAAATAAAGAAAAAGGGGGGGAAAGGGGGGGAGGGGACAAAAAAAAGGGGGGGAAAAACCACCAAAAAGGGAAAAATAAAAAAAGGGGGAAATAAAAAAAAAGGGGAAAATAAAGAAAAGGGGGAAAGGGGGAAAAAAAAAGGGGGGGGGAAATAATAAAAAGAGGGAAAATAAAAAAAGGGGAAAAATAAGAAAAGGGGGAAAACACAAAAAAGGGAGGAAAAAAGCCAAGAAAAGGGGGGAAATTAAAAAAAAGGGGAAAAATAAAGGGGAAAATCCAAAAATAAGGGGGAAAAGAACAAAAGCCAGGAAAAAAAGGAGAAAGGGGGGGGGGGAGAGATAAAAAAAGGGAAAAAATAAAAAAAAGTGGAAAAATAAAAAAAAGGGGAAAAATGAAAAAAAGGGGAAAAATACAAAAAAAGGGGGAAAAAAATAAAAAAGGGAAAATAAAACCCCACAAAAAAGGGGGAAACCACCCCAAAATCCTGATTTCTGGCTTTTCCGGAAGCAAACGTCCCCCCCCCCCTTCCCGCCCCCCCCCCCCCCCCCCCCCCCCCCCCCCGGCCCTTTTTACCCTTTTCTTTTGCCTTGCTCTAATCTGGGGTTTTTTTCCCCCGTTTTCGCCGCCGGGGGGGGGGTGTCAAGCTGAAATAACTTAAAAAAAAGGCCCAAAGATTAATTAAAAAAATCCCGGTTTTTTGGTGGTTCTTTTTTTGGGGGGGGGGGGGGGGAATCGGCGCCTTACGATGGGGGGGGGGGGGGGGGGGGGTGGGGAAAAAGAGCGAATAAACCAAATCTTCGTATTCTTTGTTACAGAATCTAAACTTACAGGGGTGAGAACAGCCGGGGGGGCCTCCCCCCCCCCCCCCCTCCCCCGCCCCCCCCCCGCGGGGTTTGGGGACCCCCCCCCCGCAATTTGGGGACACCCCCCCCCCACCCCGTGGGTTCAGGGACACCCCCCCCCTTCCCCTCCCCCCCCCCCACCGCCGCCAGGGTTCAGGGACAACCCCAACATTTTGGGGACACCCCCCCCCAAAGCTCAGGGTCCCGTGTCCCCCCCCCCAGTTTGGGACCCCCCCCCCCCCCCGGGTTCGGGGACCCCCCCGCGGTTTGGGGGTGTGTGTTGGGGGTGGGGGCGTCAAATCCACCTTCTCCGTTCGCGTTTGCCGCTTTTTTTCACCCCAAAATCTCTCCGGAATCAACCTCTTGTTGGGGGGGAGGGGGGGGGGGGAATAAAACCCCCCAACCCCCCCCCCCGTCCCCGGAGTTTTTCCCCCCCCCTCCAACTTTGGGGGCCTCCCCCCCCCCCTCAATTTGTGAGATGGGGGGGGGGGGTGTTCTGTCGAGCTTCCCGGCCCCCCCGCGGGGGGCGTTATCTGTTCAACGTCCTGGCCCCGAGGCCGCCATTGTGGTTGGGGCGGAAAGGTTCCGTGGGGGGGGGAAGGGGGGGAGGAGGAGGAGGAGGAGGAGGAGGGAAAGGGGAGGAGGAAGAAGAAGAGGGCGGGGGGGGGCGTGGGGGCGCCCCCCCGGGGGGTTGCTGGAGGTTGAGGATGCTGTCGATGGCGCTCTGGAGGTGCTCGGTGAGGGAGTCGTCCTGGGGGCTGTCGCTGGAGAAGCTGGCGTTGTCCATGGCCTCCGAGGATTCCGACCGTCGCCGTTTGGCGGGGGGTAACGCCATCACCCCCCAAGTCAGTTCCGGCCCCGAGCTTTCGTCGGGGGGGTCGGGTTTGATCACCCCCCCCCCGTAAAACTCGTCCTCTTCTTCCGCCAGCTCCTTCATCAGCCCGCCGGAGGAGTCTTCCTCGGCTTTGGCGGCGAAGAAGAGGAGTTTGGAGCCTTCCTCCGGCCGGTTCTTCTCGGCGGCGGCGGCCGCCGAAGGCTCCTCCCGGCCCTTGGGGGTGGCCGCGCCGCCCCGCGCCCCCTCCTCCCCCTTGGCGTTGGGGGGTCTGTCGCATTTGGGGGCGTTTCCCTTGGTTTGGGGGCTTTTCTCCCCCGCCGCGGCCCCGACGTTCTCCCGGTAGGTTTTCCTCAGGGGGAGGCGGCAGTAGGTGACGGGGGGTTTCTTCTCGGGGGGGGACGTGGTCGACGGTGCCGTTCATGGTGGCGGCGGCGGCGCCGTGGGGGTCGGAGGCCTTGGGGAGGCGGGAGACGGGGGGCGGGGGGTGGTGGACGGGGTCCAGCGCCGTGTTGTGGACCACCTTGCTCAAACCCGCCTCCTGTTTGATCTTCAGCTTGAGGCCGATGCGGCTCCGGGCCTCGTAGGTCTTGATGGGGGGTTTGCTCCTGGAGGGCAACGCGTCCTCGTCCCCCTCGGGGCCGGGGGGCGCCGCCGCCGCCGCCTTGGCCCAGGTGACGGACGGGGACCCCCCGCTGTGCTTGATCACCAGCTTGGTGGGGTGGAGGGGGGGAACCGGAGGAACCGGGGGCGACTTCAGGCTCTCGGGGGCCAGCGGGGCACCGGGGCCGGCAGCCGGGGCCGCCGAGGAGGAGGAGGAGGAGGAGGAGGAGGAGGCGGAGGAGGAGGAGGAGGAGGAGGAGGGGTTCTGCGAGCGGGAGGAAGAGGAGACGTACTCATCTGGAAGGGAAACACGGCAGCGTGAGCGCCCAACCCTCCCTCTTTCCCAAATTTAATTCCCGTTTTTTCTTCTTCTTCCGTCTCCTCCTTTCTTCTCATCGTTATTATCACCGTTAACAACCTCAGCTCAAAATAGCTGTTTTTCAAAGTTGACCCTTTTCTGCCTTTTTTTTTTCCCCCCCCCCCCCCCCCCGCTTTGGAGGGAATTTCTCCCTTTACCACCCGCCCCCGGGAAAACGCCCACCTTTCCCCCCCCCCCCCGGCCAAACCCCGCCCCCCTTTTGCCAGAAATGAGATTTTTGGCCCCCGAGCTCTCGAACGTCAACCTTCACTCTTATTTCCAACGGGTTTTTTCCCCCAAAATCCCCACCGGAAGGGGCCGCCCAGCGCAGGGCGGGGTACGGAGAGCTCTAAAACCGTCCAAAAAACGAGAACGCGGGTGCAAAAGGGGGATAAAAAATAGCGATAATTGGTCTCCCACCTGGTTTCTCCTTGGCCAGCTGCTTGTCGAGCGCCAACATGGTTTTCTCCTCCTGGATGAACATGCGGTCGATCATCACCATCTCCGCGGAGGGGCTGACTCGCTGCGGAGGAGGAGGAGGAGGAGGAGGAAGAGGAGGGATGGGGAGGAAGAGCGGCTGCCGTTACACGTCCCCGTGGGATTTCTCCCCTCCCCATCCCTAACGAGCAACTCAACAAGGACTGGAGATGGCTGAACTCAATGAAGACTGAAGATTCCCAACTCAACCCAACCCAACCCAACTCAACGCGACCCACCTCGACTCGACCCACCTCGACTCGACCCGACCCAACTTGACCCAACTCAACCTGACCCAACTGAACATGACCCAACTCAACCCGACCCAACTCAACTCAACGTGACCCAACTCAACGCGACCCACCTCGACTCGACCCGACCCAACTTGACCCAACTCAACCCAACCCAACTCAACCCGACCCAACTCAACCCGACCAAACTCAACTGAACATGACCCAACCCAACCCGACCCAACTCAACCCAACCCAACTCAACCCGACCCAACCCAACTCAACGTGACCCAACTCAACGCGACCCAACTTGACTCGACCCGACCCAACTTGACCCAACTCAACCTGACACAACTCAACTCGACCAACTCAACCCAATTCAACTTGACCCAACTCAACTCAACCCAACTTGACCTGACTCAACTCGACCTGACTCAACTTGACCCATCCCAACCCGACCCATCCCAACTCATCCCAACCCATCCCATCCCAACTCATCCCAACCCATCCCATCCCAACTCATCCCAACCCAACCATCCCAACTCATCCCAACTCATCCCAACCCAACCCATCCCATCCCAACCCAACCCATCCCAACCCAACTCATCTCATCCCATCCCAACTCATCCCAACCCAACCCATCCCAACTCATCCCATCCCAACCCATCCCATCCCATCCCATCCCAACTCATCCCATCCCAACTCATCCCAACTCATCCCATCCCAACCCATCCCATCCCAACTCATCCCATCCCCAACCATCCCATCCCAACCCATCCCATCCCAACCCATCCCAACTCATCCCAACCCAACCCATCCCAACTCATCCCATCCCAACCCATCCCATCCCAACCCCTCCCAACTCATTCCATCCCAACACATCCCAACTCATCCCATCCCAACCCATCCCATCCCAACTCATCCCATCCCATCCCAACCCATCCCCATCCCAACTCATCCCATCCCATCCCAACCCAACCAATCACAACTCATCCCATCCCAACTCATCCCATCCCAACCCATCCCAACTCATCCCATCCCATCCCAACTCATCCCATCCCAACCCATCCCATCCCAACTCATCCCATCCCATCCCAACTCATCCCATCCCAACCCATCCCAACTCATCCCATCCCAACCCATCCCATCCCAACCCAACCAATCACAACTCATCCCATCCCATCCCAACCCATCCCATCCCAACTCATCCCAACTCATCCCCATCCCATCCCAACTCATCCCATCCCAACCCATCCCATCCCATCCCAACCCAACCAATCCCAACTCATCCCATCCCATCCCAACTCATCCCAACCCAACCCCCAGCCGAGGGCAGGGAGAGAAAAACATCCCAATCTCCATAAAAACCCCACTGGGGGCAGGACGCCCCCCCCCCCCCCCCCCCCGCCCTTGAACTTGACCCCAGGACGGACTCTGGGAGAAGGAAGCGGGATTCCAGCCCCTGGGACTCACCCGCGACTCCTCCAAGAGCAGCAGCCGGTATTTGTTGAGCATGGCCTGGGTGCGCTTGAGGAGCTGGGTGGACACCGCCTCGAACTCTTCATCCACTGCGAGGAAGAGGAGGGAGAAGAGAGAGTTTCCGGCTCTTTATTAGGAATTCTGTCACCCGGCGGGAGCCCCTCTTCGGGGCAATTTTTAAGCGTTGGGATCGTTAGGAAGCCGCTAAGGTTCGTTTTAAGCATTTCTCACAACTTTTGACGTGGCTTCGGCCCATCCCGGCTCAGAACGGGCGGAAAACCTCCAATCCGTCGTTCTCGGGGATGACTTTTTTTTTTTTTTTGTTTTTTGGTATTTTTTTTTTTTTAGGGCTAAAAAGCCACTTTTTGGGTTGAAAGGGCGCCGGCGGGCGGGAGGGACTCACCCTTGCGGTAGTCCTGGGCGGAGGGGAGCACGCCCTGGTAGACGTGGTAGGGCAGGAGGCGCCGCAGGGCGTCGTCGAAGGAGCGGAAGGCGGTTTTGTAGTCGGGGTGCAGCACCGCGCCCTGGTGCTTGTGCAGCTGCTCCAGGAAACTGCACGGAAGAGGAAAAACGCTGGGAAAAACAACGAAAAAAACAATAAAAATTGCCCTTTTCCAGCGGGAAAGGGGAGGCGGGGGATGGAGGTTCGGGATTTCGGCGCGGGACTCACCAGGCCTCCTTGCTGGGCTGGAGCGCGGGGGCTTTCTTCAGCCCCAGTTTGCCGTCGTACTGGGGGGAGAGGAGAAGAGAGAGGGGTGAGGGGGGAGGCGGGCCCGCGCGGGGGGGTTCCCCCTCTTCTGGGGGGATTCCTCCTCTTTTGGGGGTGATTCCTCCTCTTTTCGGGGGGATTCCTCCTCTTTTCGGGGGGATTCCTCCTCTTTTGGGGGCAATTCTTCCTCTTTTGGGGGGATTCCTCCTGTTTTGGAAGGATTCCTCCTCTTTTGGGGGCAATTCTTCCTCTTTTGGGGGGATTCCTCCTCTTTTGGGTGGGATTCCTCCTCTTTTGGGTGGGATTCCTCCTTTTTTGGGGGGATTCCCCCTCTTTTGGGTGCAACTCCTCCTCTTTTCAGGGGGATTCCTCCTCTTTTCGGGGGATTCCTCCTTTTTTGGGTGCAACTCCTCCTCTTTTGGGAGGATTCCTCCTCTTTTGGGTGCAACACCTCCTCTTTTGGGTGGGATTCCTCCTCTTTTGGGGGGATTCCTCCTCTTTTGGGTGGGATTCCTCCTTTTTTGGGTGGGATTCCTCCTCTTTTGGGGGGATTCCTCCTCTTTTGGGTGGGATTCCTCCTCTTTCGGGGGGGGATTCCCCCTCTTTTCGGGGGGATTCCTCCTCTTTCGGGGGGATTCCTCCTGTTTCGGGGGGGATTCCTCCTCTTTCGGGGGGATTCCTCCTCTTTGGGGGGATTCCTCCTGTTTCGGGGGGATTCCTCCTGTTTCGGGTGGGATTCCTCCTCTTTGGGGGGATTCCTCCTGTTTCGGGGGGGATTCCTCCTCTTTTGGGTGGGATTCCTCCTCTTTTGGGGGCAATTCTTCCTCTTTTGGGGGGATTCCTCCTCTTTTGGGAGGATTCCTCCTCTTTTGGGGGGATTCTTCCTCTTTTGGGGGGATTCCTCCTCTTTTGGGTGCAACACCTCCTCTTTTGGGTGCAACACCTCCTCTTTCGGGAGGATTCCTCCTCTTTTGGGGGTGATTCCTCCTCTTTTGGGGCGATTCCTCCTCTTTCGGGGGAAGGGGGAGTGGGGATGCTCAGGGCAGGACACAAATGGATCAAACTGGTTTAGAACTGGGGGGGAAAAGGAGAAAGTGGGGGTCACCACGGGTTTTCACCAGGGAGGAAGAGTTCTGCCGGGACAAAGGCGCATTCGAAATCCCCGTGTGTTTCTCTATAATCTATAAATCGACAGATAGACACCAAATATACCAACATTCCCAATATTTTTACATTTCCCAATTAACACGTTTACGTTTTGGTGCATTTCAAGTTCCCACGCGCCAACACAGGGGCGAATAAATCTCCTTTCAGTCAACGGCCAAACTCGCCCTCGCGCCCTCCCCACGAGACGGTTCCTCCGTGGAAAAAAACAAACCAAAAAACACCGGGAAAAGCTTCGGGAGGGGGAAAAAAGCCGTGTCCCCCCCCCCCGGGATGCGGACGGGGGCGAACTCACCAGCTGCTGGCCTTGGCCGGGGAGCGAGGGCACGAGCGGCGGCAGCCCCTTCCCCACCACCTGGATCTGCAGCGGCCCCTTGCCCAGGACGGAACTGATCACGCCCGGCTTCGTCTGCGGGGGGAAAAAAAACCAAAAAAAACCCATCAAAAAATATCATTATTTACAATTCCGGAGGGATTTTATCAAATAACGAGGAATCGCCCAGAAAAAGCCGGCCAAGACAACACTGGTTGAGGGCGGAAAGAGCTCGGCAGCGGCTTCCTCATCGCCCAGTTCGAAGGTTTTTTGTATAAAATTTGAATTATTCTGGTTTTGACTTTCAGAAATCCCCACGGAATCCCGTTAAATCGTCGCTAAGGGATCGATTCTCCGGAAGAGGTGGAAGAAGCGTCCCCCCCCTTCCCAAAAATCATTAATTTCGGTGGGAATGGGTCACTGTCTCCCAGCTTTAGTTTCGCAGCACTTTAAAAATGGGAACCCCCCCCCCCCCTCTTTTGGACATTAATTCCTCCTTTTGGATAAAAAAAAGAGGGAATGTTGACAAGATTTTTTCCTTCCCAAGGTGGATAATTTTGTAATAAAATGGGAAATTGGGGGGGGGGGAAATGCCTTCCTCACCTGAACGGGCTGCTGTATAGCAAGCGGCGTTCCCGTCTTCCCCGGGGCCGCGGCCCCTTTCCCGGCAGGAATCGGCGTGGAGACGCCGGAGAAAGTTTTCGTCTCGGCGGGAACGGGGGCGGTAATACCTGGAAAATGCCAAAACCGACGGGATTTATCCTGAAATTGGAGGCTAAATAAGAAATAACGACCCTCTGGGTTCCCCCAGCACTTCTCAGCCCGAGGGATGGGCTTTATCCAGGAAAAACAAGTGCCGGGATCCTCGTGGTTTGGGATCCTCGTGGTTTGGGATCCCTGTGGTTTGGGATCCCCATGTACTGGGACCTCGTGGTTTGGGATCCCTGTGGTTTGGGATCACTCATGATTTGGGATCCCTGTGGTTTGGGATCCCCATGTGCTGGGACCTCGTGGTTTGGGATACCTGTGGTTTGGGACCCCTGTGGTTTGGGACCCTTGTGGTTTGGGATCCCCATGTGCTGGGACCTTGTGGTTTGGGATCCTCGTGGTTTGAGATCCCTGTGGTTTGGGATCCTCGTGGTTTGGGATCCCTGTGGTTTGGGATCCTCGTGGTTTGGGATCCTCGTGGTTTGGGATCCCTGTGGTTTGGGATCCCTGTGGTTTGGGATCCTCGTGGTTTGGGATCCTCGTGGTTTGGGATCGCTCGTGGTTTGGGATCCCTGTGGTTTGGGATCCTCGTGGTTTGGGATCCTCGTGGTTTGGGATCCCTGTGGTTTGGGATCCCCACGTGCTGGGACCTCGTGGTTTGGGATGCCTGTGTACCAGGATCCCCGTGGTTTGGGATCTCCGTGGGTTCGGGATCCCTGTGTACCCGATCCCCACGGTTTGGGATCCCCGTGTTTTGGGACACCCGTGTGCCAGACCTCCGTGGGTTTGGGGCGCCCCATGTACCCGATCCCTGTGGTTTGGGACACCCTTGTACCAGATCCCCACGGTTCAGGATCCCCACGGTCCGGGATCCCCATGTCCCCGATCCCCGTGTCCCTGATCCCCATGGTTCAGGATCCCCACGGTCTGGGATCCCCATGTCCCTGATCCCCATGGTCTGGGATCCCTGTGTACCTGATCCCTGCAGTTCAGGATCCCCGTGTACCCAATCCCCACGGTTCAGGATCCCCGCAGTCCGGGATCCCTGTGTTGTGTCCCCGATCCCCATTGGATTGGGATCCCTGTGTACCTGCTCCCTGCAGTCCGGGATCCCCGTGTCCCCAATCCCCACAGTTCAGGATCCCCGTGTGCCCGATCCCCATGTGTCCGAACCCCGTGTCCCCGGGATCCCCGTGTCCCTGATCCCCACAGTCCAGGATCCCTGTGTCCCCGATCCCCGTGATCCCTGTGTCCCTGATCCCCACGGTCCAGGATCCTCTGTGTCCCCGATCCCCGGGATCCCTGTGTCCCTGATCCCTGCAGTCCAGGATCCCTGTGTCCCCAATCCCTGTGATCCCCATGTCCCTGATCCCTGCAGTCCAGGATCCCTGTGTCCCCAATCCCTGTGATCCCCGTGTCCCTGATCCCTGCGGTCCAAGATCCCTGTGTGCCCGTGTCCCCGGGATCCCCGTGTCCCTGATCCCCGCAGTCCAGGATCCCCGTGTGCCCGTGTCCCCGGGATCCCCGTGTCCCTGATCCCTGCAGTCCAGGATCCCCGTGTGCCCGTGTCCCCCGGATCCCCGTGTCCCTGATCCCCGCGGTCCAGGATCCCCGTGTGCCCGTGTCCCCCGGATCCCCGTGTCCCTGATCCCCGCGGTCCAGGATCCCCGTGTGCCCGTGTCCCCCGGATCCCCGTGTCCCTGATCCCCGCAGTCCGGGATCCGCTGCCGGGGCTCGGTGGGCACCAACCTGCGGTGGAGGGCGGGATGGCGGCGGGCGCGTGTCCGGGGGCAGCCGTCACCGTCACCGTCGCCGTCCCCTGGCCGCTGAGCAGGCCGGGGGGGGCCGGGCTGCCGAAGGGGGCGAGCGCGGGGGAGGCCTGGCTGCTGGGGGGGGGCGGCTGCTGCTTCGGCTGCAGGATGATCCCCTGCGGCACCTGCACGAGAAACAAAAATAACCCAAAAGGTGAAAACGGGCCCTAAAACCGTCGTTTTTTCACCCGTGAGCGGCGCCGGTCGGGGAGGGGGGAAGGAAGTGGTCGCTCCACTGGTTCCAGTCTGTCCCAACCCCCCCAGCACTGGGAAAAGGACGGGGGGGGGACAGAGAACAGGAGCCCGCCGAGCCCTCCCTCCGTCCACCCCCACCTCCGAACCCCAGGAAAGGGCCCCCACGCTCAGAAAAAAAGGCAAATTGTGTCTTTCGTGTGAGTTTGCTTCGAATTAAGACGCAATGAAATAAACCCAGCGCCTTTTTCACCCCCCCCTTCCTCACCCCCCTCCCCCCCCCCAAAACAAAAAGAAATAATTACAGATTAATTTTAGAAATTAATTCTAGTTGGTTCCCCCCCCCGCCCGCATTCCGTTAACAAGGGATTCCGGCAGGATCCCACCCCTTCCCCGGGCAGGACGGGTCCCGGGGGGGGGGGACACGGACACATTTCATGGTGGGAGGGGCCACACTTTTTTTCCCATCACCGCAAACGCTTTCTTATCTTATTATTTCCAAACCGAGATATAAACGCCACGGGTGGGAGACGCGCCCCCCCCACCCCCCCCGCCAACACCATACTTTAAGGTACGAAACAGGCGGCAAAAACGGACCCTAAACTGCCCCCCCCCCCGGAAAAACCCAGGAGGGAGCAGCACCACAAAACCCCGTATCGTCGCCGGGGTGGGGGGGAACCACCTGCATTTCGCTTCCCGTTTGGCCTTTAATCCCCATGTCGGGAGGTCGGCGGGGGACGGGGATGACGGGGGGGGACTGTGTTTTGCCATGCAACCCCCCCCCCCCTTTTTTTTTTTTGTTTGGCCCCTCCCCCCCCCCCCCCCGCCATGGTGAAACCCCTTAACGGTCCTTAAAATTTTACCTGCTGGAACCTGTCCAGTATTTGCTTCTGCTGAGGAGCGGGGCTGGGGAGGGCCGGGGGGGTCGGGAACTGGTTGGGGGCGAGGGGGAAGCCGCGGGGGGGCTCCCCCGTCAGGTGGAGGGCGTGGGTGGGGGTGGGGGGTTTGATCTGCCCCTGGGGGGGGCCAAACTGGAGCTGGAAATGGGGGGACTGGGAATGCTGGACCTCTGCCGGAGCCGGGAGCTGGACCTGAAGCTGGGAGGGGGGGGCGGCTTCGGCTTGTTGGAAAGGCGTTTGGGGCTGGGAGGGGGGGCGCAGGGGGTGCTGCCCCCCCCCGAGAGGGGAGGAAGCCAATTGGTTGGGGACGACGTACAAACCGGGCCCGGGGGGGGCCTGGGGGGTGCAGGAGCGGGAGAGAGGTTCGGAAGGGGGTCGGGAAAGGGTCTGGGGCTGGGAAGGGGGTCGGGAATGGGGCCGGGAAGGGGGTCGGGAGAGGGGCTGGGGTTGGGAAGGGGGGCGGGAAGGGTGGGGGGACTGGATTTGGGAGAGGTGGGCGGCCGGGAGCTGCGGGGCGTCCCCCGGGGCGGGGGGGGGCAGCGAAGGGGACGGGGAGGCTCCAGGGAGCTTCTGCTGCCCCGCGGGTAACTGCAACAGAGAAGGAAAGAGGAAGAAGGTTAGTCCGAGCTCAGGAAGGAAGGGGGGGGTTAATTACTATCGATTAATCGATTAATTTATTATTTATCTATTAGCGGCTTCGTCCAGCCCTCGGGGAGCTCCTGCGCTAACGAAGCCCCCCCCCAAAAACCATCTGCTGCTCCCCAGCACCCTCCCTCCGGCAGCTCCTGTCCCCAGTGTCGCTTTTAAAAGCATTTTTTTGGGGGGGGGGGGGGAGAAGGTAAAACTGGGGGGGGGGGAACGGGGCTTCCAGAAGCGGCTCCAGGCCGTGGCCGCCGAGGCCGAGGCCAGGCAGCCACAGGCAGAGGGGTGGCGAGCCCACGGGAGCCGGGGCAAGAAGCGTTTTCTAGTTTTCTTCCCCAAAAAACGCTGCCTGGAGCGATGCTGGGACACCCCCTGCCCCTTCACCCCCCGCCCCGGGCAGGGGATCCGCGGCCATTGGCCTTGGCGGGGGGGGGGGGGGGGGGGGGGGGGGGGTGCTTAACGAGGACGGCCCTAACGAAGTGCCCCCCGCTAATTAAACGGCCGGGGAGAGCTTCGCCCCGGGGAGCTGCGCCCTCCACATCCCTCAATTACCGGAATTAGGGAAATATAAAGAATTTGGGGGGGGGGAATAAAGTAAGGAAGCGCCTGGCGGGGACGCGAAGGAAGCAGCGAGCGCGAAGGGCGAGGAGGAGGAGGAGGAGGAGGAGGAGGAGGAAGAGGAGGCAGCAGCTCTGGGGGTTAGTGAGCGGGAAGCGAGCGGGAGCAGCTGGAGCTTGGAGCGGGGAGGGACAGACGGAGGAAGGGCGGGGGGGGGGAGGTAGTTTTTGGGGTGTAAAGGGCTGAAAATCCACTGGAATTAAAAGCGGGATGAAAACCCAGCCCGGCAGACGGTGCGACGGCAGCCCAGGCCGCTCCGGAGCGGGGTTTTTCTGCCGACGGATCATTTTTTTTTTTCCGTGAACACCCCGTTTTCCAACGTTGGGAGAGACGGGGACGGGCCAAGGGCTCTCTCTGGAGGTGGGAAAAGGACTTTGTGCTGGGCCCCCCCCATCCCACTAACGAGACCGCGGTGCTAATTAGCGCAAAGGCGGATCGAGGGACAAGCCGGTGGAAAAGCACCGTCTCGGCGTGGATTTAACACCCTCCCTGGCACCGAAACCTGCGAGAAATGGGAAACGGGGAGAAGAAACAACGGAGCCGGGGCCGGAGGGGGGTTCCCGAATTCCAGGAAGCTTTTCCCTGGTTCCAGGAGGGTCTTCCCCATTTCCAGGAAGGGTTTTCCCTATTTCCAGGAAGCTTTTCCCTATTTCCAGGAGGGTTTTCCCCATTTCCAGGAAGGGTTTTCCCTATTTCCAGGAAGCTTTTCCCTATTTCCAGGAGGGTTTTCCCCATTTCCAGGAAGGGTTTTCCCTATTTCCAGGAAGGGTTTTCCCCATTTCCAGAAGGATTTTCCCCATTTCCAGGAAGGGTTTTCCCTATTTCCTGGAGGGTTTCCCCCATTTCCAGGAAGGGTTTTCCCATTTCCAAGAGGCTTTTCCCCATTTCCAGAAGGGTTTTCCCTATTTCCAGGAAGGGTTTTCCCCATTTCCAAGAGGCTTTTCCCCGTTTCCAGGCGGCTTTTCTCACCTTTCCCCGATAATTCCGGGACTTTTTGGATGACGGACCAGCACCCACCTCCGTGAATAGGGATTTCGGAAGGAAGGAAACCCGCCGCGCTTCCAACCCGGCATCCGAAAACGTCGCCAAACCCTTTTCCGCCGTAATTCGGAGCGGAAGAGTCGCCCGCAGCCCCCGCCTCCCCCTCCTCGCGCCAGCCAGCACCCGGCACGGACTCCCTGCAGCTGCCCCATTAATTTTCCAGCCCTAACGAAGGTGGAAAAGCCCCGAGCGGGACGGAGGAGGAGGCGGCTGCGGCGGTGGCTTTGGTGGCCCAGCTGGACCTGCCACCAGCTTCTCCTTCCAAAGCCAAGGTGGCGGCACCCAATCGCGCGCCACCGGCTCATTGCTCCGGGCAACTCGGAATTTAAATGTCTACAAGGAATCGCCCCCGCGGTGGGGAAAAGAAGGAATTACGGCTCCGCAGGAGCGATGCCAGCGGGTACAGGGTGTAGAGCGAGCCCGAAAGTGGCTCTTGGTAGCCCACCCGCCTCCAAACACCCAACGGGCTGCAAAGACGGGGGCCACCAGCCAACGGGCCTCTACTTACCTGCTGGAGGAACATCTGCATGGAGTCCTGGTTGATGACGGCTCCAGCGGCGGCCGCTTGCCCCAGGATGATCTTTTCCGGGCTGGAAGCCAAACTGGGACTGGGCTGGGAAGCGACGGGCTGCTGGGAAGAGGGCGGGGGCGGGACGTTGAGCTGGAGCGGAGCGGGCGGCTGGGAGGCGGTTTGGACGGTGAGGATGGAGGACTGGTCTGTACTGGGCAGCAGGTTGGCCCCCGAGACGGGCTGGGGCTGGACGAGGCCGGGGCTTTGGCTACTGGTGGCGGCGGAGGCCTGGATGCTGACGGCCTGGCCCAGGTTCTCGGTGGCGTTGAGCATGGCCACCTGGTTGGGTAACGTCACCCCCTGGATGACCGTTTGGCCCGTTTGGCCTAACGAAGCGGCCACGGAAGGTTGGCTCTGGGTGGTCAAGCTGCCGGCCAGCGAAACGGGCATCTGGAAAAGAGCCGGTTGCCCCACTTGGCCGGGTTGGAGCTGGATGGGAGCCGAGAGGATGTGAGCGGTGCCGTGGGCGTTCTGCGAGGTGAGGACCTGGCCCAGGTTCAACTGGCCGGCGATGTTCTGGTTGGTGAGGATCTGGGCCGGCAAAGCTTGGTTGGTTATCAACTGTCCGCCCGGCCCTTGGCTAGTTATGATATGGGCTTGGCCAGTGGGGTGGGAGGTGGTCAAGATCTGCCCTCCCATGTTGGCCTGCAAGGCCGAGAGCTGTTGGGGTATCTGGACGGCAGAGGCGCCGGCCAGTTGCCCGGGGAGGAGGAACTGGTTCTGGCCCTGCAGCATGGCCTGGGGGACGTGCTGAGCGGGGATGACGATGCTGCTGCCCTGGTTGAGCAAGTGGACGCTCATGGGCTTGCTGAGGGCCTGCTGCTGCGGCGGCGGCTGCTTGAAGACGTTGGCCGGGAGGCCCTGGGGGAAGCCCGAGAGGACCACGTTCTGCCCGGGTTTGCCGGCCATGAAGGTGAGGTTCTGCTGGGCCTTCTGCTGCTGCAGGGCGGCTTCGTTCTGTATGGTGAGGGTGGCGTTGTTGGAGGCGAAGGGTTTGGGGGTGATCTGGTAGAGCTTCTGCTGGAGGACGCCGGCGGGTTTGGGTTGGATGGGGGTGGGCGTGCGGTGGATGATGACGTTCTGGGCCTGCACCAAAGGGCTGCTCAAGTTGGAGGTGACGGTGAGGGGTTGGGAGCCTTGAGTGCCGGCCACGCTGCCAAACATGGAGTTGCCGTTGAGCGTGGTGGTGGCCACGGCAGGCAAGTTCTTTTGGATGACGAGACCAGCGCTTTGTGGAGAGACGCCCGTGGAGGCCAGGGTGACCTGCTGCTGCTCGGGCGCCGTCTGGGTGATGTAGCTGCCGACGGGCATGGTGGCCACCTGGGAGGGCTGAACCTGCTTGGCGATGATCTGCTGTGCCGACTGGTTGATGGCCATCACTTGTTGCCCCACCACCTGGATGGGCCCAATCCCCAGCGTCCCGCCGGGGCTCCCATTGGGCAAACCCTGCAGGTTGGAGATGGGCTGGATGGTGACGTTCCCCAGCCCAACCTGCTGGAGGAAAGGCTGGACGCTGATGGCCTTGTTGACCACGTCGGCTCCCACCGGCTGCTGCACCAAGGCCTGGTGGGTGAGGACGGCGGGTTGCTGCAGCCCGATGAGGTCGGCACCGCCGGAGAAGATCTGCGGGGTGCCGTCGGACGCCGTCTGCACCACCGGCTGGAGGGTGGGAAGCTGGAAGGAGCCCAGGTCCAGCTCGGCCTCGGCCTCCAAGGTCTGCTCGGTGATGTTGGCCTCCTGCAGGCTCTGCTGGAGGATGTCGCAGGGTTGGTCCGAGTTGGGCAGGTTGGGCCCGCCGCCGGCAGGGGAGCCCAAAATGTCATCTTCTAAAAAATCCAGGTCCACGCTGGCGGTGGGCTGGCTCTGCTCGCTGCTCAGGTGGTTGCCGGAGGACTCCTGGACGTGCAGCTGAGAGGGAAGGGGGAGGAGAAAGAAGACGACATTGAGCTCCCGCGCGGGGTCGGGGGGGGCGGAAAAAGAGCTTCCACTCAACCCCTCGACCGCTTCGGCTAGCCACCGCCCAGACGTGGTGGCCCAGCGCCTCCACTCCTCCAGCGGCGAGAGGGTTTCGGCGCCTTAATTAAGGCGCGGTGGCGTTTGAGAGCAGGCGGTGCCACCAAACGAGTGGCGGAGCCAATTAACGAGCAGCGGAGCCAATTAACGGTGCCTTCAACCACCTCGGCGCCACCAAACGGAAGAATTCTGAGCGCGTCTGACTCCTAGAAGTCGTGATCGGAAGCTTTTTTCCTACAAAAAAGCCTAAAAACGCCAGGAAAACCCAGCTCTTTTCTCACAGGAGCCGCCCCGCTGCCCGACAGCGAGGGCGACGCTGCGCCGGGCACGGAATTGGGGAAATAAAGGGAAAAAGCAACATGCAGCCGAACCTGGGACATTCCCCCCCGCGCCCCGCCCCAGCGCTTCTGTAAAACGCAAGAAGTTAAAAAATAAACTCATAATTTTAAAAAAAATCTAAAAGAAGTAAATCTCAAAGCACCGGCGGCTTTACCCGAAGTCTGGGTAAAAAACTAAAGTGCAACGGAGGGAAAAAAAAATGAAAAAAAAAAAAATAAAAAATCAAGATTCTTATCACAACGCAACTGGAAATGGCGAAAAAACGGATTTTTCCATCCGCGTGTGAAATCGACTCCCCCCCCCGCCCCCCCCGCCCCCCCCCCCCCCCCCCCGGCCCTGTTGCTGTACGGGGGGAAAACAAAAAAATTCTAGTAATTCTCAGGGAATAATCCCCGGCTCTTTCGCTGGGAAAGGGATGAAAAAACAGAACAAAAAGAAAAACGGGCAAAAAATAATAAAAAGGGAAGGTTTCTAAGCTGTAATTCCCCAATTATAAATGAAAAATACCTACCCCAGCACCTTCAAAAAAGGCACTGGCTGCATCTCCTGTGTTGTCCAGGAGATCATCACTGTCAATCTGTAATTAAAAAGATTTTAATTTACTTTCTTTACATATAATATGGCAAAAAAAAAAATATGGGAAAAAAAAAATATATATATATATAAAAAAGAGCGGTGACGGGCAGCCCCTTGGCCGAGGTCCCTCCCCGTCCCCGTTTCGGCTCAAAACGCCCCAAAACCCCTGAGTTGCCCCGGTTGCGCTTGGCCGGAGAGGTTAAAAAAATCCTTAAAAACTCAAAATATTCCGAATTTGGGGGTGGGGTGGGGGGGTGGTGTTTCGTTTCTTTGGAAAAACTGCAAAAAAAAACACCCAAAAAACCTCACACACCCCCACCCCCACCCCCGGAAATTTGCGTGGAAGTTTTTGGGGAATAAAAAGAAGCCGTCGCTCACCTTTTCGGATCCATGTAAAAAATCGTTCAAGGCCTGAGGGTCGCTGCAAAACAAGAGAGGGAAGCGTTTAGGGACGGCTGTTAATTAGCCCGTTCTAATTAACGCGTTGACGCCCCCTTCCAATCGGGCAGGGACCAGTTGATATTCCCATGGTTGCGCTTTATTAGGGATATAAAATAAGGCGGAGGCGCTCCGAGAAGGTCGATATTCTTCTCCACCGCCTTATTCCCCCTTCCCCTCTTAATTCCGCAAAACCCCAATTACCACCTGTTTCCTAATTGGGATTTTACTGGAAAATGAGCCGGCTTCGGCTGCGGAAAAGGAAATCATTTGGGCCACCCGCTAAGGAGCGTCCCCAGCCCACTGACGGGTCACAAAACCCCCACAAAATGCGAGATTTTGAGCAAAAAAGGGGAGGGATGGGATTTATGGGCGTTACGGGTGCGAGGAGGATGGTTTTCCTCGTGTAAAATGGTGTAAAATTCCCCCCCGGAGCGCTCCGAGCCACACGGGAGGAAGCAAAACCCTGCGTGGGGAAGGATTTTGGAGTTCGGAGCCCCTCTGGGACGGTTTTTGGCTCTGGGAAGAGCCGGCCTGGCCACCGGAGAAGCCACGGTGACCCATGGGGATGCCGTGACAGATCGAGGGCGGCCCGAAGTCCCTTCCCGTCCTTCCGCTCTTCCCCAGGAGAGGAGGAACCCTGTGGTTTCACTCACCAAATTACATCTAGCAGGCACCGGCCGTCTTCATCATCCATGTCAACTGCAAAGAGCAGAGAGACACCACGTCACCCTCCGGAGCTTCTCCTCCTCCTTCCCTCCATCCCCACCACCGCGCTCCGTTTTGCCTCCCCATCCCCAAGCGATGAGGAGGAGGAGGAGGAGGGGGAGGGTGATGCCCCGATGGCCAGGGACAGGAGCGGAGGACAGCCCCCAGAGGAGCGTCCACCACTCCTGAAGCCCCGTTGTGGTGGTTTTGGCCACGCTCAAGGTCAAGCTTGGGTTCATACCAACTGGGGCTACCAGCCTAGGCAGCGCCCCAGTTCGACGTTGGCCAGCCAACGCCAGAGGAGGGTGGCCCAGACGGACTGGAGCACGGCGCGAGGTCACGGCCAGCAGCAGGAAGAGCATCCCCTCCTCCAATATCATCCCACGCTGGAGAAGCCGCTGGTGGCCACCCATCACCACTGCGCCTTGAGTGGTGGCTATGGGTGGGACAACTGGGAAGCCAAAAGTGTGGTCAGCTGAGCCCGTGAGCAGCAGCCGAGGGACCTGCTTGTCCTTCCACCACGCTCATCCCTCCATCGTGGTTGCCCATCCCTCCGTTGTGGTTGCCCATCCCTCCACCACACTCATCCCTCCATCACGGTTGCCTGTCCCACACTCATCCCTCCATCGTGGTTGCCCATCCCTCCATCGTGGTTGCCTGCCCCTCCACCATGCTCATCCCTCCATCATGGGTCACTCAACCCTCCACCATGCTCATCCCTCCATCGTGGTCCCTCCACCACACTCAACCCTCCATCACGGTTGCCCATCCCTCCATTGTGGTTGCCCATTCCTCCATCACGGTCAACCCTCCATCGTGGTCGCTCACCCCTCCACCACGCTCATCCCTCCATTGCGGTTGCCCATCCCTCCATCATGGTTGCCTGGCCCTCCACCACGCTCATCCCTCCATCGCGGTTGCCCATCCCTCCATCATGGTTGCCTGGCCCTCCACCACGCTCATCCCTCCATCGCGGTTGCCCATCCCTCCATCATGGTTGCCTGGCCCTCCACCACGCTCATCCCTCCATCGCGGTTGCCCATCCCTCCATCATGGTTGCCTGGCCCTCCACCACGCTCATCCCTCCATCGTGGTTGCCCATCCCTCCACCACCTCCCCAGAGCGGCTCTCTGAATTCTCACCCCAAATATATGCTATTTCTTAAAGATCCACAATAAAACTGCTTATTTTTATCAGCAGAGGCCAGGCAAAGGGCGCTGGGGAGGAGCTGAGGGCGACGCTCTCAGGGGGAGGACGAGGGTGATGTCACGCCCGGCGAGTGACATCATCACGGCAGGGCTGGGAAGTTGTGATGTCAGCCCATAAAACGGGGGCGAAGCCAACCAAAAGAGAGAACTAACAGATTTCCAAAAGGATTCCGTTTGCTGCCAGATTTGCTGCATCTTCCTTATCGTTGGGGTAGAACGACACCAAAAAGCGCCGGTAACACCAATCGGGGACCTGGAATGACTCGTTTTCCCCCTTTTTAACCCAGAAAATAACACACCTGGGTTGGTTTCGCTCTTCAGGCGAGGAGCACGGCCCAGCCGCAAACCTGCAAGCCCAGAGAGGCCCTGAAGACTCTGAAAATTAGAACTAAATGTCACCGTTAAGAACTCACGGAGGTTATTTCACGCCAAAGTCGCGCTCGTAGCGCTACCGTCGAGGTGGGAAGTCGATTCCCACCGCCGTGAAACGCGTACAAAACACCCCGGCGCCGTTTTCGTTCGTCTGAAAACGGCCACTGCTGGAGTTTTTCCGAGCGTTTTCCCAGACCTCGCACTCCCCTTCCCGAGCCGGCAAACTCCACCGTGACTCTCTTCCCACATTTTCATCTCCGACGTTCAAAATGACGCCGGCCCAGAAATTAAGGACAGACAGAGATGGATTGGAGGGGGGGAAGCAGCCAGGAATCGCCGCTTTTTGCGGGACGCCGCTGCCAAAAAAGCGGAAAAACCCCGGGGAAAGGCAACGAGGAACGTTTCTCCCGCCTGGAGATGTTTTACAGCCCCGTTTTGCTTCCGACTCGATTTTGTTTGCCGATAAGGCTCCATCTCAGCCTATTTTTAGCTCGCGACGCCAGGAACGGTGGCGTGATCGAAGGAAAAGCCTTTGGCCGGGCAGGGAAACACCAAACCTTACATCCTGAGCTCTCGAAAAAGAGGGAGAAAAAACCCACTTTGGAGAGTTTAGAAGCAATTAAGAGGGAAAACACCCCCCCCATCCCAAATTCCCAGATTATCCCGGCGAGGAAAAGAAACCCAACCCCTATCGAATACAGAAGAGACGACAGCGCAGCCAAAAAGAGGAAGAGGGTTTAGTTATTTCCCACCCACGGGAAAGAAAAAGAACCTCCCTCATCCCGAAAGCGCAATTTCCTCCTCGGATGTGCCCAAAATTTAGGTTTTTGGTAGTAAAAACCGCCCCCGGAGCCGGGTTTCGCTTTCGGTTTGACCAGTAGCCCCAGTCAGGCCGGCTGCCTTCAGATCCCTACCTGCAGCCCGCCCCTTAATTGTTAATTAGTCTTTATCATATTTAAGCCGCTCCAATCATTAGCCCTCTGTGGTTTAAGGCTCCCTTTGTAATTAGAGATAACGATGAGAACGCATTTTGGGTTAGGGCGGGAAGGTTTGGAGGTAACTCTCCGGACACCCCCCACGGCCCCAAGACGAGGAGCCGAACGAGGAGCTGGTAAAACACTGGAGCTGGCACCAAACCCCGCTTCCAGCCCCAAATTACCTTCACAAAAAGTGGGGAAAAGGGGTTTTTGGGCCCGGAAGCGGGTGAGAAAAGGGCTCATCCTCCGAACGAGAAGTTTTTAGAAGTGGAGAGAAAGGTAAGAAGCCTCAAAAGCAGCCGGACACGCAGCATTTCTCCTGCGAAACGAGTCGAGGGAGGAATTGTCCAAAGCTGGCTTTTCCCCCAAGGGAAATGTCACTTTGTCCCCAATGTCGTGGTGTTTGGGGCGGGGGGGGAAGGGGGGAAGAGGGAGCAGGGGGCGTCAAGGAGGGGTGGAACCCCCCAAACGGGGACGGAATCGCGTTTTATTAATTACTGAGAGTCCTACGAACACTCCGCTAACGTGCCATCGCTGGGCGCTGTACCCCACCCACGCTCTTAAACCAAAATAAAGAGAATTTTAAAAATACGTGTATTATGACTTAAAAGCCTTAAAAAACGGCTTGCAAGGGGGAGCCGAGAAATCCAACTTTCAGCAGCCGCGGAAAAGCCGTGCGGTCCCTTCGGAAAGTTTTCCTCCCGTCGAGCAAACGCTTCTCCCTTCCGGAAAAATGAATAAATAAATAAATAAATAAAATAAATCCCTTTTATTTCAGCTGCGGCGACCGCAGAGCGAGCTCCGGTTACACCTCGACCCCAATTCCCTGTTTTCTTTTGGGGTTTGGAGGTTTTCTTCTCTGTCGTTTCCTTTTCTCCCTGCGATTTCCCTCAGGTCTCCTCTTCCCGAGGTCATCAATCAAAAGGCTCTGCTAAAAACATCAGCCACGCTTGAAAAAACTGGAAGTTTTTTTGAGGGAGGAAACCCAAATTTGGCGCAGAATCTATCAAAAAAACAAAGGCAGAGAAGGAAGTCCCAAATATTCCCTCTTTCGCAGCAGCAAGAGTTTATTTATCAGCCTGAATTTATCACCCCGGGCAAGAAAGCGAGTGGGAAAACTTGGGAAAAGCGAGTTTTCCAGTCCCAAAATGGGTTGTTTTATAAGGTTTTGTGGCCAAATTATCCCCGGGACCCTCGGAAAACCTCTCCGGTAATCACCGTTAATTCCAGTTGTTCCTCCCGCCGAGGGACGACAGACTCGACTGAACCAAAATCGAGGGATTTCCGTTTCTATCAACCCAAAGGGCAAAACCCGGCAATGACAAAAGCATCTTCCGGAGGGGGAAAAAGCTGGAAATTCTCATTTTTCCCCCCAGGATTTGGGAAGCATCGAGGAAATGTCCGTGTCCACGCACCGAAGGAACGCAGCGTCCCTCTCCTGCCGGCATTTCCCTGGGATTTAAGGAAAGGATTCCTGCAGAAATCCTGTTTCTAAGCAAACAAACCCCCAAAACAGCAACTAAAAAAAAAAAAAAAACCACGACATTTTATTTTGGCCGTACTAATAAATATTTGAAATATAAACACTCACGGGTGTGGGGGTTTTTTGTCTAGGAGAAACGTAAAAGGAAACAGCCCAAATTCCGAACATACCAACGATAAATGTCTATTTTTAACGGAGAAACTCGGAATTAGCCACAATTTGCCATTCTCCTGTAATGTTTCTTCGTTTTATTTTCACTGTTTGGGACAAATCTTCCAGTTGACGCCATAAATCCCATAATTCTGAGGCAGCCGGCATGGCGTTAGAGGAGAAATTGATACCTCAAAATAGGAAAACCTCTTCGGAATTGTTTCGGAGCCGATGCCCAACAAGCAGCTCCAAGGAACAAGGGAAATACTCAACGTACACCCCAGCCCAATCAACGTAATTAGGGCTGGAGACATAATTAAAACGCCCTTTTGACCCACGACGGAAAGAAAATCCACTGCTCTGGGTTGAGATTTTTTTTATTATTCCCCCAAATACCAATATCCCAAAAAAGCGAACCCCAAATATGCCCCAAACACAGGGCTTTTAGGAGTGATTTTAAGGGCTAAAGAGCACGTTTGAAAAACCAAGACGGAATTTGAGCAGAAATCCCAGCATTCCAGGGCCGCCGTCCTCAAAACCAACCCCCAAAAATGGAGCATTCCCACATTCGGGAATGCCTTAAAAACACCCAAATTTCCTTAAATTCCATTTTGCGAGAGGCATGAGTGGATTTTCGCAACAAAAATAAATATTTAAGAAGTGACAAATTCCATGGAAATATAAAGCATTAAAGATCTGGCGGCGTCTGAGGTGAATTAAACCCAAATTCCTCCGTACACCGGGAATATTATACCCATTTTACAGCTTATAGTACTTTCCCAATTCCAGCTGGAAGGAATTTACGTTCCCCATTTTCACTGAAAACAGGCAAAACCCCCAATTTTTATCACATAAAGGGCGACTCTGGCATTTTTTGAACTGGCTCCAGGAGTTCCAATCCCATGAATTTCCAGTAAATACGTCAAATTTGAGGTGACTGAGGTTGAATTTTTTTTAACGGAAGGAATTCCGGAGACGCTTCCCGCCCAAGGAGTGGCAAAATGAGGAGAAAACCCCCCGATTTTGCATCCCTGGAGGCGGCAGCCGCAGGTGGGGGCTGCTCGAGAACAACCTCGGACGTTTTCCTACCGGTAAAAACAACACCAAAACACTTTTGTACCGTTTCTGGCTTCAATATGACTCCAAAAACCAATTAAATCCACCAAAAGAAGTTCTCTTCCTGTCTCCTGTCCCTGTAATTCATTCATTCTTGATCCTCATTTATAATTTCTTTTTCCCAACTCTTCCCTTCGCTGCCCCCTTTTTTGAGGTGAAACGTCTCGTTTTTGGGTTGCCTGGCGGGGACTCGCCCTCCCCTCCCCCTGCGCAGGATCGACTGGGAGCTTTTCTTGGGTTGTTTTTTTTTTGGGTTTTCTTTTTTTTTTTTTTTTTTTTTTTTTTTGGCTCAAAATCATTTCCAGACTCACATTCCCTCAACCGCAGCGGGAGGAGGAGGAGGAATACAATGGGAGGCAAAGTGCTCGGTTTTTTGGAGAAAGAGGAGGAAAATTTTCCGGGGCGGGGGGGAGGGAAGAGGAAAAACACCATTCCCTGTCTGGAAACGCCGCTCCCTGTTTGCCAACCCCAAAAAACGGTGGAGGGATGTTTCAGCTTCTTTTTTTTGGGTCAAACTTCCAGATATGGCTCATCCGGCGGATGCGAAAGGTGGTTTTTCCACTCGGGAAAGGTGCGACAGCCTTGGGAATCCGCAGGAGGGGGAAAAGGGGAGAGGAAGGCAGGTCCTTGCCGCCTCCATGGCGTGGATTTACGAGCCCCAGACACAAAACCAGACAAATTAATGCCGGGGGGTGCTGCTTGGTGGGGGTTTTTTATTCGAGGGGGAGCACACTTCAGCAAGAAATAAGAAAAGAAAAGGAGAAATACGCTCAATTACGCGCAGTGCTACAGGTGCGAAGGCCGGGGCCGGCCTGGGTGGCCCCCGCTTTTAACGACAACTGATAAAAGCAAATAAAACCTCGACGGTTTTCTGAAGTTCTCCCACAATTTCCCAGCTTCCCCTTCCGAAAATGAGCCAAAAAAGGAGCTTTTTGCAGGTGAACGCCTCTTCGGGCATGCATCGATGACCTTTCCGGCCAAAGCCCGGCGAATGTTTCGACTCCTTATGGAAACAGAAACAACTTCCAAACACGCGCTGAATGTAAACTGAAATATTTTCGGCCTCCGCCGGCAGCCAGCCCGGCCTCCCCTCAGCCCCAGGCGGGGTTTTGTGACCCGTTTTCAGTTTTCTCCGGAGAAAAATGACCAAAAATGGGGTCAATTTGCCACCGGAGAAGGAGCAAAGAGGGCAACAGAGGCGGCAGGGCTCAAAGGAAACACCTTGGGAAGTTGACAGGGAGTTTTGGATTCACCGTAACGTTATTAAGCTCCGGTTTTTAGATCACCACGGGGAGGGAAAAGGTTTCTTTCGCCCAAATAAGCTTGGGAAAGAGGAAAACGAATTTCACCAGCTTTGTCAACTTCTGGGAGGATAAAAAAAAGCAAGCGATCGCTCCAGTTTTAACTCCCTTTTTGAGGGTTTTCAACTATTTCAGCGATATTCGAGACAAATCCGCACCCAAACGCAGCCCGACGGCTCCCCGCTACGTAGCAAAACCCAAGCGTGATTAAGGAATCTCGGCTCATGGCAACCTGCAGCTGTCAGGCGTCGAGTATTACTAGAAAACAGGCAAAAAAAAAAATAAAAAAATCATATTTCTATTAGCCGGACAGTTTGCCGCGTTTGGGGTCTGCTTACGCCGGGATGGGCGAGGGCAGCTCCTCCGGGAGACGTTCTTTTTACGGAACAGGTAGAAAAAGGGGTAAAAAGAACATAAAAATCTTGGCCAACGGGAAGGAGCACCTCAAGAGATGAAAGGATGGCTCGGTCGCCATAGCAATCCCCAGCTCCGCCGATGTCACCGACACGGGGATGGCTCCAGCCAGGCTCGCACCGGAGGGTTTTGGCACGAGGGAGCTATTTTCCCGGTGAATTCTGGCAAAAAGGGGCAAAAACCTCCCCTTCCTCCGCGCCTGGAGCGGGTTTGAAACCGTTTCTCACCCCGCTGAGGACGGACAGGGCACTAATTCTTATTATTCCTGTTTATTCTTCTTATTATTCTTATTTATTACTCTTATTATTCATATTCGTTCTTATTATTCTTACTATGCTACACTAACTTTTAGCACCACGGGGCTGTTAATGAAGAAGCAGCGCTGGTCAACTCAACGATGGCCAAGCAATTAGCTGGCCGAGGTCTCACAGCTCGTCTCCCCCAGCGATTAAGGGACAAATTTCCAGTTTTAATACCCAAATTCTGGTCCAAAGAGGGAAAAGGGCCCCGCGAAAAGACCGGGACCGAACACGAAGCCGCTGACGGGCCATTTCAAATCCAGCTGGATTTTAACGGCGTGCGTTCTGACGTTAATACACCAATTCTAGTGAGAAAGAAGGAAAAACCTTCAAGCCAAAATTCCACTCTACGACAGGACGAAGTTTTGAGAAAAACCCTCCTCTCTTCCCGCCATGATTTGGAATGTTTCTCTGTTCTATCGAGGCTTTAAATTTAGCCTTCGGTCTCTCGCATGGCGAAAAAGAAATACCGAGTCACAAAGCAGTTTAAAAAAAAAAAAAACCACTCGGGAAAGAAGAAAAAGTGCTCCCAAAGTCCGGCCTCATCAACGCGACGGGAAACACAAGATAAAGCCCCCGAAAAAGCACCACGTAAAACACCGCCACTCCCTCTGTGCCCCCTAAGATGTACAGAAATAGGTTCTTCCTACTCCAAAAAAAAAAAAAAAAAAAAAAAAAAGAGATATTTTGGGGAGAAGCGTGAATCTGTACAAATGGTGGTTTTTAGGGGGAAAACTCCAGCTCTGTAAAAAAACATACACACCTCAAGCAGACTTTACCCCCAGCCAGGCCGAGATCGGACAAGTGCATCGCTTCAAATTCCACGTGTTTATGCTCCCATCTAAAGAACGGGTTTGGCTTTAAGGCCGGGGATACCGCCATAATTAAGACCCCCATAAATTAACGAGGCTAGCATGTTTTAGGGGCTATCCGGCCAAGCATTGCCAGAGAGGAGAAATCGGTGGCCCAGAGTAAAAAGCAGCGGCGAACTTCCAGCTCCCGGCTGGGGGATCAGCACCAAAGCACCACATAACAAGAATATCTGGTAAAAGGGATGGAGTCATCTCCTCCTTCCACCCTCCTCATCCTCCTGCTGAAATTAAAAAAAGTGGGAAGAAACCGAGGATGGAGAGACAGCAACTCGACAGCCACCAGTCCCCGCATGGGTCTGGGTTGTACTGGGACGAGCAGCGCAGAAACCGGCGGAGGAAGTTGATAATAAAGGATTTTTTTTGGTAAAAATCAAGAGGTTTCTCCCTGCAAAACACCGGCCATGTTTTGAGAGGGATCATTCACCTGCCCCTTGTCCTGTAATTAAACACCAAAAGGTGTTTGATAACAATCAGGGTAAAGGTTCCCCTATTGCCTTGTCCCCTCATTCTAGAAATAAACCCTAATAATCATCATAATCACCATAACAATCATCATAATATCAAAGAGTGGCACAATTAGTTTACTTGGCGAAGAACCAACAGCGAATAAAGTATTTTATAGCCTTCAGATGTAAACAGAAAAGTGTCCCCCCAAAGATGGCAGGGGACGAGGAAAACGCACAAAAAATGACATCGTTACATCAAGTCCTCGTCCTGAGGCCGGCACAGCCCATGGGTGCCCCTGGACACAGCACTGATGGGTGCCACGGCCACAGAAATCCCGCTAGAAAGCAGGATTTTGGCACACGAGTCGGCGCTCGGTATCGAGTCCTGCTGCACCTGAACTTGGCGGGCGGGGGGAAGACAAACCCTGAAGCCTCAGTTTCCCTTTGGGTCAAAATACACCTTCCACCAGAAAAAGTTACGCCGGTGAACGGGACGTCCAGGCATCCAGAGCCTGAAACGGTACCAGAAATCCACCAGAGACGAGGAATTAACCCCAAAAAATAAAGAAGGGGGGGAAAAACCCACCCGGCGAGGAGAGCCCAGCGCGCTGTGTTTCGAGTACTGAGCAAACTACGGAGCCCGCAGAAATCAAAACCGCACGCCCGGAATTGGTCACGCAAAAAAAAAAAAAAACAAAACAAAACAAAACAAAAAACAAAACAAAGCCAAAACACTTCATAAACAGTAAATACATCTGGAAATGAAGCCGCAAGCGGCAGGCGAATGAAAACTAGAAGAGAACCTGAAGAGCAGCGCACCACAGTTTTTATTCAGCCGATATGTTTTTAGGTGTTTTTCACGCACTGAGGACAAACTTGGGAGCTGGAAGGCGTCACGGGGCACCCATTTCATCCCAAAAGCGGCCTCTAGTTACTTTTACCAGCAGAACATCCCCCCCGCAGGGTGTTTTCCCCTCAAAAAGGGCTGAACCGGGAGGGGGGGGGGGTCGCAGCCGTCCGAGTTTGCGTTGCCGGCGGGTCCGGAGGTTTTTAATCCCGACATTGCAAACCCTTCGCTTCCAGGGCCATCCCTGCCTCTTCCAGGGAGGAGGAGGAAGAGGAAGGAGGGGGGGGACACACATACAGAGAGCAGCTCCGCCACCGAGACAGCCCCACAGAACCGGCGGCGTCTCCCCGAGCCCCCCCCGCCTCGCCCGGGAGGAGGTGGGGACGAGCAGGGCGCTTCCCGGAGGCAACGGAGGGGGGTGTGTGTGGGGGGGGCGGCCTGGCCGCCGGCGCCCCCTCTTTTGGGCCTGGGGGGTGTTTGTGGGGGGGTCTGGGAGGTGGCGGCGGTGGAAGGCGACGTCTCCTTTTTGGGGAGGTACATTGTATTCCGGAGACATGACCCGCAGCCGCCGCACCGGGAGGGCTGTCCGGGGGCGGCGGGGCCGGGCCTCGGGGAACGGAGAGGAGGGGTGGTGGGGTGGGGGGAGAGAAGGAGCGGCCGGGCCGGTGTCCGGGGAGGGGGCAGCCCCCCCCAGCCCCGCCGCCGCAGGTAGCGGAGTTAAGCGATTTAAAGCGAAATTGCTGCATTGTAAGAAACTCACCGTGATGTTTGAGCAGCAGTCGGCGCGGGGTCTCCCAGACATCCCCGCACGGGCTCCGGAGGCAGGACCCCGCCAGGCACCGACACATAGGGGTTCAGCGCGGTGCCTGATCGCCGCCCGCACCCCCCCCGACACCGGGGCGGGGGGAAACACACCGAAAAAGGCGGGGGGGGGGAACCGGAGGGAGGGGGGGACGCCCCGGCCCAGTGCGGGCGAAAAATAACGCACCCCCCCACCCGGTCTGCCCCCCCCAGCCAACAGGCCCTCATTTGCATAGACCACACCCCCGCGCTAACCCCTTGTACGGTAGATTTGCATACGCCACGCCTCCACGTCAACGTTTGCATGCGCCACGCCCCGTCGCCATCTATTTGCATACGCCAAGCCATTGCCGAGTATTTACATAGACCACGCCCCCCACTACTCTCTCAGATTTGCATACGCCACGCCCCATCGACGAATATTTATACAGACCACGCCCATCTCCTTACGTTTACATGCACCACGCCCCCCTATGACTTTATTTGCATAGACCACGCCCCAAATGTGTTTGAATACGCCACGCCGCCCGCCCCCCCCCCCCGCAGAGGCGAGTCGACCCCCGAGCTCGGAACGGGGCTACCAAAAGACGGCAGCGGGCTACTGAAAGCCACAGCGGGCCCGGGGAAGGCAGGATCGGCCCCCCCAGGAAGGGCCAGGCCGCCGGTTTCTCCCGGCTGAGGCCCGGGAAGGCGGCGGGTTCGGGGGAGGCCTCGCCGACGTGCCCTGGACCGAGAAACAGCCCCAAAATTTGGGGGTTCGTGGGGTGGGGTTTTTTTGGGCCCCCCCCCCCCCCCAAACGGGTGTTACCTGCTGGGGGGGGAGGAGGTCACCCCCTCACCTCTGCCGCGGGATGGGGCCCTGCGGGGAGGGGAAAAAAAAAAAGGGGGTTTAAAGGCAATTTTAGGGATGGAATCCACCCAAAAGTCTGGAAATATTTTATTTTTAGGGTGTTTTTAGAGGGATTTGTGGCAAAAGCTCAGAACCGGCACCGACATGGAGCCGGTGGGGATGAAAACACCCCAAATCGGACCGGAAGATTCGTTACAGCTCCCCGAGTTATTTTATAGACAAATAAAGCAATAAAATCCCTATTAACGCGCTGGGCAAATAACACCACGGGACCCCAAAAATATTATTAACGGAATATTATCCTCCAGCAATTAACGGCTTTCTCCCCCCCCCCCAAATCACTCAGATTCCCCGCGCCTTCCTCAAATAAATGAATCCTGGCTGGAAAATAAATAAATAAATAAATAAATAAATAAATAAAATTAAATAAATGGCGAATAAAAGCAGGAAGGGAGGAGCAGGTTTGCCTCCTTCTAGTTGGCCAAAAGCAGTGGTTTTAAGCCCAAAAAACAAGCAGCGCTGCGGGGATTTAACGCTGATGAAGACGCTAGGAAAAATATCTGTATTTATGTGGTTATAAGGAGGAAAACTGTGTTCAAGGAGGGGTAAAAACCGCCCCAAAGAGGGGTAAAAAAACCGACAAAGAGGGGTAAAAAAAACTACTCCAGGAAAGGTTAAAAAAACAGAACCCAAGAGGGGTAAAAACTGCCCCCAAAAGGGGTAAACCCCCCGCAAAGAAGGGGTAAAATGCCCCAAAGAGGGGTAAAAATCTGCTCTGAGAAGGGTTAAAGAAACCTCCAAAGAGGGGTAAAAAGGGGGTCTAAGAAGGGTTAACCCCCCCCCCAAAGAGGGGCAAAAACCTGCTTTAAAAGGGGTTAAAAAACCTGCTTTAAAAGGGGTTAAAATCGGCTTTTTCTCCACGGATCTGTGAAAAAAAAAACCCACTTCCCGTATTTAAAACCTGGGTTTTTTTCTTCTCCAAAACCCCGTGTAAAATTTGCCCATATTTTTTTGGGGGGGGGGGGGGGGGGGGAAGGCTGGATTTTGTCGGTGACCGGCGCCACCGGGCAGCCCAACGGCCCGGCCCAGCCCAGGGTCCTCCAAATCCCAGTTCCAAACTGGTGGCGATTGGTGAGATGTGGGCGGGGGGGGGGGGGGGGGGGGGTAGGGGTGGGGGGGCAGGGCCTGGCACCCCAATTAGGCGGGTTAAATATGATTGACCAGCGCCGCTAATTAATCCGCGAGAGGCCGGGCTTGGGGCTTTGTTTATACCCCTGGATTGGCTGGATTTGAATCACGATTTACCTTTTTTTTTTTTTTTTTTTATGCCGTTGGGTGGGACCAAATGGGTTTATTTTGGGGGCGTTAACGCCGTAAAAACGCCGCTCGTCACCGTCATCTTCGTCTTCTACGGTGCCGGGACTCCAGGCTGTTTTATCGGGGGCGAAAAAAAGGAGATTAACCCTCAAAAAAACCCATTTAAGCCACGCGATGCACCCTCCTGCTCGATTATTGCCTTTATTTCTAAATAGTTTCTGATTTCTAAATGCCTGTGTTTCACCCAAAACCCCATTTAAGCCCTGCGACGCGCCCTCCTGCTCAATTATTCTTTATTTCTAAACAATTTCTAATTTCTAAAACACCTATCTTTCACCCAAAAACCCATTTAAGACACACAACACGCCCTCCCCCTTGATTTTTGTCTTTATTTCTAACTAATTTGTAATTTCTAAACACCTATTTTTCACCCAAAAACCCATTTAAACCACACAACGCACCCTCCCACACAAGTATTACCTTTATTTCTAATAATTTCTAATTCCTAAATGCCTATTTTTCCACCCAAAAGACCACTTAAGCCACACAACGCGCCCTCCCGCTCAATTATTGCCTTTATTTCTAAATAATTTCCAATCTCTAAATGCCTATTTTTCACTTGATCCCACTACGCCAAAAAAAACCCACCCACTTTCTCGCAATAATTCCGCTAAAAGACACTATTTCCCTCAAAATGTGTTGCCAACACCTGCAATTTCCACCTGGGAAGCATTAATGACATCATCACAGGGATGATTTTTCTCTCCAGCAACTTTATAATGGATAAAGCAAAAAAAAAAAAAATCAACTTTGAGTGCTGCTAAACGAGGGGAAAACACAAGGAATTTGGCCACGGATGCGTTTCGGCCCTGGAAAAAAAACAGCCTTTAACAGGCAAAATTCTTCCCTGGAGCGAAATGACCTGCTCGAAGCGAGCAAAGTTGGGTAAAAATCCCATTTTCTTAAGAAAGAAAGAAATAACAAGTGCGATACCCGCGCGGATGGGAATATTCAGTGAGAGGAACCGGGTGTAGCAGCGCAAAAAGAAATAAAACCCCCAAACGCCGCTATTTTTAGCTTTGCTTAAAACATCCAGCCCATGACTCAGAGAATGACATACCCTTTTTTTTTATGTAATTATACCCCAAAAAACACTCACGGGCTTGCTCAGCTCCTCGCAGGCGATTCCTGCTCTCGCCACCAGACTGCAGTAGTTTTCCCATTCCAAAAAACATAACTTTTTACTTCCAGGTGAGGGTTTTTTCCCCCCAAAAAACTGCTTTCCTGGCATCCAGGTGTCTGCCTCATCAGCCAGCCCAAGAGCAGAACATTAATGAGCTTTTTAACTGCTACAGTTAAAGCGTTATTACAATTAAGGATGCGGCGAGGGCCTGACAGTTCTGTGACAGAAGGCCGTCCTGCTTTAAGTAATTTCCTTAAAATCCTAACATTAAAGAATTAAGTTGTGGGGGAGAACAACCCAAAATGTACTAAAACCAGCTTGAGCTGCAAGATCCTGCCTTTATTCGTTTTAAACACAAGTTTTTTTGGTGTTTTACAGGTGCCGGTTATGGAGAGGTAACAGCCATCCCGGGGAAGTGAGATTCCCATTCCACACGGGAACAACCCAGTTGGGTAAATTAAATTATTATTACCTAAAACCAGCCCACGGAACAGCCAGGGCAAGAGGCACGTCTGGCCGCCGTTTGCTTGAAGATCCGCTAAAACAGTACACTCGCATTAGCCCTTTCCTGCGCTCTTTCCCAGGGCTTTGCCCCAAAATTGGTGTTTTCCAGCCCTTTTCCCAAGCCTGTCCCCCCCCCCCCCCCAGCTTTCTCCCCCTTTCCTTACACCTTTATTTCACACAAAAACCCATTTAAACTCACCTCCCGCCGGGGCAAACTCTCACAGACACCTCTGGGCCCTGAAACCGCCTCTCCCCCCCATAACACCCATTTCCCCCCACATAACACCCATTTCCCTCACTCCCCCCTCAATAACACCCATTTCTCCCCTCACAAAAACACCCATTTCCCTCACTTTTCCCTCACATAACACTCATTCCCCCCACTCCCCCCCTCAATAACACCCATTCCCCTCACATAAGACCCATTACCCATTCCAACACCTATTCCCCCCTCACTAAAACCCATTTCCCCCGTTGCATAACGCCCATTTCCCTCACTCCCCCCTCACATAATGCCCATTTCCCTCACTCCCCACTCACTAACACCAGTTATCCTCCCTCTTCCCCCTCACATAATTCCTATTTCCCTCACTCCCCCTCACTGACACCCATCTCCCTCACATAACACCCATTTCCCTCACTCCCCCCTCACTAACACCAGTTATCCTCCCTCTTCCCCTTCACATAATACCCATTTCCCTCACATAATTCCTATTTCCCTCACTCCCCCTCACTGACGCCCATCTCCCTCACTCCCCCCTCACATAACACCCATTTCCCTCACTCCCCACTCACTAACACCAGTTATCCTCCCTCTTCCCCCTCACATAATACCCATTTCCCTCACATAATTCCTATTTCCCTCACTCCCCCTCACTGACGCCCATCTCCCTCACTCTCCCCTCCCATAACACCCATTTCCCTCACTCCCCCCTCACTAACACCAGTTATCCTCCCTCTTCCCCCTCACATAATACCCATTTCCCTCGCATAATTCCTATTTCCCTCACTGACGCCCATCTCCCTCACTCCCCCCTCACATAACACCCATTTCCCTCACTCTCCCCTCCCATAACACCCATTTCCCTCACTCCCCCCTCACTAACACCAGTTATCCTCCCTCTTCCCCCTCACATAATACCCATTTCCCTCGCATAATTCCTATTTCCCTCACTCCCCCTCACTGACGCCCATCTCCCTCACTCTCCCCTCACATAACACCCATTTCCCTCACTCCCCCCTCACTAACACCAGTTATCCTCCCTCTTCCCCCTCACATAATACCCATTTCCCTTGCATAATTCCTATTTCCCTCACTCCCCCTCACATAACACCCATCTCCCTCACTCTCCCCTCACATAACACCCATTTCCCTCACTCCCCCCTCACTAACACCAGTTATCCTCCCTCTTCCCCCTCGCATAATACCCATTTCCCTCGCATAATTCCTATTTGCCTCACTGACGCCCATCTCCCTCACTCCCCCCTCACATAACACCCATTTCCCTCACTCTCCCCTCCCATAACACCCATTTCCCTCACTCCCCCCTCACTAACACCAGTTATCCTCACTCTTCCCCCTCACATAATACCCATTTCCCTCACATAATTCCTGTTTCCCTCACTCCCCCTCACTGACGCCCATCTCCCTCACTCCCCCCTCACATAACACCCATTTCCCTCACTCCCCCCTCACTAACACCAGTTATCCTCCCTCTTCCCCCTCACATAATACCCATTTCCCTCGCATAATTCCTATTTCCCTCACTCCCCCTCACTGACGCCCATCTCCCTCACTCCCCCCTCACATAACACCCATTTCCCTCACTCTCCCCCCTCACTGACACCCGCTCTCCTCACTCTCCCCTCACAGACACCCACTTCCCTCACACCGCCACCCAACTCCCCTCACAGCCCCGCCATTCCCCCTCCACCCACCTCTTCTTCTCCCCGGCTCTCCTGCCCCGGGCCCACACGGCTCACGCCCCTCGCCCTCTCCCTCCCCTCCACAAAATGGCGCCTCCCCTCCTTCCCGCCTTCGCCCGCCACGAGGGGAGCCGGCGCCGGGGACGGGGTCTCTGCTCTTCCCGCCCGCCTCCTCAGGCTGTGGGTGAGGAGATCGCCTCTGCACGGCCGGCTGGAGACCCACCCTTTCCCCTCCAGGAGCGGCCCCGGGCCTGGGGCAGCCCCCGCCTCCTGCAACCCCTGTCCCGGCCCTCAGCAGCCTCCTGCCGGGCCAGGAGCGGCGCTTCCCGCAGGGATGGAGTCCCCGAAATCCCCCCAGTCCAGCCCCGGGGTGGCCCCACAGCGTCCTGCAAGGTCGGGAGCAGCCTTTTCCTCATGAGGAACCCCCAAATCCATCCCTAGGGTGGCCCCACAGGCCCCTGCGAGGCCCGCAACAGCCTTTCCTTCATGGAGAGCCCCCAAACTCCCACAAACCCATCCCTGGGGGGGACCCAGAGCCTCCTACAAGGCCTGGAACAGCCTTTTCCTCACGGAGAGGCCCCAAACCCATCCCTAGGATGGGCCCAGAGCCTCCTGCGAGGCCGGGAGCAGCGCTTCCCTCAGGGATTGAGCTTCCTTCACCCCCAAACCCATCCCTAGGGTGGACCCACAGCCCCCTGGCAAGGCCTGGAACAGGATTTCCTTCATGGAGAACCCCAAAATCCATCCCTAGGGTGGACCCAGAGCCTCCTACAAGGCCTGGGACAGCCTTTTCCTCATGGAGAGGCCCCAGACCCATCCCTAGGGAAGCCCCACAGCCCCCTGCAAGGCCTGGAACAGCCTTTTCCTCAGGGAGAGCCCCCAAACTCCCCCAAACCCATCCTTAGGGAGGCCCCACAGCCCCCTGCAAGGCTTGGAACAGGATTTCCTTCATGGAGAACCCCAAAATCCATGCCTAGGGTGGACCCAGAGCCTCCTACGAGGCCTGGAACAGCCTTTTCCCCATGGATGGAACCCCCAAACTCCCCTTAAACCCACTCCCGGGCAGCTTTTCCCTCCTTCCCACCTTCTTCCTCAGCCCCTCGGCCACTTACAGGGTTGGGGGGAAACGCTTCTGTCCTTTCTCTTCCCCCAGTTTTTGGTAAGAAAAAGCCCCTTCTCTCCCCAGAGCCTTCCTCGGGGGGGCCGGGCGGCTCCGTGCCTTGTGTCGCAGGTAAGAATCGGGATTTCTTCTCCCATCAGGTAAGAGTAACACCAAATCTTACTTAACTTTCCGTTTTTTACATTCGGTTTCAGGAGGCTCGTTGGCCTCGCGCCCTCGGGGTCAAATTAAGCCCTGTTTAATTGGCGTGCGATGAAAAAACCCCATTTATTTTGAGATGAATCTCCCTGTTTTTTACAAAAACTTGGAGGGGTGGGGGGGGGGGCTGGTCTGTAGCCAGGCCCTCAACTCTGATTGTTGGCTTTTACCTGTAAAATAAGGCAAAAAAAGTAAAATAGGCTGTCGAAAATGGCTGTAATTATAAGACCTTTCACAGGAGTTTGGCTTCTGCCCTGTTTTCACAAAATTGTACTGTAGACAAGAATATATTCTGTTGGGGTTTTATTGTTGTTGTTTTTATTATTATTATTATTATTATTATTATTATTATTATTATTATTAGAGTCCTCGCAACCTGCTCTCCAGCTGGAAAACACGCAGGCATTAAAATGATATATTTGCTAAATACGTTGCAAACCTCTCCGTTCCCCAAAGTGGGGAAAAGATGTTCGGTTTAATTCTTTTTGCGTTTCTAATTCTCTCCGAAATAGATTTGTTGTGTTGTTTTTTTTTTGGTTTTTTTTTTGTTTTTTTTAAACGGCTGCTTTTTTTTCTAGGTCCGGCGTGGAAAGGAGAGTGTCTTTTGGAAAAGGCTCTTCCGGATGGAGAAATTAATCGATAATAATATTGGCCAATTAATAACAGCTCGTTAAGGGCTCGTTCCTTACCGTTGGGTGGGGAACCTTGAATTGCCTCCCCAAACCCACCCCAGCGCCCGCGTTACCACCCGCTCCGATTGCTGTAGGTAAAATAACCGTGAGCAAAGCGCTTTGGATTTGTCCCTTTCCCCAAGAAAAAAGGGGGAAAACGTTAAAATTCGTTACGAGGAGGTTGAAAACGGCCAAGAGCGTAATTTGGGTGAGGGCGGGACGTGGGTGGAGGTGTTGGTGGAGGCCCCAGAAATTAGTTTGTAAGAGATGGAGCAAATCCGTGGGACTTTTGCGCTTGTTTTTGTGCGGGTATTTAGTCGTTTGCGGGCCGGAGCCCTCCAAGAGAAGCGTTATTATAAAAAGGTATTTTTATTAATCCTAAAGTGAGCAGCGTAGAGTAACGCGAGTAATTAAGCGCGGGCTTTTTATTAGCATCGACAGCTCTGGATTCGCCACTAACAGCACTTCAAAAGCGCTCGCGTCCAGAGCGCTCTGAAAACCGTTAACTAATTAATCCAGCGCCAAAGGCTGAGAAATCATTTCAGGAGCTCAAGTCTCGGGATGTTTAATAACGTGAGACGGAGCCTTTTGCTTGGCTTCTGGGCCGGGCTGGTGCCCAGGTCAGCGATAATCCGAAGGGGAACCGCTCGCTCCGATGGAAATAATTGGTGTGAGCGGAAATAATTAGCGTCTCGTCGCCTGTGGGAGGGAAAAGGGAGATCAAGAGTCCGCCTAAACGAACCTCGCGCCGTTAAGAGATCGTTCTCTGGGGGGTCACCGCCAAAATTACGGTTTGGGGAAGCTCGTCTTACCGAGCAACGTGCTGCGGCCGGTTTGGGGACTAAATATCTCCAAAGTTTGGGGTTGATTAAGCGCTTTTTGGTTATTAGTTGGATATCTTAGGGTTGGGTTTTTTTTTTTGCCTATTTACCGCCTTTCACTGCTAAACGAACTGCAGAGATTTCCCAGCTAGGCCTGAAACGGCGGATCAAACGCTGAGGGGTGCCGAAATGATATTCTTAAAAAAAAAAAAAAAAAAGCGGTTCAACTTCCTCCCGTTAATTTTCCACCCCTTTATCTTCTTCTTTTTTTTTTTTCTCTCCACTTTTTGGCTTCCCTCCCGCCCCACCCCCCCCACCTTCCCCAAAGAACTGCGGTCGGGTGGGTGGTTTTATACCGAAAAAGGTGACCATCGGGTGTTTGTTTCTGCGGGGAGCGACGGCTCAAAGCAAGGAGGGAGCAGCAGGTCAAGGGAAACGGAATCCTTGAGCGCCTGTTATTTAACAGGAATTATCCTTATTTTCTTTAATGGAGAAACAGTTTGGAAGGGACTTGGGATGCGAAGGGCTTGGAGGCCAGAAAATACACCCCGTGCCCTCGTTGGTGCCCAGAAACCATCGCCGGAGGATGGAGGAGATGGAAACCGTCCCTCCAAACCCGCGATGCCGTCGGGGGGACGTCGCGGTGGCTCCGCCGGCTGATTCCTATCTTGGTACCGGCCACGACAACGACCTTGCCAGCTGGGAACGAGGTGGGTGGCGATTTTAGTGATTTTTTTTTAGTGTATTTAGCAAAAGTCCCGCGCTGGAATGGCTTTTGTGAGCCACCAGTCGCCAGTTTAGCAGCTCAGCGTCACGGCTCCCTTAAATCCCCCCAATTCTATTCAAATAACACGGCAGGAATGGGCTTGGTGGTAATTAACACTATTGGTAATGGACTCGGTAAAGGTTCCGGGGGCTTGTTGGTGGAATTTATGGGAAATACGTAACCTGTTAATCGCTTTTGAGTTGCGATTTAAGTTCCTCCTAAACCCACGACCTGATTTTACTGTGTGAGTTTGGGGTAAAAATTTAATCTAAGCATTAAAAATGTGCAATTAAAAATACCTGAGGATGGCAAGGAAGGCTAAAGGATGGTCTTAGCGGAATGATTTTTCTCTCGAGCATTTTTTTTGATACCTTCCGGGCAGAATGGCCAGGGATTTGGGGGGTTTTGGTTGATGAAAGACTAAATAAAATGCACGCCCAGCCGTCGGAAGAAGAGCAAACTCTGGGAAAAGGGGGGACGAGGGACCCGCCGTTGAGGAGTCAGTGTGTGGTTGGTGCCAGGCCCGGGCTGTGCAGGCCCTCGCCGTTGACGTTGACCTTCTCCCAGTTGCTCGGCCAGTCCTCAACGGCGGGTTTTTTGACCCAAAGTTGGCCAGAAATGTGCCGAAATGCCTGGCGAAAGCGCTGCCGTGGAGCGTTGCCAACCTCCCGCGTTCTACACAACCTTCCGGTGGCGGCTCTTGCGGCTCGCCGCTCTTCTCAGAGTGAACCTCATCACTTAGGATGGGTTTTGAGGAGGAAAAAAAAACCCCAATTTTCTTGCCCGATGGGGCCCAAGAGGACTCCGGAGGCAGAACGGGACCGTGGTGGCGCTGGGGAAGTCGTTAGAGGAGAGCGATTAGTGCTTTCCTGGGAAATAGGGGCCGTATTTATTACAGCTCCTCATGTATCCACGCGTTTATCCTGCCGGAGCTGTTCCCTGCTCACCTTCCTCACCTCCTCTTCCTCACGCTTTCGTCGGCAGCCAATTCCAAGCGGAGCTTCCCGACCTCCAGGACCCGGCCCTTTTGGAAGAGGAGGAAGAGGGAGCGTCGCTGGTCTGGAAACCCTGGGGCAACATCGAAACCAACCTGGAGACGCAGGAGAAAGGTTTTTCTAACGCTTTTCTTCCACTTTCACCCCACCCAGGGATACGACGGGTTGAAAATTCCACCTTTTTGGGCTTCTCTCCCTCCTTTTCTTGCCCGCCTTCACGTCCGAGGGAAGGAGATGGCTGGGTTTTGGCGGGAGAGCGACTGAAGAAGAACGGGTGACGCTCTCGGCAGCGTCTTCCATGAAAAACGGGCGTTTGGAGCCGTCCTGCCTCATCTGCGGTGCCCTCGGGAGAGGGGAGGTTTCTCTCTGAGCTTGTAAAGTAGAGCTATTTGGGATATCGGACTTTTTTCTCTGCCTTTTCCTCGTCTCCGGTCTCTGCTGCGCTCGTCCTCTTTTCCCTCCCTCTCCTGTGGCCCCTTTTCTCGAGGAAAACTTGACTTTTTCTCGGTTTTCATTGTGTTTGTAGTTACAAACCTGCTCCGTTTGGCTTCTCCCAACGCCGGGATAGGGGGGTCAACCCGGAGCTCGCTCTGCGTTGCCTGCAGGAGGCTCAAGGCGACGTGCTGGTGAGAAGCGGCAATTTCTCATTAAGAACGGACTTTGTTACTGGTTTGAGCTGGGAGTCGCTGCGAGTTTTCTATTGCGCGGGCTGGAATCTCTTTGCTGAAGGCGCAGGAGGTTCTTGGGTGCTGCCTGTTGCCGCGTTGACATCTCTTGGGCTTCCAGACCCCTCTCCTGGTGCATCGCTAAGAGTTTGTTTTGATTCTGGGACGATTTGGAGAACAGAATTGCTCCCGAATGAAGGGATGTTAGATAAAACCCGAGGTCTGCCCTCGATGAGCCCCGAGCGGGTCTGCTTTGCTGCCTCTTCTTTGAAGAAGGGATTTAACACCCCTCGGCGTCTGCTGGGTGGCCACGAGGAGGGAGAATTGCCCTTTTGGCTCCTCCTCCGGAGGAATTTAAGTCTTTTTTTCTTTTTCTTCCTATGAACTCTGGCAGGAGGCGGCGGAGATGCTGCGTGCTGGGCCGCCTCGGAGACCCGAATCCCGTCCCCTGGCTGATTGTCGTCACACAGGTAAACGAGGAGAACAGCTCCCGCCGTTCCCTTTGCTCCGATTGAACTGAGTCTTAAAACTGTTCTTTTGGGGTGAGGGAAAAGAGTAGTTTTAATCCCTTTCCGGGGCTCTTGGAGGCGGGGGATGCCTATTCTAATAGTTTGCGTGTCGCTGGGTAATTCCTAGGCTCGGCTATTTCGACGCCGGTGGAGGAGCAGTTGTTTAAAGAGGCTTTTTACATCCATAAGAAGAATTTTCGCCTCACACAGAAGCAGGTAAAGCCGTTAGAGCGAGGCGCGGCTCGTTAGCGTGGGCAATTTTAACCCAGAAAGTCGTATTTTGAGTTGCGTGTTGGAATCCTGTTCTTAGGACGCTTCTTCTTGCTAAAACCCCCCCGGTACAAGGCCTGGTTTTGCCCTAATGTGTGATTATGACGGAACATTTAATACCTCTGGGAGAAAATACCAGAGATATTAAAAGAACGGTGACAGTTCATGGTGTGAAACGGAGAATTCTGCCCTGAAAACGCTTCTTGACGGCGTTTTTCGTCAGATGAAAGTTTCCTTTTTGTCCGATCTCACCCGGACGTGGCGTTGTGAGAACCGGGGGACGGAATCCTCATCCATCTGCCCCTTGGATATTTCACTGCCGCGTTTCCCTTATTAAATGGCTCCTGGTTTTCCTCCCGGCGGATCCAGACTAAAACCGTGTCTCAATGCGTCGAATATTATTACGCCTGGAAGAAAAAAAAGGCGTTTCGGTTGCACTGGGCCTCGCCCGACGCAGAAAAAGCGCCCGAGACGCCCGGAGGAGGAGGAAAAGGCTGAAGACGAGGTAGAAAAACTGCTGCGGGGCGGGATTTTTGTGCCAGATTCCGCTCCTCCATGAACCCATCTGCGAAAACGTGCCCTAAAAACCAGCGGATTTGGTTCACGGAAATATTTGTAATTTTGTGGGGTTAGAAACGGGGCCACTGTGTCGCTTCGGTGCTTCGGAATTCCACGTTTTCAACCCGTTGGGATAGATTTTTGCGGAGGAAAGCGCTATTCCGCTTAAAATAGAGAAATAATATGGTTTTTCTTTCAAGGTCTGGGCCTCCCAGTGGAATTAAAGTGGTTTTTTTCCGACTGTTTCATGTTCAGAGTCCACCCGGGCGGGGTTGGGCTGATAAAACACGGTGCCTCCGGCGCAAAAAATCTAATTCCTTTGCCGCCCGCAGCTGTTTCAAGCTACTTTTAACCCGATTTACAGGCTCTTTGCAGCACAAAGAAGAGGCGCCGCGTCGTCCCTAAGGAAAATCCGAAGCCGGGGAATCGGGAGGAGAAGCCCGACGGCGATGGCAGCTCCTCCGTCGATCCCGGTCCTTCCTGGTGCTGGGACGGCGGCGCCGGAGATGCGGGTTTTTTCCCCTGCGGCGAGCGTGGAAGGTCAGCTCTTCATTTTTCTTCTCAAAACCGGCTGTTTTGGGGCTCAAAAACCACCCAGGGGGGGCAGAGGGGGAGGGCAGCTGGAGGATTCCCTTTGCCCTGGGGCCACTTGGCCATTTTATTTGACTTTCAAGCCAAAAAATCCATGTTTTCGGAGTCGGGGAGACCCCCCACCGAGCCCTGGGGTTCAGCCCGGCCCCGCCTTGTGCCAGAATCCCGGCGTTTCTCCTTTTTGACCAAAAAACCCTCAAGCTTCGTGAGGATTTGCGGCCAGAGGCTTCCCCGCTCCACTCGCTGGCGCCGAGCAAAATCCCTCGGGTTTCAATTCAACCTCATTTTAAGCCATCGTACAATTAATTCTAATATTTTTTTTTTAATCCCCCACGATCCGCCTTGTTGAACGACCGACGTCTGAAACTCTGTCGTTACCACGCAGCGAAACGTAGGAATTAAAAAAAAAAAAACAAAAAAAAACCCCAAACCAAACAAAAAAAACAAACCAAATTTAACAAAATTAAAAAAAAGACTTAAAAAAAATCCCTTTCTTTTCTAACTTTCAGAGTGTTTGAGAAGATCCGGGGGAGAAACGCTCGCGTGAGGCTCCATCGCCCAAAAAAGATGTTTCAAAGGCCCCCGGGAGCGTTTTTAAAGGGTGGCGAAGTCACAAAAAAAACCCCTGGATTGGGCTGACGTCCTCCCGGAACAGCCGGGAACTGACACCAAACCAACCGCGAGGGCAGTTTTTACCATTTTTATTAAAAAAAAAAAAAAAAAACCCCACCTTTTTCTCCGCACCCGGGCAGCGGCTGGGCTTTGAGGATTTAAGAAAGGGAACAGGGGAAAATCGCCCCAAAACGCTCATCGTATTTAACAGCGTTTTTCCCCGATGGTCGTGCGCAGCGTTTGAGATCCGGACGGCGGCGCCCTTTTGACAGGGATAAGGTTAGTTTCCGTGTGTGGTTTTTTCTTTCCTTATTAAATTTGGTTGGTGAATTTTTAAAGTTCTTGGCCCCGCTCTTGCTCTTTTGCGCGATAATTAAAACGATTTAAAACTCGTTCCGCCTGTTCCGGGGCGGCAGAATTGGGGTGGTTAAAGGCGTTGGGTGGCCGGGAGGCGTCTCGGTCATATTTAAAGCACCCGTTGGCGTGTTTATTTTATTAATCAGTGCTTATTTGCATAAATTAACGTGGCGTTTGGGAGGGAACATGGAGGGTTTGATTAGTTGAAGGAAGGGAATTGAAAGAAAGGCGTCTTGGCTCTCACGACAGCATAAAAAAGGCTGATTTTTTTTGTTTTTGTTGCCGGGCCACCAGGTTTTCATTATTTTCTTTAATTTTTGCTGGATATTTGTGCCCAGGGAAAAAAAAAAAAAAAAAAAAAAAAAATCTGTATTTTTGTTCTGTTTTTCTCTTTAAAGGCCCAATCCTCAGGTCTGGGCCTCCATAAACTCCCCAAAGCAGGAGGTGGGGGTGGGGAACGTTCTCCTTTGGCTTCTCAAGGCTTGTATTTTTAAAAATAAACCTCAAAAGTGACGTTTTTATCTAGCCCTTAGCGATTCCAAAGGGAAACCGGCTGCCTTCCGAAAACGCGGACGGGCCTCCCAGTAAGGCCGGAGTCAGCGGCAGCCCTGCCAGCTGGGAGGACTGGGAGTTTTTAACCAAAAACCACCTGGGGGCTGTTTCCCCCTTCAAAAGGGAATAAAAGTGGGAAGTTGCAGCGCGGAGTGATTTTTTTTTTTTTTAATTCCACCGAAAGGGATGAGTTTTGAGCAGTTTGGCTCCGGAGGGGGGGGGGGGGGGGGATGAGAAAGCGAGTGCCGGGAGGCGGCGGCGCCTTCACGCCTCCTCGCTGCCAAAGCCGTGCCGAAACCGCAGGAATTTGGCAAAAAAATACTCGGCGTGCCAAATCCCCGTCGCGGGTCTCGATTTAAACCCCCGCCGCCCCCCGGAAAGGCTCGGCGTGGGGATTCCTGCCCCGCGCCTCGTTGCTGTTCCTGACGGATTCTAAAAAATCAAAGTTTTGGTGCAAGAAGAGAATCTGGTCCAGGTTCTCCGGCGCCAGGACGGCTCGCCGATGCTCCAGGCCGCTCTCGCCGGCGGCGAAGGCCTGGTCGGGCGAGACGGCGGTGGCCGGGATGGCCAGGTACTGCCGGCTCAGCCGCGCCACGGCCGGGAAACGATGCTCGTTGCTCTTCCACCAGTCCAAGGGGTCGGTGCTGCGCTTGCAGAGAGGCTCCACGATGTAATTTTCCAGCTGCTGGTGGATCTCCGGCATGTTCTCCGTCGGGTCCTTCCCCAAAAGGACGTCGTAGATGCTCTGCGAGGTGGCGCCGGAGCGACGGGACTTGTGTGTGGGCAGCTGGTTGCCCGCTTGGCCGCTCTCTGCTTTATAATCTGAGTTTGGTGCCCAAAACTGGGCGGTGGGGGACGGGGACTGGGGGCTGCAGACCTGCGACAGCATGTTCTTCACGCGCTGGTGGAGCTCATTTCTCAGGCCGGGGCTGAGGAACCGCATCTCCTTGAAACGCGGGTCCAAAAACGAGGCGATAACGGCCGGGCTTTCCAGAACCTTCTCCTCCTCCGCCAACCCCCAGCACCGCCTTAGCTCCGTCCTGATGTTGGCGACGACCGTCTTGATGACGGCGCCGGCTTCTTCCGCCTGTTGGCCGATGGCGGCGATGATGCCGTGGACGCAAGGCAGCAGGGAGGAGACGGAGGCGTTCTGCTCCTCCCGCAGGAAGGCGGTGGCCAACTTGACGGTCCTCATGACGGGCAGCAGGTCCTGCAGGAGCTTCCACTGGTGATCGGCCAAGTTCTGGACGCCCGTCGCGCCTTTGGGGTGCTCCTCCAGCACCGACATGATGGCCCACTTCAGCTCTAAGAGCCTCTCGCACATCTCGATGGTGGTGAGCCAGCGCGAGCCCGCGTCCGTCACCAGCTTCAGCTTGGATTTGTTGATGGCTTCCAACTTGCTGTTCAAGGAGCGGGTGGCTTTGGCGTCCTGCTGGAAGTACCTAACGATGCCGCGGGCGATGTCCAGGGCTTCTCCCACCTGCTGGACCTCCAGCCCGGCTTGGACGCAGAGGTGGAGGCTGCGCGCGGCGCAGAAGACGTTGCTCCAGCCCTGCGTCGCCAGCTGCGGCGCGGCGGCGCCGTCGTGCATCACGCAGAAGATGGATTTGCCGGATAAGCCGAATTCGGCCAAGAGGGCCACCAGCTTCTCCCCTAAACCCTCCTCCGCTTTGGCTCGCTGCGTCTCCAGCAGGCACCGCGCTCGCCGCCACTCCCCGTCGATGAAGTTGGCCGTGACGCTCAAGTAGGTCTGGTCGAACTGGGAGACCCACGGCTCCGCGCAGAGCACGATGGCCTGCGCCGTCTGCAGGTAACGCTCCAGGTGTTGCTTGACCATGTTGTAGCGGTGCCACAACATGCCGGAGAGCTGGATGGGCGACGGGAGGGTGAAATTGGGCTCTAAGTAGCCCAAAAGGAGCCCGAACCCTTTGTCCTTCACCATGGAGAGAGGGTGCAGGTCGCGGAAGATCATCTCCAACACCAACTCCATGATGACCTCGCTCCTGGGCTCCGAGCAGGACGCCGGGTGGTAGAAACCGCTCTCCGGCGTCATCTGCCGGCACCGTTTGCCGGTGTTTTCCGGCGTCGCGTAGTCGCCTTCGGCAACCTGGTCGTCCTTGAGGTGGGACAACAAGGTGTCGCGGATGCCGTGCTTCCTCACCAGGTGCTCGCGCATGGTGGTGGTGCTGTTGTGGAAGGAGAGCTGCTTCTTGCAGATGTTGCACTCCACGTAGGCGTCCCCCAGTTTGGCGTAATAATTCCACACCTTGGATTTGCGGCGGTCGACGTAGAGCGCGGCGGTGGTGCCGCCGCCGTCCTGGCCCCCGCCGCCTTTCTCCCGCTTCCTCCGTGCCGCCGGCGCCGCGTTGTAGGTGTTGAAGACCATGGGGATTTCCTCTGGGGAGGGGACAAACGCGACACAACGCGGCCTCAATTTTTAATTTGCAACCTCTTGGTGGCTGCCGAGTGCCGCGTTTTGATGTATTTATGGGGTTTTTTTTGGGGGGAAAAAAGGCCTAAACGGCACACGTACCCTGCACCATCGGCGGGACCAGGGGGAGAGGCGGCTCCTCCGTCACCTCCTCCTTTGGCTGCGTCTCTCCGCCCGTCTCCGGCTTGGGGTGTTTCGGCAAGAGCTGGGGGTTTCCCTCGGCCATCGCCACCTGGGCACCAGTTTGGGGAGAGAAAACGAGGACGGTTACGGGAATTCCCGACCGGCTTGGCGTTTCAGCGAGGTGTTGCCAAAACAAACCAGATCGGGTGCGAGGAGGAGGAAACCTCCTGCCAGACACCGCGGAATGGGGGGGTTCCGCGCCATGACTCACCTCCTCGCCGCGGTGCTGCTGGGCCCGGGGATCAACCAGGAGCTCACCGAGGCGCCGCCGGCCGCGCCAGGATGGGGAACCGGTGGTGGTGGACCAGTGAAGATGACCCTGGTGACGGTGAACCCAGTGGAGATGAACTGGTGAAGGTGAAGCTGGCAACGGTGACCCAGCAAAGATGAACCCGATGATGGTGAAGCCGGCAAAGGTGACCCAGTGACGGTGAATCTGGTGAAGGCAAACTGGTCAAGATGACCCGGCGATGGTGAACTGGTCAAGATGAACCCAGTGAAGATGATCTGGCAATGGTGAATCCGGCGATGGTGAACTGGTCAAGATGACCCGGCGATGGTGAACTGGTCAAGATGAAGCCAGTGAAGATGATCTGGCAATGGTGAATCCGGCGACGGTGAACTGGTCAAGGTGAACCCAGTGAAGATGATCTGGCAATGGTGAATCCGGCGACGGTGAACTGGTCAAGATGAACCCAGTGAAGATGATCTGGCAATGGTGAATCCGGCGACGGTGAACTGGTCAAGATGACCCGGCGATGGTGAACCCAGTGACGGTGAAGCGGTGACGGTGAACCCCGTGAAGAGGATCCTGGTGATGGTGACCCGGTGAAGACTAACCCAGTGATGGCGTTCCTGCTGAAGATGGTCCCGGTGATGGTGACACGGTGACGGTGCCCCTGGCACGGACGACCCCGGTGAACGGGGATCCTGGTGAGGAGGATCGTGGTGACGGTGATCCCGGCACAGACGACCCCGGTGAAGACAATCCCGGTCACCCAGTCATGGTGATCCTGGCACAGACGATCCTGGTAATGGGGATCCCGGTGACGGTGATCCCGGCACAGACGATCCTGGTGACAGTGACCCGGTGATGGTGACGCCGGTGACCCCAGGGTTCCCGGTGAAGAGGATCCCGGTGACAGTAACCCAGTGACGGTGATCCCGGCACAGACGATCCCGGTGCCGGTGACCCCAGTGACCCCGGTGCTGGTGACGCCGGCACAGACGATCCCGGTGACGGTGACGCCGGTGATGGTGCCCCCCCGGCACTGCCCCCTTGGTTCCAACCGTCAGCGGTCGGGGCCGCGTGGCCGGTGCCGGGGTGGCCGGCGGGGCGCCTTCCGGGGGGACACCATCACCTCCGTCCCGGCGCCGCTGATGTCACCTTCCGGCCCCTTTTTCAGGGGGTTTCACCCCAAAAAACGTTTTCTGCCTCTACCCGTCGGCCTTCGGCCTCACGGGCTCCCAACCGCCACCGTTGCGTCCGCCACGTTCCCCGCCAGAGCTCAGATGGGGAAACGAGCTCGTTAACGAGCAGCGGCTCGTTAAATACTCACGGCTTCGTCAGCGAGGCCGCAGGAGCCGGAGCGCGACCCTTTCCCCCAGGAAGTAATTAACGGAGGGCTCCCTGTTCCGCCTCGGGAAGCGCCGGCCTGCGGGTTTCACCCCCTCACGTCACCGGAACGCGTCAAAATGCCCGAAAAAAGCCGAAACCGGCCCATTTTGGGGGGCTGCGGGTTCCTTCGCGCCCGCTCCTCCCGCCCGCCAGGGGGCGCCATGGCGAGCTGACGAGGCACCTCCCCGCGCCCGCCTCACGTGGGCGCCGCTCGGCCAATGGGGCGCGGCGCCGGCGTCACGTGAGGGGGGCGCAGGGCGGTGTCGCGGCGGCGGCGGCGGGGGGGGGGAGAAGGAGCCGCCATGGACCAGGCCGGGAAGGAGAAGGAAGCGCTGCAGCTGCTGGCCGAGGCCGACAAGAAGGTCCGCGGCTCCCAGTCCTTCTTCGCCGGCCTCTTCGGGTGAGCCCGGCCCCGGATCGGCACCCCCGCACCTTCCCCGGGCGGGGTGTCATGGCGGGGGGGGAGGCTCTGAGGGGGGTGTCATGGCGGGGGGGGGGGGAGGCTCTGAGGGGGTGTCATGGCGGGGGGGGGGGTGTTCTGAGGGGGTGTCATGGCGGGGGGGGGAGGCTCTGAGGGGGTGTCATGGCGGGGGGGGGTGTTCTGAGGGGGTGTCATGGCGGGGGGGGAGGCTCTGAGGGGATGTCATGGCGGGGGGGGGGTATTCTGAGGGGGTGTCATGGCGCGGGGGGAGGCTCTGAGGGGATGTCATGGCGGGGGGGGTGTTCTGAGGGGGTGTCATGGCGGGGGGGAGCCTCTGAGGGGGTGTCATGGCGGGGGGGAGGCTCTGAGGGGGTGTCATGGCGGGGGGGGGTGTTCTGAGGGGGTGTCATGGCGGGGGGGAGGCTCTGAGGGGGTGTCATGGCGGGGGGGGGTGTTCTGAGGGGATGTCATGGCGGGGGGGGGAGGCTCTGAGAGGGTGTCATGGCGGGGGGAGGTTGGAGGTGAGGGTGATGGGCCCTGGGGGGGATTTGGGGTGCTGGGGGTGTTGGGGGGGGTGGTAGGAACTCCTGGGGGAGCTTTGGGATGGGGGTGCTGGGCCCTGGGGGGGGCGTTGTGGTGAAGGGAGGGTGCTGGGGGGGGGGGGTTAGGAGTTTCTGGGGGGGTTTAGGATGAAGGTTCTGGGTCCTGGGGGGGCTTTGGGGTGCTGGGGGGGTATAAAGAGCTTCTGGGGGCTTTGGGGTGGGGGCTGCTGGGTCCTGGGGGGGCTTTGGGGTGCTGGGGGGGTGTAAAGAGCTTCTGGGGGCTTTGGGATGGGGACTGCGGGGTCCTGGGGGGGCTTTGGGGTGCTGGGGGCATGTAAAGAGCTTCTGGGAGGTTTTAAGGAGCTTCTGGGGGACTTTGGGATGAGGGTGATGGGCCTTTGGGGGGGGGGGGGGGTTGGGCACTAAGGGGGGCCATGAGGTGGTACTTGGGGGGGGGGGCAAAGAAGGGGTGTAAAGAGCTTCTGGGGTGGGTTTAGGATGAAGGTACTGGGTCCTGGCGGGGCTTTGTGGTGAAGGGGGGGTGCTGGGGGGTGTTAGGAGCTTCTGGGGGGGCTTTGAGATGAGGGTGGGGGGCTTTGGGGTGAAGGAGGGGTGCTGGGGGGGGTTAAAGAGCTTTTGGGGGGGCTTTAAAGAGCTTTTGGGGGGCTTTGGGATGAGTGTGCTGGGTCGTGGGGGGGCTTTGAGGTGAAGGGGGGGTGCTGGGGGGTTCAAGGAGCTTCTGGGGGGGGGGGGGGTTGGGATGAGGGTGATGGGCCCTGGGGGGGATTGGAGTGAAGGGGGGGTGTTGCGGGGGTGTAAAGAGCTTTTGGGGGGCTTTGGGATGAAGGTGATGGGCCGTGGGGGAGGGGGTTGGGATGAAGGGGGGGTGCTGGCGGGGTGTTAGGAGCTTCTGGGGGGCTTTGAGATGGGGGTGCTGGGTCCTGGGGGGGCTTTGGGGTGCTGGGGGGGTTGTAAAGAGCTTCTGGGGGGCTTTGGGGTGGGGGTGCTGGGTCCTGGAGGGGTTTTGGGGTGAAGAGGGGGTGCTGGGGGGGCAGAAAAGGGGATTTAGGAGCTTCTGGGGGGTTTTGTGGTGGGGGGGACACACAAACACACTTTGATTTGCCCCCCCCTCGGTGCCGGGGCATTTTCCTGATGGCCCCCTGGTCTCCACCCACGGGCTTTTGGTGGGACAGAGAGAAAATGAGCCAAAAACGTTTAAATTTGTGCTTTTTTTTTTTTTTTTTTAACCCCAAACCACCCAAAGGTGCCCATAATAAGTTCCCTTGAGTCCCGGGCGGGGATTCCTGCTCGGAATGGGCCGGCGGAGAAACGCGCTTCTCCCGTCAGCTGCCTCCCCTCGGGCTGGGGGTTGGGGCCAGGAGGGGGGGTTTTGGGGCCAGAAAGGTGGGGTTTTTTTGAGGGCTGTGAGAGCATTTGTTTTGGGGCTGGGAGCATGTTTGTAGAGCCCAGAGAATGTTTTTGGGGCCAGAAGGGTTATTTTTGGGGCTCGGAGTGTGTTGTTTTGGGGCCAAGAGTGCGTTTTTTGGGACTAGGAGGGTGTTTTATGGAGCCCAGAAGGTGTTTTTTGGGGCTGAGAGGGTGTCTTTTGAGGCCAGGACAGTGTGGTTTTGGGCTGAGAGTGTGTTTTTTGGGGGGCCGGGAGTGCGTTTTTTGGGGCCGAAAGTGCTTTTTTTGGGGCCAGGAGGGTCGTTTTTAGGGACGAGAGTGTGTTTTTTGGAGCCCAGAAGGCATTTTGTGGAGCCCAGAGGGTGCTTTTTGGGGGTGAGAGTGTGTCTTTTGGGGCCAGGAGTGTGTGGTTTTGGGCTGAGTGGTTTTTTGCGGCCAGGAAGGTGTGTTTTTGGGGGCCAGGAGGGTGTTTTTAGGGCTGAGAGTGTGGTTTTGGCGCCAGGAGGGCTTTTTGGGGGGCTGAGAGTGCTTTTTTTGGGGCCAGGAGGGTCGTTTTTAGGGCCGAGAGGGCGTTTTGTGGAGCCCAGAGGGTGTTTTTTGGGGCCAGGGTGATGTGTTTTTGGGATGAGAGATTGTTTGTTTTGGGGCCAGGAAGGTGTGGTTTGGGGCAGAGAGTGTATTTTTGGGGGCCAGGAGGGTGTGTTTTTGGGGCCAGGAGGGTGTGTTTTTGGGGCCAGGAGGGTGTGTTTTTGGGGCCGGGAGTGCTCTCCTCGTTATTTCTTCGCAGACGCAGGTTTTGCCCTTCGCAGCGGGTTTTTTATTTTTCTTTGATTCCCGGCTCCTAGGGGCTCCTCCAGGATCGAGGAAGCATGCGACATCTACGCCCGAGCAGCAAATATGTTCAAAATGGCCAAAAACTGGAGCGGTACGTAAAAAAACCCGGCCAGTTCTCGCCTCGGGCTCCGTTTTTTTGAGGAGGGAAACCTGCCCGCGCCCCGTTTCCCCTCATTTCTCTGAGCGTGCTTCCTCCCTCCTCCTCCTCCTTCTCCTCTTCCAGCCGCCGGGAATGCCTTTTGCCAGGCGGCCCGGCTCCATCTCCAGCTGCAGAGCAAACACGACGCGGCCACCAACTTCGTGGACGCCGGCAACGCCTTCAAGAAAGCTGATCCGCAAGGTGAGGGTTGCCTTTCCCTCCAGTTTTCCAGAATCCGGGATCATTCAGCCTCCCAAACACGCCTCAAACACCCCGATTTCGGTTCCCGGAGGCCGCGCATCCCCTGCTTTCCTGTCCCTTAGGCCGGGGGGGGTGCGTTATCCCGTCCTCCCTGCGCGAACTGGGATGCTGTGGGCTGGATTTGCCGTGTTTTTTGAGCCGCCAGGCGCTGCTGGAAAGCAAAGTTCACCTCCGCAGCCGGCTGACGTCGGATTTTTTTTCCTCCCTCCTCCTCCTCGTCCCTCTGCGGGAATCCCGGTGCTGCCCGCCGAGCTTGACTCCGAGCAGATGGTCGGGGCTGAAGGTGTGGAAAAGCTTTGGCGGCCATTCATGCTGCTGGGCGAGGATCTGCTCCGGCGTTTGAGGGAGGAAAACTCTTCCTCCTCCTCCTCTCCGGATGGCGTTCTGGTGGAATTTGGGTTCCTTGGTCCGAGCTCTGGGCCACCGGTGCCGCCAGGGGGTTGTCGCTGGGACCAGTTTGACACCTTTGTGGGTGCCGTGGTGGCATCGAGGGCGCCCTTGGGGAGTTTGGTGACGCCGAGACGTGCGGTGACATCAGTAGATGCCATCCAGAGGGACCCGGATGCCTGGAAGCCACCGGCAACCTGGGCCACTTGGCCAGTGGGGTGAGAACGGGGCGGATTCTGCCCCTCGGCTCCGCTCTGGGGCCATCAGAGGGACACGGAGCTCTCGGAGGAGGCCGTGGAGATGCTGCGAGAGTTGGGGGTCTTCAGCCTGGGGAGACCTTCCAGTCCCTAAAGGGGGCTCTGGAAAAGCCGGGAAGGGCAAAATGGGAATAAAGCGGTGGAATCCGATGAGCGCGGAGCGTCGGGTTGAGGATCCGGCCAGGGGAAGGGTTGGTTTCTCCCTCCTCGCGTCTCCTCGCGCCGTTTCACTCTTCCTGGCAAAGCCTCTCGCTGCCCCGGCTCCGTGTGGGTGATTTCGGAGAAGATAACGAAGTGAAAGAGGAGGAGAAAACAAATTTAATCTCCCGGCGGATTTGCTTAATCTCCCAGAGATTTATGTTGTTCCCATTATCCTCCCAACCTGTGCGGGGGTGGTTTTTTCTCTGCTGCGTTTGGGGCTTTTGGGAAATGGTGGGGGGTGGAAAAAGCCTGAAGCTGAACCTGCCTTTTCCTAACGGGGGTAAAAAAACATTCCAGAATTCCCAGATGGAGCTGTCGGGGGGGGGGGGGCGAGGTGTTAATGGAGAGGGGAAAAAACCGCGGTGGAAGGTGTCCTCGGTGAAGGGATTGGGGCCTCGGAGCCGGTTGTGGGTCTCGCAGCAGGACAGTTTGGTCCCCGGGGTCCGCTGGGATACGGGGGTTGGGGGTCCAGCCCCATTCCCTGTTTCTCCTCCCCCCGTTTCTCCTCCCACGAGGCCGGGAGCTCTCGCCAGCTGGGAGAAGGCAGGAAAAAAAGCCGCGTCTCCCGCAGCCCGGCACTTGGCTGCGGCAGAATTCCTCCCACGCCGCGCCGGAGCCGGACTGGGGGGAGGCAACTCCTCCTCAAAACCCAGCGAAAAGCTGCTGATTCGGCTTCCCCCAGTGCCCCCCTTTCCCATCCTGCGCCGCTGCCAAGGGCCTGGGGGGGAAAGACCCCCGGATCTGAGCTTTGGGGGGGAAAGACCCCCCAGATCGGAGCCGGGAGCTTTTTTTTTGGGGGGGAAGATGCCCAGATTTGGGGTCTCAGAAGCTCGTGGCTCCAATCTGAGCCAGGAGCTTTTTGGGGGAAAGACCCCCCAGATCGCAGCCAGGAGCTTTTGAGATCCCAGATCTGAGGTGGGGGCTTTTGGGGGAAAAGACCCCCAGATTGGAACCGGGGGCTTTTGGGGGGGAAGACCCCCAGATCTGAACTGTGAGCTTTTGGGGGGAAAGACCCCCAGATCAGAGCCGGGAGCTTTTGAGATCCCAGATCTGAGCCGGGGGCTTTTCGGGGGAAAGACCCCCAAATCCAAACCATGAACTTTTGGGGGGAAAGACCCCCAGGTCGCAGCCAGGAGCTTTTGAGATCCCAGATCTGAGCCGGGGGCTTTTGGGGGGAAAGACCCCCAAATCTGAGTCACAAGCTTTTGGGGTGGAAGACCCCCAGATGGGAGCTGGGAGCTTTTGAGCCCCCGCATCTGAGCCTCGAGCTTTTTTGGGGTGAAAGACCCCAGATCCGAGCCGTGAAAACGCCCCCAAAATCTCTTTTTTTTTTCCCTTCGCAGAGGCCATCAACTGCTTGATCCGGGCTATCGAGATCTACACGGACATGGTAAGCCCGGCCGGCGGGAGGGCGGGTGGCAAGGTCGAAGGCTCTGACCCCCCTCTCCCTGCCCTCCCGGAGCTCTTCCCAGCCTTGTTCTCCTTCCAGGGTCGCTTCACCATCGCCGCCAAGCACCACATCTCCATAGCGGAGATCTACGAGACGGAGCTGGTGGACATCGAGAAGGTAAAAGGCCGAGGGAGGTGGTGGCACGGTCTCCGGCGAGGCCTGGAGACGCTGGGGAGTTGGGCGGAGAAGAACCTCCTGGAGTTCAGCCTGGGGAGGGACAACCCCACGGACCAGGCCAGGCTGGGGGTTGACCTGCCGAGAGGGACCTGGGAGTCCTGGTGGGCACCCGTCTTCGTCAAGTTGACCAGTGGGTCGCGTTGGCCGCGGTCAAATTGACCAGTGGGTTGCGTTGGCCGTGGTCACATTGACCAGTGGGTCGCGTTGGCCGTGGTCACATTGACCAGTGGGTCGCGTTGGCCGCGGTCAAATTGACCAGTGGGTCGCGTTGACCGCGGTCAGGTTGACCAGTGGGTTGTGTTGACCAGTGAGTCACGTTGGCTGCGGTCAAGTTGACCAGTGGGTCGCGTTGACCAGTGAGTCGTGTTGGCCATGGTCAAATTGACCAGTGGGTCACATTGACCAGTGAGTCGTGTTGGCTGTGGTCAAGTTGACCAGTGGGTCACGTTGGCCGTGGTCAAATTGACCAGTGGGTCACGTTGACCAGTGGGTCACGTTGGCTGCAGTCAAGTTGACCAGTGGGTCAAGTTGACCAGTGGGTCGCATTGGCCGTGGTCAAGTTGACCAGTGGGTCGCGTTGGCCGTGGTCAAATTGACCAGTGGGTCACGTTGACCAGTGGGTCACGTTGGCTGCAGTCAAGTTGACCAGTGGGTCAAGTTGACCAGTGGGTCGCGTTGGCCACAGTCAAATTGACCAGTGGGTCGTGTTGACCAGTGGGTCGCGTTGGCCACGGTCAAGTTGACCAGTGGGTCGCGTTGGCCTCTCTTTTGGGGAGGGAACTGCTTTTTTCCTCAGTTTTGTTTTTTTTGGCCCAACTGGCATCCCCCCCTCCCCCCGCTGAAGGCCCTCCTCTCACTGGGGAGCCGGGGCTGGTTGCCACCTTGGGCCGGGAGCCGGCCGCTGCGGCCAGCGCAGATGGCAACGGAAGCTGTGTGGGCGGCTCGGAGCCGGCGGGGGGCGGGGAGGGGGGGAGGCGGGGGGGGAAGCTCCGTAATTCCCATATTTTCCTATTTTTATAGAAAAATATGTATTTTTTTTTTTTAATTCTTTGCTGCTCGTTTGCCTCCCTCTAGGCCATAGCCCACTACGAGCAGGCCGGCGACTACTACAAAGGGGAAGAGTCCAACAGGTAAAAGTCTCACCATTGCCCCCCGGGTGGGGTAGTTGCCCCCCAGGATGGGATCGTTGCCCCCCGGGTGGGGTAGTTGCCCCCCAGGGCAGATTCATTAGCCCACAGGGTGGGATTGTTGCCCCCCCATTTCAGGATTGTTGCCCCCCAGGAGGCGTAGTTGCCCTCCAGGTGGGGTAGTTGCCCCCCAGGATGGGATTGTTGCCCCCCAGGGCAGATTCATTGGCCCATGGCGTGGGATCGTTGCCCCCCCAGGTCAGGATCGTTGCCCCCCAGGTGGGGTAGTTGCCCCCCAGGGCAGATTCATTGGCCCACGGCGTGGGATCGTTGCCCCCCCAGGTCAGGATCGTTGCCCCCCAGGTGGGGTAGTTGCCCCCCAGGATGGGATCGTTGCCCCCCAGGTGGGGTAGTTGCCCCCCAGGATGGGATTGTTGCCCCCCAGGGCAGATTCATTGGCCCACGGCGTGGGATCGTTGCCCCCCCAGGTCAGGATCGTTGCCCCCCAGGATGGGATTGTTGCCCCCTGGGTGGGGTAGTTGCCCCCCAGGGCAGATTCATTGGCCCACGGCGTGGGATCGTTGCCCCCCAGGATGGGATTGTTGCCCCCTGGGTGGGGTAGTTGCCCCCCAGGGCAGGTTTGTTGGTCCCTGGGGTGGGATCGTTGCCCCCCAGGTCGGGATCGTTGCCCCCCAGGTCGGGATCGTTGCCCCCCAGGATGGGATCGTTGCCCCCCCCAAGTTGGGGTAGTTGCCCCCCAGGGCAAGTTTGTTGGCCCCTGGGGTGGGATTGTTGCCCCACCTCGATGGGATTGTTGCCCTCAGGGCAGGTTCGTTGCCCCCCAGGTGGGATTGTTGCCCCCCCCCCCCCCCGCCCCGCCATGGGATCGTTGCCCTGCTGCGGCCAACAGGGGCGTGGGGGGTCACATCCATGGGGTGACGCTCAGCCGTGGGGCTGGGGGACCACATCCGCGGGGCTGGGATGGAGCTGGGGGGGCTGTTTTGGGGGGTGTCCCGTCCCTGAGCGCCCCCGTCTCTCCCTTGCCCGCAGCTCGGCTAACAAGTGTCTGCTGAAGGTGGCCACCTACGCGGCCCAGCTGGAGCAGTACCAGAAGGCCCTGGAGATCTACGAGCAGGTCTGGCCCGCCCCCGATGGCCGTGTCCCCCCCCCCAAATGCCATGTCCCCCCCAAACACTGTGTCCCACCCCTCCAAAGGCCGTGTCCTCCCCCCCAGCCCCTGTCGTACCCCCCCAAAAAGCCATTTCCCCCCCCCCGAAGGCCATGTCCGTCCCCCCCGATGGCCATGTCGCCCCCCAACCCCTGTCCCCCCCACAAAGGCCATGGCCCCCCCCCCAATAGCTGTGTGTCCCCCCCAATGGCCATGTCACCCCCCAACCCCTGTCCCCCCCACAAAGGCCATGGCCCCCCCCCGATAGCAGTGTCCCCCCCCAAAGGCCATGTCCCCCCCCAACCCCTGCCCCCCCCTCAAAGGCCATGTTCCCCCGCGATGTCTGTGTCCCCCCTCCCAATGTCTGTGTCCCCCCCCACCGTGGCCGTGTCCTCCCCAACCCCTGTCCTTGTCCCCCCCCCCCCATGAAGGCCATGTCCCCCCCCCATGGAGGCCATGTCCCCCTCCCAAAGGCCACGTCTGTCCCCCCAAACACCACATCCCCCCCACCAAAGGCCATGTCACCCCCCAACCCCTGTCGTCCCCCCCCCCCAAGGCCATGTCCCCCCGCCCCCAATGGCCATGGCCCCAACCCCTGTGTCCGTCCCCCCCCCCCAAAAGCCATGTCCCCCCCCAACCCCTGCCCCCCCCTCAAAGGCCATGTTCCCCCGCGATGTCTGTGTCCCCCCTCCCAATGTCTGTGTCCCCCCCACCGTGGCCATGTCCTCCCCAACCTCTGTCCATGTCCCCCCCCCCCCCATGAAGGCCGTGTCCCCCCCCCATGAAGGCCATGTCCCCCTCCCAAAGGCCACGTCTGTCCCCCCAAACACCACATCCCCCCCCCAAAGGCCATTTCCCCCCGCCATGGCCGTGTCCCTCTCCCCCCCCTGCGACCCCTGTCCGTTCCCGTCGTCCCCCCCACCCCCCCGATGGCCGTGTGTGTCCGTCCCCCCCCGACGGCGTGTTGCCCCCCCCAGGTGGGGGCGAGCGCCATGGACAGCCCGCTGCTGAAGTACAGCGCCAAGGAGTATTTCTTCAAGGCCGCCCTCTGCCACTTCTGCATCGACATGCTCAACGCCAAGGTGTGGGGCTGGGGGGGGGGGGGGGAAACGCCGCCCCACGGCCCCCCCAGGGGGCAACGGGGCTGGGGGGGGGACGGGGACACAGCCCTGCAGCCCCCCCAGGGTGGCCATGGGCTAGGGGGGAGCGGCAACGGGCTGGGGGGGGGGGGAAACATGGCCCCTGGGGGTCAACAGGGCTGGGGGGGGGGATGGGGACACAGCCCCACAGCCCCCCCAGGGGGCAACGGGGCTGGGGGGGAGGGAAACGCAGCCCCCCCAGGGTGGCCATGGGCTACGGGGGAGTGGCAACGGGCTGGGGGTGGGGGGGGAAATGCGGCCCAATGGCCCCTGGGGGTCAACAGGGCTGAGGGGGGGGGGAAACACAGCCCCCCAGGGTGGGCATGGGCCAGGGGGGGGCGACCACAGGCTGGGGAGGGGGAGACGCGGCCCCACGGCCCCCTGGGACGGACATGGGCTGCGGGGGGCTGGTGGCCACACCAGGCTAGTGGCCACCGCGCTGGGTCAGGTGGCAAAGGCAGCGGGGCTGCAGGGATTTCGGCTCTGGTGGGTGAGCTCCTTCCTCCTTTCTCCCTCTCCTTCCTCCCTCTCCTTCCTCCCTCTCCTTCCTCCCTCTCCTTCCTCCCTCTCCTTCCTCCCTCTCCTTCCTCCCTCTCCTTCCTCCCTCTCCTTCCTCCTCCTTCCTCCCTCCCTCTCTGTCCTCCTCCATCTTCTTCCATCCTCCTCCTCCATCATCATCCTCTTCCTCCTCCTCCTCCCCCTTTGTCCTTCTTCTTCCTCTTCCTTCCTCCTCCTTCCTCCTCCTTCCTCCTCCTTCCTCCTCCTTCCTCCTCCTTCCTCCTCCTTCCTCCTCCTTCCTCCTCCTTCCTCCTCCTTCCTCCTCCTTCCTCCTCCTTCCTCCTCCTTCCTCCTCCTTCCTCCTCCTTCCTCCTCCTTCCTCCTCCTTCCTCCTCCTTCCTCCTCCTTCCTCCTTCTCCTCCCCCTTTGTCCTTCTTCCTCTTCCATCCTCCTTGCCCTCCTTCTCCTTGCTCTCCGTCCTCCTCCTTCCTCCTCCTCCTTCCTCCTTCCTCCTCCTTCTTCCTTGTCTTTCATCCTCCTCCTTGCTCCTTCCTCCTCCTCCTTGTCCCCCGGCAGCTGGCGGTGCAGAAGTACGAGGAGATGTTTCCGGCCTTCACGGACTCCCGGGAATGCAAACTGGTCAAGGTGAGTGGCGCCCGCCCCTGCCTCCCCTGGGACCGGGATCGTCTCCCATTCCCAGGACTGGGATTATCTCCCGTTCCCGGGGCCGGCATCGTCTCCTGTTCCCGCCCCTGGGACTGGGATCGTCTTCCGTTCCCGGGGCTGGGATCGTCTCCCATCTGCGGGAATGGGATGGGGATCGTCTCCTGTTCCCATTCCCGGGACTGGGGCAACTGGGATCGTCTTCCGTTGCTGGGGCGGGGATTGCTGAGGGGCTGCTCCCCCCATCCTCCCGCTTCTCTTCCAGAAACTTCTGGACGCCCACGAGGAGCAGAACATCGACGCCTACACCGACGCGGTAGGTGGAACGGGAGGGGTAAAAAAAGCGGGAATTCACCCCAAACCACGGCCTTCTTCCCACCTCCCGCCTCCTCCTCGTCCTGCAGGTGAAGGAATACGACTCCATCTCCCGCGTGGACCAGTGGCTCACCACCATGTTGCTCCGCATCAAGAAAACCATCCAGGGCGAGGAGGAGGACTTGCGCTAAGGCCCATCCATCCCATAATGACTTCTCTGCAGCCATTCCCGCTTTTCCGGAACCATTCCCCTTTCCCCCTCCCCCCCCCCCCCCCAATCCTTTCTTCTTCCCCTTTTTCCGGAGCTCCCCCTTCCCCCCTTGTACATGGTGTCCCCCCCCCCCAAATTCTGATATTTAACGGTGTCGTATGTAATATATTCCCTGGGTTTTTGCGCTCTCCCCCCCCCCCCCACCCCGCCCCCCTCGGCCTTCGCTCCGGGGGGGTCTCCCTGGACTCCTGGGGGGGGTTGAGGGGTTGTGTCCCGTTCCCGCCCCCCCTTTATCCTCCCCCCAGGGGGGGTGAGGAGGAGGAGGAGGAGGAGGAGGAGGAGGAAGGCCTTGCATGCCTTGGCGGGGCCGTGGCGCGTCCTTGCAAATAAAAAGCGTTGCATGAGCGGAGCCGGGCTGGACCCTCCTTCCCTGGGGAGGGGATGGGGGGGGCGGGGGGGGCTACGGACACCCTGCCCCTGTCCCCCATCAGGCTCTGCTAATTAACGAGGCTGGGTTAATTACGTTAATTAACCAGCCCTGCCCCACAGCCCCCCTCCCACCCCCTTCCCTCTCCCGGGCCTGGGGTCCCTGTTGTGCCCTGTGGCCTCCCCTAAGCCCCGCCCCTTCCCCCTAAGCCCCGCCCCTTCCCCCTAAGCCCCGCCCCTTCCCCCTAAGCCCCGCCCCTTCTGCACAGGCACACCCTCAGGGCGGGGCCAATGTACAAACCACGCCCCCCTTCCGGGGAAGGGGGGGGGGGGGCCCAAAACTGAGTCAACCAATGGGGTCCCCCTATTGCATCCCACTGCCCACCCCCCCCCCCCCCGGCCACGCCCCCTCATACCGGTCACGCCGCTTCCCACGGGACACCCCCACAGTGCGGTGTCAGTGCACAAACCACGCCCCCCCTCCATGAGGCCCCGCCTCCAAAGCAGAGGCAACCAATGGGGGGGTCCCTTTTGCATCCCACTGCTCCCCCTGCCCTTGCCCACGCTCCCTCCCCCGAGGCCACGCCCCCTACGGCGGACCCCGCCCCCATCGGAGTCAACCAATGGGGTCCCTACTGTGCCCCCTTGACCACACCCACTTTGCCGAAACCACGCCCCCCTCCCTAGGCCACGCCCCGAGGGCGGAGCCGATCCCCGCCCCGCCCCCCTGCCATTATATCGCTCCTTATTGGCTCCCGCCCTTTCCCTAAGGCCACGCCCCCTGGGCGGAGTCGGCGCACAGGCCCCCACCCACCCCCAGTCGTTATATCCTCCCCTTATTGGCCCACGCCTCCCTGGGGGGGCGGAGCCACGCCGACGTCGAAGCGGTGACGTCGGCGCGCCGCCGTGGTGGCGGAAGACCCCCCGCGGGGGGGCGGCCCGCTGCGCTGCCGGTGCCCGTGCCCGGTGGCCGGTTCCCGGTGGCCGGTGGCCGGTGCCCGGTTCCCGGCGGGGCCATGTCGGGCCGGTGCCCGCTGGTGGAGGACAGCTTCAGCCGCTTGGCCTCGCAGAGCAACGTGTACGGGCTGGCGGCGCTGGCGGGGGGCGAAGGGCCCGGCGGGCTGCTGGCCGCCGCCCTCAAGGGGAAGGTCATTTACTTCCGGTACCACGACCTGCGGCAGCGCCTGCGGCCCGTCGCCAGGGAGCTGCAGTTCACCTACATCCCCGGTGCGGGGGTCGCGGGGGTCAGGGGTCATCGGGGAGGGGCTATGGGGGTCAGGGGTCAAGGGTTACAGGGGTCGGGGTCACCAGGGAGGGGTTACGGGGGTCAGGGGTCATAGGGGGAGGGCTGCAGGGGTCATGGGGAGGGGTTATGGGGGTCATGGGGAGGGGTTATGGGGTCAAGGGTCATCGGGGAGGGGTTATGGGGGTCAGGGGTGAGGGGTTGTGGGGTCAGGGGTCATTGGGGAGGGGTTATGGGGTCAGGGGTGAGGGGTTGTGGGGTCAGGGGTCATCGGGGAGGGGTTATGGGGTCAGGGGTGAGGGGTTATGGGGGTCAGGGGTGAGGGGTTGTGGGGTCAGGGGTCATCGGGGAGGGGTTATGGGGGTGAGGGGTTATGGGGTCAGGGGTGAGGGGTTATGGGGTCAGGGGTCATCGGGGAGGGGTTATGGGGTCAGGGGTGAGGGGTTATGGGGTGAGGGGTGAGGGGTTGTGGGGTCAGGGGTGAAGGGGCGCGGGGGGGGAATCCCCCCGTTTTGGGGTCAGGGGTTACAGCGGGGGAGGAGGAGGATGGGGGGGGGTCCAGGGTCTGGGGGGGGGAGGGGAGTCCGGGGGGGGTCTGGGGGGGTCCTTGAGGGGTCTTGGGGGGGGGGGGCTGGGAGTCTGGGGGTTCCAGGGGGTGGGGGGGTTCTGAGAGGTCGGGGGGGTCGCGGGGGGGTCGCGGGGGGGTCGCGGGGGGGTCGCGGGGGTGGGGGCTGTTCCCCCCCCTGAGCTGTGGCCGCTGCAGTGGACGCCGAGATCGTCTCCATCGACTCCTTCCCCAAGTCGCCCCCCCAGCGGGGGCTGGTGGTCGGCATCACCTTCATCAAGGTGAGGGGGGGGCTCGGGGGGGGGGGGGGGGGGTGTCACCCCCCCCTGTGTCATGTGTGTCCCCCCCCAGGACTCTGGGGACAAAGCCAGCCCCTTCCTCAACATCTACTGCGACTACGAGCCCGGCTCCGAGTACGACCTCGACTCTGTGGCGCGTGAGTGTCAGCCCCCCGGGGTCACTGTCCCCCCCCCGGCTCCGTGTCCCCCCCCCCCAGGGCTCCATGTCCCCCCCCCGGGGTCACTGTCCCCCCCAGGGCCCAGTGTCCCCCCCCCAGTGGTCACTGTCCCCCCCCAGTGTCAGGGGTCCCCCCCCCCGGGGCTCAATGTCATCCCCCCCAGGGCCCGGTGGCCCCCCCTGGGGTCAGTGTCCCCCCCCCCGGCTCCGTGTCCCCCCTCCCAGGGCTCCATGTCCCCCCCCCCGGCTCCGTGTCCCCCCCCCGGGGGTCAGTGTCCCCCCCCCAGGCTCACTGTCCCCCCCCCGGGCTCTGTGTCCACCCCCCCCAGTGTCAGGGTCCCCCCCCGGGGCTCAATGTCATCCCCCCCAGGGCCCAGTGTGTCCCCCCTGGGGTCAGTGTCCCCCCCCCCGGCTCCATGTCCCCCCCCCCGGCTCCGTGTCCCCCCTCCCAGGGCTCCATGTCCCCCCCGGGCTCTGTGTCCACCCCCCCCAGTGTCAGGGTCCCCCCCCCCCAGGGCTCAATGTCATCCCCCCCAGGGCCCAGTGTCCCCCCCGCTGGGGTCAGTGTCCCCCCCCTGGCTCCGTGGTCCCCCCCAGGGGCTCCATGTCCCCCCCCCGAGCCCGCGGTGGGCTCCGGGGGGGTCTCAGAGCTGCCCCCCCCGCAGAGAGCTGCCTCAACCTGGAGCTGCAGTTCACCCCCTTCCAGCTCTGCCACGCCGAGTACGTACCCCCCCGCGTCCCCCCCCCGTGTCACCTCTGTCACCCCCCCCGCGTCCCCCCCCCCCGTGTCACCTCTGTCACCCGCTGGTGTCCCTCCCCCCAGTGGTCCCCCCCCGGTGTGTGTCCCCCCCCATGTCACCCATGTCATACCCCTGCTGTCACCCCCCCCAGTGTCACCCGCCATGTCACCCCCCGCTGTGTCCCCCCCCATGTCACCCATGTCACACCCCCAGTGTCACCCCCAGTGTCACCCCCCCATGTCATCCCTGGCGTGTCCACCCCCCCATGTCACCTCTGTCACCCCCCCCAGGTGTCACCTGTGTCACCCGCTGGTGTCCTCCCCCCCAGTGTCCCCCCCCGGTGGTGTGTCCCCCCCCATGTCACCCATGTCACTCCCGGTGTCACCCCCCCCCGTGTCACCCCTGGTGTCACCCCCCATGTCACCCCCCGCTGTGGTCCCCCCCCATGTCACCTGTGTCACACCCCCAGTGTCACCCCCAGTGTCACCCCCCCCATGTCACCCCTGGCGTGTCCACCCCCCCCGTGTCACCTCTGTCACCCCCCCCCAGTGTCACCCCCATGTCACCCCCCACTGTGTCCACCTCCCACGTCACCCCATGTCATAACCCCCAGTGTCACCCCCCCCGTGTCACCCCAGGTGTCACCTGTGTCACCCACCGGTGTCCTCCCCCCCAGTGTCCCCCCCCCCGGTGTGTGTCCCCCCCCATGTCACCCATGTCACACCCCCAGTGTCACCCCCAGTGTCACCCCCCCCATGTCATCCCTGGCGTGTCCACCCCCCATGTCACCTCTGTCACCCCCCCCAGGTGTCACCTGTGTCACCCGCTGGTGTCCTCCCCCCCAGTGTCCCCCCCCCGGTGTGTGTCCCCCCCCCATGTCACCCATGTCATACCCCTGGTGTCACCTCCCCCGGTGTCACCCCCCATGTCACCCCCCGCTGTGTCCCCCCCATGTCCACCCATGTCACCCCCTCAGTGTCACCCCCCAGTGTCACCCCCCCCCGTGTCACCCCTGGCGTGTCCACCCCCCATGGTCACCTCTGTCACCCCCCCAGGGTCCCCCTCCTGGTCTGTGTCACCCCCATGTCACCCATGTCCCCCCCCTGCCCCGTGTCACCCGTGTGTCCCCCCCGATGTCCCCCCCCGCAGTGTGTGTCCCCCCCCCCGCCCCGTGTCACCCCCGGTGTCCCCCCCCCCACAGTGTGTGTCCCCCCCGTGTCACCCGTGTGTCCCCCCCGATGTCCCCCCCCGCAGTGTGTGTCCCCCCCGCCCCGTGTCACCCCCCGGTGTCCCCCCCCGCAGTGTGGGTGTCCCCCCCGTGTCACCCGTGTGTCCCCCCCGATGTCCCCCCCCGCAGTGTGTGTCCCCCCCCCGCCCCGTGTCACCCCCGGTGTCCCCCCCGCAGTGGTGTGTCCCACCCGTGTCACCCGTGTGTCCCCCCCCGCTGTCCCCCCCCCGCAGTGTGGTGTCCCCCCCCCCCCCCCGTGTCACCCTCGGTGTCCCCCCCCCCGATGTCCCCCCCCGCAGTGTGTGTCCCACCTGTGTCACCCGTGTTCCCCCCCCCGACGTGTCCCCCCCCCGGTGTCCCCCCCGCAGTGTGTGTCCCCCCCCCCCCGTGTCACCCCCGGTGTCCCCCCCCGCAGTGTGTGTCCCCCCCACGTCACCCGTGTGTCCCCCCCCAGTGTCCCCCCCCACAGTGTGTGTCCCCCCCCGCCCTGTGTCCCACCAGTGTCCCCCCCCCCGGTGTCCCCCCTGCAGTGTGTGTGTCCCCCCACCCTGTTTCACCCCCAGTGTCCCCCCCGCAGTGTGTGTCCCCCCACGTCCACCCGTGTGTCCCCCCCCCGGTGTCCCCCCCCCGCAGTGTGTCCCCCCCGCCCTGTGTCACCCGTGTGTTCCCCCCCCGCTTTCCCCCCCCCAGGGTCTGCGTTGGGGACAAACTGGAGACCGTTTTCCTGCTGAGCGGGAACGACCCGGCCGTCCACCTCTACAGGGAGGTGAGCCCCCCGCCACCGCTTTTCCCCTTTTCCCTCTTTTTTCTGCCTTTTCCCCACTTTTCCTACTTTTTCCCCCCTTCCCCCCCCTTTGCCCGGCTCTCTTTCTGGCTTTTTTCCGGCTTTTTTCTGCTTTTTTCCGGCCTTTTCCGGCTTTTTAATTGCTTTTTTACTGCTTTTTCCCCCCTTTTTCTGCCTTTTTCACGATTTCTTTTTTCCTACCTTTTTCCTGATTTCTTCCCCCCTTTTCCCCCCCCTTTTCCCCCCCCTTCCTCCCTTTCCCCCCCTTTTCCCCCCTTTTCCCCCCTTTTTCCTGCCTTTTTCCTGCCTTTTCCCCCCTTTTTCTGCCTTTTTCCTACCTTTTTCCTGCTTTTTTCATTCTTTCTTCCTACATTTTTCCTTCTTTTTCCCCCCTTTTCCCCACCTTTTTCCTTCTTTTTTCCTGCTTTTTACCATTTTCCCCCCTTTTTCTGCCTTTTTCTTGCCTTTTGCCCCGTTTTCCTCCCTTTCCCCCTTTTTCCTGCTTTTTTCCTGCTTTTTTCCTGCCCTTTTCCTGCTTCCCCCCCTTCCCTGCTTGTTTCCTGCTGCTTTTCCCCCTTTTCCTGATCTTTTCCCCCATTTCCCCCCTTTTTCCCCTTTCCCCCCCCTTTTTTCCCCCGCTTTCCCTGCTTCCCCCCCGATTTTCCCCACTTTTCCTGCTTTTCTCCTCCCTTTCCTCTGCTCTTCCTGGTTTTTTCCCTTTTTCCTGTTTTTCGCCCCTTTTCCTGCTTCTCTCTCTTTTTCCTGCTTTTTTCTCCCTTCTCATCCCCCTTTTTATGCCCCTTTTTCCTGCCTTTTCCCCCCTTTCCCTGTTTTTTTCCTCATTTATTCCCCCATTTTTCTCACATTTTTCCTCCCCTTTCTTCCTTCCCCCCCCCCGTTTTCCCATTTTTCCCCCCTTTCCCTGTTTCCCCCCACTCCCCCCCCATTTTCCTGTTTTTCCCCCCGTTCCCTGTTTTCCTGTCTCCTTTCCCTGGTTTTCCCCCATTTCCCCCTCCTTTCTCCTCCCTCCCCCCCCATTTTCCCCCGTTTCCCCCTGTTTTTCCCCTGTTTCCCCCCCATTTCTCTCCTTTCCCCCCCCCTTCCCCCATTTTCCCCCTCCGTTTCCCCCCCTCCCCCCCGCATTTCCCCGTTTCCCCCCCATTTTCCCCATTTCCCCCCATTTTCCCCCATTATTCCCCCCTTCCCCCCCCTTCACCCCTCCTTTCCCCCCCTTCCCCCCCTTCTACCCCCCCTTTCCCCCTCTTTTCCCCCCTTTCCCCCTTCCCCCCCTTTCCCCATTTCCCACTGTTTCCCCCCATTATTCCCCCCCTTCCCCCCCATGTCCCCATTCCCCCGCCGTTTCCCCCAATTTCCCCCTTCCCCCCCCTTCTCCCCCCCTTCTCCCCCCCTTCTCCCCCCCCTTTTCCCCCTTTCCCCCCCTTTCCCCCCCCCTTTCCCCCCCCTTTTCCCCATTCCCCCCCCCAGAAGGGCTCCTCGCACCAGTTTGAGGAACAGCCCGTCCAGCGCCTCTTCCCGGAGCTCCAGGACCTGCCCAGCAAGTACGGGATTGGGGGGGGGGGGGATTCCCCCACGTCCCCCCGCCGTGTCCGTCCCCCCCAGCCCCTGACCCCCCCCCCGTGTCCCATGTGTCCCCCCCCCGCAGCGTCCTGTGGCTGGACGTCCTCAACCTGCCGGCCCGTGGCCAGCGGCTCAGTGCCCTGGGCTGCCAGAGCGGCCACCTGCGCCTGGCCCGCGTCAGCCACCGCGGCCCAGGTCAGCAGCGGGGCCCGGGGGGGGCAAACGGATCCCGGGGGGGGGCAAACGGATCCCGGGAGTGGGGGGGGGGGGGATCATCCTCCGGGAGCCCAGGGAGCCTGGGATGGGTCCTTGGGGGAGCGGGAGATCCCGGGGAGGGGGGGGATCCCTGGGGAGACGGGGAGGCCGGGGGGGTCCTTGGGGAGTGGGGGGGGTCCTGGGGGGTCCTTGGGGAGTGGGGGGGAGCCCAGGGGGGGTCCTTGGGGGAGTGGGGGGGTCCCATGGGCAGATCCTTGGGGAGTGGGGGGGTCCCATGAGGGGATCCTTGGGGAGTGGGGGGGTCCCATGGGGGATCCCTGGGGAGTGGGGGGATCCCATGGCGGATCCTTGGGGACGGAGAGGATCCCATGGGGAATACTTGGGGAGCCAGGGATCCTGTGGTGGGTCCCCAGGGAGCGAGGAGATCCCGTGGCGGATCCTTGGAGAGTGGGGGGATCCCATGGTGGATCCCTGGGGATTGAGGGGATCCTGGGGGGGATCCTTGGGGGGAGAGGGGATCCCTTGGGGGGGGCAGGGATCCCGTGCTGGATCCCCAGGGAGCGAGGGGATCCCATGGCGGATCCTTGGGGAGGGAGAGGATCCCATGGGGAATCCTTGGGGAGCCAGGGATCCCGTGCTGGATCCCCAGGGAGCGAGGGGATCCCATGGCGGATCCTCGGGGAGGAACCAGGGGATCCCATGGCAGATCCTTGGGAGGGACCAGGGGATCCCATGGCGGATCCTTGGGGACGAGCAAGGGGATCCCATGCCGGCCCCGGATCCCCTGGGATCCCCTGGGATCCCCCCCGCTCCCGCCCATCCCGGCCCAGCCGCTCTCTCCCGCAGCCGTCCTGCAGAGCTGGAGCATCCAACAGGACGGTCCCATCTCCAAAGTCCTGCTCTTCCCGCTGCCGCCGGCGCCGGAGGGTGAGGGGACGACCCCCCCCCCCCCCCCCAGATCCCACCGGATCCCCCCGGCTCCCTCCCACCCCTTCTCCTCCTCCCTCCCCCAGTTGATCCCAGCACGGCCCAGTCCTACGGCCTCCTGGTCACCAGCACCATCGAGCTCTCCGTCGTCTACCGGTGAGCGCCGCCGCCGCCTCCCTCTCCCTCGCCGCGACCTCCCTCTCCGTCATCGGCACCGCCGCGGTGGCGTCACCGTGACGTCACCAGTCCTCTTCCTCCCCACCCCCCCACCCCCCCCCCAGCGACGTCCTCGCCAACGGACTGGGCGACCAGTTGATCCTCCCGGCCAGCGACCGGCACGACAGCGTCCTCTGCGCCCTGGTGACCGACATCGACTTCGACGGCGCCGCCGAGATCCTCCTCGGCACCTACGGCCAAGTTGGTGACGCCATTTCCATCCCCCCCCACCCCCCAAAACCATCTTCCGGGGGGGGGGATTTCCTTAAATTTCCCCGTTTTTTTTTTTTAGGAACTTCTCTGTTATAAATACGACTTTTCCGGCCAATTCCGGCTCCTCTGGACGCGGCGCTTCCCCAGCCCGTTGCTCTCCATGCTCTACGTTGACCTCACCGCCGATGGCCTCCGCGAGTTGGCCGTCGTCTGCCTCAAAGGCCTCCACGTCCTGCAGGTGACCGTCACCCCCCCTCCAAAAAAAAAAACCAAAAAAACCCCCAAAACCCTCCGTTTTCTCCCCAAATCTCACCCCGTCTTGTTTTCCCCGCCGGTAGCATAGCCTAGAACCCACCGCGCGCCGGGTTCTAGAGCGGCTGCGGAGACGAGCGCGACGCCGGAGGGAGGAAGGCGACGCCAACGCCGAGGTCGCCGACGCGGCCGGACGCGCCCCCATTTGGCGGTTTTCTCCCCCAAAATAATAAAGGTGTCGCCCCCGCCCCCGGCTCCGGGCTCCGTGGGGCGCGACGGGGACAGGGACGGGGGAGGGGCACCGCGGGTTTGGGGTCGGAGCCTTCGTCTGTCTCCGGGACCCCCCATTTTTGGGGGCGGACCCTTCGTTTTTGGGGTCGGACACCCCGATTTTGGGGTCGGAGCCTTCGTGTGTCTCCGGGACACCAAGTTTTTGGGGTCAAACCCTTAATTTTGGGGGGTTGGACCCTTCATGCACCTCCAGGACCCCCATTTTTGGGGTCAGACCCTTCCTTTTTGGGGTCAGACCCTTCGTTTTTGGGGTTGGACCCCCCGATTTTGGGGTCAGAGCCTTCGTGTGTCTCCAGGACCCCCATTTTTGGGGCTGGACCCTTCGTTTTTGGGGTTGGACCCCCCGATTTTGAGGTCGGAGAGCCTTCGTGTGTCTCCAGGACCCCAAGTTTTTGGGGTCAGATCCTTAATTTTGGGGGGTTGGACCTTTCGTGCACCTCCAGGACCCCCATTTTTGGGGCTGGACCCTTTGTTTTTGGGGTTGGACCCCCAGATTTTGGGGTCAGAGCCTTCGTGTGTCTCCAGGACCCCCATTTTTGGGGCAGACCCTTCATTTTTGGGGTCAGCCCCCCCGATTTTGGGGTCGGAGCCTTCGTGTGTCTCCGGGACCCCAAGTTTTTGGGATCGGATCCTTAATTCTGGGGGCTTGGACCCTTCACGCGCCTCCAGGACCCCCCATTTTTGGGGGTCGGCCCCACCCCATTTTTGGATTTACCCCAAAAACCCTTAGTTTTGGGGTTTACAGCCCCAGTTTTTCGGTTCAGACCCTTGGTTTTTGGGTTTAACCCCCCCATTTTTGGGCTTAGACCCCTTGTTTTTGGGTTTAACCCCCCCATTTTTGGGCTTAGACCCCTTGTTTTTGGGTTTCGCCCCCTCCATTTTTGGGTTCGGACCCTTCCTTTTTGGGTTTAGAGCCCCGTTTTTTGGGTTGGGAGCCTCCGCGCGCCTCAGGCCCCCCCCCCGCGGTGGCGGGTGACGTGTCGGCAGCCCCCAGCTCCCCCCACCCCCCCGCCGGCTGTGTCCCCCCCCCGCTGGAGGCGATGGCATCTGGTTCCTGCGCTAATTCCTGCCGGAGCCGGGGAGGTGCCGGAGACGCCGCCGGGATCCGCCGCCGGCCGATGCCCAAGACCCCCCCGGGGGGGGGGGACAAGCGGGGGTGACTCGTCCCAGCAGGTGACAAGGGGGGGGGGACACACCCAGCCCCGCTGAGGGGTCGGGCTCCTTGCGGGGGGGGTGGGGTGGGAAAGGCGTTTTGGGGACCCCCCCAGTTCCCTTGGGCAGGCGCGGCCAGGGGGATCCCCAGCTTGGCGGGGGGGGGGGAGGAGAGGAGCCCCCCCCAGCTCCTTGGGGACCCCCCCACAATGGGGTTGGGTGACCCCCCAGGTCTTTGGGGACCCCCCCCCGACGCGGGTGGGTGGCTGAAGGGATCCCCAGTTCCTCGGCGACCCCCCCCCGCCCTGAACGGGGGGTGTGAGACCAGGGGGACCCCCCCCCGAACGGCTACAGGTGACCGGGGGGGACCCCCCCAGCTCCTCGGGGACCCCCCCAATGGGTGTGTGAGACCGGGAGGACCCCACCCCCCCCCCCCCCCGAATGGGATTTGGGTGACTGAGGGGACCCCCCCATCTCCTCGGGGACCCCCCCAGTCTCCTCGGAGACCCCCCCCCAATGGCTTCGGATGACCGAGGGGACCCCCCCGTCTCCCCGGAGACCCCCCCCAATGGCTTTGGGTGACCAGAGGACCCCCCCATCTCCTTGAGGACCCCCCCAATGGGTGTGTGAGACCGGGGGGACCCCCCCCAATGGCTTCGGGTGACCGAGGGGACCCCCCCCTGCATGGGGACCCCCCCCAATGGCTTCGGGTGACCGAGGGGACCCCCCCGTCTCCATGGGGACCCCCCCAATGGCTTCGGGTGACCGAGGGGACCCCCCTGTCTCCATGGGGACCCCCCCCCTGTGTCGGGGGGGGGGGGGGGCCCCGAGCGCTGCCCGGCGGGAGCTGTCCGCGCCCCGGTGCTGAACCCGCCGCCGGCCCGGGGGGGTCCGGGGGGGGGGTCCGAGGGGGTCCGGGGGGGCCCCGGTGTCCCGGGGGGGGGGGGGTGTCGGTCGAGAGTCCCGGGGGGGGGGTCAAGAGTCCCCAAGGGGGGGTCCGGGGGGGGGTTCAAGGGAGTTTTTGGGGGTCCTTGGGGGGGGAGGGAGAATCGGGGGTCCCCGGTGGGGCTGGGGGGGGGTCGCGGGGGGGGGCCCGGGGGTCCCGGGGGGGGGGGGTTAGGGGTTCCCTGGGGGGGGGGGGGTCTTGGATCCCCCGGGGAGGGGGGGGGGGGTCAGAGCTCCGAGGGGGGGTGTCAGAATCACCCTCCCCCCCGAATTTCCCACCCCCCCTCCATCATCCCCATCCCCGCCCCGGTGCCCCCCCCCCCGCCCTCCATTTCCCCGCCCCCCCCCGCGCCCCCCCCCCCCGCATTTCCCCGCCCCCCCCCGCGCCCCCCCCCGCCATCGCCATGGAGAAGTAACTCGGCGGCGGCGGAGCCGGAGCCGCAGCCCAGGTACGACCCCCCCCGGCTTTAAATCCCCCCCCCCCTCGCTTTAAATCCCCCCCCCCAATATCCCGGGGACCCCCCCCCACCCCCTTCTCCCCCCCCCCCCCCGTTATTCCCCCCCCACCTGAGGATTCCCAGACCTTCCAACAGCCCCCCCCCCCATTCCCGGGATCCCCCCCACGTTCCGGCCCCCCCCCCCCCCATTTTACCCCCCCCCCATTCCAGGGACACCCCCCCCATTCCATGTGTGTGTCCCCCCCCCATTCCAGGGGTGTGTGTCGTCCCCCCCCCCGATTTCAGGGTTCCCCCCCCACTTTCCAGCGCCCCCCCCCCCCCCCATTCCAAGTGTCCCCCTCCCCCCATTCCCGGCCCAACCCCCCTATTTTAGGTGCCCCCCCCCCAATTCCAGGGTTTCCCCCCCCCCTTCCAAGTGTCCCCCCCCCCCCATTCCCAGCATCACACCCCCACCCCCCCCATTTTAGCCCCCCCCCCTCATTTTCGGGTCCCCCCCCCCATTCCGGGATCTCCCCCCCTCGGAGTTAATCCCCCCCCCCATTATTTTGGGGGGAAAAATGTAGATTTTGGGGCTGGGAACGAGGCGGGGGGGGGGGGCACGGGGGGGGGGGCGGCGTAAAAAACCCTCCCCCGCCAGTTCCCGGCCCTACAAACAGGTGGTTTTTGGGGGGGGGGGGCAAAATTCCCCCCAAATGCCTGAAATTTCCCCAAATCTCCCCAAATTTCCCCCAAATTTTCCCAAATCCCCTCAAATTTTCCCAAATCCCCCCCAGATTTCCCCCCCCCCCAAAATCCCCCCCGTTTTGGGTCCGCCCCCCCGTTTGAATTCCCCCCCCCCGCTCGAATCCCCCCCCCCCCCCCCGCTCTGCCTTGATCCGCGAATCCACCCGGATTTAAAGGAAAAAGCGCTTTTTTTCCCTCTTTTTCTCCCCCCCCCCCCCCCCCCCCCTCCATCTGCGCACGGGCACAAAAATAAGTGAAAAAAAGGGAAAACTGGGATCCGGGGGGGGTGGGGGGTGGGGGGTTGTTAAAAAATGGGAATTTTGGGGGTTGGAAGCGGCTCCCGCGGTTCCGTCCCTGAATTTTGGGGGGAATTGGGAAAACTGGGGGAAATTTGAGGGATTTTCACTTATTTTTCTGGAAAAATCCCCAAAACTGGGGGGGGGGGGTGATTTTTTTTTGGGGGGGGGAGGGATTTGGGGGGGGGGGGGATTTGGGGGAGGGATTTTTTGCGGGGGGGAGGTGGATTTTTGGGGGGAATCCCCATGGATTAAACTCAATCCCGGTTGAATTCCCGACTCCGGGGCCTTTTGGGGGGGGGGGGGCGCTTTTCAGGGAAGTTTTTTATGGGTGTTTTTTGCCCAAAAAGGGGGGTTTTCACCCCAAATTGGCGGGATGGGGGGGGGGATTCGGGGGCGGGGGGGGGAGCCCTCGGCCGGATCCCGTCCCGGCGACAAAAATCCCTCGATTTCGGAGTCTCTGGTTTTGCCTTTTTGGCCCCAAACGGAACCTCGTGGGCAGGTTCGTTAGTGCTCGGCCCCCGGGCGGGGAACGAGGGCCTTAATTGGGGGGGGAGGGGGGGGGGGAGATGTGGGGCTGCGGGCGGCGGCGGCTGCCCCACGGTGGGGTGTGGGGCTGGGGCTGTGGGGCAGCGCAATGGGGCTGGTGCCGTGGGGCAGCGCAATGGGGCTGATGTTGTGGGGCAGCGCAATGGGGCAGGGGCAATGGGGCCGATGCAGTGGGGCAGCGCAATGGGGCTGATGCTGTGGGGCAGCGCAGTGGGGCAGGGGCAATGGGGCTGGTGCCGTGGGGCAGCGCAATGGGGCTGGTGCCGTGGGGCAGCGCAGTGGGGCAGGGGCAATGGGGCCGATGCAGTGGGGCAGCGCAATGGGGCTGATGCTATGGGGCAGCGCAATGGGGCAGGGGCAATAGGGCCGATGCAGTGGGGCAGTGCAATGGGGCTGATGCTATGGGGCAGCGCAGTGGGGCAGGGGCAATGGGGCCGATGCAGTGGGGCAGCGCAATGGGGCTGATGCTATGGGGCAGCGCAGTGGGGCAGGGTCAATGGGGCTGGTGCCATGGGGCTGGTCCAATGGGTCCATGCAATGGGACTGGTGCCGTGGGGCTGTTGCAATGGGGCAATGCCGTGGGGCAGGTGTCATGGGTCCGTGCTGCGGGGCGGCGCCGTGGGGCAGCACACCGGGTCTGTGCCGTGGGGCTGGTGCTGTGGGGCACCGTGGGGGCCTGGCCCGGCGGCTGCCCCACACCGGGGGATGGGGGGGACGGTGGCTCACGCCGGCCCCCCCAGCACGCCGTGGGGCCGAGCTGGCTCCCCGTGGGGCGCAGGGCAGCGACGCCGTGGGGCAGCGACGCCGTGGGGCAGCCCCATCCCCATGGGGGGGGTGGTGGGGGGGGGGTTCGGGGGGGTCCCCGCTCCTTCTCCATCACTCTTTTTATAGCCGGTCCCATCCCGTTGCCGTGGCGACCGCGCGGTTGCCAGGGAGGAGCCGGGCAGCGCCCACGCACCCCCCAACCGCCGCGGCCCACGGCCCCACGGCCCCGGCCCCACGGCTCCGTCCCAGCCCCACAGACGTGGCCCCCAGCCCCACAGCTCCATCCCAGCCCCACGGATGTGGTCCCCAGCCCCATGGCTCCATCCCAGCCCCACGGATGTGGTCCCCAGCCCCACAGCTCCGTCCCAGCCCCACGGATGTGGTCCCCCAGCCCCATGGCTCCGTCCCAGCCCCACGGCCGTGGTCCCCAGAGATGCCCCCGAGGGGGCTTGAGGACGTTCCCCATCTCCCTGCCCTTAACGAACCCCCCAAGCTTTAACGAGCCCCATGGCCTTTAACGAGCCCCCCTGGTCTTTAATGAGCCCCCCAACCTCTAATGAGCCCCCCAACCTTTAACGAGCCCCCCTGGTCTTTAACGAGCCCCCTGGCCTTTGATGAGCCCCCTGGCCTTTAACAAGCCCCCCCAGCCTTTAATGAGCCCCATGGCCTTTAACAAGCCCCCCAGCCTTTAATGAGCCCCCCAACCTTTAATGAGCCCCTCAATATTCAACAAACCCCCCAACCTTTAACGAGCCCCCCCAGCCTTTAACGAGCCCCATGGCCTTTAACGAGCCTCCCCAACCTTTAATGAGCCCCCCAACCTTTAACGAGCCCCCTGGCCTTTAATGAGCCCCCCCAGCCTTTAACGAGCCCCCCAATATTCAACAAACCCCCCAACCTTTAACGAGCCCCCCCAGCCTTTAACAAACCCCCCAACCTTTAACGAGCCCCCCCAACCTCTAATGAGCTCCCCAACCTTTAACGAGCCCCATGGCCTTTAATGAGCCCCCCAGCCTTTAACAAGCCCCCCAATATTCAACAAACCCCCCAACCTTTAACGAGCCCCCCCCAACCTCTAATGAGCTCCCCAACCTTTAACGAGCCCCATGGCCTTTAACGAGCCCCCCAACCTTTAACGAGCCCCATGGCCTTTAACGAGCCCCCCAGCCTTTAACAAGCCCCCCAACCTTTGATGAGCCCCCCGACCCTTACCGACCCCCCGGCCCGGTGCTGAGTCCGCTCTCGCCCGCAGGTGGGAGCCGTGGGGATGGCGGCCCGGCGGGCGGCCTTGGTGGCCGCGCTGCTGTTGGCCGAGCCCTGCGCCCCCGAGGCGGCGGCGGCGGCGGCGGCCGAGGCCAACGGGACCTGCCAGGGCTCCAACCGCTGCCAACCCGGCGTCCTCCTGCCCGTCTGGCAGCCCGACAACCCCTCCTTCGGCGACAAGGCCGCCCGCGCCATCGTCTACTTCGTGGCCATGATGTACATGTTCCTGGGCGTCTCCATCATCGCCGACCGCTTCATGGCCTCCATCGAGGTCATCACCTCCAAGGAGAAGGAGATCACCATCACCAAGGCCAACGGGGAGACCAGCATCGGCACCGTCCGCATCTGGAACGAGACGGTCTCCAACCTCACCCTGATGGCGCTGGGTTCCTCGGCCCCCGAGATCCTCCTCTCCGTCATCGAGGTCTGCGGCCACAATTTCCAGGCGGGCGAGCTGGGGCCCGGCACCATCGTGGGCAGCGCGGCCTTCAACATGTTCGTGGTCATCGCCGTCTGCGTCTACGTCATCCCCAGCGGTGAGAGCCGCAAGATCAAGCACCTGCGGGTCTTCTTCGTCACCGCCTCCTGGAGCATCTTCGCCTACATCTGGCTCTACCTCATCCTGGCCGTCATCTCCCCCGGGGTGGTGCAGGTGTGGGAGGCCCTCCTCACCCTCGTCTTCTTCCCCGTCTGCGTGGTCTTCGCCTGGGCCGCCGACAAGCGCCTTCTCTTCTACAAGTACGTCTACAAGCGCTACCGGGCCGACCCCCGCAGCGGCATCATCATCGGCACCGAGGGCGAGCTCCCCAAGGGCATCGAGATGGACGGCGGCTTCCCCGCCGGCCCCGAACGCCGCGAGGCCGAAGGCCTTCCCGCCTCCCCGGCCCTGCCCGCCCCCACGCCGGAGGAGAAGGAGCTGGACGAGAGCCGCCGGGAGGTCATCCAGATCTTGAAGGACCTCAAGCAGAAGCACCCCGAGAAGGAACTGGAGCAACTGGTGGAGATGGCCAACTACTACGCCCTCCTCCACCAGCAGAAGAGCCGGGCCTTCTACCGCATCCAGGCCACCCGCATGATGACTGGCGCCGGCAACATCCTCAAGAAACACGTGGCCGAGTTCTCCAAGAGGTCCTCCACCCTGCTGGAGGTGCCCTCGGACGCCGAGGAGGAGACCTGCAGCCGCATCTTCTTCGAGCCGTGCCTCTACCACTGCCTGGAGAACTGCGGCTCGGTGACGCTCTCGGTGGCTTGCCAACAGGGGGCCGAGGCCAACCACACCTTCTACGTGGACTACAAGACGGAGGACGGCTCGGCCAAGGCAGGCTCCGACTACGAGTACAGCGAGGGGACGCTCATCTTCAAGCCGGGGGAGACCCAGAAGGAGCTGAAGATCGGCATCATCGACGACGACATCTTCGAGGAGGACGAGCACTTCTTCGTCCGCCTCCTCAACCTCCGGGTGGGCGACGCCGAAGGCATGTTCGAGACCGACTCGGCCGAGCACCCCAAGGGCCGCTTGGTGGCCCCTTTGGTGGCCACCGTCACCATCTTGGACGACGACCACGCCGGCATCTTCACCTTCCAGGACCGGCTGCTGCACGTCAGCGAGTGCCAGGGGACGGTGGAGGTGACGGTGGTGCGCAGCTCGGGCGCCCGCGGCACCGTCCTCCTGCCCTACCGCACCCTGGAGGGGACGGCCCGCGGCGGCGGCGTCCACTACGAGGACGCCTGCGGGGAGCTGGAGTTCCGCAACGACGAGACCGCGTGAGCCCCCGGCCCCTCGCACGCCCCTCCTCGCACCGCCACCCCTCGCACGCCCCTTGCACGCCCACCCCTTGCACCCCCACCCGTTGCAAGACCACCCGTTGCGAGACCACCTCTTGGGTGCCCGTTGCACGCCCACCCCTTGCACGCCCACCCATTGCAAGACCACCTCTTGGGTGCCCATTGCATGGCCACCCATTGCACACCTACCCCTTGCATGCCCACCCATTGCAAGACCACCTCTTGGGTGCCCATTGCATGGCCACCCATTGCACGCCCACCCCTTGCATGCCCACCCATTGCAAGACCACCTCTTGGGTGCCCATTGCATGGCCACCCATTGCACACCTACCCCTTGCACGCCCACCCATCCCTTGCACGCCCACCCATTGCACGCCCACCCCTTGCACGCCCACCACACGCCCACCCGTTGCAAGACCACCCATTGCAAGACCACCTCTTGGGTGCCCCTTGCATGGCCACCCATTGCAAGACCACCCATTGCACACCCACCCCTTGCATGCCCGCCGCACGCCCACCCGTTGCAAGACCACCTCTTGGGTGCCCCTTGCACGCCCACCCATTGCACACCCACCCCTTGCACGCCCACCCCTCACTCCTGCCCCCTCTCCCCCTCACCGCCCCCACATTAAAGCAGCCCCCCCCCCCCCCCCTTCGTTAGCGGGGCCCTTCCTTAGCTCGCTAATTGCACTAATAAATCCCCCTCCTCACCCCCCCCCACCCCGGGCGCTGCTCCCAGCGCTAATTAAGGCCTAATGACTTAACGAAGGCCGTCACCCCGTGGGGCGTTGCAGGGCTCCCCCCCCCCCAGCCCCGTCGCGGCGGGGCCCAACTAAAAGCCCGTTAAGAGGCGACGGGGATTAATTGGGCGGGAGACGGCGGCGGCGCAGCGCGGGCAGCGGGAGCGCGGGCGGTAATTAACGGCCCCGGGGGGCGGGGAGGGGGCACGGGGGGGGAGGGGTGGAGGTGGGCATGGGCATGGGCATGGGGAGGGGGATGGGGATGGGGATGGGGATGAGGATGAGGATGGGGATGGAGATGAGGATGGGGATGGGGATGAGGATGGGGATGAGGATGGGGATGGGGATGGGGATGAGGATGGGGATGGGGATGGGGATGGGGATGGGGATGGGGATGAGGATGGGGATGGGGATGAGGATGGGGATGGGGATGGGGATGAGGATGGGGATGGGGATGGGGATGGAGATGAGGATGGGGATGGGGATGGGGATGAGGATGGGGATGAGGATGGGGATGGGGATGGGGATGGAGATGAGGATGGGGATGAGGATGGGGATGGGGATGGGGATGAGGATGGGGATGGAGATGAGGATGGGGATGGAGATGAGGATGGGGATGAGGATGGGGATGGGGATGGGGATGAGGATGGGGATGGGGATGGGGATGGGGATGAGGATGAGGATGGAGATGAGGATGAAGATGGAGATGAGGATGGAGATGAGGATGGAGACGAGGATGGGGATGGAGATGAGGATGGAGATGGGGATGAGGATGGAGATGGGGATGAGGATGAGGATGGGGATGGAGATGAGGATGGAGATGAGGATGGAGATGAGGATGGAGACGAGGATGGGGATGGAGATGAGGATGGGGATGGAGTTGAGGATGAGGATGGGGATGGAGTTGAGGATGGAGATGGGGATGAGGATGAGGATGAGGATGAGGATGAGGATGGGGATGAGGATGGGGATGAGGATGGAGATGAGGATGGGGATGGAGATGAGGATGGGGATGGAGATGAGGATGGAGATGGGGATGAGGATGAGGATGAGGATGGGGATGAGGATGGGGATGGAGATGAGGATGGGGATGGAGATGAGGATGGGGATGAGGATGGAGATGAGGATGGGGATGGGGATGAGGATGGGGATGAGGATGGGGATGGGGATGAGGATGAGGATGGAGATGAGGATGGAGATGAGGATGAGGATGAGGATGAGGATGGGGATGAGGATGAGGATGGGGATGGGGATGAGGATGAGGATGGGGATGAGGATGGGGATGGGATGAGGATGAGGATGGGGATGAGGATGAGGATGGGGATGGAGATGAGGATGGGGATGGGGATGGAGATGAGGATGGGGATGGAGATGAGGATGAAGATGAGGATGGAGATGAGGATGGGGATGGGGATGGAGATGAGGATGGGGATGGAGATGAGGATGAGGATGAGGATGAGGATGGGCATGGAGATGAGGATGAAGATGAGGATGGAGATGAGGATGGGGATGGGGATGGGGATGGAGATGGAGATGAGGATGAGGATGGGGATGGAGTTGAGGATGAGGATGGAGATGAGGATGAGGATGGGGATAGAGATGAGGATGGAGATGGGGATGGATGGATGGATGGATGGATGGGGATGGAGATGAGGATGAGGATGGAGATGAGGATGAAGATGAGGATGGGGATGGAGATGAGGATGAGGATGGAGATGAGGATGGGGATGGAGATGAGGATGGGGATGGGGATGGAGATGAGGATGGGGATGGAGATGAGGATGGGGATGGATGGATGGATGGATGGATGGATGGATGGATGGATGGATGGACGGATGGATGGGTGTAGCGATGGAGATGACAGATGGAGATGGCGATGATGATGAGGATGGAGATGAAGAGATGGATGGAGGGATGGAGATGGAGACGGATGGATGGGGAGATGGAGAGATGGATGGCTGGAGATGGAGAGATGGATGGAGGGATGGATGGATGGAGGGACGGAGGGATGCAGATGAAGATGAGGAGGGAGATGGAGATAGAGATGAAGATGAGGATGGAGATGGAGAGATGGAGGGAGGGAGGGAGGGATGGATGGAGATGGAGATGGATGGATGGAAAGATGGAGAGATGGATGGATGAAGGGATGGAGGGATGGAGACAGAGCGGTAGATGGATGGAGGGATGGAGATGGAGATGAAGATGATGATGGAGATAGAGATGGATGGAAGGATGGATGGAGATGGATGGAGAGATGGATGGAGGGATGGATGGATGGAGGGATGGAGATGGAGATGAAGATGACGATGGAGATGGAGATGGATGGAGGGATGGATGGAGATGGAGGGATGGATGGATGGAGGGATGGAGATGGAGATGGAGGGATGGATGGATGGAGGGATGGAGATGGAGATGAAGATGACGATGGAGATGGATGGAGGGATGGAGATGAAGATGAAGATGGGGATAAGGATGGAGATGGAGATGCAGATGGAGAGATGGATGGATGGATGCATGGATGGATGGATGGAGGGATGGAGATGCAGATGGAGAGATGGATGGAGGGATGGCCCCAGCACATGGGTCCCAGCACATGGATCCTGTGGGGCAGAAAGGGGATGGACGTGGCCCAGGTGGCCGATTCCTGTCCCCCCTCCTTCCCCTGGGGCATCGTGGGTCCCCCCCGGGGGTGGCGGTGACAGTGACGGTGACGGTGACGGTGACAGTGACGGTGACGGTGACAGTGCCGTGTCGTCCCCCGCCCCACCCCATCCCCAGGAAGACGCTGCAGGTGAAGATCGTGGACGACGAGGAGTACGAGAAGAAGGACAACTTCTTCATCGAGCTGGGGCAGCCGCGCTGGCTCAAACGGGGCATCTCGGGTACGGGCGTGGCCGGGGCGTGGCCGGGGCGTGGCCAGGGGGTGGCCGGGGTGGGGACACAGGGTTCTGGTGTGGCCGAGCCCTTGGTGGCATCTCACCACCTTCCTCTCCGCTCTCTGCAGCCCTCCTGCTCACCCAAGGTAGGCGCCTTCCGCTCTTGTCCCCGTGTCCCGCGTCCCCGTGACACCTCCCCTGCCCCGTGGCATGTCCCCACGACCGTGCCGTGTCCCCACCCCCCGCGTCGTGTCCCCATGCCACGTCCCCACGTTGTGTCCCCGTGCCGTGTCCCCACGCCCCATGTCATGTCCCCATGCCGTGTCCCCATGCCACGTCCCCACGTTGTGTCCCCGTGCCGTGTCCCCACGCCCCATGTCATGTCCCCATGTCATGTCCCCATGCCGTGTCCCCACGTTGTGTCCCCGTGCCGTGTCCCCACACCCCACGTCGTGTCCCCATGCCATGTCCTACGCCCGTGTTGTGTCCCCATGTTGTGTCCCCGTGCCATGTCCCCACACCCCATGGCGTGTCCTCATGCTGTGTCCCCACACCACGTCCCCATGCCCGTGCCGTGTCCCCACGCCCCACGTTGTGTCCCCATGCCGTGTCCCCATGCCCCATGTTGTGTCCCCATGCCACGTCTCCATGCCGTGTCCCCGTCCCGTGTCCCCACGCCTGTGCCATGTCCCGCGTCGTGTCCCCATGCCACATCTCCATGCCCCATGCCGTGTCCCCGTGCCGTGTCCCCACGCCCCACGTCGTGTCCCCATGCCATGTCCCTATGCCCATGTTGTGTCCCCGTGTTGTGTCCCCACACCCCACATTGTGTCCCTGTGCCATGTCCCCGCGCCCCACGTTGTGTCCCCGTGCCGTGTCCCCACGCCCCACATTGTGTCCCTGTGCCATGTCCCCGCGCCCCACGTTGTGTTCCCGTGCCATGTCCCCACGCCCCATGTCATGTCCCCATGCCATGTCCCCACGTCGTGTCCCCGTGCCGTGTCCCCACACCCCGTGTTGTGTCCCCGTGCCATGTCCCCACACCCCACGGCGTGTCCTTGTGCTGTGTCCCCACACCATGTCCCCATGCCCGTGCCGTGTCCCCGCGCCCCACGTTGTGTCCCCATGCCGTGTCCCCATGCCCCATGTTGTGTCCCCATGCCACGTCTCCATGCCGTGTCCCCGTCCCGTGTCCCCACGCCTGTGCCATGTCCCGCGTCGTGTCCCCATGCCACATCTCCATGCCCCATGCCGTGTCCCCGTGCCGTGTCCCCACGCCCCACGTCGTGTCCCCATGCCATGTCCCTATGCCCATGTTGTGCCCCCGTGTTGTGTCCCCACACCCCACATTGTGTCCCTGTGCCATGTCCCTGCGCCCCACATTGTGTCCCCGTGCCGTGTCCCCACGCCCCATGTCATGTCCCCATGCCATGTCCCCACGTCGTGTCCCTGTGCCGTGTCCCTATGCCCGTGTTGTGTCCCCGTGTTGTGTCCCCGTGCCATGTCCCCACACCCCACATTGTGTCCCTGTGCCATGTCCCCGCGCCCCATGTTGTGTCCCCGTGCCGTGTCCCCACGCCCCATGTCATGTCCCCATGCCATGTCCCCACGTCGTGTCCCCGTGCCGTGTCCCCACACCCCACATCGTGTCCCCATGCCACGTCCCCACGTTGTGTCCCCGTCCTGTGTCCCCACACCCCACGCTGTGTCCCCATGCCATGTCCTACGCCCGTGTTGTGTCCCCGTGTTGTGTCCCCGTGCCGTGTCCCCACACCCCACATTGTGTCCCTGTGCCATGTCCCCGCGCCCCATGTTGTGTCCCCGTGCCGTGTCCCCACACCCCACGTTGTGTCCCCGTGCCGTGTCCCCACGCCCCATGTCATGTCCCCATGCCATGTCCCCACGTTGTGTCCCCATGCCGTGTCCCCACACCCCGCGTCGTGTCCCCATGCCGTGTCCCTATGCCCGTGTTGTGTCCCCGTGTTGTGTCCCCGTGCCATGTCCCCACACCCCATGGCGTGTCCTTGTGCTGTGTCCCCACACCATGTCCCCATGCCCGTGCCGTGTCCCCGCGCCCCACGTTGTGTCCCCATGCCGTGTCCCTATGCCCATGTTGTGTCCCCATGTTGTGTCCCCATGCCACGTCTCCATGCCGTGTCCCCGTCCCGTGTCCCCACGCCTGTGCCATGTCCCGCGTCGTGTCCCCATGCCATGTCCCCACGTCATGTCCCTGTGCCGTGTCCCCACACCCCACGTCGTGTCCCCATGCCGTGTCCCTATGCCCATGTTGTGTCCCCGTGTTGTGTCCCCGTGTTGTGTCCCCGCGTTGTGTCCCCGTGCCATGTCCCCACACCCCACGTTGTGTCCCTGTGCCATGTCCCCACGCCCCACGTCGTGTCCCCATGCCATGTCCCCACGTCGTGTCCCTGTGCCGTGTTCCCACACCCCATGTCGTGTCCCCGTGCCGTGTCCCCATGCCCACGCTGCGTCCCCACCCGTTGGCGTCCCCCCGTGGTGTCCCCGCAGCAGACGGTGACCGGAAGCTCTCCGCGGAGGAGGAGGAGGCTCGGCGCATTGCCGAGATGGGCAAACCCATCCTGGGGGAGAACTGCAAGCTGGAGGTCATCATCGAGGAGTCCTACGACTTCAAGGTGGCCAAGGGGGACAGGGGACGGGGAGGTGGGGGTGACACCCGGGGGCTGGGGGACGTGGGGAACACGGACATGTCCCCGCAGAACACGGTGGACAAGCTGATCAAGAAGACCAACCTGGCCATGGTGATCGGGACGCACTCCTGGCGGGAGCAGTTCCTGGAAGCCATCACCGTCAGCGCAGGTGGGTCCCCTGGCTGTGGGGACATCCAGCCCTGGGGACAGATGGGGACGGTCAGCCATGGGGACGTGGTCCTGGGGACACGCCGTCCTGGGGAGAGAGATGGCCATGGGGATGTCAACCATGGGGACGCTCAACCATGGGGACGCTCAACCATGGGGACGTGGTCCTGGGGCCACCACCCTGGGACCATGCACCCGTGGGACAACCATGCCGTGGCCACCACCCTGGGGGACAACCACCCTGGGGCCACCATCCTGGGACCACCCCTCTGGGACGAGCACCCTGGGGGCCACCACCCCGAGACCACGCAACCTGGGACTGTGCCACCTTGTGGCCACCACCCTGGGGCCACCGCCATGGGGACAACCACCCTGGGGCCACCACCATGGGGACGAGCACCCTGGGGGCCACCACCCTGAGACCACGCAACCTGGGACTGTGCCACCTTGTGGCCACCACCCTGGGGCCACCGCCATGGGGACAACCACCCTGGGGCCACCACCATGGGGACGAGCACCCTGGGGCCACTGCCATGGGTCCAGGCAGCTGCGGGGCCGTGTCCCCGTTGGGCTGAGGGTGACCTTCCTCGGCAGGCGAGGAGGAGGAGGACGAGGACGGGCGGGAGGAGCGGCTGCCCTCCTGCTTCGACTACGTGATGCACTTCCTGACGGTCTTCTGGAAGGTTCTCTTCGCCTGCGTGCCCCCCACCGAGTACTGCAACGGCTGGGCCTGCTTCGGCGTCTCCATCCTCCTCATCGGCATCCTCACCGCCCTCATCGGCGACCTGGCCGCCCACTTCGGCTGCACCGTCGGCCTCAAGGACTCCGTCAACGCCGTCGTCTTCGTGGCCCTCGGCACCTCCATCCCCGGTGCGGGAGCGGGGAGAGGGAGGGATGGGGAGAGGGAGAGGGATGGGGAGAGGGATGGGGAGAGGGAGAGGGATGGGGAGAGGGATAGGGAGAGGGAGAAGGATGGGGAGAGGGATGGGGAGAGGGAGAGGGATGGGGAGAGGGAGGGATGGGGAGAGGGAGAGGGAGAGGGATGGGGAGAGGGATGGGGAGAGGGATGGGGAGAGGGAGAGGGATGGGGAGAGGGATGGGGAGAGGGAGAGGGAGAGGGAGAAGGATGGGGAGAGGGATGGGGAGAGGGATGGGGAGAGGGATGGGGAGAGGGATGGGGAGAGGGAGGGATGGGGAGAGGGAGAGGGATGGGGAGAGGGATGGGGAGAGGGAGAAGGATGGGGAGAGGGATGGGGAGAGGGAGAGGGATGGGGAGAGGGAGGGATGGGGAGAGGGAGAGGGAGAGGGATGGGGAGAGGGATGGGGAGAGGGAGAGGGATGGGGAGAGGGATGGGGAGAGGGATGGGGAGAGGGATGGGGAGAGGGAGAGGGATGGGGAGAGGGATGGGGAGAGGGATGGGGAGAGGGATGGGGAGAGGGAGAGGGATGGGGAGAGGGATGGGGAGAGGGAGAGGGAGAGGGAGAAGGATGGGGAGAGGGATGGGGAGAAGGAGGGATGGGGAGAGGGAGAGGGATGGGGAGAGGGAGAGGGAGAGGGATGGGGAGAGGGATGGGGAGAGGGAGAGGGATGGGGAGAGGGAGAGGGAGAGGGAGAAGGATGGGGAGAGGGATGGGGAGAGGGAGAGGGATGGGGAGAGGGATGGGGAGAGGGATGGGGAGAGGGAGAGGGAGAGGGAGAAGGATGGGGAGAGGGATGGGGAGAAGGAGGGATGGGGAGAGGGAGAGGGATAGGGAGAGGGAGAGGGAGAGGGATGGGGAGAGGGATGGGGAGAGGGAGAGGGATGGGGAGAGGGATGGGGAGAGGGAGAGGGATGGGGAGAGGGAGAGGGAGAAGGATGGGGAGAGGGATGGGGAGAGGGATGGGGAGAGGGAGAGGGATGGGGAGAGGGATGGGGAGAGGGATGGGGAGAAGGAGGGATGGGGAGAGGGAGAGGGAGAGGGATGGGGAGAGGGAGAGGAATGGGGAGAGGGATGGGGAGAGGGAGAGGGATGGGAAGAGGGATGGGGATGGGGAGAGGGAGACGAGGATGGAGGAGGGGCAGGGCTGGGGACACACTGTGTCCCAGTGCTCACTCTGTGTCCCTGTGCCCTCCCCGTGTCCCCATGTCCCCATGGCCCTCTGTCCCCGTGTCCCCGTGCCCATGTCATGTCCCCATGTCCCCATGCCCACCCCACATCCCCATGCCCACCATGTATCCCCACGTCCCCATGCCCACGTCATGTCCCCGTGTCCCCATGCCCACCATGTGTCCCCACGTCCCCATGCCCACCCCGCGTCCCCACCCTGCAGACACCTTCGCCAGCAAGGTGGCCGCGCTGCAGGACCAGTGCGCGGACGCCTCCATCGGCAACGTGACGGGCTCCAACGCCGTCAACGTCTTCCTGGGGCTGGGGGTCGCCTGGTCGGTGGCCGCCATTTACTGGGCGGCGCAAGGCCGGGACTTCGAGGTGCAGACGGGGACCTTGGCCTTCTCCGTCACCCTCTTCACCATCTTCGCCTTCGTCTGCATCAGCGTCCTCATGTACCGCCGCCGGCCCCACATCGGGGGCGAGCTGGGGGGGCCCCGCACCCCCAAACTCCTCACCGCCGGCCTCTTCCTCGGCCTCTGGCTCCTCTACATCCTCTTCGCCAGCCTGGAAGCCTATTGTCACATCAAGGGCTTCTGAGATGGGGACGTGGGATGGGGACAGCCCGGCGTCACCCCATGGCGATGGCGGGGGGGGGGGGTGGGGGGGCAGGGGAAGGGGTCGGGTCCTCCCCGGCGGAGGGGGCTGCAGCCCCACAGGGTCCGTCCGGTGTCACCGCGTCCCCTTGGGGTCCATGTGCCCATGGCCCCTTGGGGTTCTCCTGGCATCTCCATCGCTCTTTGGGGTTCTCCTGGCATCCCCATGTCCCCAGAGGGTCCCCATGTCCCTTGGGGTCCTCCAGCCACCCCAATGTCCCCAGAGGGTCGCCATGTCCCCCTGGGATCCTCCAGCCACCCCAATGTCCCCAGAGGGTCCCCATGTCCCCCTGGGATCCTCCTGGCATCCCCATGTCCCCAGTCCCCATGCCCACCACGTGTCCCCTTAGGGACCTCCTCCTGCCACCCCCATGTCCCTTGGGGTCCTCCTGCCACCCTGGTGTCCCCAGAAGGTCCCCGTGTCCCCCTCGGGTCCTCCTGCCACCCCCATGTCCCCAAAGGGTCCCCATGTCCCTCTGGAGTCCTCCTGCCACCCCCGTGTCCCCAGAGGGTCCCCATGTCCCCCTGGGGTCCTTCTGCCACCCTGATGTCCCTTGGGGTTCTCCTGCCACCCCCATGTCCCCAGGAGGTCCCCATGTCCCTCTGGGGCCTCCTGCCACCCCCATGTCCCCTTAGGGACCTCCTGCCACCCCCAGGTCCCCAGAGGGTCCCCATGTCCCCTCGGGGTCCTCCTGCCACCCCTGTGTCCCCAGAAGGTCCCTGTGTCCCCTCGGGACACCCCCATCCCACACGGGGGGGGGTGACACGGCCGGGGGGGGGGGTGAGGAGGTGACACAGCCCCCCATGTGCCAGCCACGGCCACCCCCTGGGACCCCGGGGGGGGGGACGGGACACAGGGAGGCCGCAGGGACCCCACATCCACCTCAGGGACCCCCGCCCCCCCCCCCCCAAACCCCGGGGGGGGGGGTGTGTTTTTCTCCCCACAAGCGTTTTTTAAAGCCCCCCCTCGGGATTGGGGGGGGTGTCCCCGTTTTTAACCCCGGTTTCGTAGCGGCTCGTCCCTTGGGGGGGGTGGGGACGGGGGGGGGGGGGGCGACGACACGGACACACAAGGGGGAGGGTAACAAAGGGGGGGGTGGGGGGGAGTGACACGGGGGGGGGGGGAGAGACACACCGGGGGGGGGGGGGGGGGGGGGAGAGACACACGCGCGTGTGGGGCTGTTGGTGCTGCCGCAGCCCCCCCCCCCCCCCCGAAAAAAACCAACCCCCCCGGGGAAACGGCCACGTCTCCGTGTCTTTGTGCCCGCCCCCCCCCCCCCCCCATTTATTCACCAAAACCAAAAAAAGCACAAAACGACCGGACCCGGGGCTGGCTCCTTCCCCTCGGGGGGGGGGGTTCCGCCACCGGCTGCGCCCGTGCCCCCCTCCCCACCCCGCCGTGGCCAGAGGGGAACGAAACGCGGCGACCGGCCCCCCCCGGTGGTCTCCGGTGGCCGCGCCAGGCCACGCCCCCTCCGCTCCAGGCCACGCCCCCAATGCCAGACCCCTCTAGGCCACGCCCCCCGCACGCCAAGCCCCGCCCATCTCCATCTCAGACCACGCCCCCGCTACAGACCACGCCCTCAATTCATACCCCCTATGGCCACGCCCCCTCCGCTTCAAGCCACGCCCCCGTCGCGCCAAGCCCCGCCCGTCTCCACTCCAGGCCACGCCCCCGCCGTTCCATAACTCCGCTCCAGGCCACGCCTACTCCCGCCCAGGCCCCGCCCCTCTCCGCTCCCGGCCCCGCCCGCCGGGTCCCGGTGGGGGATGAATGGGGAGGTGGGGGGTGAATGGGGGGGTGTGTGTGTGTGTGTGTGTGTGAATGATGGGGGGGGGGTGTGTGAATGATGGGGGGGGGTGTGTGTGAATGATGGGGGGGTGTGTGTGTGTGTGTGAATGATGGGGGGGGGGTGTGTGTGTGTGTGTGTGACGGGGGGGTGAATTGCTCAAGGGGGGGTCAGCGGGCGCTGCCGAATTCCCCGGGGCCCCCGCCCCGCCCCCGCCCTCAATGGCTCCATTCACGGCCCCGCCCCCGCCCTGGGCTGCCGAGGGGGGGGGGGCGGGAGCCACCGAGTCAGCGCATTGCTGGGCTGCCGGGGGGGGCGGGGGGGGGGCCAGCGGCCGGGCTCCCCCGGGAGGGGTATGGGGGCCCCTGGGGGGCTATGGGGGTCCTGGGGGGGGGCTGTGGGGGTCCCTGCACTGATGTGGGGGTCCCTTGAGGGACTAGGAATGTCATTGGGGGGGGGTATGGGGGTCCCTGGGGGGCTATGGGGGTCCTGGGGGGGGGCTGTGGGGGTCCCTGCAGTGATGGGGGGGTCCCTTGAGGGACTAGGAATGTCATTGGGGGGGGTATGGGGGTCCCTGGGGGCTATGGGGGTCCTGGGGGGGGGGGGGGGCTGTGGGGGTCCCTGCAGTGATGTGGGGGTCCCTTGAGGGACTAGGAATGTCATTGGGGGGGGGTCCCTGAGGGGCTATGGGGGTCCTGGGGGGGGGGGGGGCTGTGGGGGTCCCTGCAGTGATGTGGGGGTCCCTTGAGGGACTAGGAATGTCATTGGGGGGGGGTATGGGGGGATCCTGGGGTGATACGGGGGTCCCTGGGGGGCTATGGATGTCCTGGGGGGGGGGGTATCGGGGGGGGGGTGTCTCAGGGTCTCTGTGGGTGTCTAAGAGGTGCTTTGGGGGTCCTAAGGGTGCTATGCGGGTCCGGGGGGGTCTGATAGGTGTTATGGGGGGGGGGGTGCTTTGGAAGTCCCAGGGGGGCTCTAGAGTCCCACGGGGGGGGTCCCAGGGGGGCTTTGGGGGTCCCGGGGGTGCTATGGGGGTCCCAGGGGGGCTTTGGGGGTCCCGGGGGTGCTATGGGGGTCCCGGGGGGGCTTTGAGCCTCCCATGGGGGGGGTCCCAGGGGTATTTTGGGGGTCATGGGGGAGTGCTATGGGGGTCCCAGGGGTGCTACAAGGCTCCTAAGGGTGTTGTTGTGGGGGTTTCCAGGGGTTTTTTGGGGGTCCTTGGGTGCTGTGGGGGTCCCAGCGGTGTTACAGGGGGGTCCTGGGGTGCTTTGGGAGTCCCAGGGGTACTTTGGGGGTCCCACGGGGGGGTCCCAGGGGTGCTACGAGGGTCCTGGGGGTGCCATGGTGGTTCCAGGGCTACTATGGGGGTCCCAGGGGGGCTTTGGGGGGGTCCCAGGGGTGCTACAGGGGCCCTAAGGGTGTTATGGGGGTCCTGTGGAGGTTCCCAGGTTTTTTGGGGGGGGTCCTTGGGTGCTTTGGGGGTCCCAGGGGTGCTATGGGGGTCCTATGGGGGTCCCAAGGGGGCTTTGGGGGTCCCATGGGGGCTCCCAGGGGTATTTTGGGGGTGATGGGGGGGTCCTGGGGGAGGTCCCAGGGGTGTTACTGGGGTCCTAAGGGTTCTCTGGGGGTCCCGGGGGTGCTTTGGGGGTCCCATGATGGGGGGAGACTCCCGGGGTGGGGGGGGTCCATCCCCGTGGCCTCAGGCCTGGCCGGCCAAATCCAGCCTTCCCTCCCCCCCCCCCCCGCCCTGGGATTTCCCGCTGAGTCTCCCAAATTCCCGGAATTCCCTTGGGGTGACGGGGTGGGGGGTGGGGGGGCACCCAGGACAAAGCCCCCCCTTGTCCTGGCCGCTGCGGGGGTGGCTGCCAGGGGGGAATTTGGGGTGCCATTGGGGGGGGGGGGCAGCTGGTGTGGGATGGAGAACTGGGTTCTCTTGGGGGGGGGGGGGCAGTGTGGGGGGGGGGGGCAGGATGCCTGGGTGCCCCCCACCTCGGGTGTGGGGGGGGGACAGACACCATCAGTTCCCAGCGCGGAGCCGGAGGCAGCCGGGAGGGAAGGGGGGGTCGGAGGATCCCGGCCGAGAGGTTTGGGGAGAAATGGGGGGATTTGGGGGCTGCAATGGGGGGCTGCAATGGGGGGGCTGGGGGCTGCAATGGGGGGGTTTGGGGGAGAAATGGGGGGGGTTGGGGGCTTCAATTGGGGGGATGCAGTGGGGGGGCTGGGGGCTGCAATGGGGGGGTCTGGGGGCTGCAATGGGGGGGTTTGGGGGATCAATGGGGGGGCTGCAGTGGGGGAATTTGGGGGAGAAATGGGGGGATTTGGGGGCTGCAATGGGGGGCTGCAATGGGGGGTCTGGGGGCTGCAATGGGGGGATTTTGGGATGCAATGGGGGGATTTAGGGGATCAGTGGGGGTTTGGGGGGTGCAATGGGGGGGTTGGGGGATCAATGGGGGGTTTGGGGGAATCAATGGGGGGATTTGGGGGAGAAATGGGGGGATTTGGGGGCTGCAATGGGGGGATGCAGTGGGGGGGTTGGGGGATCAGTGGGGGGGGATTTTGGGATGCAATGGGGGGATTTAGGGGATGCAGTGGGGGGGTTGGGGGATCAGTGGGGGGTTTGGGGGCTGCAATGGGGGGATTTGGGGGATCAATGGGGCAGTTGGGGGTCAGCAACGGGGCGGTTGTGGGGCCGCCCACCCCATTTGCAGGAGCCTGAGGCGTCGCAGCCCCCCCCCCCCCCCCCCCCCGTCCCCTGCCACCGCCTTTGTCCCCCCGCCCCCGGCACCCCAGTGCCACCCCCCGGAGGAGGGGACCCCCCCCATGGAGGTGAGTGTGGCCGTGGGGGGCGCGTGTGGGGCACGGCGTGGGGCGGGGGGGGGGGCAGGCCCAGATCCCCCCCCCCCCCATCCATCCCCCCCCCCAATCCATCCCTCTGCCCCACAGGAGCCCGCGGAGCTGGTGGAGCTGGAGACGGCGCCCGAGGCCGGGGTGAGGGGCGTCAGGGTGGCCCGCGACCCCCAGGGGCTCTACATCCTCACGGCACCCAAATCCCTGCGGGTCCAGCAAGGTGGGGGGGGGCGGGATTTGGCCGGGGGGGGTGGGGGGGTGGGGGGGGGTGACAAGAAGGGTGACAGCCCCCGTGTCCCTCCCCCCGTAGGTGACCGGCTGCTCAGCGCCAGGGTGTTCTTCGAGGGGGCCCCCCCCGAGGAGGTGAAGCGGGTGCTGGAGGGGGCCGGATCCTGCAAGGTCTCCCTCTGCCTCCGGCGTCGCATCCCGCTCGGAAGCGCCCGCGGAGAGGGACAGCAGGGGAAGGGGGCCCGGCTGGTAGGTCCCCACGGGGCAGGAGCGGGGTGTGGGGTGCTGGGGGTCCCTATGGATGCAGTATAGGGATGTGGGATGCTGGGGGTCCCTATGGATGCGGGAGCGGGATGCTGGGGGTCCCTATGGATGCAGTACAGGGATGTGGGATGCTGGGGGTCCCTATGGATGCAGTATAGGGATGTGGGATGCTGGGGGTCCCTATGGATGCAGTACAGGGATGTGGGGTGCTGGGGGTCCCTATGGATGCAGTACAGGGATGTGGGATGCTGGGGGTCCCTATGGATGCAGGACAGGGATGTGGGATGCTGGGGGTCCCTATGGATGCGGGACCGGGATGTGGGATGCTGGGGGTCCTTATGGATGCAGTACAGGGATGTGGGGTGCTGGGGGTCCCTATGGATGCGGGACTGGGATGCGGGATGCTGGGGGTCCCTATGGATGCAGAACCGGGATGTGGGATGCTGGGGGTCCCTATGGATGCAGTACAGGGATGTGGGATGCTGGGGGTCCCTATGGATGCGGGACTGGGATGCGGGATGCTGGGGGTCCCTATGGATGCAGTACAGGGATACTGGGGGTCCCTATGGATGCAGGACTGGGATGCGGGATGCTGGGGGTCCCTATGGATGCGGGACGGGGTGCGGTGGGTGCCAGCTCCCGTCTCCCCCCCTCTCCCTTCACCCAGAGCATCCCGTTCCTGACGCCCTCCAAGGCGGCGCCGCCGGTGCCCAGCCCAGCGAGCGCGGCACCTCCCGGTGCCGTGGCCGTGGAATTTGCCCTTCCCAAACTTCCCAAGCTGCTGAAGAGCCGGAGCGTTGCCGGAGCCGCGCCGCCTGCCGCATCCCCCGCGGTGCCGCCAGCGCCGGAGCCCAAGCGCCCGCGCGCGCCGCCCTCCCGCTTAACCGTCAAGGAAGCGGCCGCCGGCAAAACACCGGCGATGGAAGAGCCGCCGGCGAAAGCTGAGCTTCCCGGCGTCGCCGCCGAGGTGCCGGTGGCTACTGGCCCCCGGCTACCGGCCGTGGAGGTGGCAGCACCCAAAATCAATGTGGGGCTGAGCCTGGCCGGTGCGGCGCCGCCGGACACCCCTCAAGTCAAGGAGCCGGCATTCCGGCTGCCGCGGGTGGAGGTGGCGGTGCCGGTGTTGCCGCTGCCGGCCGGCCCGGCCATAAGTCAACCCCAAATCAAGCTGGGGGAGCCAAAACCCAAGGTGCCGAATTTGGGCACGGCCCAAATCCGGGAGGATGAGGGGGATGCCGGCACGCCGGGGGGGTTCACCGGCATCTGCGTCCCCTCCATCGCCATCGCCATCCCCAGCGCCGCCGTGGAGCTCGGGGTGCCCAAACCGGAGCCGGCCCATGGTGGCGAGCGACCGCGGTTGGAGGTGAAGCCGCCGCCGCGGTCGGAGTCGCCGCCGGCATCGCCGGCTCGCTTGACCTTGCCGCCGGCGGCGGTGCCATCCATCGATATCGCCGTGCCGCGCGTCGACGTGGGTTTGGCGTTGCCGGTGGTGCCGGATGAGGGGGACGGCGCGGCCATGCCGGCTGGGTTCGCCAAAGGGCTGCGAAAGCTCAGCTTGGAGCTGGAGCCCGTGGCGGCGTTGCCGGCGGTAGAAATCGCCGGCCCGGCCCGGCTTGGCGGGGACGCGCCGATAACCGGCGCCAAACCCAAACCTTCCAAATTCGCTTTGCCGCGGTTCGGGTTGTCCCTCGCCAAGCTCAAAACGGGCGGCGACGGCAACGGGCGTCCCCCGGCGGAGTCTCGCGGCCCGGCCGGCATCGCCGTCAGCCGTCCGGCGGCGGCGGCCGCCTTGGACCTGGCTTTGGGGACGGTCGGTGGCGCCGGGGCCAAGCTGAAGGTCCCCAAATTATCCCTGGCACCTTTCGGCGCCAAGGGTGCCGGCGGTGAGGAGGGTCCCCGGGATGGCGGCGCGGCGATGAAGCCGCCGTGGTTGGGGGGAATCGGGGGGTTGGGGGGGAAGGATGGGGGGTCGGCGGAACCGGGGTCCCCTCGGCTTCGGGTACCGCGGGTGGGCATCGCCCTGCTGGCGCTGGGCAACCGGCGCGCGCCGTCCTTGCCCAAACTCCCCACCGCGCCGGAGCTGAGCAAGTTGCCGAAATTTGGGGGATCCAGCCCCGATATCCGCCTGGGGGGGGACGCCAAGAGCATGAGACGTGGGGGAAGCGCCGAGAGCTTGAGCGTCGGCACGGCGGGAAGGAAAATACCGGAATCTCCCGGCGCGATGTGGTTGAAGCCGAAAACCAAAGGGGCGACGGGCGACGGGGGGGCGCAACCGTTGACCCCCCGTTTCACCGTCCCCGAGGTGGGTTTCACCGTGCCGGGAACGCAAGAGGAGAAGACACCGAAACCCACCGGCGTGCCGGCGTTGAAGGTGCCGGCGTTGGAGTTGGCGCCGCCGGGGATGGATGGGATGGAGGAGCAACCCCCCGGGAAGGATACGCCGCCGGGACGCCGCCGTTCTGGCGTCAAATTGCCCAAATTGAGCGGGGGGTTGGCCGGCAGCGGGCGGGAAGGGGAGGGGAGGATGAGGATGGGCGGCGTGAAGAAGGCGGTGACGGCGCTGGCGAAGGCCAAGGAGAAGGGAGGCGACGGGGGGGGGGTGGACCCCCAGCCCCACCTCAATGGGGAAGCGGAGGCCAAAGCCCGGCGCCGGCGGTGGGTGCCCAGGGTGGGTTTCACCCCCGGGGGGTCCCCGCCAGAGCCCCCCAGGCCCCAGCCCAAGGAGGGGAGGGTGCGGTTCCCCGCCGTCGAGCTCTCCCCGGGGCACCCCCAATTCAACCGGGTGACGGAAGTCGCCCCCCCCCCTGCTCCAATTCGGGGGGGTCGGGGGGCGAGGGGGGCCCTAAATTCCAGCTGGGGCTGAGCCCCCAGGCCTGCGGCGAGCGGTGAAACCCCCCCCCAGCCCCGACCACGGGAGTCTTTGGGGACCCCCCCCCCCGAAATGGTGATGGGGTGGGGGAACATCCCTCGCTCCCCCCCCCCCGACCCTCTTTAACCCCTCACTCGCCAAAAATAAACCTTAATCTTTTTCGGGGGGGGGGGGGCGTTTGAAGGGGTTTTTGCCCGATTTCCAGGTGTTATTATTAACCAGGGGAGAGGGGGGACGGCGGCATCGCCCCCCCCCCAAACAAATAAATATTAATCCCAAAAAAAAGAGCCCCCCGAGCGTGTCTGTGGGTGGGGGTCCGTGGGGCTGGGCCGGGTTCCAGGGGTCCATTCCCATTCCGCCGCTTGAACCCGGCGCCGGACGCTCTTCCCCCCTGCCCCCCCCCCCCCCCCTCCTCATTTTTAACCATTTCTCCTTTTTTGTTCGGGAATTTCTGGCCTCAAACTGCGGACACGCGAACCCTCCGCTTCCCAGGTCCGGCGCCATTCCGGTGCCATTCCGGCACCATCCGGCACACGCCATTCCCATTCTGCCACTTGAACCCAGCGCCGGGCTCTATTTTCTCCTTTTCTTCTCATTTTTAACCATTTCTGCTTTTCTGGGGGGGAAATTTTTGGCCTCAAACCACGGATGCGTGAACCCTCCGCTTCCCAGGTCCGGTGCCATTCCGGCACCATCTGTCACATGGCTCCCATTCCGCCTCTTGAACCCAGCGCCGGGCTCTATTTTCTCCTTTTCTCCTCATTTTTAACCATTTTTGCTTTTTTTTTTTTTTCCCGGAATTTCCGGCCTCAACCCGCTCCGGATTGGAGCTCCCGGTACAGCGCCGGCATCGGCGACGCCGAGCGGTGGGAGAGCCTCTGCGGGGCGGCGGCGGGCAATGGGTGAACCCCCCACTGGTTCGGACTGGGCCACTGTGGGAAAGCGACGGAAGGCGGGCCAGGAGGGGTGGAAATAGGCCCGAGTGACTTGCAGCCGGGGTGTTGGAAAACACACCGATTGCCGGCCAGGCTCACGCGCTTGCGAGTGGAAGCCCCGCACTTGGATGACTCGGACAAGTCTGCGCCGCCCTCGGGGACACCTTATCCAGCCGCCGGAGAATCCCGCCCCGGGGACGGGAGAACCCTCGGGAACCACCAACCGCGGCGCCAGGGACGGACAAAACCGTTTATTTTTTTCAACGCTCCAGATCGGGGAGCCGGGGGGGGGGAAGCCCGGGGTCGGGGGGGGGTCCCCCGGGGCCTAGGGCCATACGACCCCCCCCAACACCCCATCTCGCCCGTCGACGGTCCCTCCCATCACCGTGACGTGCCGGAGCGGAGGCAGCGGGGCCGGTGGCAGCGTCTCCACCAACCCTTCAGGCGGTGCCAGAGCCAGACGCAGCAGCGTCCTATGGGGCACATCCTGCGGGACGCCTGGTCGCGTTCCCCGCGCGCCACGGCGGGGCTCTGCGCCCTCTCCCTCCTGCCTTCCGCGCCCACGGGGCTGCTCCTGCCCAGCCCTGGGGGGCTACCGGTGCCCGGCTCCATGTTGCCGCTTCTCCCGGCCTCCGCCGGGCTCCCCCCGCCGAGTTTGGGACCTCTCCTTCGTTTCTCCTTCCCGCTCCCGCCTGATCCGGCGTCCCCGGCCTCGTCCGCGGCTTCGTCCGCGTTCGCGTCCCTCCACGGACTCTCCGCTCCCAGGCGCCGGGGCTTCGCCGCGGCTCCCGGCTGCTCCCGCGCTTCCGTCCTTCCCGGGGGACGGAAGGGCTCCCCGGGGAGGTTCCGACCGCCGATCCCCGCCGTCGCCGCCGCCGTGTGCCAACGGGCCTGCAGCGCCTTCAGCGTCTCGCAGCAGCGCTGGGCCGTCTCCAGGCTGTCCTGGACCGAGCGGAGGAGCCCCACCATCAGCTCCTGGTTGAGGGCCGGCCCCGTCGCCTCCACCTTGTTGCCCCCATTGGTGTAGGGGGTCCCGGGGGGGTCCCGGGTGTCCGGGAGGGGCAGGGGGTGCAACAACCCATCGTTGCCTCTATAATAAATGGTTGGCCGGGAGGGAACGGAGCCCCGCGGGGACTTGCGGTTGCTCTTCGATGCCTCCACCCTGCAGAGGAGAGAGGAGAGACCCCCGCTGCGCCCCGGGGACCCGCGGGCAGCACCCCCTCCTGGGCCGGGGGGCAGGGGGAGGGCAACGGGGGGTGGGTCTGGGGCAGGATCTGGGGGGGGGGGGGGTCTCACCCCACACTCACCGCTCCTCCAGCGTCTCCATGCGCTCTGCTCCTTCATCTGCTGCCCGAGAGGCTGCGGAAGGAGGAGACGGAGTGAGCGGCCGGCAGCCCCCCCCGGCGCAGCCCCCGGCTCAGGGCTGCCGTGGGGTGTTGGCCGTTTGCCAGGCGCTCGGTGGCCACTCACCTCTCTGCTCCTCCGGCCGGGCTCTCTCCGCCTTCTTCCCTCTCTTACTCTTCTTCCACCACCTCTGCAGGACCCAAAGCACCTCGGTGAGACGGGAGCAGCCCCCGGCCCCGCACCGCAGCCCCCAACGCCACCCCACGCGCCGCAGGGCAGCACGGTGCGGCACAGCGCGGCGCGGCGGTCGCCTACCCGTAGAGGTTTGCTCCGCAGCAGACACGAGAACACGCTGAGCCCCGTCACCAGAAGCAGGAGCAGGGCCAGGCGAGCCCCACGGGGGACGTGGGAGCGCCCCATAGCACCGGCTCTGGGGCGCGGAACCGCGACGCAGATCCCCGGTGTCCTCCTGGGCACCCAGGGATGGGAACTGCCGGGGGGTGGCAGAGGCCGAGGCCGCGCTCTGTCCGGACGGTGCCAGACCGCGGTGCCCGGCGCCTGCTGCCTGCTCCTGCCGTGCCCGCGCCCCCTTTTATAGGAGGGCAGGGAGGCACGACCCCTTGGTGACATCACAGGGTGGTCAGAGACCCCCTTTGTGACATCACGGGGCAGTCAGAGACCCCCTTTGTGACATCACGGGGCAGTCAGAGCCCCCCTTGGTGACACCATGGGGTGGTCAGAGCCCCCTTGGTGACATCCCGGCGCAGGGTAACCTGATGGGCTGGGGAAGAGGCCCTGGGCTGGGACAAGGGGTGCCGGGCTGGGGGCTTTTTCTCCCTCCCGGGGTCCTGCCGCTGGAGGCAAGGCCCCTTCTTTTGGTTTTGGGGGAAAGGAAGGGAAGACCGGGCAGGAGGAGTGGAAATACGCTCCAGCGACTTGCAGCCGGGGTGCTGGAAAACACGCCGCGCACACCGATTGGCGGCCAGCCCAACCGACGGCAACTCCGGCAACCAAGAGCTCTCCAAAGACCTTCCTCTTCCTCGCTCCGGCTCATCCCCCGTCGGCAAAACCCCGGCGGAGAGGAGGGGACGGACACGGCGGGACCAGGCCGCGCGCGGAAGAAACCGTTTGCCGACAAACCCCAGCGTTTTGTCGGATTCTTTACCGGGATGGGGGTCGGTGCTGCTGAGACTCAGTTGCGGGGGGGGTGGGACGACACGACGTGGCACCGGCGCGGCATTTGGCACCCTCCGTAACCCCAAACTCGCTACCAGCGACGCAAAATCGAAGGCAAACTTTATTTTTTATTTTATTTTTTTCCCCCCGTTTTTTGGGGGTTTTGTTTTTTTTTTTTGTTTCGTTTTTTTTTTTCCCCTCGGAATCGCGGGACCGGCGCGGTTGTGGGCGCGGGGGGGAAACGGACGGACGGGACACGCGGTTTCACCCGTCACCCGCCGCCGCCGCCCCGCAGAGGCTCTCCCACTGCTCGGCGTCGCCGATGCCGGCGCTGTACCGGGAGCTCCAATCCCGCTGGAAAACCGCCTCCAGCTGCTCCCGCACGGTGCCGCCGTCGCCGCCGTCGCCGCTGCCGTGGCTTCGGCTCGCCGTTTGGTTCACCACCAGCGCCGAGCCCGCCGTGCGCGTGAAGTAGTCGCCGGACCAGTTGGACGTCCCTGAAAGATTGATTTTTGCCGGTGGGGGGGGGTTACCTTCGGTGGGGAGCAGTGGGGCTGCCCCACACGGTCCTCCCGTGGGTCCAGCTGGGAAGGGGGGCAGGGAATTGAGGGGGGGACGGGGACACCCCGAGTCAGGATGGGAGCTATGGGGTGCCCCACTTTGGGGTTGGGGGGTGCCAGGATGGGGCAGGGAGCTATGGGGCGCCCCACTTGGGGGTTGGGGGGGTGCCAGGATGGGGCAGGGAGCTATGGGGTGCCCCACTTTGGGGTTGGGGGGTGCCAGGATGGGGCAGGGAGCTATGGGGCGCCCCACTTGGGGGTTGTGGGGTGCTGGGACGGGGCAGGGAGCTATGGGGTGCCCCACTTTGGGGTTGTGGGGTGCCGGGATGGGGCAGGGAGCTATGGGGCGCCCCACTTTGGGGTTGGGGGGTGCCAGGATGGGGCAGGGAGCTATGGGGCGCCCCACTTTGGGGTTGGGGGGTACCGGGATGGGGCAGGGAGCTATGGGGCCCCCCCACTTTGGGGTTGAGGGGTGCCAGGATGGGGCAGGGAGCTATGGGGTGCCCCACTTTGGGGTTGGGGGGTGCCAGGATGGGGCAGGGAGCTATGGGGCGCCCCACTTGGGGGTTGGGGGGTGCCAGGATGGGGTGGGGGCTATGGAGTGCCCCACTTTGGGGTTGGGGGGTAGAAGGGAGGGCCCTATGGGGCACCCCAATTTGGGACTTTAGGGTGCCAGGACACTATGGGGCGCCCCACTTGGGGGTTGGGGGGTGCCAGGATGGAGCAGGGAGCTATGGGGTGCCCCACTTTGGGGTTGTGGCGTGCCAGGATGGAGCAGGGAGCTATGGGGCGCCCCACTTTGGGGTTGGGGGGTGCCAGGATGGGGCAGGGAGCTATGGGGCGCCCCACTTTGGGGTTGGGGGGTGCTGGGACGGGGCAGGGAGCTATGGGGTGCCCCACTTGGGGGTTGGGGGGTGCTGGGGCAGGGCAGGGAGCTATGGGGTGCCCCACTTTGGGGTTGGGGGGTGCCAGGATGGGGCAGGGAGCTATGGGGCACCCCACTTTGGGGTTGGGGGGTGCCAGGATGGGGCAGGGAGCTATGGGGTGCCCCACTTGGGGGTTGGGGGGTGCTGGGGCAGGGCAGGGAGCTATGGGGTGCCCCACTTTGGGGTTGGGGGGTGCCAGGATGGGGCAGGGAGCTATGGGGTGCCCCACTTGGGGGTTGGGGGGTGCCGGGATGGGGCAGGGAGCTATGGGGTGCCACCACTTTGGGGTTGGGGGGTGCCAGGACACTATGGGGTGCCCCACTTTGGGGTTGGGGGGTGCCAGGATGGGGCAGGGAGCTATGGGGCGCCCCACTTTGGTGTTGGGGGATGCCAGGATGGGGCAGGGAGCTATGGGGCGCCCCACTTTGGTGTTGGGGGGTGCCAGGACACCTCCAAAACCAGCCCCCCCGCCCCGCGCCCCCGTCACCGCCGCGGCGCCGCGCTCACCGATATACGCCGCCTTCTCCGTCACCATGTACTTGTCGTGGTTGACGCGGGCGTAGGGGATGCGGGCTTGCGCCGCGCTGGCCGGCACCACGAAAAGCCGCTGCGGGGAGGGAGGAGGGGTTGGGGGGGGGGGGGGAGCGAGGAGACCGTCACCCGCCCAGACGTCGCCGCGCCGGCGCGCCGCGGTGTCCCCTCGGCCCCCCCCGGTACCCACCACCTCCACGCCGTAGCGGGTGCGGTTGTCGGCGAGGGCGGCGAGGGATTTGAGGAAGGGGAACATGTCGGCTCGGCTGTGCCGCCAACAAGCCGCCAACAAGCGAACCTTGACGCCGCGCTCGAAGACGGCTCGGCGCAACCGGTTATCGATGGCCGGCCAAAATCTGTGGGGGGCAAAAGAAGAGTTAGGAACGCCGGGGCGCCGGCAAAGTGGGATCGGCGTGGGATCGTACGGACCTTTGGGGGCGGGAGAATTCGGTGGTGGGGAGGTAGCTCATGACGGCGATGTCGACGAAGGCCTCGGCGGCGTCGATGACGTCCAGGAGGGCGCCCAGGTCCTGGGTGCGACCCTCGGCGCAGAGGGGCGGCGGGGAGCTCTGCCGGAATCACCGGAGAGGGAGCAATAAACGCCGGCGCCGCCGCCGCCCCTCGGCGCACCCGGAACGCCAACGGCGGGGGCCAACGGGGCGGGGATTCGGGGCCGTACCGAGAAGTAGACGGCGGCGTCGGTGTCGTTGAGTTTCAATTCCAACGGCGTCTCCATGTTGAAGGCGGTGGAATAATTTTCCGGCCACGGCACCGGGATGGAAGCGCCGGGAACGCCCAGAGCCCAATAAGCTTCGAAAATTTTCCTTAAATCTCCGGCCAAGCAGCTGCAGTTGTAGACGGCGACGCCGAGCTCCTTCACCTGCGGCGCGGCGGCGGCACCGTCACGTGGCCGGGCAGCGCCGGCGTCCTTCTCCCACGCCTCCGAATCCCGGCTATCCGGGGTTTGGTTTGGTTTTGGGACAACCCTGGCGCCGGTTGGCCGCGGCGGCGCCGCTCACCTGGGTCAAGGACCTCCAGTCCATGTTGGCGCTGCCGACGTAGAGGTGGGTGCCGTCGACGAGCCAGAATTTGGTGTGCAGCACGCCGCCGGTGAGCTGCGGCATGTCCACGGCGCGCACCGCCGCCCCTGCGGGGGACAAACTGGGCGTGTCCCCCCCCAAAAAACCCCAAAAATACCCCCAAAAAAACCCTATTTTGGGTTATTTTTTTGGCCATCACTCACCGCTCTGCTCCAGCGCCCGGAGATCGTTCCACGGGGATTTGGCCGAGGGGCGGCTGACGGCGACGCGGACGGCGACGCCGCGCCGGGATAAGCCGAGGAGTTCCTGCAGGATACGCTCGCCCTGGAGCGGCGGCGGCGGCGGCGGAGGGGGTTGAGGCCGGAAATTCCGGAGAAAAAAAAAAAAGCAGAAATGGTTAAAAATGAGGAGAAAAGGAGAAAATAGAGCCCGGCGCTGGGTTCAAGAGGTGGAATGGGAGCCATGTGCCGGATGGTGCCGGAATGGCACCGGCATGGCACCGGACCTGGGAAGCGGAGGGTTCACGCGTCCGTGGTTTGAGGGCAGAAACTTCCCCTCCAAAAAAGCAGAAATGGTTAAAAATGAGGAGAAAAGGAGAAAATAGAGCCCGGCGCTGGGTTCAAGTGGCAGAATGGGAATGGCGTGTGCCGGATGGTGCCGGATGGTGCCGGAATGGCGCCGGACCTGGGAAGCGGAGGGTTCGCACGTCCGCAGTTTGAGGCCAGAAATTCCCCAAAAAAAAAAGGAGAAATGGTTAAAAATGAGGAGACGGAGGGGGAGGGGGAAAAGAGCGTCCGGCGCCGGGTTCAAGCGGCGGAATGGGAATGGCGTGTGCCGGATGGTGCCGGATGGTGCCGGAATGGCGCCGGACCTGGGAAGCGGAGGGTTCGCACGTCCGCAGTTTGAGGCCAGAAATTCCCCAAAAAAAAAAGGAGAAATGGTTAAAAATGAGGAGACGGAGGGGGAGGGGGAAAAGAGCGTCCGGCGCCGGGTTCAAGCGGCGGAATGGGAATGGCGTGTGCCGGATGGTGCCGGATGGTGCCGGACCTGGGAAGCGGAGGGTTCGTGCGTCCCCGTGTCCTCGTTGGTGAGGGTCCAGTAGAAGGAGGCGATGTCCAGGCTGCGGGTGACGCTCCCCAAAAGGTTCATCCAGGTGAAAAAAGTGGAGGGATTCCGGATGGAATCATTCCCGAAAATCATCCCTTCCGGGATGCTCTCCACCAGGACGATCCTTGGGGGAGAAAAACGGCTGTGGGGAGAGCGTCGCCACCCCGCATCACCCCACACCACCCCCCTACGACCGTCACCGTACCGGCACGTGTCGCCGCAGGATCCGGCGGCGTCGCGGAACGCCGAGCTCGGCCGGAGGTTGAGGAAGAAGAGGAAGAGGAGGACGAAGAGGGCGAGGAGGAGGGTGGAGAGGAAGGCGCCGCCGGAGCGCTGGGCCGCAGAGGCGGGGTCGGAGCCCTGTAATTACGGAAAATTAATTAAAGGGGTTTAAAGCACTCCCCCCCCCCCCCCCCCGCAAACAACGGGGGGAGCCGGCAAAGGGATGGCACCGGATTCGGGACCAGCGGAGGGCCCGGGGGTGGGGGGGGGGGTTACCTTCAGTGGGGAGCAGTGGGGCTGCCCCACACGGTCCTCCCGTGGGTCCAGCTGGGAAGGGGGGCAGGGAATTAAGGGGGGGACGGGGACACCCCGAGCCAGGGTGGGAGCTATGGGGTGCCCCACTTTGGGGTTGGGGGGTGCTGGGGCAGGGCAGGGAGCTATGGGGTGCCCCACTTCAGGATTGTGGGGTGCCAGGATGGGGCAGGGAGCTATGGGGTGCCCCACTTCGGGATTGTGGGGTGCCAGGATGGGGCAGGGAGCTATGGGGTGCCCCACTTTGGGGTTGGGGGGTGCCGGGATGGGGCAGGGAGCTATGGGGCGCCCCACTTTAGGATTTTAGGGTGCCAGGATGGGGCAGGGAGCTATGGGGTGCCCCACTTCGGGATTGTGGGGTGCCAGGATGGGGCAGGGAGCTATGGGGTGCCCCACTTGGGGGTTGGGGGGTGCCAGGACACTATGGGGCCCCCCCACTTTGGGGTTGGGGGGTGCCAGGATGGGGCAGGGAGCTATGGGGCGCCCCACTTGGGGGTTGGGGGGTGCCGGGATGGGGCAGGGAGCTATGGGGTGCCCCACTTTGGGGTTGGGGGGTGCCGGGATGGGGCAGGGAGCTATGGGGCGCCCCACTTTGGGGATGGGGGGTGCCAGGACACTATGGGGTGCCCCACTTTGAGGTTGTGGGGTGCCAGGACAGGACAGGGAGCTCCGTGCCCCCCAAGTTGGGGGTCTGGGGGTGCCGCCCGCGCCCGTACCTGCCGGTAGGTGCCGTGGGGCTTCATCCCGACGCCGCGCTGGAACCCAACGAACCGGATTTCTCCCCACATTCCCGGGCGGGCTTGGAGTCACTCCCCCCCACACACACACCCCCCCCACTTCCAGGGGGGGGATTTTTGGGGTACGGATGAAGGCGACGACCCCCCCTAAAAACCCAGTTTTGGAGGGGGGGGGCTGAAGCTTTCCCCGTCTGCCCCACGGCGTCGGGGCGCTCACGTGCTGTGGGGCGGGAAGGGGAAGTGCCGGATCCTTCCTTCCCCCACCCCATTGACTCATCCTCTTTGGGAATGGGGGCGGGGGGGGGGGGTGAGGGCCCCCCCCCCCCAAATTTGGGGATTTTGGAGGGGGGGGGGATGGGGGGTGAGGGGCAGGGACACATTTAGGGGTGAGTTTAGGGACGGGTTTGGGGCCAGGGGGGGATTTAAGGGCGAATGAAACGTATTTAAGGGCGAATGAAACGCATTTAAGGGCGAATAAAACGCATTTAAGGGCGAATAAAACGTATTTAAGGGCGAATGAAACAGGCAGGGACACGTTTAGGGGGGGAATTTAGGGACAGGGACAGATTTAACGCCAAATTAAATGGCCAGGGACACGTTTAGGGACGAGTTTAAGGCCAGGGACAGGTTTAAGGCCAGGTTTAGGGACAGGGACGAATTTAATGCCAATTTAAACACCCAGGGACACGTTTAAGGCCAGGTTTAGGGACAGGGACGAATTTAATGCCAATTTAAACACCCAGGGACATGTTTAAGGCCAGGTTTAGGGACAGGGACATATTTAAAGCCACATAAAACGGCCAGAGACACGTTTAGGGCCGGGTTTAGGGACAGGGACGAATTTAATGCCAATTTAAACACCCAGAGACACGTTTAAGGCCAGGTTTAGGGACAGGGACGAATTTAATGCCAATTTAAACACCCAGGGACACGTTTAAGGCCAGGTTTAGGGACAGGGACGAATTTAATGCCAATTTAAACACCCAGGGACATGTTTAAGGCCAGGTTTAGGGACAGGGACATATTTAAAGCCACATAAAACGGCCAGAGACACGTTTAGGGCCGGGTTTAGGGACAGGGACGAATTTAATGCCAATTTAAACACCCAGAGACACGTTTAAGGCCAGGTTTAGGGACAGGGACGAATTTAAGGCCACATTAAATGTCCAGGGACGTATTTAAGGTCAGGTTTAGGGACAGGGACAGATTTAAGGCCAAAATAAATGGCCAGCGACACGTTTAGGGCTGGGCTTAGGGACAGGGATGTGTTTTAGGCCCAAATTTAGTGGCCGGGGCCGGGTTTAGGCCCAGCTTTGGGGGCAGCGAGACGTTTTAGGAGCCAATTTTCTCCCCGGGACGTATTTAGGGCCTGGTTCGGGCGGGGTTTAGGGCCTGGGACGTGTTTAGGGCCCCGGCGTCCCCCCCCCCCGTGTCTCCCCCCCCCCGCCCCCGTACCGGAGACACCGGCGTCCGCGGGGGCGGTTGGTCCCGGCGCCGGCCGCTAGGGGGCGCCCTTCGGTCCTCCAGGGCTCTATGGTCACCCCGCCCTTCAGCCCCTCCCGCGCCGCCGCTGCCTAGAGCGGACCCCCCCTCCTCCCTCCTCTCTCCCCCGCCCTCCCCGGGGCGGCGCGCTGGGCCGGGCGGTGAGGTCACTTCCGGCGCTCTGTGGCCGTTGTTTCCTGTGGGGCCCGGCCCGGCGGCGGCGGCAGCGGCGGGATGGGGAGCGGAGAGGTGAGGGGGTGGGGGGGGCCGGGAGGGGCTGTGGGGCAGGGGCAGGGGCAGGGGCAGGGGCAGGGGCAGGGGCAGGGGACGGGACGGGACGGGGGACGGGGGCTGTGGGGCAGGTGGAGGGGGCGGAGAGGGGCTGTGGGGCAAGTGGAGGGGACGGGGGGGGGCGCTGTGGGGCAGGTGGAGGGGGCTTGGGACAAGGGGAGGGGACAGGGAGGGGCTGTGGGGGGACTGTGGGGCAGGAGGAGGGGGCTTGGGGCAGGAGGAGGGGGCAGGGAGGGGCTGTGGGGCAGGTGGAGGGGATGGGGGACGGGGGGGGCTGTGGGGCAGGAGGGGGGGGCTGTGGGGCAGGAGGAGGGGGCAGGGAGGGGCTGTGGGGCAGGGGGAGGGGACGGGGGACGGGGGGGCTGTGGGGCAGGAGGGGGGGGCTGTGGGGCAGGAGGAGGGGGCGGGGAGGGGCTGTGGGGCAGGGGGAGGGGACGGGGGACGGGGGGGGCTGTGGGGCAGGAGGGGGGGGCTGTGGGGCAGGAGGAGGGGGCGGGGAGGGGCTGTGGGGCAGGTGGAGGGGATGGGGGTTCTGTGGGGCAGGTGGAGGGGGCTTGGGACAAGGGGAGGGGACAGAGAGGGGGTGAGGAAGGGCTGTGGGGCAGGGGGAGGGGACGGGGGGACGGGGGGGGGGCTGTGGGGCAGGAGGAGGGGGCTTGGGACAAGGGGAGGGGACAGGGAGGGGGTGAGGAGGGGCTGTGGGGCAGGGGGAGGGGGTGAGGAGGGGCTGTGGGACAAGGGGAGGGGGTGAGGAGGGACTGTGGTGCAGGTGGAGGGGACAGGGAGGGCCTGTGGGGGGACTGTGGGGCAGGAGGAGGGGGCTTGGGACAAGGGGAGGGGACAGGGAGGGGATGAGGAGGGGCTGTGGGGCAGGGGGAGGGGGCAGAGGGGGGATGTGGGGCAGGAGGAGGGGGTGGGGGGGCTGTGGGGCAAGTGGAGGGGACGGGGGGGGGCTGTGGGGCAGGAGGAGGGGGCTTGGGACAAGGGGAGGGGACAGGGAGGGGCTGTGGGGGGGACTGTGGGGCAGGAGGAGGGGGCTTGGGGCAGGAGGAGGGGGCAGGGAGGGGCTGTGGGGCAGGGGGAGGGGGCTTGGGACAAGGGGAGGGGACAGGGAGGGGGTGAGGAGGGGCTGTGGGGCAGGAGGAGGGGGCAGAGGGGGGACGGGGGACGGGGGGGGCTGTGGGGCAGGAGGAGGGGGTGGGGAAGGGCTGTGGGGCAGGTGGAGGGGTCGGCGGGGGCTGTGGGGCAGGAGGAGGGGGTTTGGGACAAGGGGAGGGGACAGGGAGGGGGTGAGGAGGGGCTGTGGGGCAGGGGGAGAGGACGGGGGACGGGGGGGCTGTGGGGCAGGAGGAGGGGTTGGAGAGGGGCTGTGGGGCAGGAGGGGATGGGGGCAGGAGGAGGGGACAGGGGGGCTGTGGGGCAGGAGAAGGGGGCGGAGAGGGGGTGTGGGGCAGGAGGAGGGGGTAGGGGAGGACGTGGGGCAGGAGGAGGGGGCATGTGGGGCAGGTGGAGGGGTTGGCAGGGGCTGTGGGGCAGGAGGAAGGGCAGGAAGGGGCTGTGGGGCAGGAGGAGGGGACAAGGGGGGCTATGGGGCAGGAGGGGCTGTGGGGCAGGAGGAGGGGACAAGGCGGGTTGTGGGGCAGGGGGAGGGGTCGGCAGGGGTTGTGGGGCAGGAGGAGGGGGTAGAGGGGGGAGGTGGGGCAGGAGGAGGGGCTGTGGGGCAGGAGGAGGGGGTGAGGAAGGGCTGTGGGGCAGGAGTAGGGGGCAGAGGAAGGGCTGTGGGGCAGGAGGAGGGAACAAGGGGGGCCGTGGGGCAGGAGGGGCTGTGGGGCAGGAGTAGGGGGCAGAGGAAGGGCTGTGGGGCAGGAGGAGGGAACAAGGGGGGCCGTGGGGCAGGAGGGGCTGTGGGGCAGGAGTAGGGGGCAGAGAAAGGGCTGTGGGGCAGGAGGGGCTGTGGGGCAGGAGGAGGGGACAGGGAGGGGGTGAGGAAGGGCTGTGGGGGGGCTGTGGGGCAGGAGGGGCTGTGGGGCAGGAGGAGGGGACAAGGGGGGCCGTGGGGCAGGAGGGGCTGTGGGGCAGGAGGAGGGGGGCAGGAGGGGCTGTGGGGCAGGAGGAGGGGACAAGGGGGGCCGTGGGGCAGGAGGGGCTGTGGGGCAGGAGGAGGGGACAGGGAGGGGGTGAGGAAGGGCTGTGGGGGGGGCTGTGGGGCAGGAGGGGCTGTGGGGCAGGAGGAGGGGACAGGGGGGCCGTGGGGCAGGAGGGGCTGTGGGGCAGGAGGAGGGGACAAGGGGGGCTGTGGGGCAGGAGGGGCTGTGGGGCAGGAGGAGGGGACAAGGGGGGCTGTGGGGCAGGAGGGGCTGTGGGGCAGGAGGAGGGGACAAGGGGGGGCCGTGGGGCAGGGGGGGCTGTGGGGCAGGAGGAGGGGGCAAGGGGGGCTGTGGGGCAGGAGGGGCTGTGGGGCAGGAGGAGGGGGCAGGGGGGGCCGTGGGGCAGGAGGGGCTGTGGGGCAGGAGGAGGGGACAAGGGGGGGCCGTGGGGCAGGGGGGGCTGTGGGGCAGGAGGAGGGGACAAGGGGGGCCGTGGGGCAGGAGGGGCTGTGGGGCAGGAGGAGGGGGCAAGGGGGGCCGTGGGGCAGGAGGGGCCGTGGGGCAGGAGGGGCTGTGGGGCAGGAGGAGGGGACAAGGAGGGCTGTGGGGCAGGAGGGGCTGTGGGGCAGGCCGGGATGGGGGGCAGCAGCACCCACTCTCTGCCCCCCAGGCTGCTCCCGGCGCCGCCGCCTGACCCGCCGTCCTCCACCTCCTCCGCCATGGTGTCCGTCACCATGGGTAAGGCCCATTCCCGCCCCCCAAAACCCCCCGAAATTCCTCAAAACCCCCCCAAAACCCCCCTCTCCTCAGCCCTCCCCCCTCCCCCCACCCTGCCATCCCCAGACTTTGCCTCCCTGTTCCCGTTAATCCCGCCGCGACAGCTGGGAACGCCCGGAATGAACCTCCGGGGGCCACCGCCTGCCCAAACCCAGGCCCTTTCCTCCTTTCCCACCCCCCCCCCCCGCCCCCCTTTTTTTTTTTCTGCTTAATTTCTCCTTTTTCCCGGCTTTTTGTTTTTTTTTTTTTTGTTTGTTTGTTTGTTTTTTTCCCAGCGACATCCGAATGGATTCAGTTTTTCAAGGAAGCTGGAATTCCCCCAGGCCCCGCCGTCAACTACGCCGTCATGTTTGTGGATAACAGGTGAGGCGCCGCCTTTTCGGGGTGGGGGGGGGGGGGAATAAACCCCCCAAAATCCCCCCCCCCCAGTGAGGCCGAAGGAAGGAATGAAGCCGTTATCCCCCTCCTTAATTAATTCCGTTAATTATTATTCATTTGCGTGGAATACTGCGCTTTTTATTCTCTGCTTCTGTTTTTTATTCTCCGCTTCTTTTTGAGTCGCGGCGCCGTTGCCAGCAGGCCGGGGGTGTCCGAGCGCTGCGCCTTAATTAACGAGAGCTCGTTAACGAGGGGGGAGACCTGGTTAAATCCGGCTTTTTTTTCTCCTCGCAGGATCCAGAAGAACATGTTGCTGGATCTCACCAAGGAGCTCATGAACGAGCTGGGCATCACGGTGGTGGGTGACATCATCGCCATCCTCAAACACGCCAAAATCGTCTACCGGCAGGTACGGAAAAACCGCGCCGGCGGAATTTTTTCCTCCTTCGCTTCCAAACGGGGAAAAAACAAAACAAAACCGAAACAAAAAAACCCTCTTCCCGGTATTTTTTTTTTTTTTCTCCTTCAGGAGATGTGCAAAGCGGCCACGGAATCGCTCTACCCCGGCTCCCCCGGCCTTCAAGCCGAGCCGCGCCGCAACGCTGCCAGCGGTGAGCGCAAAGATTCCGGGGAGACGGAATTGAAATTCCGAGTGTTAAATCCGTTCAGAAAAAAAGGGGCTGGGAAGGAAGGATCCGGCTCTTTAATTTAGCCGAATCCCCGGATTCTCATCACCGAAATCCCGCCGGGTTTCAAACCCCGCCGCGACGCCGCCAGCGGTGAGAGCAAAGGTTTCGGGGAGACGGAATTTAAATTCCAAGTGTTAAATCCGTTCAGAAAAAAAGGGGCTGGGAAGGAAGGATCCGGCTCTTTAATTTAGCCGAATCCCCGGATTTTTGTCGCCGAAATCCCATCGGGTTCCAAACGTCGCCGCGACGCCGCCAGCAGTGAGCGCAAAGGTTCTGGGGAGACGAAATCCCCCCTCGCCCCCATTCCAAGCGTTAAATCTCCTGGGAAACGACGGGCTGGGAAGGATCCGGCTCTTTAATTTAGCCGAATCCCCGGATTCTCATCACGGAAATCCCGCCAGGTTTCAAACCTCGCCGCGACGCCACCAGCGGTGAGAGCAAAGCGGGAGGTTTCGGGGAGACGCAGTTTAATTCCGAGCGTTAAATCCGTTCGGAAACGAAGGGCTGAACCCCCGCCTGCCTTTCCTGCCTTCCTGGGAAGGATCCGGCTCTTTAATTTAGCCGAATCCCTGGATTTTTGTCACCAAAATCCCACCGGGTTCCAAACCTCGCCGCGACACCGCCAGCAGTGAGCGCAAAGGTTCTGGGGGGAGACGAAATCCCCCCTCGCCCCCATTCCGAGTGTTAAATCCGCTCGGAAAAAAGGGGCTGGGAAGGATCCGCTCTTTAATTTAGCCGAATCCCCGGATTTTTGTCGCCGAAATCCTATCGGGTTCCAAACCTCGCCGCGACGCCGCCAGCAGTGAGCGCAAAGGTTCCAGGGAGACAAAATCCCCCCTCGCCCCCATTCCAAGCGTTAAATCTGCTGGGAAAAGACGGGCTGGGAAGGATCCGCTCTTTAATTTAGCCGAATCCATGGATTCTCATCACCGAAATCCCGCCAGGTTTCAAACCTCGCCGCGACGCCGCCAGCGGTGAGAGCAAAGTGGGAGGTTTCAGGGAGACGCAGTTTAATTCCGAGCGTTAAATCCGTTCGGAAACGAAGGGCTGAACCCCCGCCTGCCTTCCCGGGATGGATCCGGCTCTTTAATTTGGCCAAATCCCCAGATTTTTGTCGCCGAAATCCCGTCAGGTTTCAAACCTCGCCGCGACGCCACCAGCAGTGAGAGCAAAGGTTCCGGGGAGACGAAATCCCCCCTCGCCCCCATTCCGAGTGTTAAATCCGCTCGGAAAAAAGGGGCTGGGAAGGATCCGCTCTTTAATTTAGCCGAATCCCCGGATTTTTGTCGCCGAAATCCCGCCGGATTTCAAACCTCGCCGCGTTCCTTCCCCTTCCAGCCGCCAGCCGCATGATCGCCAACAGCTTGAGCCGCGACTCGCCTCCCGCCGCCCCCCCGCTCCTCCGCCAACGGCCCCCCGCTTCCAAAATCTCCGTCACCGTCTCCAACAATCCGGCCACCGCCAAGGCAGGTAGGGAAGGCGCCGGAAAACCGGTGCTTTTTGCCCCCCCCCGCCCCCAAATTTTCCCCGCCCTCTGGGCGGAAAGCGGCATTAAAACTGGGAGAGGGGGGATTTCCCGTGGAGAAACGGGATGGTTTCCTGGCCCTTCCCGACCCTTCTTCCTTCCTCTTCCCAGGTTTCTGCGGCGGGACGGAGGAAAATCCCGCCGTCCCGGGAAAACGGCGGCGGGTGACGGCGGAAATGGAAGGGAAATACATCATCCACATGCCCAAGGGCACCACGCCGAGGACGAAGAAAATCCTGGAGCAGCAGGCGGCCAAAGGTTTGGGATCTTCCATTTTCCTCTCCCAATTTAGTCCTGGTCGTTAGGAATTTCCCGCCAGGCTTTTCCCATCCCAAAAGTCTTTTGGGATGAGAGGAAATCTTGTTATTCCAAAGTGCCGGAAAATTCCGGGCTTCACGCTTCCGTGGAGCGGGTTTTATTTCCCCCCACCATTATAGGATGGGGCTGAGACGCCGCCAGCTGACCCGGCGGGGAGAATTCCCAAAATTGCGGGGAGAATTCCCAAAAAAACCCAACCCCCCCCCCCATGTTTTCTTTCGCAGGTCTGCAGAGAACGTCCGTCTTTGACCGGCTGGGAGCCGAAGCCAAAGCGGACGCCGCGGCGGGAGGGAAGGTGAGAGGAACGCGGGATTTTCGCCTGTATCCACGCGGAGATCCCACCGTCCCCTTCTCCCCCAAAAGATTTTTCCGGGATTCGCCCCGGAAAAGGGCGTGAAGGAACCGTGAAATAAGTGGAAAAACGGGGTGGGAAACAGCGGGGAAAGGCAGGTTGGAGCCAGCGGGTCCTCGATTCCCGTCTGCGCTTTTATTCCCACCCCTTTTAGTGGGGGATCCGGGATGGGTTTTTTTTCCCTCCTTGGGAAGTAAAAATCCCTCCGTGTGGAATTCCAGGGGGGGTGGGGAGGGGAACGAAAGAAAAATAAGAAGAAAAAGAAGAGAGAATCGGATTTTATGGAGTGTTTTGTGGCCTCGTCCTTAATTTGGGGCGGTGTTCCGCATCGTTACATCCCCAAAATGCGTCTCGTCTCCGTCACGGGGATGGAATTTGGGAAGCGGAGGGAAAAGGAGGGTGCTCACCCCCCCCACCCCACCCCTCTTTTTCCTCGTTTCCCAGCCCAGGGGGGTCTTCAGCCGACTGGGTGACGCTTTGGGGCCCGACGGGGACGAAGCCCCCGAGAGCGACGACGACGACGACTCTTCCGTCCTCCAATACGCCGGCGTCCTAAAAAAACTCGTCAAACCTTTCCGGAAGGAAAACGCGGAATCGGAAGGGACGGCGGAAAAGAAAATCATCGGGTCGGAAGCCAAAAAACCCCTCGCCGGTGCCAGGAACGTCGCCGGGATCCGTAAACCGGCTCCGACGGCTTCCCAAACGGTATCGGGAGAAGCCCAGGATAGCGTCGTCACCAGCAGCAAGGATAAAACGGAACGGGAATTCCGGGTGACCATCAAAAGGACCTGGGGATGCGGGAAGGTGAGCAGCACCAGCGAGAGTGCCGGAGCGCAGATGGACAGTGCCGGCACCGTCAGCGTCTTCCAACGCCTCGGGAAAAAACCGGATTGATTCCCACCCTCCTCCCGTGGCCATCCTTCCTGCTCGTCCCGACGGTTTTCCGCTCGTCCCGACGGTTTTCCGCTCATCCCACCCCCTTTGTTCAACCCTCCTGAGCCTCATCCCGCTTTTCCTCTTGGCTCATCCCTTGGCAAGCGTTAGGGGAAATCCCGCCGAAATGAGGGGAAACGACCCTAATCCCGCCGGGAAAGGGTGTTTATCCCACAGGGAGACGCTTCGGCCCACAGGGAGACGCTTCATCCCACAGGGAGACACTCATCCCGTGGGGAAAGGACCCTCATCCCGTGGGAAAAGGACCCTCATCCCACGAGGTAGATGCTTCATCCTGCAGGGAAACATGACTCCTATGGGAAAACACGAATCCCACGGGGAAAGGACCCTCATCCCATGAGAAAAGGACACTCATCCCATGAGGAGATGCTTCATCCCACAGGGAGATGCTAATCCCGTGGGGAAAGGACCCTCATCCCATGGGGAGATGCTTCATCCCACGGGAAAACACAAATCCCACAGGGAAATGACCCTCATCCCGTGGGAAAAGGACCCTCATCCCATGGGAAAAGGACCTTCATCCCACAGGAAACAACCCTCATCCCATGGGGAAACGATCCTCATCCCACGGGGAGATGCTTCATCCTGCAGGGAAACACGAATCCTACAGGAAAACACGAATCCCACGGGGAAGGACCCTCATCCCATGGGAAAAGGACCTTCATCCCACGGGAAACAACCCTCATCCCATGGGAAAAGGACCCTCATCCCACGGGGAGATGCTTCATCCCACAGGGAGACGCTAATCCCATGGAGAAAGGACCCTCATCCCGTGGGAAAAGGACCCTCATCCCATGGGGAGATGCTTAATCCCATGGGAAAACACAAATCCCACAGGGAAAGGACCCTCATCCCACGAGGAGATGCTTCGTCCCATGGGAAAACACGAATCCCATGGGAAAACCGCGGAGGAAAGAGGGGGAAAACCCCCTTCCCGACGGATTTCCAGCCTCCTCCCCCCCCCCCCCATTTTTTTTCCGGGGTTTTTTTCCCCTTTTATTTAGGAATTTGCACCAAAAACAACTCCGGAAAATGAGCTTTACGGAGCGGGATTCTTAATTTTTCCGCCTTTCGGAGCAGCCTCGAAATTAATAATAATAATAATAATATATAATATTAATAATAATAATAATAATAATACCCAAAAAGGTCAAAAAAACTCCTCGGGGGCTGGGGAAAAAAAAAAAAAGGAAAAAAAAAAACCCCAAATTGCCTTAATTTAAGAATTTAAGCTCATCCCGCCGCCAAACCCCAACCTGGGGTCGGGGGTTTTTTTACCGAAATTATTTATTTCCCCCCCCCCCCCCCCCCCCCCCAAAAAATTCGCTTCTCCCACCAAATTGACACCCCGCCCTTCGCCCCGAAAAGGCGGAAAAGAGCTTTTTTCTCCTCAAAATAAAGACAAGTTTGGGGGGGGGGGGGGCGGGGGGGGGTGAGTCAGGGCTGTAACAGCGACTGTTTTTAATAAGAAAAAAAAACCCAAAACAAACAAAAAAAAAACCCCAAACCCCATTAATTTGATGATTTTACCCGATTTTTTCTGGGGGGGGGGGGGGGGGGGGGAAGGTTTTCCTTCGCGCTTGGGTTTGTTGTGTGGAAAAAAAACAGTGGATTTTTTTCAGCCCCCCCCCCTCAGTTTTTGTTTTTATTTTATTTTATTTTATTTTATTTTATTTTATTTTATTTTGCTTTTTTGCTTTATTTTCCTTTATTTTATTGGTTTTTTTTTTTGCTGCGAATAAAAGCAAATGCAAACGGCAACTTGTAATGGGGGGGGGGGGGGGAGTTGGTGCGGCGGCGATTTGCATATATGCAAATGAAGGGGGGAGGTGCGCACGCGCGGCGGGAGGAGGCGGCCCCGCCCCTCGGCGCGTGCGCAAAGGCGGCTGCGCGCTCCGGTAACCCCCCCCCCCCCCCCCGCCTCCCTTCCCTTCCCCCCCCCCCCCTTCCCTTCCCCCCCCCCCCCCCCCCCACAACCCCGCGCCCGCCCCGGTCTCCGCTTCCTGCGTGCACCGAGCGGCGGTTCCGGGAGGCGATAAGACAGAACGGGGGGGCGGAGGAAGAGGAAGAGGAGGAGGAAGCGGCGGCGGCGGCGGCGGCGGGGGGTGTGTGAAAGCCCCACCGCTACCGGGATGGGGCGTCCATGACAGGTGAGGAGGCCGCGGCCTTGTTTCCAATCCCCCCCCCCCCCCTCGGCGCCGCGCAATGGTCTCGCCCGCCCCCCCCCCCCCCCCCCCGGCTGGGCGCCGCGCGGAACGTACCACCCGCCCCCCCCCCCCCCCCCGGCAGGGGTGCGCGCCGCCGTCTCTCCCACCCCCCCCCTCCATCCCCCTCCGCCATTCCCCCCCCAGCGCGCCGCCGAATGGACCCGCCCGTTCTCCTGAGGGGCGTCGCGGGGACCGTACCACCCGCGGAGGGGGGGGGGGGGGGCGGCCTGGTAGGCCCCCGGCGGGCTTGGGGGGCGTTATCCAAGGGGAAAACATGGCGGGGGGGGACCTTGGCAGGTCTGGGGGGGCCCTGGCAGGCTTGGGGGGCGTTATCCAGGGGGAAAACATGGCGGGGGGGGACCTTGGCAGGTCTGGGGGGGCCCTGGCAGGCTTGGGGGGCGTTATCCAAGGGGAAAACATGGCGGGGGGGGACCTTGGCAGGTCTGGGGGGGCCCTGGCAGGCTTGGGGGGCGTTATCCAGGGGGAAAACATGGCGGGGGGGGGACCTTGGCAGGTCTGGGGGGGGCCCTGGCAGGCTTGGGGGGCGTTATCCAAGGGGAAAACATGGCGGGGGGGGACCTTGGCAGGTCTGGGGGGGCCCTGGCAGGCTTGGGGGGCGTTATCCAGGGGGAAAACATGGCGGGGGGGGGCTGTCCTGGGGCCCTGGTAGGTCTGGGGGGGCCCTGGCAGGCTTGAGGAGGGCATTATCCAGGGGGATAACATGGGGGGGGGGCCTGTTCTAGTACCCTGGTAGGCCTGGGGGGGGCATAGCAGGCCTGGGGGGGGGGGGGGCTGGTAGGCTTGGGGGGGGCGTTATCCAGGGGGAAAACATTGGGGGGGGGTGTGCTGTTGCTGTTTTAGGGCCCTGGCAGGCCTGGGGGGGGGGGGCCCTGGCAGGTTTGGGGGGGTGCATTATCCAGGGGGATGATATGGGGGGAGCTGTTTTAGGGCCCTGGCAGGTTTGGGGGGGGGGCATTATCCAGGGGGATAACGTTGGGGGGGGGGGCGCTGTTCTAGGGCCCTGGTAGGTCTGGGGGGGCCATAGCAGGCCTGTGGGGGGGCGGTGGCTGGCTTGGGGGCACCCAGACAACCTTGAGGGGGGGCTGGCAGGCTTGGGGGGGGGCGTTATCCAGGGGGATAACATGGGGGGGGGGGAGCTGTTTTAGGGCCCTGGCAGGCCTGGGGGGGGGGCGTTATCCAGGGGGATAACATGGGGGGGGGGGGGGGGAGCTGTTTTAGGGCCGTGGTAGGTCTGGGGGGGCCATAGCAGGCGTGGGGGGGATGTTATCCAGGGGGGTAATATGGGGGGGGCCGTTATCCAGAGGGATAACGTGGGGGGGGAGCCTGAGCTGGGAGTTACTGGTAGGACTGGGGGGGACCAGGCAGGTATTTTTTAGGGGGGGGCAGGGGGGGGGACACCCCTGTCCTTTCCAGCCTCCTCTGAAAGCTCATCCCCGCGGCCAGGATGCGCCAAGTCTCTCGAAGGCGCCCGAAATGGGGCGCTTTTTTGGGGTGGTTTTGGGGGTTTTTTTGGGTTTTTTGGGTTTTTTTTGGAATCGCCGCTTTTCGGTGCCTACCTGGGTGCCTACCTCTCCGAATCCCGGCGGATACGATCCCGCTCCGTCCTTCGGAAATAACCGTAACGACGGGGAAAAACGCGGCGTGCAGCTAACGATGGCCGCTCGTTCCCGCTCTTCGTTAGTGCCTTAAAAAGCCTCCGCTGCCCGCCAAGACGAGGAAAGGGATCGCGACGCGTCGAGCCGACGGCGATTCCCGAATCCCGGTTCCCCCCGCCGTCGTAATTATCTTTTAACTCGCCTCCAAAAAAGCAGCGACAATTTGGGTGGATTTAGTTGTTATTTTTATTTTTAAAAACCCGTCGTTTTTGGTTCACGTTGCTCCGGAAGGCCGAGGCGGTGTCGGCTCGGAGAAATCCGCGGGTTCCGGATTCGAGAGCCTCGCCGTCCCGCGGGAAAATCTAATCCAAGGCCGGGTACGATTAATCGAAGGCTTTTAATTGCCGCCGGGATAATTAGCACAGCGCGGAACGCCGATGAGCGACGATCCCAGATTTCCCCGAAAACCGGATTCGCTCCGCCGCCAGGAATCCCGCAACCCTGTGGAATCGCTCGGTTTGGGGCCGTTTTTTCGTAATTTGGAGGATTTGGGTTTTTTAATTAAAGCCTCTCGGCACCTCGTTAGCGTCCGCCGTGCGGATCCCTCGCAGGGGGATTAACAGCAACGAGCTTTTTGCCGGAATCCGGCGGGAAGCGGATCCGTCCGGAGACTGACCCGGCGTGCGCTGCCCAAATTACCTGCCCCGCGTCCAGGCAAGCGGAGGGAATTCCCCAAAAATCCTCCTCCCCCGTTGCCGGAGCATCCCGGGATGCTCACGCTTCCCATCCGGGGAGATTTCCGGGAGCGAGGAAGAGGAATTATTTCCCCCCCCTGCCCCCCGCTTTCCTTCGGAAAACCCCCGGCGGCGCAGGGAGAGCTTTGAGAGCGGAGATTTGCAAATTAGGCTGGAAGTTTGGGAGTTAGGCGGGGAGCTGGGATGGATCCCGAGGGATCGGAGGGGAGCGGGAGCTCCCCGAGGGATAACGCCGCGTCCGGGGAATCCATCCGGGGCTGCTACGGCTCTTTTCTCGCTTGGGATGGAGCTGGAAAACCCCAACCCCTCGCGCCCGGCTGTAAATTTGTGGGATTGGGGTTTATTTTATCCTGGAAAATCACGGTTTGGGGCGGGGGGGGGGGGGGGGGGGATGACGGACACAGCAAATCCAAGGCGGCTCCGGGGAAACCCAAAGCCGGGGACAAACCCAAACACGGGCACGTTCCCCGTGTCGCAGCGGAATTTCGGAGCCCCGGGGGGGGGAGTTAAATCCCTGTCAGGTGACTCCGATTAATTTTTCTCAAGCTGTTTGTTTTCCAAGGCACCGTTTCCCCCCCCCGCCCCCTTCCCCGGCCTTTCCCGGAGCTTGTCCCAACTTTTCCCAAGCTTTTTTTAAATCCCACCTTGCACGGTGGCCAGGTAAAGGGATAATGCCGACAAACCTCCTCCGGCCCGGCCCCCCCTCCAGGTTTGCGAGGCTAATTTTTTAAATTTTGGGGGTTTTTTTGCCGGGGTTGGGGGGGGGGGGGGGCGGGAAACCCGGTGCAACGGCACCGGAGGAGTTTTTAAATCCGTGCGCGATGGCGGGGGGGATGCGGAAACCTCGACGGAAAGGGGGGAAAGGGAAAGCGTTGGGCATCTCTCCTCTTTTCCCGCAGGTCGTCTCCGCTCTCCCTACCGGCCGTAGCCGTTTCCCCGCTCCGGTGGCAGAGAAGGGGGGGTTAAAAGAGGCCCCCCCCGCCCCGACCCCGGCACCACCATGACCGACGTGGCGGTGGTGAAGGAAGGCTGGCTCCACAAGAGAGGTGAGGGAAAAGCCGGAGAGCCGGCTCGGAAGCGGTGGCATTCCTCCAAGGACGGGGTTCATCCCGGGGAACCCAACGCCGAGAAAGGAGAGCTCCGGTTTCCAGTTACCGGGCGATTTTTTCGGGGTTTTTTTTTTTTAGGTTTTTAACTGGGGGCTGGGGACGGGGGGGGGGGTGCGCCCCAAAACGGACCAAGAAGCACCTCGGCATCCCCAGAGCATCCCAAATTCCTCGCTTTTCGGCTTTTCTCCCGCTCCGGGTTCGGCTCGGCAGCAATTGGGGTTTTTTTTTTATCCGCTTGCCGCGTCGGGAAAGCCGGAGGCCCATCCCAACATCTCCCCGCGGACCTTCTAACCCGCCAGGTTCATGGATTCTTCCTCTTTCCGGGCAAAAACAGCGGGAGAGAGCGAAACTGGCGTCTCCCACCTCTGCCGTGTCTTTATCCGGAGTTGCCGAGGTTGCTCCGGGTCCGTTTTGGAGCCGCCGGGGGAGGCACCAAAGCTTTTTTTTTTAATTTTTTTTTTATTATTATTATTTTTTTTTTGGCGCCGCATTGCCTTTTGCCAGCGTTTTTCGGGCCGCCTCTCCTAAATCGCGGCTTTTTGCCGGAGCTTCTCCGAAGCCGGGGGCCGGGGAGGGAAACAAAACCCCCAGCCCATCCGCTTAAATTCCCAGCTGCGAGGGGGTCCTTCCGCCTTTTTAATTTTCCCTCTGGGCCGCGGGAAAGCCCCGCCCAGGGGGGGGTCCATTCCCAAAAAAAAAAAAAAAAAAAACCACCCAAACCTTTCCGTCCTTTCTTTTTTTTTTTTTCCCGATTTGTGTTCTTTCCGTGCAGGGGAATACATCAAAACGTGGCGGCCCCGCTATTTCCTGCTGAAAAGCGACGGCTCCTTCATCGGCTACAAGGAACGGCCGGAGACGGCCGACCAGAGCTTGCCCCCTCTCAATAACTTCTCGGTAGCAGGTAACGCGGAAGCGTTTGCGTCCCCCGGTGCCGCTAGGGAAGGGTTTGGGGATGATCCCGAACAATCCTCATCCCTTTTTTGGTTTTTTTTGTTGGTTTTTTTTTTTCCTCTTCCCGATTTTCGGACATCGCAGAGTGCCAGCTGATGAAGACGGAGCGGCCCCGGCCCAACACCTTCGTCATCCGCTGCTTGCAATGGACGACGGTCATCGAGAGGACTTTCCACGTGGACTCTCCCGAAGAGCGGTGAGGCCCGCGGGATGGCCTTTTCCTTCGGGAAATCCCCTGAAAACCCAATTCCTTCCCCCATCCCACCCCCCAAAAACCCAAAAAACCTCTCGGCTGCGACTCCCGGTGCCGCCAATCCCTGGTTTTTTTTTGGGGGGGGGTTTATTTTTGCGTCTCTCCCCAGCGAGGAGTGGATGCGAGCCATCCAAACGGTAGCCAACAGCCTGAAGAACCAGGAGCCGGAGGCGGATACGATGGATTACAAGTGCGGATCTCCTAACGACGGCACCGGCGCCGAGGAGATGGAGGTGGCCGTCAGCAAAACCCGCGCCAAGGCCGTAAGTTGTTCCCCTTTCCCCGGCGCGGGGTTGGGATTGTAACCTCATCCGTGCGGTATCCGCTATCGCCGGGATACCGGGATACCGCCGGGATATCGGCGGGGGAAACGGGTCGGAAAAACCTTTTTTTCCCCATCCCGCTTGCCCGACTCGCCTCCGTCTCCTCTTTTCTTCCCCAGACCATGAACGATTTCGATTACCTGAAACTCCTGGGAAAAGGCACTTTCGGCAAAGTCATCTTGGTGCGGGAAAAAGCCACCGGCCGTTATTACGCCATGAAAATCCTCCGGAAAGAGGTCATCATTGCCAAAGTACGTGCCGGAGCCCCAAACGCGGGGAGTGGGAGCTCGCCGGGATCATGGGAACGGTCGGGGTCGGAAGGGATTTTTCCGACTCCCCCCCACCTTCTTCCTTTCACATTTTGGGATGCGCTTTCAAAAGGCGTCTCCAAGCCACGGCCGGCTCCTCTAAATGCTGGGGGAATTCCAGGAATTACCCTGGAATGGTGACGGTTGGGCGCTTTGAGCTCCCAGGATTTTTTTTCTCCTGGGAATAGAAAAGAAAAAAAACCAAACAAACAAACAAAAAAACCCCACAAACAAACAAAAAAAAACCCACCTCCAAAACCCTCCGGTTTTCCAGAAGGAAGCGGGGAGGGATTAAATGGAATTTCTCCTCCCTCTTCCCAGGACGAGGTGGCGCACACCGTGACGGAGAGCCGGGTGCTGCAGAACACCCGGCACCCCTTCCTCACCGTAAGTCCGGCCCGGGGGGGGCGGGAAGCGCCTTGGGATGCCCGGCACATCCCAAAAAAACCCAAAAAATACCCCCACCCTTCCCTTTGTCGACACGCCGGAGGGAAGGGATGGCATCCAGAGGCACCTGGAAAGGTGGAGAGACCGTGCCGACCTCCTGGAATTCAACCAGGCGGAGGGCAAAGATCCTGCACGTGGGATCAGGGGCCATCCCGGGCACGAACCCCTGGTTGGGCGGAGAATGGCTGGAATGAGGAGGGGGAAAAAAGGATTTAGGGATGTTGGACACGGAGCTGTCGGAGCGGGGCCGGAGGAGACCCCGGAGATGCCGGGAGGGCTGGAGCCCCTCTGCTGTGGGGCCGGGATGAGTCACGGGGGGGGGGTTCAGCCTGGAGAAGGGATGGCTCCGGGGAGACCTCGGAGCCCCTTCCAGTCCCTAAAGGGGCTCCGGGAAAGCCGGGAAGGGCCTCCGGATCAGGGAGAGGAGCCGTGGGATGAGAGAAGGGGGTTTAAGGTAAAAAAAGGGGAGATTTAGATGAGATATCGCGGGGGGGGGGCGGGGTGTGAGTACGCCGCTTATCGGTTCCGTGGGACCCTCCCGTTCCCGGATCCGTTGGATTATCGCGGAGCTTGGCCGCGGAATCTTCCCCCCCCCCAACCCGCCCCCCCCCGGCTCCATCCCCCGCGTCGCTTTGGGAGCGATATCCTACAGGGAGCGGATTTTTGGTCATTTTAGGAATTATCCCGCACCCTTCCCCTCCTCTCCGCCTGCGGAAGCGCAGAACCCCGCTGCCTCCCCCCCTTTCCCCCCCCCTCTTATCTTCCCCCCCCTTATCTTCCCCCCCTTATCTTCCCCCCCTTATCTTCCCCCCCCTTATCTCCCCCCCTTTTCCCTCCCCCCCTTTTCCCTCCCCCCTTTTCCCTCCCCCCTTTTCCCTCCCCCCCTTTTCCCTCCCCCCCCTTTTCCCTCCCCCCCTTTTCCCTCCCCCCCTTTTCCCTCCCCCCCCTTTTCCCTTCCCCCCCCTTTTCCCTCCCCCCCTCCCTTTTCCCTCCCCCCCTTTTCCCTCCCCCCCTTTTCCCTTCCCCCCCTTTTCCCTTCCCCCCCTTTTCCCTCCCCCCCTTTTCTTCCCCCCCGCTTTTTCCCTTCTCCCCCCCCTTTTTCCCCCCTCCCCCCCTTCTTTCCCGTCTCCCCCCTTTTCCCCTTTTCTTTTCCCTCTCCCATTTCTCTCTCCCTCTCCCGCAGGCCCTGAAATACGCCTTCCAGACGAACGACCGCCTCTGCTTCGTCATGGAGTACGCCAACGGCGGGGAGGTGGGAGCCGGAGACTCGGGGGAAGGGATTGAATTCCGCCCGTTTTCCCCTCGCCACGCGTTTCGGGAGGCAGAACCCGTGGGATTGGGGATTGGGGATTGGGGGGGGGCCATCAATATTTCGGCCGCTCCCGCGCGGAGCTTAGGCCCCGTGTGACAGCGTTAGCCGCGTGCCGACAGCGATTAACCCAATTTGTTGGGATTTTTTTAAACTCGTGGCTCAGCCTCTTGTTTTTTTTTTTTTTTCCCTTTCCCTTCCAAGCTCTTTTTCCACCTCTCGAGAGAGCGCGTCTTCACGGAAGACCGAGCCCGTTTTTACGGAGCGGAAATAGTCTCGGCGCTGGAATACCTGCATTCCCGGGACGTGGTGTACAGGGACATCAAGGTACCGGCCTCCGCGAGCGACGCCTTCGCCCCGTCTGCCGCCATTTCCATCTTCCCCGCCGGGCGTTTTGGGGCTGCGGAGTCCTAAAATCCCCTCAAAAATCCCCCCGAGGGACCCTCCAAGGGTTTTCAGCCGGCGGAACGTTGGGTTGGGTTGACGGCAGAGCCGCGTTTCTCCGTTCCCGCTCTCCGCTCGGGGCCGGGGGATGTTTTTCCAGCCGCGTTGGCGCGGGAGGGAAGGCGGGAGCTCGGCTTGGGAAGGGAGAGCTTGAACCTCGTCCCCCATCACGTGGTGATGGATCCAGACCCCCAAAACCATCCGACGGAGCCCTCTGGGGAGCAGCATCCCGCTCCCGACTTCGCTCGGCTCCAAATCTTTTCTCCTACCTCTTTTTTTTGGGGGTTGGGGTTTTTTTTTTTTCCCTGTTTTCCAGCTGGAAAACCTCATGCTGGACAAAGACGGCCACATCAAAATCACCGACTTCGGGCTCTGCAAGGAAGGCATCTCCGATGGAGCCACCATGAAGACCTTCTGCGGCACTCCCGAGTACCTGGCTCCGGAGGTAATTCCGGCCTTCCCGCCGCTTTCCTCCTTGGAGGCTTAGCTCCAAATTCTTGTGCCAAAGAGCTTTTTCTGCGGAGGTCGTTCCTTTCCACGGAGGTTCCTCCTTTCCCTGGAGGTTGTTCCTTTCCACGGAGGTCATTCCATTCCCTGGAGGTTCCTCCTTTCCGTGGAGGTCGTTCCTCTCCGCGGAGGTTCCTCCTTTCCCAGGAGGTTGTTCCTTTCCACGGAGGTCATTCCATTCCCTGGAGGTTCCTCCTTTCCGCGGAGGTCATTCCTCTCCGCGGAGGTTCCTCCTTTCCCAGGAGGTTGTTCCTTTCCACGGAGGTCATTCCATTCCCTGGAGGTTCCTCCTTTCCGCGGAGGTCGTTCCTCTCCGCGGATGTTCTTCCTTTCCCGGGAGCTCCTTCCTTTCCGTGGAGGTCCTTCCTTTCCATGGAGGTCGTTCTTCCCCGTGGGGGTCATTACTTCCCCTGGATCTCCTTCCGCTCCCCAGACGTTCCTCCTTTCCCTGGAGGTTCCTCCTCTCTGGGGAGGTCATTCCTTTCCCGACCCTGGAGGTCCTTCCTTTCCATGGAGGTCCTTCCTTTCCATGGAGGTCCTTCCTTTCCATGGAAGTCCTTCCTCTCCCCGGACGTTCCTCCTTTCCCTGGAGGTTCCTCCTCTCTGGAGAGGTCGTTCCTTTCCCTGCCCTGGAGGTTGTTCCTTTCCACCGAGCTTCTTCCTTTCCCTGGAGGTTGTTCCATTCCGCGGAGGTTCCTCATTTCCGCAGAGGTTCCTCCTTTCCCCGGACGTTCCTCCTTTCCCCGGACGTTCCTCCTTTTCCCGGAGGTTCCTCCTCTCTGGAGAGGTCATTCCTTTCCCTGCCCTGGAGGTTCCTGCTTTCCACGGAGCTTCTTCCTTTCCCTGGAGGTTCCTCATTTCCGCAGAGGTTCCTCCTTTCCATGGAAGTCCTTCCTTTCCATGGAAGTCCTTCCTTTCCCCAGACATTCCTCCTTTCCCTGGAGGTTCCTCCTCTCTGGAGAGGTTGTTCCTTTTCCTGGAGCTTCTTCCTTTCCCTGGAGGTTCCTCCATTCCCCGGAGGTTCCTCCTTTCCCCAGAGGTCCTTCCTTTCCATGGAAGTCCTTCCTTTCCACGGACGTTCCTCCTTTCCCTGGAGGTTCCTCCTCTCTACGGAGGTCGTTCCTTTCCGTGGACGTTGTTCCTTTCCCTGGAGCTTCTTCCTTTCCCTGGAGGTCGTTCCATTCCCCGGAGGTTCCTCCTTTCCCCGGAGGTCCTTCCTTTCCATGGAAGTCCTTCCTTTCCACGGACGTTCCTCCTTTCCCTGGAGGTTCCTCCTCTCTACGGAGGTCGTTCCTTTCCCTGGAGCTTCTTCCTTTCCCTGGAGGTCCTTCCTCTCTACGGAGGTCATTCCTTTCCATGGACGTTGTTCCTTTCCCTGGAGCTTCTTCCTTTCCGTGGCTTTTCCCAACCCGGGGCTGGGGGGGGGGGCGTTGTATCTAGAATGGCTTTCCCTCCTCGTCTTGCCGCCCGCTTACTTCGGCCTCCTCGGCACCGTCCTCACCCTCTTCCCGCCCCCGCTCCCCGGCGCAGGTGCTGGAGGACAACGATTACGGGCGGGCCGTGGACTGGTGGGGCCTGGGGGTCGTCATGTACGAGATGATGTGCGGCCGCCTCCCCTTCTACAACCAGGACCACGAGCGCCTCTTCGAGCTCATCCTCATGGAGGAGATCCGCTTCCCGCGCACCCTCAGCCCCGAGGCCAAAGCCCTGCTGGCCGGGCTGCTCAAGAAGGATCCCAAACAGAGGTGAGGAGCCGCCGGGGGGGGGGGGTGTGTGGGATTTGGGGGAGGGGGGGGGGGGGTCGGACCGCGGTTCTGGAACCTTCCGTGTGCCCGCAGGCTGGGCGGAGGTCCCAACGACGCCAAGGAGGTGATGGAGCATCGCTTCTTCGCCCCCATCAACTGGCAGGACGTGGTCCAGAAGAAGGTGGGAAGGGACGGGAGCGCTTTTTGGGGGGGGGTGGGGGGTGGGGAACGGGGAGTGGGGGGACACAAAGGGACAAGGTTGGGGGGGGGGAGGCTCAAACTTGTGGTTTCCCCCCCCCCCAGCTCGTCCCGCCCTTCAAACCCCAAGTCACCTCCGAGATCGACACGCGCTATTTCGACGACGAATTCACGGCCCAGTCCATCACCATCACCCCCCCGGACCGCTGTGAGTGCCCCCCGCCCCCCCGAAACGCCCTTTCTGCTGGCCTCCTGGCCCTTTCTGCTGGCCTCCTGGCCTTTTTTGGCGGCCTCCTGGCCCTTTCTGCTGGCCTCCTGGCCCTTTCTGCTGGCCTCCTGGCCTTTTTTGGCGGCCTCCTGGCCCTTTCTGCTGGCCTCCTGGCCCTTTCTGGTGGCCTCCTGGCCCTTTTTGGCGGCCTCCTGGCCCTTTCTGCTGGCCTCCTGGCCATTTTCAGCAGCCTCCTGGCCCTTTTTGGCGGCCTCCTGGCCCTTTCTGGTGGCCTCCTGGCCCTTTCTGGTGGCCTCCTGGCCATTTTCGGCAGCCTCCTGGCCCTTTTTGGCGGCCTCCTGGCCCTTTCTGGTGGCCTCCTGGCCCTTTTTGGCAGTCTCCTGGCCCTTTTTGGCAACCTCCTGGCCCTTTCTGGTGGCCTCCTGGCCCTTTCTGGTGGCCTCCTGGCCATTTTCGGCAGCCTCCTGGCCCTTTTTGGCGGCCTCCTGGCCCTTTCTGGTGGCCTCCTGGCCCTTTTTGGCAGCCTCCTGGCCCTTTCTGGTGGCCTCCTGGCCATTTCTGGTGGCCTCCTGGCCATTTTCAGCAGCCTCTTGGCCATGTTCGGCGGCCTCTTGGCCATTTTCGGTGGCCTCTTGGCAGGCTTCAGACGCCTCCTGGCCTTTTTCGGCGGCCTCCTGGCCTTTTTCGGCACCCTCCTGGCCATTTTCGGTGGCCTCTTGGCCATTTTCGGTGGCCTCTTGGCAGGCTTCGGCAGCCTCCTGGCCATTTTCAGCAGCCTCTTGGCCACTTCAGTGGCCTCAGCCGTTTTTGGCGGCCCCTTGGCTGTTTTTGGCAACCTCTTGGCCGTTTTTGGCAACCTCTTGGCCGTTTTTGGCGGCCTGTCCGCCCCGGGGGAGGGAGCGGGGAAGGGTGACGAAGGCGTCGGGAAAGACTTTTCCGCCTTTTTCCTCTTCCTCAAACCTTTTCCCGTCCCCCCCCCCCGCCCCCGGGGCTTCGCAGACGACAACATGGGTTCCCTGGAAAACGACCAGCGGACGCACTTCCCCCAGTTCTCCTACTCCGCCAGCATACGGGAATAACTGGGATTCGGCCTCCGAGGAAGAGGAGGAGGAGGAGGAAGAGGAGGAAAGGAGGAAGAGGAGGAGGAAGGAGGCGGATTTGGGGGTTCACTCACCCCAGGGAGGTTCCTCTTTCCGGCAGAAAGTCGGGGAGGGGGGGGGGGAAAACGCGCCGCGGTGCCTTTCGGAAGCCATAACCCCCCCCTCCCCCCCCCAAAAAAAAGTGCTGCACCCCCCCCCCGCCCCCCCGTGCCCCCCCCCCTCGCCTGGGAGACTGCTCGGACTTTTTAATTAATTATTATTTTTATTTCTTTTCTTGCTTTTTATTTTTTTCCCCTCGAACCCCTAGAAGTGCTCGCGGCTTCTTAAACCCACCCCCCCCCCGACCCCCCCCGAACCCCCCCAAATCCCCCCCCCAGCAACACACACACAACCGTGGCCTTGACACCCCCCCCCCCAGTAACACCCAGTGCTCCCAGCTGGGGGGAGAAACTGGGGTTTTTTTGACAGAAGCTGGGGGGGGGGGACGGACACAACAGGACAGGACCCCCCCACAGGATGATGGGGGGCACGTCTGCCCCCCCCCCCCCCCCCCCCAAAACTGGACCTATGGAAAAACCAAGGGGGGGGGTGGGAAAAAATCGCCGCTCGGAGGAAAACGCTGCCCTAAAAAAAGCAAGAATTTGGCTTTTTTTTGGGGGGGGGCCTTAAAGCCAAGCGACGCCGCGGTGACGGTGACGTCCCCGAGGGGCGACGGCGGCGGATGAAGGTGACAAACTGGACTTGCCCCCCCCCCCCCCCCCCAAAAGCCGAAACCAGGGCCACTGTTTGGAGCGTTTGGTCGCCGGAAGGAGCCGGAAAAAAAAGAAAAAAAAAAAAAAGGCGCTTTTTTCATCGCTTGGTTTCAAGTTGCCCAAATTCACGTGGATTCACCTCAAAAAAAAAAACACCTAACCCCTCCGACAACCTGGCTGTGGCGTCCCCGGCGTCCCCGGCGTCCCCAGCGCGGTGGCATCCGGCCGGCAGCTCCCATCGGATTTGTACGGTACAAGCAATAAAACGGGGGATTTTTTTTTTTTTATTGGTTGATTTTTATGATTTTTGGGGTTTTTTTTTCTTCTTCCTTTTCCGCGCCCCCCCCCCCGGAGAAACGGGAATTTTCGGGCTCGTGGAAGGAAGGGGAAGGTCCCTGATAGTGTCCCCAAGGACCCCGATAGTGTCCCCAAGGACCCCAGTGGCACCTCGAGGGACCCCAATAATGTCCCTAAGGACCCCAACAGCACCCTGGGGTCCCCAAAGACCCCCCCAGTGTCCCCAGGGACCCCGATAGTGTCCCCAGGGACCCCAATAATGTCCCTAAGGACCCCAACAGCACCCTGGGGTCCCCAAAGACCCCCCCAGTGTCCCCAGGGACCCCGATAGTGTCCCCAGGGACCCCAATAATGTCCCCAAGGACCCCAAGAGTGTCCCCAAGGACCCCAATAGCACCCCAAGGTCCCCAAAGACACCCCCCCCCCAGTGTCCCCAAGGACCCCAGTAGGACCCCCAGGGACTCCCAGTGTCCCCAAGGACCGCGATAATGTCCCCAGGGACCCCCCCCAAGAGTGTCCCGAGCATCCCCAAGACCCCCCCCCCCAGTGTCCCCAAGGACCCCAGTAATGGCCCCAAGGACCCCAACTGCACCCAGGTGTCCCCAAGGACCCCCCCCAAGAGTGTCCCCAAGGACCCCGATAGCACTCCAGGGTCCCCAAAGACCCCTACGCTTTCCCCAAGGACCCCAAGAGTGTCCCCAAGGACCCTGATAGCACCCCCAGGGACCCCGATAGCACCCCAAGGTCCTCGATAGTGTCCCCCAGGACCCCCACAGTGTACCCCAGAACCCCAATAATGTCCCCAAGGACCCCAAGAGTGTCCCCAAGGACCCCAACGGCACCCTGGGGTCCCCAAGGACCCTGATAGCACCCCCAGGACCCCCACAGTGTCCCCAAAGACCCGAATAATGTCCCCAAGGACCCCGATAGTGTCCCCCAGGACCCCCACAGTGTTCCCAAGGACCCCAATAATGTCCCCAAGGACCCCGATAGTGTCCCCCCAGGACCCCCACAGTGTTCCCAAGGACCCCAATAATGTCCCCAAGGACCCCGATAGTGTCCCCCCAGGACCCCCACAGTGTTCCCAAGGACCCCAATAATGTCCCCAAGGACCCCGATAGTGTCCCCCAGGACCCCCACAGTGTCCCCAAGGACCCCAATAGCACCCCCAGGGACTCCAATAGCGTCCTCAAGGATTCCGATAACGTCCCCAAGGACCCCCCCAAGGACCCCGATAGTGTCCCCGAAGCCCCCAATTCCCCGCCCCCCGCCGTGGTCCCCAAGGACCCCAATCCCCCGTCCCCCGGGGTGTCCCCGCGGTGGCAGGTGACGGCACAAGACACGTCCCCGGGGTCACCCAGCCCTTTACTGAGTCCCCCCGGGGCTGGGGGCGGGGGGGGGGGTGTCCCCTGTTTTTGGGGGGGGGTGGGGGGTGGCTCAGAGCTGCAGGAACTCGGCCACGAAGGCCAGCAGGATCCTGGCCAGGTCCTCCACGGTGGGGGGGTGCAGGTTGTCCTCGGTGTCCCCCGGCGTGTGCCACACGGCGGGGAAGGGCGTGGGGATGAGGTGCAGCACGGGGACACCTGGGGGGGGGGGACGGGACATGGGGGGGGGACGTGTGTGTGTGTGTGTGTGTGTGTCCCCAGCCATGGGACGTCATCACCCCGGGGGACAATGCGGCCATGGGGACGGGGCAGTGCCGGGGGCGGGGGGGGGGCAAGGTTTGGGGACGGAGGGCAGGGGATTTGGGGACAGGGTGGGGGCATTTGGGGACATGGGGGGGGGATTTGGGGACGGGGTGGGGGCATTTGGGGACAAGGGGGGGGGATTTGGGGATGGGGTGGGGGCATTTGGGGACATGGGGGGGATTTGGGGACGATTTGGAGACGATTTGGGGACATGGGGGGGGGATTTGGGGACGGGGTGGGGGCATTTGGGGACATGGGGGGGATTTGGGGGGGATTTGGGGACAGAGGGCAGGGGATTTGGGGACAGGGTGGGGGCATTTGGGGACAAGGGGGGGATTTGGGGACAAGGGGACGGGCATTTGGGGACAATTTGGGGACAGAGGTGTGGATTTGGGGACAGAGAGGGAGGGTTAGGGACGATTTGGGGACGGGGATTTGGGGACGGGGGGGATTTGGGGATGGGAATTTGGGGATGGGATGGGGGGTTTGGGGACGGGGGGAGTTTGGGAACGGGGGGGTTGGGGACAGGGGGATTGGGGACAGAGGGGGGTTGGGGACAGGGGGGGGTTGGGGACGGGGGGGAGTTGGGGACAGAGCGGGGTTGGGGACAGGGGGGAGTTGGGGACGGGGGGGTTGGGGACGGGGGGATTTGGGGACAGAGTGGGGTTGGGGACAGGGGGGATTGGGGACGGGGGGATTGGGGATGGGGGGATTTGGGGACAGGGGGATTGCGGACAGAGGGGGGTTGGGGACGGGGGGGATTGGGGACAGAGGGGGGTTGGGGACGGGGGATTTGGGGCCGGGGGATTTGGGGCCGTCACCTCGCTGCAGGAAGGGGACATGGTCGTCCTCGACGGGCCCCGGGGCCGGGCTGAGGCGGAAGAAGGGCTGGTCCCGGGGGGGGGGCGCGCAGCAGCCCCAGCCCCCGCAGGCGCTGCTCTGGGGGGGACACAGAGGGGACACGGGGACACACACGCGACCTCCTGTGACACCCCCAGCCTCCTCCCCGTCCCCCTTCCCATCCCTGTGTCCCCCCCACCGTGTCCCCATGTCCGTCTCCCCTGTCCCCATCCTTGTCCCTGTTTCCCCTTGTCCTGTGTCCCCGTCCCCATGTCCCCATGTCCCGTGTCCCCTTGTCCCCATGTCCGTCTCCCCTGTCCCCTTGTCCCCGTCCTCATGTCCGTGTCCCCTGTCCCCACCCTTGTCCCTGTTTCCCCTCGTCCTGTGTCCCCTGTTCCCATCCCCGTGTCCCCTTGTCCCCATGTCCCCCGTCCCCATGTCCGTCTCCCCTGTCCCCATCCTTGTCCCTGTTTCCCTTTGTCCTGTGTCCCCTGTCCCCATCCCCTCGTCTCCGTGTCCCCCATCCCCGTGTCCCCATGGCCCGTGTCCCCTTGTCCCCGTGTGCCCCGTCCCCATGTCTGTCTCCCCTGTCCCCTCGTCCCCTGGCCCCATCCCCTTGTCCCCGGCCCCATGTCCGTGTCCCCTTGTCCCCCGTCCCCACGTCCATCTCCCCTGTCCCCTTGTCCCCTGGCCCCATCCCCTTGTCCCCATCCTTGTCCCTGTGTCCCCTGTCCCCATCCCCGTGTCCCCTGTCCCCGTGTCCGTGTCCCCTGGCCCCATCCCCTTGTCCCCATCCCCGTGTCCCCCATCCCCTTGTCCCCATCCCCGTGTCCCCCGTCCCCGTGTCCCCCATCCCTCACCGATGGCGACGAGGCGCAGGAACCAGTGGTGGGTGCGGGGGAAGTGGCTGTGGATGGCGGGGTGGGGGGCGCCCAGCAGGTCCAGCAGCACCAGCAGGCTCTGGGGACGCCAGCAGGGCCGTGGGGACACCAGGGTGCCACCACTCTCAGGACTGGCCCAGCTGGGACACCACGGCACCACCCCTGGGTGCCACCCCACCACCCCATGGCCGTCCCACCACCCTTGGGTGCCACCAGACCCCCTCCCACTGCCATGCCACCACCCTTGGGTGCCACCAGACCCCCTCCCACCACTGTGCCACCACCCTTGGGTGCCACCAGACCACCCCATTGCTGTCCCATCACCCTTGGGTGCCACCAGACCCCCTCCCACCACCGTCCCACCACCCTTGGGTGCCACCAGACCCCCTCCCACCACCCTTGGGTGCCACCAGACCCCCTCCCACCACCGTGCCACCACCCTTGGGTGCCACCAGACCCCCTCCCACCCGTGCCCACTTGGGGCCACCAGACCCCCTCCCACCACCAACACCTATGGCTCCATCCCCACCCTTGGGTGCCACCAGACCCCCTCCCACCGCTGTGCCACCACCCTTGGGTGCCACCAGACCACCCCATTGCTGTCCCATCACCCTTGGGTGCCACCAGACCCCCTCCCACTGCTGTGCCACCACCCTTGGGTGCCACTAGACCACCCCATTGCTGTCCCATCACCCTTGGGTGCCACCAGACGCCCCCCCCCAGCCCCGGGCTCGATGCCCCTCACCATGGCGGTGATGTGGGTGCCGTGGGTGCCGTGGGGGGTGGCGGCCATGCGTGCCGCCAGGTGCCGGGCGCCGTAGAGGGAGTCGGTGGCGCTCCATTCCCCAAAGGCCTCCTCCCCGTCCAGGAAGAGCAGCTGCAGCGTCACCTCCGCGCCCTGCCGGGGGGGGACATGACACCCAGGCATCCCGGGGGGGGGCGGGGGGGGCACCCACATGGCCCAGGTCAGGGACCCAGGGGAAGGACCCAGGGGGCCCCGGGGGTGGGGGGCAGGAGGTGTCCTGAGGGGGGGGGGGACAGGATGGAGCTGGGGGTCCGGGGTGGGGAACTGGGGGGGGGGGGGGTCCAGGCACCCTGGGGGGCACCTAGACATCCTGGGGGGGGTCCAAAGGGGTCCCGGGGGGGTGGGGGGGACCCAGACACCCTGGGGGGATCCAGACATCCCGGAGGGGTCCAAGGGGGGGTCCAGGCACCCTGGGGGCCACCTAGACATCCTGGGGGGGGGGTCGGGGGGGACCCAGGCATCTTGGGGGGCACCTAGACATCCTGGGGGGGTCCAAAGGGGTCCCGGGGGGGGTGGGGGGACCCAGACACCCTGGCGGGGGGAACAGGGGGGGAACCAAGCACCCTGGAGGGGGGGGGGGGGGACCCAGACACCCTGGGGGGGGGACCCAGGCACCCTGGGGGGATCCAGACATCCTGGAGGGGTCCAAGGGGGGGTCCAGGCACCCTGGGGGGCACCTAGACATCCTGGGGGGGGGGGTCGGGGGGGACCCAGGCATCTCAGGGGGCACCTAGACATCCTGGGGGGGTCCAAAGGGGTCCCGGGGGGGGTGGGGGGACCCAGACACCCTGGCGGGGGGAACAGGGGGGGAACCAAGCACCCTGGAGGGGGGTGGGGGGGACCCAGACACCCTGGGGGGGGGACCCAGGCACCCTGGGGGGATCCAGACATCCTGGAGGGGTCCAAGGGGGGGTCCAGGCACCCTGGGGGGCACCTAGACATCCTGGGGGGGGGGGGTCGGGGGGGATCCAGGCATCTTGGGGGGCACCTAGACATCCTGGGGGGGTCCAAAGGGGTCCCGGGGGGGGTGGGGGGGACCCAGACACCCTGGCGGGGGGAACAGGGGGGGAACCAAGCACCCTGGAGGGGGTTGGGGGGGGCCCAGGCACTCTGGGGGGGGCACCTAGACATCCTGAGGGGGTCCAAAGGGGGGTGGGGGGGACCCAGACACCCTGGGGGGGGACCCAGGCACCCTGGGGGGGGGGGGGGGGGGGGACGACACAGACATCCCAGAGGGGTCCAAGGGGGGGTCCAGGCACCCTGGGGGGGGACCCAGACATCCCGGAGGAGTCCAAGGTGGGGGCTCATGCACCCTGGGGGGGGGGGGGGGGGGGGGTGGTCCGTGGCCACCCGTCACCCACCCTGTCCTTGGCGCGCCGCAGGGGCCGGTCGAGGGCGGCCACCAGCTCCAGGAGGATGGCGCAAGGCACGGCCGAATCGGTGGCCCCCACGAAGATCCGCCGGCCACCGCCGGGCCGGGGGGGCAACACCTTGGTGTCGTAGTGACAGGCCAGGACCAGGCGGCGGGGGGCGGCGGGGGCCAGCGTGGCCACCAGGTTGGTGAAGGTCACCGGCCCCCGGGGGGTCCCCGCTTCGAAGGCGTCCAGCTCCAGGTGCCAGGCGGCCCCCAGGGCACCCAAACACCCCGCGATGTGCTGCGGGGACCCCTCCCGGTGAGGGCCACGGCAGCACCCTGGGGGGGGTGTGTGTTTTTGGGGGGGGGGGGTGACTTACCTCTCGGGCGGCGCGGCTGCCGGGCCCCCCCGGCACCCGTTCCCGCAGGAGGGGGCGCAGGAAGGTGTCCCGCAGCCGGGTGGGATCCAGCCGATCCAGCAGCGCCCGGAGAGATGGGTCCGAGGGGGGCCCAGGGGGGTGCTGGGGGGGGGGGGGGGGGGGGGGGCGCTGTGTCAGTGTCTGGGGCTATGGGGGGGGGGAGGTGGGGGGGGGGGGGGGGGGGCCGGGTTTGAGGGTCCTTGGAGGGGTTTGGTTGTCCCCATGATGGGGTCTGGGGGGGCCTGAGGGGGGTCCTGGGTGCCCCAGGATCCATTGGGTGCCCCCATGATGGGGTTTGGGGGGGCCTGAGGGGGGTCCTGGGTGCCCCAGGATCCATTGGGTGCCCCTATGATGGGGTCCTGGGGGTCCTGGGGGGGGGCCTGAGGGGGGTCCTGGGTGCCCCAGAATCCATTGGGTGCCCCTATGATGGGGTCCGGGGTGTCCTGGGGGGCCTGAGGGGGGTCCTGGGTGCCCCAGGATCCATTGGGTGCCCCCATGATGGGGTCTGGGGGGTCCTGGGGGATGCTGAGGGGCCCTGAGGGGATCCTGGGTGCCCCCATGAAGGGGTCTGGGGGGTTTTGGGGGGCTTGGGGAGGGGGCTGAGGACCCTGGGGGATGCTGGGGGGCCCTGGGGGGGGTCCTGGGTGCCCCAGGATCCATTGGGTGCCCCCATGATGGGGTCTGGGGGGTCCTGGGGGGCCCCAGGATCCATTGGGTGCCCCCATGATGGGGTTTGGGGGGGCCTAAGGGGGGGTCCTGGGTTCCCCAGGATCCATTGGGTGCCCCCATGATGGGGTCCGGGGTGTCCTGGGGGGCCTGAGGGGGGTCCTGGGTGCCCCAGGATCCATTGGGTGCCCCTATGATGGGGTCCAGGGGGTCCTGGGGGGGCCTGAGGGGGGTCCTGGGTGCCCCAGGATCCATTGGGGTGCCCCCTATGATGGGGTTCCGGGGGGTCCTGGGAGGCCTGAGGGGGGGTCCTGGGTGCCCCAGGATCCATTGGGTGCCCCCATGATGGGGTCCAGGGTGTCCTGGGGGGCCTGAGGGGGGTCCTGGGTGCCCCAGGATCCATTGGGTGCCCCTATGATGGGGTCCAGGGGGTCCTGGGGGGCCTGAGGGGGGTCCTGGGTGCCCCAGGATCCATTGGGTGCCCCCATGATGGGGTCTGGGGGGTCCTGGGGGGCCCCAGGATCCATTGGGTGCCCCTATGATGGGGTCCGGGGGGTCCTGGGAGACCTGAGGGGGGTCCTGGGTGCCCCAGGATCCATTGGGTGCCCCCATGATGGGGTTGGGGGGTCCTGGGGGGATGCTGAGGGGCCCTGAGGGGGTCCTGGGTGCCCCCATGATGGGGTCTGGGGGGTCCTGGGGGAGGCCGGGGCGGGGGGGGGGGATCCCCATGGGGTCTGGGAGCTCCCAGAGACAGCGGAAAGACGCCGGACCCCCCGGCTCCTCCCCGGGCCCCCCCTGCCCGGTCCCCGCAAGCCCCAGCTCACCGGGCCAGCATCCCGTTCCCCGCCGGGCCAGGCGACGTAGAGGAGCGCGACGGCAACCGCCAGCCCCAGGAGCGGCAGGAGCGACCGGGGACAGCGGCGGGAGCGCGGGCAGAACCCGGGGCCCGGTCCCGGCAGCGGCACCGCCACCGGACCGGACCCGGGCCCCGAACCCGCGGCCCGGAGGCGGCGGGAGCCACCGGCGCCCTTCCGCATGGCGCGGGGGCGGGGCCTCCCCGAAAGGGGCGTGGTCTGTGGGGGCGTGGTCTCGGGGGGGGCGTTCCCGCGGGGGCGGACGGGGACGTCTCCTATAGGCTGAGAGCGCACCAGGCCACGCCCCCCTCCTCGTGGAGAGGCGGGGTGTGGGTGGGAGCGAGGCGCATGCGCGATGGGCGGGGCGCGCAGGCTCGGCGCCTGCGCAATGGCGGCTGTACGGACACGGGGCCGTGGGGACACGGAGCGCATGCGCAGTGGCGGCTGTACGGACACGGGGCTGTACGGACACGGAGCGCATGCGCAGTGGCGGCTGTACGGACACGGGGCTGTACGGACACGGGGACATCGCGACACGGCGACCGGGGCGGGGGGAGGGGGGGGGGGGAACCGGCCACCCTTGTCCTGTGTGGGGTCGTCACCCCGGTGGGGTGTGACTCCAGATGCCATGTGCCTCCCCCCGGTGACGTCCCTCGCGACGGCGATGTCCCTCTCAACGTGGGATGTCCCTCTCGATGGTGATGTCACTTTCGAGGTGTGATGTCACCACAGATGTCACCCGGGTTGGGGGGGGGGGGGGGGGGCATCATTCCAGGTGGGATGTCACCTCGGACAAGGACGTCACCCTCCCTGGGGACGTCACCACGGACAGGACATCACCCCACGGGGGGCCACCAACCCCCATGGGGCTGAGGTCACCTTCCATGGGGCCAGCACCCTCCATGGTGCCATAACCCCCCATGGGACCGTCAACCTCCATGGGGCCACCAGCCCAGATGGGGATGTCACCCTCCAGAGGGCCACCACGGGGCCATCACCCTCCTTGTGGCCATCAGCCCAGTTGAGGTCATCGCCATGGGGCCACCATCCTCCATGGGGCCACCAACCTCCATGAGACAACCATCCGCCATGGGGGGCCACCATCCTCCACGTGGTCACGACCCTCCACGGAGCCATCACTCTCCACGGGGCCATCACCCTGGATGGGCCCGTCACCCTCCATGGGGCCACCACCCCAGATGGGGCCATCACTCTCCATGGGGCCACCACGGTGCCATCACCCTCCTTGGGGCCATCAGCCCAGTTGGGGTAATCACCATGGGGCCACCATCCTCCATGGGGCCGTTGTCCTCCCTGTGGCCATGACCCTCCACAGGGCCATCACCCTCCATGGGGCCACCAACCTCCATGCGGCCATCACACCAGCTGTGTGATTGCCATGGGGCCACCATCCTCCATGGGGACCACCACCCCAGATGGTGATGTCACCCTCCTTGGGGCCACCATCCCAGACGGGGCCATCACCTTCCATGGGGCCACCACGGTGCCATCACCCTCCTTGTGGCCATCAGCCCAGTTGAGGTCATCGTCATGGGGCCACCATCCTCCATGGGACCACCATCCTCCACGTGGTCATGACCCTCCACGGGGCCATCACCCTCCATGGGGCCACCACCCCAGATGGGGCCATCACCTTCCATGGGGCCACCACGGGGCCATCACTCTCCATGGGGCCACCACCCCAGATGGGGCCATCACCTTCCATGGGGCCATCATCCTCCATGGGGCCACCACCCCAGATGGCGACGTGACTCTCCATGGGGCCACCGCCCCCCCCTCCCCCCCCCATCTTCCTTTTCTCCTTCTTTTTTTCTTTTTCCTTTCAAGTTTTGGGGGGGGGGGGGGGCAGTGTGTGCGTTTCAGATGATTTTTTTTCTTTCTTTCTTTCTTTCTTTCTTTTTTTTCTTTTTTTTTTTTTCTTTTTTTTCCTTTTTTTCTCCGCCCCTTCGGCCGCCGCTGCAAAATAACCAAAAAAACCCCCCCCCCCCCCCCCCCCCCCCCCCCCCCAGCCCCTGTCTCTCCCACCCTTTTCCTTTTTCTCCCGGCCCCTCGTCCCCCATCGTCCGTGTGTGTGTGTGTGTGGTGTGTGTCCCCCCCCTCCTCGTCCCCACCCCCACCCCAAAAAATCCCCCGCCGCCGTCCTTCACCTGCCGTCCTCGCGCCGGGGGTGCACCCAGTTGTTATCGTGCAAGCCCACCCTGCACCCCGGCGCTTCCTTATCCGCTCGCCGGCAGCACATCCAGTAGGAGCGGCCGTAAGGCAGGTCGTGGTGGTAGGGTTTGGGGTGCCAGCGGCAGAGGGACACGTCCCCCTTCTCGTAGCGCTTCTTGCACTGCTTGCAGGGGTCGTCGCGGTAGAGGGGGTCGGGGTTCCAGCGGGAATCGGTGGCCTGCACCCCGAAGGTCTCGATGATGGATTTGAAATAGTGACAGGAGCATTTGAGGGCGGCCAGCGCTTGGGTGGGCAAGTAGCTGAAGATCTTCACCATGACGTGCTCCGGCAGGAGGAGCATGTACTGCCGGGGTTCCAGCAGGCGTTGGATTTTGAAGCGGATCTCCAAAAAATCGTGGGAGACGTGGCGGTACAAGCGGCAAAGCGAAGGGTCGGGGACGGCCGCCGTTTCCTCGCCCGCTTCCGCCGCCGCCGGCGTCGCCGCCGCCGCCGCCACCGCCGCCTCCTCGGGGACGGGCAGGAGGAAGAGCTGCCCCCGGCGGCGGGTCCTCCTGCGGCGCCGCCGGCAGCCGCACCGTCTCCTCCTTTCATCTTCTTGGCGCTGTCTTTGCCGAAGAAGACGCATTGGTCCACCACCCCCGTCACCACCACGTCCACGTGGAAGCCGGCGGCGCAATCCCGCCCCGCCGCCGCCGTCGCCATCGTCTCGACGCTTCCTTCCCCCGGCTCCGCTTTGCCGGCGGCGCTCGCCGGCCCCTCGCCGCAGCCCGCGGCCACGGCGGGGCCGTCCCCGTCCCCTTTGGCGCCGGCGGCGGCCAGGAGGAACTCCACGTTGTTGGGCAGCGCGTCGCGGGAAGGGCTGATCAACTGGTAGAGGTCGCAGGTGATCTTGTCCTTGGCGCGGCCGCCGCCGCCGTTGCCGCCGCCGTTGCCCGTCCCGCAGCTCATGAAGACGCAATACGGCCGCCCCGCAGCCCCCGGCTCGGCCGCGGCGGTCGCGGGTCGGCTTTCGCGACGCTGGAGATCCGGGAAAGCGATACGCACCTCGCCGGCAGCCGGCGCTGCCGAAGACGTCGCTGCCGCGGCGGGCGGCACATTCGGCGGCGGCCGGGCGGCACATGCCGTTGGGTGGAGCGCCGCCGCCGCCGCCGCCGCCGTGCTCGCGTTGCCGCGACTCGAAGTGGGCTACGGCTTCGGCCACCCGGCTGCAATCGGAGCCGCCGGGCGTTTTGGTTTCGCCGCCGGCGGCCGCTTCCACGAAGACGACGGGGGTGGCGGCTGCGGGCGCCGGCAGGGGCGGGGGAAAGCTCTGCAAGGCCAGCGCCGTCCTCCGCTCCACCAAGGCCACCATCTCCGCCACCGACAGCAAGTCGGCGGGGGGCGATTCGGCGGGAGGTTCGCCGGCGAGGGGGCAAGCGGCTTCCCGGCCGCCGTTAGCCCACGGCTTGTGCTTCGCCGGGTCGTGGCAACGCCGGCGCCGCTTGGCTTTGGAGCTGTCGTTGCCCCAGTTGCCCTTGACCTTCATGGTGGCGGGGCGGGTGCCGGCGCTGCCGCCGCCGCCGCACTGGTGGGCCACGAAAAAAAAGCCACTTTCTCCTTGGTGTTGCCGGGTTTGATGACGTACCAGGTGTCCAGCAGCACCCGCCCTTCCTCCGCCGGCGCCGGGGGAGCCGGGCGGCATCGGCGGGAGGCGGCGGCGGCGTGTTTTCCGCAGGCCTTTGCGGCGTTTTCCCTCGGCGGGGGCGGCGGGAGAAAGGGTTGGGGGGGGGGCGGGGTTGCTTGGGGGGAGGGGGGTTTGTAGGTGCCGAAGGGCCGGGGGCACCAGAGCTGGAGGTGGGGGAAGGCGGTGGGTTCCATCAGGGCAGCATGGCACCCGCCGGCGGGGCGCCCCCAACCGCGCGCCTCCAATCCCGACGGGGTTGGGGGGCTGCCGGCGCCCGCCCCCAGGGCCTGCCGGGAGAGAAAGGGGGTTAATGGGGTGGGGGGGGGGGCAGTATGGGGCTGAGGGGGGGCAGTGTGGGGCTGGGGGGGGGCAGTATGGGGATGGTGGGGCCAGTATGGGGCCATTGGGGCCAGTATGGGGCTGGGGGGAGGGCAGTATGGGGCTGGGGGGGGGGCAGTATGGGGATGGTGGGGCCACTATAGGGCCATTGGGGCCAGTATGGGGCTGAAGGGGGGCCAGTATAGGGATGGTGGGGCCACTATAGGGCCATTGGGGCCAGTATTGGGCTGGGGGGGGGCAGTATGGGGCTGGTGGGGGGCAGAATGGGGCTGGGGGGGGGGCAGAATGGGGCTGGGGGGGGGCAGTATAGGGACGGTGGGGCCACTATAGGGCCATTGGGGCCAGTATGGGGCTGGGGGGGGGGCCAGTATGGGGATGGTGGGGCCACTATAGGGCCATTGGGGCCAGTATGGGGCTGGGGGGGGGGCAGTATGGGGATGGTGGGGCCAGTATAGGGATGGTGGGGGGGGACGCTATAGGGCCATTGGGGCCAGTATGGGGCTGGAGGTGTTAGTGGGCCATTACTGGGCCGTTCCCAGTACCGTTACTCGGTGGCACTGGAGGCACTGGGGGCTCCCCCCCACCTCGCCCCGCCCCCCATGCACGCGCCGAAGCCCCGCCCCCCCCCCGCGCCCAGCCCCGCCCTCGTGCCCCGAAGCCCCGGCCCCCTCCTCACCCCGCCCGGCCCTGCCCGCCAGGCGGCGACCAATCAGCGCGCCGCGTTCAGGCCATGCCCATATATGGACGGCGGGGGGGGGCGTGGCCAAAGGAGGGAGGGAGGGAGGGAGGGAGGGAGGGGCGTGGCCAAACGGCCCCGCCCTCCCCGGGGCCCGCCGAGGCGGGAGGGGGCGCGGACACGGTCCCGCGTGGCCCCGGTTGGTGGGGCGGGGGGGGGCCCCGTCCCCGGTTGAAGGAGGGTGGGGGGACACGGGGCGACACACCGAGCCGGTGACCTCGTGGGTGGCGCGAGGCCGGCCCCGCCCCAGGGGGGGGGGGGGGACGCGGGGACACGCCCGCCCCCCCTCTTGACACGGCGACACGCGTGTCGTGTGTCCCCGCCCCCCCCCCACCATCCCGGTGTGTCACGAGCGGGAGGCGCCGGTCCCCGGAGTGACACCGCGGCCCGCCTCTCCCCCCCCTCCTCAAACCGGGCCCAGGCCCCGCCGCCGCTACCGAGCACCGGCCCCGGGGCACGCCACGGGGTTCCCCACCCACCCTCCACCCCAATTCTTTCCCCTCCACACACCCCCCACACCCTTCCCTGCGGCCCGGCCCCGCCCGGTGCCGCCGCCCCTCCCCCCTCACCGGGCATGTGCCGGGCGCGCGGCCGCTCCGCCTCTCCGCGCCGCTTCCGGGGTGCCGCGCGCATGCGCCCCGCCGCCGCCGCACGCCGCGCATGCGTCGCGCGGGGGATGCCGGGAAGCGTAGTCCGCCCCCGAGAGGCGCGGAGACTCCGCGCATGCGCAATGGGCGCCCCGGGACGGGGTATTTCGTGCGCGGAGGGGGCTGGGGGTGACTGGGGGGGGGGGGGGGGGTGTGTCTCCCAGTGACCCCCCCCCAGTGAAGACACCCCCAGTAGCCCCCCCCCCCCCCCGTATCCCCCAGTTCCCCCCAGTGCCACCCCCCCGTACCCCCCAGTGCCTCCCAGTTCCTCCCAGTGCCTCCCCCGTAACCCCCAATGCCCCCCCAGTTCCTCCCCAGTGCCCCCCAGTAGCCCCCAGTAGCCCCTGTGACACTCCCGTGCCCCCCCCCCGTACGCCCCAGCACCTCCCAGGCGATTTCACAGGAGCCACCCATGGGTGTCACACAGGGTTTTTTTAGGGTACAAAGCCGGGGGGGACCCCCCCCCCGCACCCCAAAGGTGACAATGACCCCCCCCAAGCCCCCCTGACACCCCCCCAGCACCCCAAAGATGACATTAACCCTCCCTCAGCACCCAAAGGTGCCCCCCCCCAGCACCCCAAAGATGACATTACCCCCCCCAGCACCCAAAGGTGCCCCCCCAGCACCCAAAGGTGACAATGACCCCCCCCAAGCCCCCCTGACACCCCCCCCCAGCACCCCAAAGATGACATTAACCCCCCCCCCCCAGCCACCCAAAGTGCCCCCCCAGCGCACCACAAAGTGACAATGACCCCCCCCAATTCCCCCTGACCCCCCCCGAGCCACCCAAAGGTGCCTCCCCCAGCACCCAAAGATGACATTCAACCCCCCCAGCACCCAAAGGTGCCCCCCCCAGCACCCCAAAGATGACATTAACCCCCCCCAGCACCCAAAGGTGCCCCCCCCAGCACCCAAAGATGACAGTGACCCCCCCCCAAGCCCCCCTGACCCCCCCCCCCAGCACCCAAAGGTGCCCCCCCCAGCACCCAAAGGTGACAATGACCCCCCCCCAAGCTCCCCCTGTACCCCCCCCGCACCCAAAGGTGCCCCCCCAGTGCTCCAAAGGATGGACATTACACCACCACCCCCAGCACCCAAATAGGTGCCCCCCCCTCCCCCAGCACCCCCAAGATGGACAAGTGACCCCCCAAAGCCCCCCTGACCCCCCCCCCCTGCACCCACAAGGTGCCCCCCCCAGCACCCCCAAAAAAGACGGACTTAACACCCCCCCCCCCAGCCCCCAAAGGTGCCCCCCCCCCCTTCAGCAGCAGCTCTCGGCCACGGGGGCCCCCCCCGGCCGGGGGGGTCCGGTCCGGCGGGGGGGGTGTGGGGGGGCGGCGGCGCGGGGGGGGCAGGGGGGGCCAGGCGACAGCGCTGCCAGCCCCGGCGCACCTCCGCCTGCACCTGCAGACGTCACGACAGGCGTTACGTCACGACGTACGTCACGTCATGTCGCGACATATCGCCCCCCCCCCCCCCCCGCCCCCCCGCGACGTGTCGCACCTCCTTGTTGACGAAGCAGTAGAGGACGCTGACGACGAGGCCCTGGGGGGGGGGGGGCACATACGGGTGGGTGCCCCCCCCCGCCATTGCATCCCCCCATTCCCCCCCCCCCCCCCCCCCCCTTGCCCCCCCCCCCATTTCCACCCCCCTTTCCCCCCCCGTTACCCCCCACGTGCACCCCCCCCTCCATTTCCATCCCCCCATGACCCCCCCATTTTTCCATCCCCCCATGGCCCCCCAGCCCTTGCTCCCCCCATTTCCACCCCCATTGTCCCCCCTACCTGCCCCCCCTATCTGCCACCCCCCCATTGGCCCCCCCATGCATTGCACGCCCCCATTTGGCCCCCCCGATATTTCCACCCCTCATTTGCAACTCCCATGGCCCCCCCCCATTGCCCCCCCCATTTGCCCCCCCTTTCCAGCCCCCCCATTGCCCCCCACATTGCCCCCCCGATTTCCACCCCCATTGCACTCCCGTGGCCCCCCCCCCCCATTGCCACCCCCCATTGCCCCCCACCAGCCCGCCATGCCCCCCCCCCCCCCCCGCGCCCCCCCCCACCTGGCAGGAGGAGAGCAGCAGCTGGAGGCAGAGCCGCACCAGGCGCAGGGTGCCCCCCCCGCCCCCTCCCCCAGCAGGGCGAAGGCCACCTCGTGCACCCCAGCAGCGGGATCAGCGTCAGCGTGGACGGGCCAGCCTGGGGGGGGGACACACACCCATGGGGACCCCCCCGGGGATAGGGACACCCCCCCCGGGACCCCCCCCCCAGGGACACATTTGGGGACAGGGACCCCCCCGGGGACACATTTGGTGTCGTCCCCCCTCCAGGGATGGGGACACCCGTGGGGACCCCCCCGGGGATGGGGACACCCCCTCCAGGACCCCCCCCGGGGACACATTTGGGGACAGGGACCCCCCGGGGACACATTTGGTGTCGTCCCCCCTCCAAGGTGGGGGACATCCATGGGGACCCCCCCGGGATAGGGACACTCCCTCCAGGACCCCCCCCCAGGGACATGTTTGGGGACAGGGACCCCCCCGGGACACATTTGGGGACAGGGACCCCCCCGGGGACACATTTGGTGTCGTCCCCCCTCCAGGGATGGGGACACCCGTGGGGACCCCCCCGGGGATAGGGACACCCCCTCCAGGACCCCCCCCCGGGGACACATTTGGGGACAGGGACCCCCCGGGGACACATTTGGTGCGTCCCCCTCCAAGGTGGGGGACATCCATGGGGACCCCCCCGGGATAGGGACACTCCCTCCAGGACCCCCCCCACAGGGACATGTTTGGGGACAGGGGGACCAGCCCCGGGGACACATTTGGTGTCGTCCCCCCTCCAGGGATGGGGACACCCGTGGGGACCCCCCCGGGGATGGGGACACCCCCTCCAGGACCCCCCCCCCCGCCCCGGGGACATGTTTGGGGACAGGGACCCCCCCGGGGACACATTTGGTGGCTTTTGGTGTGTCCCCCACCACCACCCCCGGGGATGAGGACACGCTTGGGGACACACGTGGGGACATGAGAGGGATGGGGACACGCTTGGGGACACACGTGAGGACACATGTGGGGACATGAGAGGGATGGGGACACCGCAGGGATGGGGACACACTTGGGGACACATTTGGGGACACACTCAGGGCGCTATGGGGACAAGGACATGCACGGGGACACACTTGGGGACGCACTTGGGGACACCGCAGGGATGGGGACACACGTGGGGACACACGTGGGGACATGAGAGGGACAGGGACACGCTTGGGGACACGCTTGGGGACACACGTGGGGACACACAGGGTGTTACGGGGACAAGGACACGCACGGGGACACCCGTGGGGACATGAGAGGGATGGGGACACGCTTGGGGACACACGTGGGGACGTCACAGCAAGGAGGACACATCTGGGGACACAGTTGGGGACATTACAGGCGTGGGGACACACGTGGGGACACACGTGGGGACACACTTGGGGCTCTATGGGGACAAGGACACGCATGGGGACGCACTCGGGGACACCGCAGGGATGGGGACACGCTTGAGGACACATTTGGGGACACGCTTGGGGACACACAGGGCGCTATGGGGACAAGGACACGCACGGGGACACACATGGGGACATGAGAGGGATGGGGACACGCTTGGGGACATACGTGGGGACATGAGAGGGATGAGGACACCGCAGGGATGGGGACATGCTTGGGGACACACTTGGGGACACACTCAGGGCGCTATGGGGACAAGGACACGCACGGGGACACACGTGGGGACACATGTGGGGACATGAGAGGGATGGGGACACGCTTGGGGACATGCTTGGGGACACACTCAGGGCGCTATGGGGACAAGGACACGCACGGGGACACACGTGGGGACGCACTTGGGGACACCGCAGGGATGGGGACACGCTTGGGGACACACGTGGGGACATGAGAGGGACGGGGACACGCTTGGGGACACCCGTGGGGATGCACTTGGGGACACCGCAGGGATGGGGACACGCTTGGGGACACGCTTGGGGACACACGTGGGGACACTGCAGGGATGGGGACACGCTTGGGGACACACGTGGGGACATGAGAGGGACGGGGACACGCTTGGGGACACGCTTGGGGACACACAGGGTGTTACGGGGACAAGGACACGCACGGGGACACCTGTGACCCGTGTCCCCGTGCCCCCGTCCCCACGCACACCCCGCTGTCCCCGTGTCCTTGGCGTCCCCGCGCCCGTCCCCCGGTGTCCCCGCATCCCGTGTGTCCCCCGTGTCCCCCCCCCCCCCCGATGTCCCCCCGATGTCCCCACCTGACCCTGGCGTCCCCGCGCGACACCTGATGCGCCCGGACTTTGGCCACCAAGATGCGGACGATGCGCACGAACACCACGAAGTTCACCTGGAGCGGGGGGGGGGGGGGGGAGGGGGTGACGGTGACACGGGTGGTGACACCGCCCCGAGGTGACACCCCCCCCCACCCCCCCCACCCCCCTCAGGTGTCACCCACCGCCACCGCCATCAGGATGGGACAGCGGATGATCCACCACACCCCCGCCTTCTCGTTCCTCTCCCAGCACCTGCGGGGATTTGGGGGGGGGGGTCAACCTGGTTGTGTGTGTGTGTGTGTGTCCCCCCCCCAGACCTTGGGGACATCGCGGTGTCCCCCCCCCCCCGGCGTGTGACAACCAGGGGACAGGGCCGGCGGCCGCCCCCTCCTCACCCCTCGTTCTCGTAGAGGTTACCTCGCCACCACCCAGGGCACACCACGAAAGAGGACGGGGGCTCCTGGAGGGAGGGGGGGGACACGGTTGGGGAGGGGACAGCGACGAGGGGGAGGGGGGGGTTGTTTGGGGACCCCCCCGGGGGCCAGCGTGGGGACGGGCTCACCCCAGCCGAGGAGGAGGAAGGCGGGGAGGCAGCGCTCGCCGGAGAAGGCCGCCAGCGCCAGCAGCTTGTGGAGGAAGAGCCCCTCGGCCAGTAGCCAGCCGTAGTTGGCCCCCACGCAGTACTGGGTGAGCGCCTGGGCCAGCCGGCACCCGGCCACCGCCTGCCGCGGGGCACAGCCGCAGGGCGGGGGGGGACCGCCGTCAGGGGGGGACTGGTGTCGTGGTGGCACCGGCGTCACGGTGGGATTGGTGTCATGGTGGGATTGGTGTCATGGTGCCACCAGCACCATGGTGGGATTGGTGTCGTGGTGGGATTGTGGTCATGGTGGGATTGGTGGGTCGTGGTGGGGTTGGTGTCGTGGTGGCACCAGCACCATGGTGGGATTGGTGTCATGGTGGGACCGGTGTCATGGTGGGATTGGTGTCATGATGGGATTGGTGTCGTGGTGGGATTGGTGTCGTGGTGGGATTCATGTCATGGTGGCACCAGTGTCATGGTGGCACCAGTGTCATGGTGGGACCAGTGTCATGGTGGGACCAGCGTCATGGTGGGATTGGTGTCGTGGTGGCACCAGCATCATGGTGGGACCAGCATCATGATGGGATTGGTGTCATGGTGGCACCAGCGTCATGGTGGCACCAGTGTCATGGTGGGATTGGTGTCGTGGTGGCACCAGTGTCATGGCAGCACCAGTGTCGTGGTGGGACCAACATCACGGTGGGACCAGCCCCCACCCTTGGGTGCCCCCCCATGGGTGCTCCCCCAATGGGTGCCCCCCCCACAGGTTCCCCCCCCCATGGGTGCCCACCTCCACAGGTTCCCCTCCCAATGGCTTCCCCCCACCATGGGTTCCCCCCACCATGGGTTCCCCCCACCATGGGTGCCCACCTCCATGGGTTCCCCCCCCCCACGGGTTCCCCCACCATGGGTTCCCCCCCCAAAGGCTTCCCCCCACCATGGGTTCCCCCCACCATGGGTTCCCCCCCATATGGGTTCCCCCTCCCAATGGCTTCCCCCCCCATGGGTTCCCCCCCCCCATGGGTTCCCCCCACCATGTCTTCCCCCCCCCCCATGGGTTCCCCCCCCCAATGGGTTCCCCCCCCACGGGTTCCGCCCCCACGGGTTCCGCCCCATGGTGCTCCCCCAATGGTGTGTCCCCCCCCACGGGTTCCCCCCACCATGGGTTCCCCCCCCCACGGGTTCCCCCCCCCACGGGTTCCCCCCCCAATGGCTTCCCCCCCCACGGGTTCCCCCCCCCACGGGTTCCCCCCCCACGGGTTCCCCCCCCACGTGTTCCCCTCCCAATGGCTTCCCCCCCCACGGGTTCCCCCCCCCACAGGTTCCCCCCACCATGGGTTCCCCCCACCATGGGTTCCCCCCCCCCCCCAGGTTCCCCCCCCATGGGTGCTCCCCCAATGGGTGTCCCCCCCCCCCCCCCCGCAATGGGTGCCCACCTCCTGCCCCACCAGCTGCAGCGGGTGCCCGGGGCCGGGGCCGCAGCCGTCGCCTCAGCAGGGCGTCGCGCGTCAAGATGGCGCCCGCCCGCAGCACGAAGGAGAGGAAGAGGTTGGCGTGGATGAAGTTGCGGGTGCAGCGCAGGCGCCCTGGGGGGGGGACACGGGACACAGGGGAGGGAGAGGAGGGGGGGTGGCGGGTGGGGGTGGGGTGGGGGGGCGCCCCCCGGCGGTACCTGAAGAGCAGGAGGAGCAGCAGGGCCAGCAGGAGGGCGGCCAGGGACAGGGAGTAGCCCACGGTGTAGAGGAGGCGAAACTGCTCCAGCAGCCAGGCCTGGCGCTGCGGGGACACGGCGGGGACACGGCGGGGACACGGCGGGGACATGGAGGGGACATGGAGGGGACATGGCACGGACATGGCGGGGACAAGGTGGGGAACATGGATGGGGACATGGAGGAGACATGGAGGGGACACGGCAGGGACATGGAGGGGATACAGTGGGGACATGGAGGGGATACAGTGGGGACACGGCGGGGACACGGAGGGGACATGGAGGGGACATGGAGGGGACACGGAGGGGACACGGAGGGGACACAGCGGGGACAGAGTGGGGACACGGTGGGGACATGGAGGGGACATGGAGGGGACACGGTGGGGACACGGTGGGGACACGGCGGGGACATGGAGGGGACATGGCGGGGACACGGTGGGGACACGGAGGGGACACGGAGGGGACACGGTGGGGACACGGCGGGGACATGGAGGGGACACGGCGGGGACACGGTGGGGACATGGAGGGGACACGGAGGGGACACAGTGGGGACATGGCGGGGACACGGCGGGGGACACGGTGGGACACGGTGGGGACATGGAGGGGACACGGTGGGGACATGGCGGGGACATGGCGGGGACACGGCGGGGACACGGTGGGGACATGGAGGGGACACAGTGGGGACATGGCGGGGACATGGAGGGGACACGGCGGGGACATGGCGGGGACACGGTGGGGACACGGCGGGGACACGGTGGGGACATGGCGGGGACATGGCGGGGACACGGCGGGGACACGGTGGGGACACGGAGGGGATACAGTGGGGGACATGGAAGGGGACACGGGGGGGACACGGAGGGGACACGGAGGGGACACAGTGGGGACACAGTGGGGACACGGCGGGGACACGGAGGGGACATGGAGGGGACATGGAGGGGACATGGAGGGGACATGGAGGGGACACAGTGGGGACACGGTGGGGACACGGAGGGGACATGGAGGGGACACGGCGGGGACATGGAGGGGACACGGTGGGGACACGGAGGGGACATGGAGGGGACACAGTGGGGACATGGAGGGGACACGGTGGGGACACGGTGGGGACACGGCGGGGACATGGTGGGGACAAGGGGGGGAACATGGAGGGGACATGGAGGGGACACGGCGGGGACACGGCGGGGACACGGTGGGGACATGGAGGGGACACAGTGGGGACAAGGTGGGGAACATGGAGGGGACATGGAGGGGACACGGCGGGGACATGGCGGGGACACAGTGGGGACACGGTGGGGACACGGTGGGGACATGGCGGGGACACGGAGGGGACACAGTGGGGACATGGAGGGGACACGGAGGGGACATGGCGGGGACATGGAGGGGACACGGGGACACGGTGGGGACATGGTGGGGACACGGTGGGGACACGGTGGGGACATGGCGCAGATACAGCAGGGACATGGCACAGGACACAGCATGGAGTGACAGGGAATGGCACGGGACACGGCACGGGGCGACACGGAGCAAGACGGCGCGTCACGGCACACAGCAGGTGTCGCCCGGCACAGGGCCCGGCGTGGGGGCACAGCGTGGGCACGGCCGTCGGGCACAGCGTGGGGCACAGCATGGGCACAGCGTGGGCACAGTGTGGGGCACAGCATGGGCACAGCATGGGGCATGGCAGCGCGGCGCTCGGCACAGCGTGACACGGCCCAGCAGGGCATCGCCCAGAACGGCACGGCACCCCATGGCACAGCACCCCCACGGCACCCCACGGCACCCCATGGCATGGCACCCCACGGCACCCCATGGCGTGGCACCCCACAGCACCCCACGGCACCCCATGGCATGGCACCCCACGGCATGGCACTCCATGGCACCCCATGGCACCCCACGGCACCCCACGGCACCCCACAGCACGGCACCCCATGGAACCCCACGGCACCCCACGGCACGGCACCCCATGGCATGGCACCCCCATGACACAGCACCCCATGGCATGGCACCCCATGGCGTGGCACTCCCGTGACACAGCACCCCATGGCATGGCACCCCATGGCACAGCACCCCATGGTGTGGCACCCCCATGGCACAGCACCCCATGGCACCCCATGACACAGCATCCCATGGCATGGCACCCCATGGCACCCCTTGGCATATCACCCCACCCCACGGCCCCCACCTGCAGCGGCTGCTCCTGCGCCGGGTCCTCGCACTGGGAATGGTCCCTCCAGGGGCGGCCGCTCTCGTCCGTCACCCAGCGCCCGTCGGGGCCGCAGCGCCGAGCCACCACCCCCCCCTGCACTGCGCCCCCCCCGGCACCCCGGGTCACCCCACGGCACGGCACCCCATGGCACCCCATGGCATGGCACCCCCATGGCACAGCACCCCATGGCACCCCATGGCATGGCACCCCGGTGACACAGCACCCCATGGCACCCCATGGCATGGCACCCCCATGGCACAGCACCCCTGTGACACAGCACCCCACGGCACCCCATGGCACCCCATGGCACAGCAC
>CANTUZ010000014.1:8124031-8191115 GCA_947846985.1 Fratercula arctica | reverse complement strand
TGTGGCCTGATGGGGTCCTGGGTGCCCCAGGATCCATTGTGCCCCCTGATGGGGTCCAGGTGGTCCTGTGGGGCCCTGAGGGGGTTCCTGGGTGCCCCAGGATCCATTGGTTGCCCACCCATGTGTGGTTTGGGGGGGCCCTGATGGGGTCCTGGGTTCCCCCTGATCCATTTTTGTGCCCCCATGATGGGGTCCGGGGTGTCCTGGTGGGCCTGAGGGGGTCCCTGGGTGCCCCAGGATCCATTGGGTCCCTGTGATGGGTCCAGGTTGTCCTGGTGGAGCCCTGATGGGGGTCCTGGGTGCCCCAGGATCCATTGGGTGCCCCTATATTGGGTCCTCGTGGGGTCCCTGGGGCCTGAGGGTGGTCCTGGTTCCCCAGGTCCATTGGGTCCACCTATGATTGTTTACGGGTGGTCCTGGGAGGCCTGAGGGGTCCTGGTTGCCCCGGATCCCTTGGTTGCCCCCATGATGGGAGTCCATGGTGTCCCCTTGTGGGCCTGAGGAAGGGGGTCCTGGGTGCCCCAGGATCCATTGGTTCCCCTCATGATGGGGTCCAGGGGGTCCTGGGGGGCCTGAGGGGGGGCCTGGGTGCCCAGAGATCCATTTGGGTGCCCCCATGATTGGGTCCGGGGTGTCCTGGTGGTGCCTGAGGGGGGTTCCTGGGTGCCCCATGATCATTGGGTGCCCCCATGATGGTGGTCCAGGGTGTCCCTGGGGGGGCCTGAGGGGGGTCCCTGGTTGCCCCCAGATCCATTGGTAGCCCCTATGATGGGGTCCAGGGTGTCCATTGGGGGCCTGAGGGTGTTCCTTTGGGTGCCCCAGGCTCCCTTTGGTGCCCCCTATGATGGGTTTTGGGGTGCTAGTGGGGGTCCTGGGTTCCCCAGGATCATTGGGTGGCCCCATGATGGGGGTCCGGGGTGTCCTGGGGGCCTGAGTGGGGGTCCTGTGTGCCCCATGATACCATTGGGTGCCCCTGTGATGGGGTCCAGGGGGTCCTGGGGGGCCTGAGGGGGTTCTGGTGCCCCCCAGGATCCATTTGGGTGCCCTGTGATGGGTCCAGGGGTCCGGGGCCTGATGGGGGTCCTGGGTTTCCCAGGATCCATTGGGTGCCCCCATGATGGTGTCCTGGGGGTCCTGGGGATGCCTGAGGGGCCCCTGAAGGGGGTCCCTGGGGCCCCCATGATGGGGTCTGGGGGGTCCTGGGGGCTGCTGGGGGGGGGGGGATCTCCTTGGCCTGGAAGCTCCCAGAGACCGCGGAAAGACGCCGGACCCGCCCGGCTCCTCCCCGGGCCCCCCTGCCTCGTCACCCGCAAGGCCCCAGCTCTACCGGGCCAGCATCCCTTTCCCCGCCGGGCCGGCGATCGTAGATGAGCGCGACGGGCACCGCCACCCCAGGGCGGCAGGAGCGACCGGGGACAGCGGCGGGAGCGCGGGCAGAACCGGCCCGGTCCGGCAGCGGCACCGCCACCGGACGGGACCCGGGCCCCACCCGCGTGCCGGAGGCGGCGGGAGCAACCGGCGCCCTTCGCATGGCGCGGGGGCGGGGCCTCCCGAACGGGGCTGGTCTGTGGGGGCGTGGCTCACGGGGGCGTTCCGCGGGGGCTGACGGGGGACGGGTCTCCTCTATAGGCTGAGAGCGCACCAGGCACGCCCCCCTCCTCGTGGAAGGAGGCGGGGTGTGGTGGGAGCGAGGCGCATGCGCGGTGGGCGGGGCGGCGCATGCCTTCGGCGCCTGCGCAATGGCGGCTGTACGGACACGGGGCCGTGCGGACACGGAGCGCATGTGCAATGGCGGCTGTACGGACACGGGGCCGTGCGGACACGGAGCGCATGCGCAGTGGCGGCTGTACGGACACGGGGCCGTGCGGACACGGAGCGCATGCGCAGTGGCGGCTGTACGGACCACGGGGCTGTACGACACGGAGCGCATGCGCAGTGGCGGCTGTACGGACACGGGGCTGGCCGTACACGGAGCGCATGCGCAATGGCGGCTGTAACGGACACACGGGCTGTACGACACGGGGACATCGCGACAAAACGCGACCGGGGCGGGGGGGGGGGGGGGGGGGGGGGGGGGGGGGGGGGGGTAACCGGCCACCCTTGTCCTGTGTGGGGTCGTCACCCCGGTGGGGTGTGACTCCAGATGCCATGTGCCTCCCCCCGGTGACGTCCCTCGCGACGGCGATGTCCCTCTCGACGTGGGTGTCCCTTTCTCGATGGTGATGTCACTTTCGAGGTGTTGATGTCACCACATATGTCACACCGGGTTGAGGGGGGGGGGGGGGGCATCACTCCAGGTTGGATTTCACCTCGACCAAGGACGTCACCCATCCCTGTGACGGGTCACCTACGGACAGGACTCACCCCCGGGGGGCCACCAACCCCCTGGGCTGGGTCACCTTCCATGGGGCCCATCACCCTCCATGGTGCCACTAACCCCCCAATGGGACCGTCGAACCTCCATTGTGCCACAAGCCCAGATGGGATGTCACCCTCCAGAGGGCCACCTACGGGGCCATCACCCTCCCTTGTGGCCATCACCCAGTTTGAGGTCATCGCCATGGGCCCCATCCTCCATGTGGCCACCACCTCCATGCGACCAACCATCCGCCATTGGGGGCCACCATCCTCCATGTGTCAGACCTCCACAGAAGCCATCCTCTCCACGTGGCCATCACCCTGGATGGGCCCGTACCCTCCATGGGGCCACCACCCTCAGATGTGGCCATCACTGCTCCATGGGCCACCACGTGCCATCACCCTCCTTGGGGCCATCAGCCAGTTGGGGTAATCACCATGGGGCCACCATCCTCCATGGGGACCGTTGTCCTCCCTGTGCCATGACCCGCCCAGGCCATCACCCTCCATGGGCCACCAACCTCCATGCGGCCATCACACCACTGTGTGATTGCCATGGGCCACCATCCTCCTGGGGAACCACCACCCCGATGGTGATGTCCCTCCCTTGGGGCCACCATCCCGACGGGGCCATCACCCTTCATGGGACCACCACGGTGCCATCATCCCTCTTGTGGCCATCAGTCCCAGTTTGAGGTCATGCGTCATGGGGCCACCGTCCTCCGGGGACCACCATCCTCCACGTGGTCATGACCACCTCCCAACGGGTCCATCACCTCCATTGTGCCCCACCCCAGATGGGCCATCACCTTCCATGGGGCCGACCACGTGGCCATCACCTCCCAGGGGCCACCACCCCCAGACGGGACCCATCACCGTCCATGGGGCCATCATCCTCCATGGGCCACCACCCCAGATGGCGACATGACCCACCATGAGGCCACCGCCCCCCCCCCTCCCCCCCCCATCTTTCCTTTTCTCCTTCTTTTTTTTTCTTTTTCCTTTCAGTTTTGGGGGGGGGGGGGGCAGTGTGTTGCGTTTCAGATATTTTTTTTCTTCTTCTTTCTTTTCTTTCTTATTTTGTCTTTTTTTTTTTTTTCTTTTTTTCCTTTTTTTTCTCCCCCCTTCGGGCCAGCCGCTGCAAAATAACCAAAAAAAAAACACCCCCCCACCCCCCCCCACCCCCCCCCCAGCCCTGTCTCTCCCACCCTTTTCCTTTTTTCTCCCCGGCCCCTCCGTTACCCCCATCGTCGTGTGTTGTTTGTGTGTTGTGTGTTGTCCCCCCCCTCCTCTGTCCCCACCCCCCACCCCAAAAATCCCCCGCCGCCGTCTCTTCACCTCCCGTCCTCCTCGAGCCGGGGGTGCACCCATTGGTTATCGTGCAACAGCCCACCCTGCACCCGCGCTGTCTTATCCGCTCCGCCGGCAGCACATCCAGATAGAGCCGGGATCCGTAAGGCAGGTCGTGGTGGTAGGGTTTGGGGGTGCCATCGGCAGAGGGACTACGTCCCCCCTTCTCGTAGCGCTTTCTTGCACGACTTGCAAGGGGTCGTCGCGGTAGAGGGGGTCGGGGTTCCAGCGGGAATCGGTGGCCTGCCCCCGAAGGTCTCGATGATGGATTTGAATAGTTGACAGGAGCATTTGAGGCGGCCAGCGCTTGGTTGGGCAAAGTAGCTGAATAGATCTTCACCATGACGTGCTCCCGGCAGGAGGGAGCATGTACGCCGGGGTTCCAGCGGCGTTGGATTTTGAAAGCGGGATCTCCAAAAAATCGTGGGAGACTTGGCTGGTACAAAGCTGCTAAATGCTAAGGTGTCGGGGACGGACGCCGTTTCCCCCCTCGCCCGCTTCCGCCCGTCCCGCCGCGTCCGCCGACGCGCCGCGACGCCACCCGCCGCGCCTTCCTCGGGGACGGGCAGGAGGCAGAGCTGCCCCCGGCCGGGCGGGTCCTCCTGCCGGCTGGCCGCCGACAGCCGCCCGTCCTCCGTCCTTCATCTTCTTGGCGCTGTCTTTGCCCGAAGAAGACGCATTGGTCCCCACCACCCACCCGTCACCACCCAATCGGCGCACTGGAAGCCGGCGGCGGCAATCCCCGCCCCGCCGCCGCCGTCGCCTTCATCGTCTCGCCGCTGCCTTCCCCCGGCTTCCGCTTTGCCGGCGGCGCTCGCCCGGCCCCTCGGCCGCAGCCCGCGGCCAACGGCGGGGCCGTCCCCGTCCCCTTTGGCGCCGGGCGGCGGCCCGGAGGACTCCACGTTGTTGGGCAGCGCGTCGCGGGAAGGGCTGATCAACTGGTAGAGGTCGCAGGTGATCTTGTCCTTGGCGCGGCCGGCACGCCGCCGTTGCCTGCCGGCCGTTTGCCCGTCCGCAGCTCATGAAGACGCAATTCGTCGGATCGGCCGCCCCGCATCCCCCGGCTCGCCATCGGCGGTCGCGGGTCGGCTTTCCCCGCGACCGCTGGAGAGATCCGAAGCGATACCACCTCGCCGGCAGCCGGCGCTGCCGAAGACCGTCGCTGCCGCGGCGGCGGCACATTCGGCGGCGGCCGGGCGGCACATGCCGTTGGGTGGAGCGCCGCCGCCCGCCGCCAGCCGTGCTCAGCGTTGCCGCGGCTCGAAGTGGGCTACGGCTTCGGCCACCCGGCTGCAATCGGAGCCCGCCGGGCGTTTTGGTTTTTCGCCGCCGGCGGCGCCGCTTCCACGAAGTACGACGGGGGTGGCGGCGGCGGCGCCGCAGGGCCGGGGGAAGCTCTGCAAGGCCAGCGCCGTCCTCCGCTCCACCAAGGCCACCATCTCTGTCGCCACCGCAGCAAGTCGGCGGGGGGCGATTCGGCGGGAGGTTCGCCGGCGAGGGGGCAAAGCGCCTTCCCCGGCCGCCGTTAGCCCACGGCTTGTGTGCTTCGCCGGGTCGTGGCAACGCCGGCGCCGCTTGCTTTGGAGCTGTCGTTGCCCCAGTTGCCCTTGACCTTCATGGTGGCGGGGCGGGTGCCGGCGCTGCCATGCCTGGCCGCCGCGCAACTGGTGGGCCCGAAAAAAGCCACTTTCCCTCCTTGGTGTTTGCCGGGTTTGATGACGTACCAGGTGTCCAGCAGCACCCGCCCTTCCTCCGCCGGCGCCGGGGGAGCCGGGCGGCATCGGCGGGAGGCGGCGGCGGCGTGTTTTTCCGCAGGCCTTTGCGGCGTTTTCCCTCGGCGGGGCGGCGGGAGAAAGGGTTGGGGGGGGGGCGGGGTTGCTTGGGGGGAGGTGGGGTTTGTAGGTGCCGAAGGTCCGGGGGCACCAGAGCTGGAGGTGGGGGAAGGCGGTGGGTTCCATCAGGCAGCATGGCACCCGCCGGCGGGGCGCCCCCAACCGCGCGCCTCCAATCCCGACGGGGTTGGGGGGCTGCCGGCGCCCGCCCCCAGGGCCTGCCGGGAGAGAAAGGGGGTTAATGGGGTGGGGGGGGGGCAGTACGGGGCTGGGGGGGGGGGCAGTATGGGGATGGTGGGGGGCAGTATGGGGCTGGTGGGGTCACTATAGGGCCATTGGGGCCAGTATGGGGATGGGGGGGGGCAGTATGGGGCTGGGGGGGGGCAGTATGGGGATGGTGGGACCACTATAGGGCGATTGGGGCCAGTATGGGGCGGGGGGGGCATATAGGGATGGTGGGGCCACTATAGGGCCATGGGGCCATAACGGGGATGGGGGGGCCATATGTGTGGGCTGGGGGGGCAAATGGGGCTGGGGGGGGGCGGAGTATAGGGACGGTGGGGCCCCTATGGGCCATTGGGGGCCGTATGGGGCTGTGGGGGGGCAAGTATGGGATGGTGGGGCCACTATAGGCCATTGGGCCAGTTGGGCTGGGGGGGGGCAGTATTGGGATGGTGGAGGCCATATAGGTGGGGGGGGGGACGCTATAGGGCCATTGGGGCCAGTATGGGGCTGGAGGTGTTAGTGGGCCATTACTGGCCGTTCCCAGTACCGTACTCGGTGGCACTGGAGGCACTGGGGGCTCCCCCCCACCTCCGCCCCCTGCCCCCCATTGAGCGCGCGCCGAACCCCGTGCCACCCGCCCCCCATCCCCGCCCCCCGGCCCAGCCCCGCCCGCCGTGCCCCGCAAGCCCCGCTACCACTCCTCACACGCTTTTTATGCCGGGCCGCCGGGGGCCCTGCCCGCCTAGGCGGCGGCCAATCCGCGCGCCGCGTTTCGTAGAGCCAGTAACGCCCTATAATGGTGCTACGGTGCGAGCGGGGTGGTCGGTGGTCCTATGAGATGGAGAGGTAGTGAGTGGAGGGGAGATTCATAATTGCTTGATGAGGGTCGTTGGCCAAACTGCGGGCGCCGCGGTGCGGGCCCCTGCCCACCGGGCCGCCGGAGGCGGGAGGGGTCGTCGGACCCGGTCCCCCCGTGCGGTGGTGCCGGCGGTTGGTGGGGGGGCGGTGTTGGTGGGCCCCGTCCTCGGTTGACAGGGCAGGGGTGAGGTAGTAGTGTGGAGGGCATCGGGGCGACACGAACACGTGCGAGCTCGGTGACCTCGTCGGGAGTGTTTGCTGCGAGGTCCAGGGCGACGCCGCCCCGAGGGGGGGTGAGGTGGGGGGGACGCGGGGACCACGCCCGCCCCCCCTCTTGACTTAACGTGTGTTGCGACACGACTCTGTGGTCGTGGTGTGTGTCGTGTCCCCTTCCCACGAACCCGGAGGGCCGCAGCCCGATCCCGGGTGTGTCCGACGAGCGGGAGGCCGGCCGGTCCTCCAGAGAGTGACGACCGTTCTTTGGCCGACCAGCCCTCTCCTCCCCGCCTCCCCTCAAACCTGGGCCCGGGTCGCCCGCCGACCGCTTAGCACAGAAAAATGGGACTACCGGCCCCGTGGGCACGAATCCAACGGTCGTTTCCCACCCTAGCCGCTCCACGCCCCCATATTCTTTCCCTCCCACACACACCCCCTCACACCCTTTCCCTGGCGGCCGCGGGCCCCGCCGCGGTGCGCCGCCGTCCCCTCCCCCGCTCACCGCGGCAGGTGCCGGGGCGGCGGACCGTGCTACCTGCGCTCTCCTCCGCGCGCTTCCGGGGTGCCGCGCTGCGCATGGCGCCACCCGTCCGCCGTCCGCGCGGTCTCGCGTCATAGTGCGTTCGCGCGGGGCTGCCGGGAACGCGTAGGTGCCGCTCCCGGAGGCGCGGGAGGACCTACACGCGCATAAGAATCGTCTGTGCAACGTGGGGCGCCCCGGGACCGTGGGTAGTGTTTCGTGACAGGCGGAAAAGGTGTAGGCCTGGTGCGGGGTGACCTGAGAGGTGGGGATGGGGGGAGTGTGTTGTTTTACTCTACCGCTGATCCGCTCAATCCCGAAGAGTACCCCAAGTGACAACCCCCAGTGCGCACCCCCCGCGTGATCCCACCAGGTTCCCCCCAGTGCCACCGCCCGCCGTACCCCCCAGTGCCTCCCAGTTCCCTCCCAGTGCCTCCCCCGTAACCCCCAATTGCCCCCCCTTCCCAGTTTCCCCCGCCATGGCCCCCCAGTAAGCCCCCAGTAGCCGCCTGTTGACACTCCCGTGCCCCCCTCCCCGTATCGCCCCAGCCCTCCCAAGGCGAGTTCACAGGAGCCACCCATGGGTGTCCCAACAGTGGTTTTTTTTAGGGTACAAGAGCGCGGGGGACAACCCCCCCCCGCCGTGCTAACCCCCACAGGTGGACAATGACCCCACAGACACCCAAGTCCCCCCCTGCCATGCCACCCGCCCCGCCGACAACTGCCTCCCAAAAGTATGGATAGCATTTACACCCTGCACCTCAGCACCCAAGGTGCCCCCCTTGCCCAGCACACCCAAAGTATTGACATTGAACCCCCCCCAGCACCCAAAGGTGCCCCCCCAGCGCCGAGTGTGACAGATTGACGCCTCCGCCAAGCCCGCGACCATGCCCACGCCCCCCAGCACCTCCAACGATGACATTGAGACACCGTCTAGCCCCCCAGTCGTATTAACCCCAGCACGCCAAATGGTGCCGCCCCCGCAGCGCACCCAAAGGTGACAATTGCCCCCCCCCATCCCCCCTGACCCCGACCCCGAGTTCCACCCAAAGGTTGCCTCCCCCAGCACCCAAAGATGACAATTCAAACACCCCGCCAGCACCCAAAGGTGCCCCCGCCAGCACCGCCAAAGATGACATTAACCCCCCCCCAGCACCCAAAGGTGCCCCCCCCAGCCCCAGAGATGAACAGTGACCCCCCCAAGCCCCCCCCCCTGACCCCCCCCCCAGCACCCAAAGGTGCCCCCCCCAGCACAGAAGTGACCATCCCCCCCACTCCCCCTGACCCCCCCCAGCACCCAAAGGTGCCCCCCATCACCCAAAGGATGACATTACACCCCCCCCCGCACCCAAAGTGCCCCCCCAGCACCCCAAAGATGACAGTGACCCCCACAGCCCCCCTGACCCCCCCCAGCCACCAAAGGTGCCCCCCCCGCACCCCAAAGACTACATTAACACCCCCCCCCAGCACCCACCAATGGTGCCCCCCCCCTTCAGCAGCAGCTCTCGGCCACGGGGCCCCCCCCGCCGGGGGGTCCGGCCCGGGTGGGTGTTGGGGGGCGCGGCGCGGGTGGGGCAGGGTGGGCCAGGCGACAGCGCTGCCAGCCCCGGCGCACCTCCGCCTGCACCTGCAGACGTCACGACAGGCGTTACGTCACGACGTACGTCACGTCATGTCGCGACATATCGCCCCCCCCCCCCCCCCCGCCCCTCCGCGACGTGTCGCACCTCCTTGTTTGACGAAGCATAGGACGCTGACGACGAGGCCCTGGAGGGGGGGGGGCACATACGGGTGGGTGCCCCGCCCCCGCCGAGTGCATCCCCCCATTCCCCCCCCCTTGCCCCACCCCCCATTTTCCACCCCCCTTTTCCCCCCCGTTACCCCCCACGTGCACCCCCCCCATCGCTCCCATTCTCCATCCCCCCATGACCCCCCCATTTTCCATCCCCCCAATGGCCCCTCCAGCCCTTGCTCCCCCGAGTTTCCCCCCCAGTTCCCACCCTAATTGCCGCACTCCTATCGCCGTCCATTGGCCCTGCCATGATGTTGCCCGCCCCCATTTGGCCACCCCCGATTTCCCCCCCCATTGCACTCCCCATGGCCCCCCCCCATTGCCCCCCCCATTGCCCCCCCCATTTCCACCCCCCCATTGCCCCCCCATTGCCCCCCCGATTTCCACCCCCATTGCACTCCCCGTGGCCCCCCCCCCCCATTGCCACCCCCCATTGCCCCCCCCCACCCCGCCATGCCCCCCCCCCCCCCCCCGCGCCCCCCCCCACCTGGCAGGAGGAGAGCAGCAGCTGGAGGCAGAGCCGCACCAGGCGCAGGGTGCCCCCCCCCGCCCCCTCCCCCAGCAGGGCGAAGGCCACCTCGTGCACCCCCAGCAGCGGGATCAGCGTCAGCGTGGACCGGGCCAGCCTGGGGGGGGGGACACACACCCATGGGGACCCCCCCGGGGATAGGGACACCCCCCCCGGGACCCCCCCCCCAGGGACACATTTGGGGACAGGGACCCCCCCGGGGACACATTTGGTGTCGTCCCCCCTCCAGGGATGGGGACACCCGTGGGGACCCCCCCGGGGATGGGGACACCCCCTCCAGGACCCCCCCCCGGGGACACATTTGGGGACAGGGACCCCCCCGGGGACACATTTGGTGTCGTCCCCCCTCCAAGGTTGGGGACATCCATGGGGACCCCCCCGGGATAGGGACACTCCCTCCAGGACCCCCCCCCAGGGACATGTTTGGGGACAGGGACCCCCCCGGGGACACATTTGGTGTCGTCCCCCCTCCAGGGATGGGGACACCCGTGGGGACCCCCCCGGGGATAGGGACACCCCCTCCAGGACCCCCCCCCGGGGACACATTTGGGGACAGGGACCCCCCCGGGGACACATTTGGTGTCGTCCCCCCTCCAAGGTTGGGGGACATCCATGGGGACCCCCCCGGGATAGGGACACTCCCTCCAGGCCCCCCCCCCAGGGACATGTTTGGGGACAGGGACCCCCCCGGGGACACATTTGGGGACAGGGACCCCCCCGGGGACACATTTGGTGTCGTCCCCCCTCCAGGGATGGGGACACCCGTGGGGACCCCCCCGGGGATGGGGACACCCCCTCCAGGACCCCCCCCCCCGCCCCGGGGACATGTTTGGGGACAGGGACCCCCCCGGGGACACATTTGGTGGCTTTTGGTGTGTCCCCCCCCACCACCCCCGGGGATGAGGACACGCTTGGGGACACACGTGGGGACATGAGAGGGATGGGGACACGCTTGGGGACACACATGGGGACATGAGAGGGATGGGGACACGCTTGGGGACACCCGTGGGGACACACAGGGTGTTACGGGGACAAGGACACGCACGGGGACACCCGTGGGGACATGAGAGGGATGGGGACACGCTTGGGGACACACGTGGGGACACACGTGGGGACACATGTGGGGACACACTCGGGGCTCTATGGGGACAAGGACACGCATGGGGACACATGTGGGGACATGAGAGGGATGGGGACACGCTTGGGGACACACGTGGGGACATGAGAGGGATGGGGACACGCTTGGGGACACACTTGGGGCTCTATGGGGACAAGGACACGCACGGCACGGGGACACGCATGGGGACACATGTGGGGACATGAGAGGGATGGGGACACGCTTGGGGACACATGTGGGGACATGAGAGGGATGGGGACACGCTTGGGGACACACGTGGGGACACATGTGGGGACACACTTGGGGCTCTATGGGGACAAGGACACGCATGGGGACACACTTGGGGACACACTCGGGGCGCTATGGGGACAAGGACACGCATGGGGACACATGTGGGGACATGAGAGGGATGGGGACACGCGTGGGGACACGCTTGGGGACACACAGGGTGTTACGGGGACAAGGACACGCACGGGGACACCTGTGACCCGTGTCCCCGCGCCCCCGTCCCCACGCACACCCCGCTGTCCCCGTGTCCTTGGCGTCCCCGCGCCCGTCCCCCGGTGTCCCCGCATCCCGTGTGTCCCCCGTGTCCCCCCCCCCCCGATGTCCCCCCGATGTCCCCACCTGACCCTGGCGTCCCCGCGCGACACCTGATGCGCCCGGACTTTGGCCACCAAGATGCGGACGATGCGCACGAACACCACGAAGTTCACCTGGAGCGGGGGGGGGGGGGAGGGGGTGACGGTGACACGGGTGGTGACACCGCCCCGAGGTGACACCCCCCCCCCCCCCCCCCCCCCCCACCCCCCTCAGGTGTCACCCACCGCCACCGCCATCAGGATGGGACAGCGGATGATCCACCACACCCCCGCCTTCTCGTTCCTCTCCCAGCACCTGCGGGGATTTGGGGTGGGGGGTCAACCTGGTTGTGTGTGTGTCCCCCCCCCCCCCAGACCTTGGGGACATCGCGGTGTCCCCCCCCCCCAGCGTGTGACAACCAGGGGACAGGGCCGGCGGCCGCCCCCTCCTCACCCCTCGTTCTCGTAGAGGTACCTCGCCACCACCCAGGGCACCACGAAGAGGACGGGGGCTCCTGGAGGGAGGGGGGGGACACGGTTGGGGAGGGGACAGCGACGAGGGGGAGGGGGGGGTTGTTTGGGGACCCCCCCGGGGGCCAGCGTGGGGACGGGCTCACCCCAGCCGAGGAGGAGGAAGGCGGGGAGGCAGCGCTCGCCGGAGAAGGCCGCCAGCGCCAGCAGCTTGTGGAGGAAGAGCCCCTCGGCCAGTAGCCAGCCGTAGTTGGCCCCCACGCAGTACTGGGTGAGCGCCTGGGCCAGCCGGCACCCGGCCACCGCCTGCCGCGGGGCACAGCCGCAGGGCGGGGGGGGACCGCCGTCAGGGGGGGACTGGTGTCGTGGTGGGATTGGTGTCGTGGTGGGATTGGTGTCATGGTGGGATTGGTGTCGTGGTGGGATTCGTGTCATGGTGGCACCAGCACCATGGTGGGATTGGTGTCATGGTGGGATTGGTGTCATGGTGGCACCAGTGTCATGGTGGCACCAGTGTCATGGTGGGACCAGTGTCATGGTGGGACCAGTGTCGTGGTGGGATTGGTGTCGTGGTGGCACCAGCAGCATGGTAGGTGACAGCCAGTGCAGTGGATGGTATTGGTGTCATGGTGGTCACCAGCGTCATGGTGGCACCAGTGTCATGGTGGGATTGTGTCGTTTGCACCAGTTGTCATGTGGGATTCGGTGTCGTGTTGGACCAACATCACTGGTGGGGGACCAGCCCCCCCCCTTGGGTGCCCCCCCATGGGTGCTCCCCCAATGGGTGCCCCCCCCACAGGTTCCCCCCCCCATGGGTGCCCACACTCCCCAGGTTCCCCGCCCAATGGCTTCCCCCCACCATGGGTTCCCCCCCACCCATGGGTTTCCCCCCACCATGGGTTGCCCACCTCCCATGGGTTCCCCCCCCCACGGGTTCCCCCACCATGGGTTCCCCCCCCAAAGGCTTCCCCCCACCATGGGTTCCCCCCACCATGGGTTCCCCCCCATATGGGTTCCCCCTCCCAATGGCTTCCCCCCCCATGGGTTCCCCCCCCCCATGGGTTCCCCCCACCATGTCTTCCCCCCCCCATGGGTTCCCCCCCCAATGGGTTCCCCCCCCACGGGTTCCGCCCCCACGGGTTCCGCCCCATGGGTGCTCCCCCAATGGGTGTGTCCCCCCCCACGGGTTCCCCCCACCATGGGTTCCCCCCCCCACGGGTTCCCCCCCCCACGGGTTCCCCTCCCAATGGCTTCCCCCCCCACGGGTTCCCCCCCCCACGGGTTCCCCCCCCACGGGTTCCCCCCCCACGGGTTCCCCTCCCAATGGCTTCCCCCCCACGGGTTCCCCCCCCCACAGGTTCCCCCCACCATGGGTTCCCCCCCCCATGGGTTCCCCCCCCCCCCCAGGTTCCCCCCCCATGGGTGCTCCCCCAATGGGTGTCCCCCCCCCCCCCCGCAATGGGTGCCCACCTCCTGCCCCACCAGCTGCAGCGGGTGCCCGGGGCCGGGCCGCAGCCGTCGCCTCAGCAGGGCGTCGCGCGTCAAGATGGCGCCCGCCCGCAGCACGAAGGAGAGGAAGAGGTTGGCGTGGATGAAGTTGCGGGTGCAGCGCAGGCGCCTGGGGGGGGACACGGGGACACAGGGGAGGGAGAGGAGGGGGGTGGCGGGTGGGGGTGGGGGTGGGGGGCGCCCCCCCGGCGGTACCTGAAGAGCAGGAGGAGCAGCAGGGCCAGCAGGAGGGCGGCCAGGGACAGGGAGTAGCCCACGGTGTAGAGGAGGCGAAACTGCTCCAGCAGCCAGGCCTGGCGCTGCGGGGACACGGCGGGGACACGGCGGGGACATGGAGGGGACACGGAGGGGACACGGAGGGGACACAGCGGGGACAGAGTGGGGACACGGTGGGGACATGGAGGGGACATGGAGGGGACATGGCATGGACATGGCGGGGACAAGGTGGGGAACATGGAGGGGACATGGAGGGGACACAGTGGGGACACAGCGGGGACACAGCGAGGACACGGCGGGGACATGGCGGGGACATGGAGGGGACACGGCGGGGACACGGTGGGGACATGGAGGGGACACGGAGGGGACACAGTGGGGACATGGCGGGGACACGGCGGGGACACGGTGGGGACACGGTGGGGACATGGAGGGGACACGGTGGGGACATGGCGGGGACATGGCGGGGACACGGCGGGGACACGGTGGGGACATGGAGGGGACACGGTGGGGACATGGCGGGGACATGGCGGGGACACGGTGGGGACACGGTGGGGACATGGAGGGGACACGGTGGGGACACGGCGGGGACATGGAGGGGACATGGCGGGGACATGGCGGGGACACGGCGGGGACACGGTGGGGACACGGAGGGGATACAGTGGGGACATGGAGGGGACACGGTGGGGACACGGAGGGGACACGGAGGGGACACAGTGGGGACACAGTGGGGACACGGCGGGGACACGGAGGGGACACGGAGGGGACATGGAGGGGACATGGAGGGGACATGGAGGGGACACAGTGGGGACACGGTGGGGACACGGAGGGGACATGGAGGGGACACGGCAGGGACACAGTGGGGACATGGAGGGGACACGGTGGGGACACGGAGGGGACATGGAGGGGACACGGCAGGGACACAGTGGGGAACATGGAGGGGACACGGTGGGGACACGGTGGGGACACGGAGGGGACATGGAGGGGACACAGTGGGGACAAGGTGGGGAACATGGAGGGGACATGGAGGGGACACAGTGGGGACACAGCGGGGACACAGCGAGGACATGGAGGGGACACAGTGGGGACAAGGTGGGGAACATGGAGGGGACATGGAGGGGACACGGCAGGGACACGGCGGGGACACAGTGGGGACACGGTGGGGACACGGTGGGGACATGGAGGGGACACGGTGGGGACACGGTGGGGACACGGCGGGGACATGGAGGGGACACGGAGGGGACACGGAGGGGACATGGAGGGGATACAGTGGGGACATGGTGGGGACACGGTGGGGACACGGTGGGGACATGGCGCAGATACAGCAGGGACATGGCACAGGACACAGCATGGAGTGACAGGGAATGGCACGGGACACGGCACGGGGCGACACGGAGCAAGACGGCGCGTCACGGCACAGCAGGTGTCGGCCCGGCACAGGGCCCGGCGTGGGGCACAGCGTGGGCACAGCGTGGGGCACAGCGTGGGGCACGGCATGGGCACAGCGTGGGCACAGTGTGGGGCACAGCATGGGCACAGCATGGGGCATGGCAGCGCGGCGCTCGGCACAGCGTGACACGGCCCAGCAGGGCATCGCCCAGAACGGCACGGCACCCCATGGCACAGCACCCCCACGGCACCCCACGGCACCCCATGGCATGGCACCCCACGGCACCCCATGGCGTGGCACCCCACAGCACCCCACGGCACCCCATGGCATGGCACCCCACGGCATGGCACTCCATGGCACCCCATGGCACCCCACGGCACCCCACGGCACCCCACAGCACGGCACCCCATGGAACCCCACGGCACCCCCACGGCACGGCACCCCATGGCACCCCATGACACAGCACCCCATGGCATGGCACCCCATGGCGTGGCACTCCCGTGACACAGCACCCCATGGCATGGCACCCCATGGCACAGCACCCCATGGCACCCCATGGCACAGCACCCCATGGCACCCCATGACACAGCATCCCATGGCACGGCACCCCACAACATGGCACAGCACCCCATGGCACCCCTTGGCATGTCACCCCACCCCACGGCCCCCACCTGCAGCGGCTGCTCCTGCGCCGGGTCCTCGCACTGGGAATGGTCCCTCCAGGGGCGGCCGCTCTCGTCCGTCACCCAGCGCCCGTCGGGGCCGCAGCGCCGAGCCACCACCCCCCCCTGCACATGCGCCCCCCCCGGCACCCCGGGTCACCCCACGGCACGGCACCCCATGGCACCCCATGGCATGGCACTGCCATGGCACAGCACCCCACGGCACCCCATGGCATGGCACCCCGGTGACACAGCACCCCACGGCACCCCATGGCACAGCACCCCTGTGACACAGCACCCCACGGCACCCCATGGCACCCCATGGCACAGCACCCCTGTGACACAGCACCCCATGGCACCCCATGGCATGGCACCCCCATGGCACAGCACCCCATGGCACCCCATGGCACAGCACCCCGGTGACACAGCACCCCACGGCACCCCATGGCACAGCACCCCATGGCACCCCATTGCACAGCATCCCATGGCACCCCACGGCACCCCATGGCATGGCACCCCGGTGACACAGCACCCCACAGCACCCCATGGCACCCCATGGCACAGCACCCCTGTGACACAGCACCCCATGGCACCCCATGGCACCCCATGGCACACCCCGGTGACACAGCACCCCGCGGCGCCCCATGGCACGGCACCCCATGGCACCCCATTGCACAGCACCCCTGTGACACAGCACCCCATGGCACCCCATGGCACAGCACCCCTGTGACACGGCACCCCATGGCACCCCACGGCACGGCACCCCCGTGACACAGCACCCCACGGCGCCCCATGGCACGGCACCCCATGGCACCCCATTGCACAGCATCCCATGGCACCCCACGGCACGGCACCCCATGGCATGGCACCCCATGGCACCCCATGGCACAGCATCCCTGTGACACAGCACCCCATAGCACCCCATGGCACGGCACCCCATGGCATGGCAACCTGTGACATGGCACCCCGTGGCACCACATGGCACGTCACAGCACCCCATGGCACCCCATGGCACCCTATGGCACCTCATGGCAGGGCACCCCATGGCACAGCACCCCATGGCACCCCCATGGCAGGGCACAGCGCCCCATGGCACCCCATGGCATGGCACCCCATGGCAGGGCACAGCACCCCATGGCACCCCATGGCACCCTATGGCACCTCATGGCAGGGCACCCCCATGGCACCCCCATGGCACAGCACCCCATGGCACCCCCATGGCACAGCACCCCATGGCACCCCCATGGCACCCCGTGGCACAGCACCCCATGGCACCCCATGACATGGCACCCCATGGCACCCCCATGGCACGGCACCCCATGGCACCCCAGTGACATGGCACCCCACGGCATGGCATCCCTGTGACACAGCACCCCATGGCATGGCGCCCCATGGCACCCCATGGCACCCCACGGCACCCCCCACCCCCCACCCCCCCCCCGTTACCTTGGTGGTGCCAGGGCAGGTACCAGGGGCAGGGGACGGTGATGGTGCTGTTGGGGGGCGCGTCCCCCCAGCAGACGTACATGTCGAAGCTGCGGTTGCAGGCGGGTCCTGGGGGGGGGGGGTGTCAGGGTGGGGGTCAGGGTGGGGGTCAGGGTGGGGGTCAGGGCGTCCCCACCCCCTCGACTCCCCCCCCCCCAACTCACCGGGTGGCGGGGGGTCGAGGCGCAGGCGCAGCTCGCAGGCGCGGCGGTACTGCTGCCAGGCGGCCAGCGTGGCCTGGGCCGAGCGCTCCTGCCAGGGGACACCGCGGGGACACCGCCGCGGGGACGTCACCGTGGGGACACCACCATGGGGTCACCTCACCGGGGACACCGCCACGGGGACGTCACCATGGGTAGACCACCATGGGGACGCCGCCATGGGGACACACCACCGGGGTCACCTCACTGGGGACACCGCCATGGGGACACCACCATGGGGACGCCGCCGTGGGGATGTCACCGTGGGGACACACCACCAGGGTCACCTCACTGGGGACACCGCCACGGGGACACCGCCATGAGGATGTCACCATGGGTAGACCACCATGGGGACACACCACCGTGGTCACCTCATTGGGGACGCCGTCATGGGGACACCACCATTGGGACACCACGGTGGGGTGTCATCACCATCACCGGGGTCACTTCATTGGGGCAACCACCGTGGGGACGCCACCATTGGGACGTCACTATGGGGATACCGTCGTGGGGACGTCACCGTGGGGACACCACCGTGGGGACATCACTATGGGGCCACCTCATTGGGGACACCACCATGGGGCCACCACGGTCCTGGGGGGTCCCTGATGTGGCAATGTGTGTGTGTGGGGGGGGTGTCCTGGCCTGTGGGGGTCCCCCGGGGGTGACATTTGGGGGGGGGGGGTTGGGGGGGGACACACTCACCTCTGCCCCCCGCAGGACCCGGCTGAGCCCACGGTGGCCCATGATGGCGACGGTGGCTCCTGGCGGGTGACAGACGGGGGGGGGGGGGGGGGGTGTGACACCGGGGGGGTGACACCCCCCCCCAGGTGATGGCGGTTCCTCCTGGTGCCGCCCCCTTGTTGTCCCCGTTGTCCCCCCCCCACCGGTCCCCCCATGCGTGTCCCCCCCAATGTCCCTTGCCTCCCCCCCCGTCCCCCCCCCGATGTCCCCGAGGTCCCCCCCGTTGTCCCTTTCCCCCCCCCCCCCCCCGTGTCCCCTAAGCATCACCCCGATCCCCCCCCCCCGGGTCCCTCCGGTGCCCCCCTCGATGCCCCCCCGGGACCCCCCGGTGTCCCGTCCCCCCCCCGGACCCCCCGATGCCGCCCCCGGTGCCCCCACCCGGGAACCCCCCCGGTTCCCCCCTCCCCGATGCCCCCCCTGGTCCCCCCCGGTGCCCCCCCCAGACCCCCCCGATGCCTCTCCCCGGGACCCCGCCGATGCCCGCCCCCCCCGGGTGCCCCCCCCCGGGACCCCCCCCGGTTCCCCCCTCCCCGATGCCCCCCCTGGGTCCCCCCCGGTGCCCCCCCCAGACCCCCCCGATGCCCCCCACCGGGACCCCCCCCGGTTCCCTCCCCCCGGTGCCCCCCCCGAGAGCCCCTCCGGTCCCCCCCTCGATGCCCCCCACCGGGATGCCCCGGTGTCGCCCCCCCTCCCCACCCCCGGTGCCCCCCCCCGGGACCCCCCCCCCGGTGCCCCCCCCCCGGTACCGGCTGGTCGCGGGGCTCCGCCGCCCTCGGGGCACCGACACCGGCTCCGGCGGCGCCGCCCCCGGGAGGGGCGGGGAAGGGGGGGGGGGAGGAAGGGGGGGGAGGGGGGGCACCCATGGTGGGGGAGGGGGGGGGGGGGCTCAGACGGAGCGACGTCACCCGAGGGGGGGAGGGGGTGGGGTGGAGCCCGGCCCGCGGCCCGGGGGGGTCCCGGTGTCACCCAAAGGGGTCCCAGTGTCACCTGGGGGGGTCCAGTGTCACCCAAAGGGGTCCCAGTGTCACCTGGGGGGGGTCCAGTGTCACCCAAAGGGGTCCCAGTGTCACCTGGGGGGGGTCCCGGTGTCACCCAGGGGGGTCCGGTGTCACCCAAAGGGGTCCCAGTGTCACCTGGGGGGGTCCAGTGTCACCCAGGGGGATCCAATGTCACCCAAAGGGGTCCCAGTGTCACCTGGGGGGGGGCCCAGTGTCACCAAAGGGGTCCCAGTGTCACCTGGGGGGGTCCAGTGTCACCCAGGGGGGTCCAGTGTCACCCAAAGGGGTCCCAGTGTCACCTGGGGGGGTCCAGTGTCACCCAGGGGGGTCCAGTGTCACCCAAAGGGGTCCCAGTGTCACCCAGGGGGGTCCAGTGTCACCCAAAGGGGTCCCAGTGTCACCTGGGGGGGGTCCAGTGTCACCCACGGGGGTCCAGTGTCACCTGGGGGGGGGCCAGTGTCACCCAAAGTGGTCCCAGTGTCACCTGGGGGGGGTCCAGTGTCACCCAAAGGGGTCCCAGTGTCACCTGGGGGGGGGGTCCAGTGTCACCCAGGGGGGTCCAGTGTCACCCACGGGGGTCCAGTGTCACCCAAAGGGGTCCCAGTGTCACCTGGGGGGGGTCCAGTGTCACCCAGGGGGGTCCAGTGTCACCCACGGGTGCCCCAGTGTCACCCACGGGGGTCCAGTGTCACCCAAAGGGGCCCCAGTGTCACCTGGGGGGGGTCCAGTGTCACCCAGGGGGGTCCAGTGTCACCCACGGGTGCCCCAGTGTCACCCACGGGGGTCCAGTGTCACCCAAAGGGGTCCCAGTGTCACCTGGGGGGGGGTCCAGTGTCACCCAAAGGGGTCCCAGTGTCACCTGGGGGGGGTCCAGTGTCACCCAAAGGGGTCCCAGTGTCACCTGGGGGGGGGGTCCAGTGTCACCCAGGGGGGTCCAGTGTCACCCAAAGGGGTCCCAGTGTCACCCACGGGGGTCCAGCACCACCCGGGAAGCTCCAAGGTCACCCCCCGGTGTCCCCCAGTGTCACACAAGGGGGTCCAGTGTCACCCCTGTGTCCCCTGGTGTCCCCCAGGAGGGTGCAAGGTCACCCCCCCGTGTCCCCCAGTGTCGCACAAGGTGAGGGGGTGTGTGTGTGGGGGGGGATGTGTGTGCCCAGTGCCACCCACGAGTGCCCCAGTGTCACCCCCGTGTCCCCCAGTGTCACCTGGGGGGGTCCAGTGTCACCCACGGCCGCCCCAGTGCCACCCGTCAGCAGACCGGGCGGGGGGCGTGTCCTAGGGCCGGCGGGGGGCGTGTCCTACACCCAGGGGGCGTGTCCTAGAGCGGGCGAGGGGCGTGTCCTAGTACGGGCGGGGGGCGTGTCCTAGGACGGGTGAGGGGCGTGTCCTGGGGCCGCCTGGGGGCGTGTTCTGGGGCCGGCGGGGGGCGTGTCCTACATCTAGGGGGCGTGTCCTAGAGCGGGCGAGGGGCGTGCCCTAGGAGGGCGGGGGGCCGCGGGAGGGGCGTGTCCTGGGGGCGGGGCGGCCTGCCTAGGGGGCGTGTCCTAGGGGCCGCCTGGGGGCGGTGTCCTGGGCGCCTGGCGGGCGGGGGCGTGTCCTAACACTCTCAGGGGGCGTGTCCTAGTGCGGGCGAGGGGCGTGCCCTAGGACGGGCGAGGGGCGTGTCCTGGGGCCGCCTAGGGGCGTGTCCTGGGGCCGGCTGGGGGCGTGTCCTACGCTTGGGGGCGTGTCCTAGAGCGGGCGGGGGCGTGTCCTAGACGGCGAGGGGCGTGTCCGGGGCGCCTAGGGGCGGTCTGGGCCGAGGGGGCGTGTCCTACGCTTGGGGGCGTGTCCTGAGGGCGAGGGCGTGTCCTGGGGCCGCCTGGGGGCGTGTCCTACGCCTGGGGGCGTGTTCTGGGGCCGGCGGGGGGGCGTGTCCTACGCTTAGGGGGCGTGTTCCTAGAGCGGTGGCGAGGGGCGTGTCCTGGGGGGGCGTGTCCTACGCCTAGGGGCCGTGTCCTAGAGGCGCCAGTGGCGGTGCCTCGTGGGAGGGGGGGGGAGGGGGAGGGGGAGCAGTGGGCGGAGCCCGGCGCGCGGAGGGGGGGGGGGGGGAGCTGCGTCCCCTGCGCGCGGCGTCGCGCGGCGCTGAGGTCAGCGGAAGCGGAAGCGGGGGATGGTGGCGGGCGCCTTCCCGCTGGCCAAGCTGCTGACGCTGGGCGCGCGCCAGCTGAGGCCGCCCCCTGGCGGCCCGCATCAAAGCCGGGGCGCGCGCCAGCCCCTTCTTCCGCGCCTACGTCTGCATGCCCCCCGCCCAGCGTGAGGAACGGGGGGGGGACGGGGGGGGGGGACACACCGGTGAAGGGGGGGCGGGGACAGGGGGAGGGGGGCGGGGACGGCGGGGGCGGGGACGGCGGGTTGGGACGTGGTTTGGGGGGGGGGGGGGGGGAAGGGGGCAGGGGGTCTGGGACCGCGGGATGGGAGGGGGGAGGGTCACGGGGGGGGGGTGGAGGGGTCATGGGGGAGGGGGGACATCGGGAGGGGGGGTTCACAGGGGTGGGGGACACTGCGGAAATGCCGGGAGGGGGGGGTCACAGGGGTCTGGGACAGCGGGATGGGAGGGGGGAGGGTCACGGGGGGGGGGGGGGGGGGACACCGGGAGGGGGGTCATGGGAGGGGACACCGGTGAGGGGGGGGTGGGACACGGGGGGGGTGGAGGGGTCATGGGGGAGGTGGACACCGGGGGGGGGGGGGGGGGGGTCACGGGGGTCTGGGACAGCGGGATGGAGGGGGGAGGGTCACGGGGGGAGTGGAGGGATCATGGGGGAGGGGGGGTCATGGGAGGGGACACCGGTGGGGGGGGGGGGTGGGTCACGGGGTCTGGGACAGTGGGATGGGAGGGGGGAGGGTCACGGGGGGGGGGGGGAGGGGTCATGGGGGAGGGGGGACATCGGGAGGGGGGGTCACAGGGGTGGGGGACACTGGGAAATGCCGGGGGGGGGGGGTCACAGGGGTCTGGGACAGCGGGATGGGAGGGGGGAGGGTCACGGGGGGGTGGAGGGGGGACACCGGGAGGGGGGGTCATGGGAGGGGACACCGGTGAGGGGGGGGGGTGGGACACGGGGAGTGGGTGGGGACACCGGGGGGAGGGGGTCGCAGGGGGGGTGGTAGGGGTCCGGAAATGCCGGGGGGGGGGGGGGGGGGGTCACAGAGGTGTGGGACGCCGGGGGGGGGGGGGGTCACAGGGGTCTGAGACACTGAAGGGGGGTCACAGGGGAGGTCACAGGGGTGGGGGACACTGGGGGACACCGGGAGGGGAGGTCACAGGGGTGTGGGACACCAAAGGGGGGGGTGTCACAGGTGTGTGGGTCACCGGGGGGGGGGGGGTGTCGTGTGGTGACCTGCGCCCCCCCCTCCCCGGCAGTGTACCACTGGGTGGAGATGCGCGCCAAGATGCGGCTGATGGGTTTCCGGGGGGCGGCGGTGAAACCCTTGAACGAGGAGGCGGCGGCCGAGCTGGGGGCCGAGCTGCTGGGGGAAGCCATCGTTTTCGGGGTGGGGGGGCTCTGCCTCTACCTGGAGTACAGCCGGCAGGGGGGCCAGGCCCGGCGGCGGGAGGAGGAGCAGGCGGCCGCCCTGCGGGAGCTGGGCGAGCAGCTGGAGAGGCTGCGGGGGGAGATGGAGGCCCTGGCCGCCCGCCTGCCCTCCTCCAACGGGCCAAACCACGCCCCTAACCACGCCCCCGACGGGCAAAACCACGCCCCTAACCACGCCCCCGACGGGCAAAACCATGCCCTCCACGGAGCTGGCCACGCCTCCGAGGGGTCTAGCCACGCCCCCGACGGAGCTGGACACGCCCCTGCCAGCGCTGGCCACGCCCCCGAGAACTCAGGACACCCCCCCGTGAACTCAGGACACGCCCCCCGCCGGGTTTAGCCACGCCCCCCTGGCCATTAAAGGTGTTCTCGTGCTCTTCCTGCCTCTCCTTCAGGGGCGGGGCTTGGTGGGGGCGGGGTCGAGAGGGGGCGGGGTCGAGAGGGGGCGGGGCCGAGAGGCAGGTGGCTGGGCTGGGATTGGTGGGGAGTGGGTTGGGGCGGGGTTCGGTGGAGGGGGCGGGGCTTGACAGAGGGGGCGTGAGTCACATATAAAAGCACCGCATTTATTTGGGGGGGGGGAGACACGGACCCACCCCCCCCCCACCCCCCCCCCGAAAAAGGTGAAAAACCCAAAAGTGGCATAAAAAAAGACCCCGGGGGGGGGGGGGCACCCCTCATTTTTTGTCGTCCGTCATTCCCCCCCCCCCCCCCAAGTATAAAAAAAGGGGGTGGGGGCACAGTGTGGGGGGGGGGGGCGTCGGTGGGCCTTCCCCCCCCCCCCCCCCCCCCAGCCGGTAAGGCACAGCCTTAGTGAAATTACAGGGGGGGGGGGTGTGGGGGTGGGGGGGATAGTAGGGAGACACCCCCCCCCCCCATATCTTGGGGGTGCTGGGGGGGGGGGTTTAGGGGGTGCTTCGCTTCCGCAGCTCCACCACAAATGCTGGGGGGGGGGGAAGGCATAATTAGAGGGGGGTCACCCAATTATGTTCCCCCCCCCCCCCCCCCACCCCCATTGCGCCGTAACCCCCCCTCAATGCCCCATAACCCCCCCTCAGTGCCCCATAAGCCCCACCTTGCCCCATAAGCCCCCCCCAAATGCCCCCCCCCCTTGCCCCAGGGGCCCCCTCAATGCCCCATAACCCCCCTCAATGCCCCATAACCCCCCTCAGTGCCCCATAAGCCCCCCCGAAATGCCCCCTCCTCTTGCCCCATAGCCCCCCCTGCCCCATAACGCCCCCCCCACTGGCCCCATGGCCCCCCCTTTGCCCCATGGTCCCCCCTCCCCCCCCCCACCTTCGATAATCTCCTCCTTCATCTTCTGCAGCTCCCTCCGCACCTCCTCCAGCAGCTCCTTGGGGGGGGGAAAGGGGGGGGGGGGGGCGGGCACAGGGTGAGGAGATTTGGGGGGACATATCACCCCCCCCCCCCCCCCCGATTCCCCCCGCCAAAAACCCGGTACCTGTTTGAGTCGCTCCAGGTCGGGCTCCTCCGGGGGGCCGGGGGGGTCAGCGGGGGCAGCCGGGATGGACGACTTCATCCTGGGGGGGGGACGGGGGGGGGATGACACAGAAATAAGTTGGGCCCCCCCCCCCCCCCCCCCCCCAAAACGCTCTGCAGCCTCTGGACCCCCCCAAAACCCCCCCTCCAGCCCCTTGACCCCCCAAACAACCCCGACCCCCCCAAAAACCCCCCCCTCCACCCCCTGGACCACCCCCCCCCCAAACACCCCCCTCTAGCCCCATAGATTCCCCCCCCCCAAACCCCCTCCAGCCCCATAGAACCCCCCCCCCCCCAAACCCCCCCCCAGCCCCTGGACGCCCCCCAAAAACCCCCCTCCGCCCCCAAAACCCCCCTCCAGCCCCACAGAACCCCCCCAAACCCACTTCTCCAGCCCCTTGACCCCCCCAAAACTCCCCCTCCAGCCCCTGGACCTCCCCCCCACCCCAAAATGCCCCAGACCCCCCCAAACCCACTCTCCAGCCCCATAGACCTCCCCCCAAGCCCCCCCATCCCACCTGGGCAGCGTGGAGCTGGCTTTCTCCCAGGGCCTCCGCAGGGGCTCTGTGGGGAGAGGAGGGCAGCGGCTGACGGGGGGGGGCCCCAAAAATGCCCCCCAGCCCCCCAAAATTCCCCCCCCTTTCCCCTCCAGGAGCCCCCTAAAGGCTCCGCCCCGCCCGCTGAACTACATTTCCCGGCATGCCCGGCCGCGGGGGCGGGCCGCGGTGCACGCTGGGAGTTGTAGTCCCACCCCATCCCTCACTCACCGGCGGGCTGCCCCGGGGTCCTAGTGCCCGCCTCCGCCTCCTCCTGCAGAGAGAGGGGTCGTGGCGGCGGGGCCGGGGAGGGGGGGGGGAATGCTGACATGGGGGGGGGGGAAGAGGACACGGGGGAGGGGGGGCACCCCCCAATGGGGGCCCCCCCCCAAAAAAAAGTGATATTTTGGGTGGGGGGACACACTTACGCTGGTGACATCTTCGTCCCTCTTTGGCTGCAGGGTGGCTTTCCTCCTGGGGGGGGGAGGAGGGGGGGGGATGGGGACGAACGACAAGGGGGGGGGGGTCGGGGGGGGCAAAGGGGTGCCCCCCCCCTCCCCATTTTTCACACACACACACCCCCCCCCCCCCAACCTTACCGTCGGGCCAGCATGGCGCTCATCTCCTCCATCAACCCCCCCCCGGCTCCCCCACCCCCCCGGGCGGCTTCACCCTTGGGGGGCGCAGGGGGGGCCCCCCCCCGCTTCGTCCTGCTGGGGGACAAAAGGAGGGTGATGCTGAGTGTCACCCCACCCCCCCCCCCCCCAAAATTATCCCCCCCCCGCCCCCGATTTGTGCCCCTCACCTTGACTTTCCTGAGTTTGGCCCCCGCGATGGCGGCAGCGAAGCCGGAGCCCCCCCCGGGCCCCCCTCCAGGACCGCCCCCCCCCCCCGGTAAAGGGGGGGCCGGGGGGACCCCCGTAGCTGGGGGGGGTCCCGGAGGGGGGGGCGGGGGGGGAGGCCCCGGGGTTGAGGGGGGGGGACCAGGGGGTGGGGGGGGGCCTCCGCTGGGTGCAGCCTGGGTGCCTGGCGGGGGGGGGGGGGGGGGGAGAGAAAAATCAGGGGGGTTTGGGGGGGGTCTGAAGGGTCCCCCCCCATCAAAAGGGTTTTGGGGGGGGGGGCGGGTTTGGGGACCCCCCCGGTACCCACCGGTGGCTGCCACCTGGCGCTCGGGCTCCTCTGGCGCCTGCCTGGGGCGGGGGGGGGGGGGAAGGGTCAGCACCCCCCCACGGCATGGGACCCCCCCCAGCACCCACTGCCCCCCCCCCCCACGGCATGGGACCCCCCCCAGCACCCATGGACCCCCCCCCATGGCATGGGACCCCCCCCCCAGCACCCACTGCCCCTCCCACAGCATAGGACCCCCCCTAGCACCCATGGACCCCCCCCATGGCATGGGACCCCCCCCCCAGCACCAACTGCCCCCCCAACGGCATGGGACCCCCCCCCAGCACCCATGGACCCCCCCCACGGCATGGGACCCCCCCCCAGCACCCACTGCCCCCCCCCCCCGCGGCATGGGACCCCCCCAGCACCCATGGACCCCCCCCATGGCATGGGACCCCCCCCCAGCACCCACTGCCCCTCCCACAGCATAGGACCCCCCCTAGCACCCATGGACCCCCCCCATGGCATGGGACCCCCCCCCAGCACCCACTGCCCCCCCCCCCCCCCCCCACGGCATGGGACCCCCCCCCAGCACCCATGGACCCCCCCCATGGCATGGGACCCCCCCCCCAGCACAAACTGCCCCCCCCCCATGGCATGGGACCCCCCCCCCCCCAAGCACCCACTGCCCCCCCCACGGCATGGGACCCCCCCCAGCACCCCTAATTTAGGGCCCCCCCAGGATCCCCCTACCATGGGCCCCCCCCAGCACCCCTAATTTTTGAGGTGTCCCCCCCCCACACCCCCCCCCCCCAATTTAGGGCCCCCCCCCACCTCTCCGGCTGCTCGGCCTCCTCCATCTCGGCGTCCGGCCATGACAGGGGGGTGCCTTGTTTGGGGGGGGGGGGGGGAAGCACCCACAAATTAATTCCATGGGGGGGGAGGAGGAGGAGGAGGAGGGGAGGGGGGGCAACTCTGTGCCTCCCAGTACCCTCCCAGACCCTCCCCAGTGCCCCCAGTGCTCTCCCAGACCCTCTCCAGTACCCTCCCAGACCCTCCCAGTGCCCCCAGTACCCTCCCAGACCCTCTCCAGTGCCCTCCCAGACCCTCCCAGTGCCCCCAGTACCCTCCTAGACCCTCCCAGTGCCTCCCAGTGCCCTCCCAGACCCTCCCAGTGCCCCCAGTACCCTCCTAGACCCTCCCCAGTGCCCTCCCAGACCCTCCCAGTGCCCCCAGTACCCTCCTAGACCCTCCCCAGTGCCTCCCAGTGCCCTCCCAGACCCTCTCCAGTACCCTCCCAGAGCCCCCAGTACCCTCCTAGACCCTCCCAGTGCCCCCAGTACCCTCCCAGACCCTCCCCAGTGCCTCCCAGTGCCCCCAGCACCCTCCCAGACCCTCCCCAGTGCCTCCCAGTACCCTCCCAGACCCTCTCCAGTACCCTCCTAGACCCTCCCAGTGCCCCCAGTACCCTCCTAGACCCTCCCCCGTACCCTCCCAGTGCCCCCAGTACCCTCCCAGACCCTCCCCAGTGCCTCCCAGTACCCTCCCAGTACCCTCCCAGTGCCCCCAGTACCCTCCTAGACCCTCCTCAGTGCCTCCCAGTACCCCCCTAGACCCTCCCAGTGCCCCCAGTACCCTCCTAGACCCTCCCCAGTGCCTCCCAGTACCCCCCTAGACCCTCCCCCGTACCCTCCCAGTGCCCCCAGTATCCTGCCAGAGCCTCCCCAGTGCCTCCCAGTACCCTCCCAGACCCTCCCCAGTGCCTCCCAGTACCCTCCCAGACCCTCTCCAGTACCGTCCCAGTGCCCCCAGTACCCTCCTAAACCCTCCCCTGTGCCTCCCAGTACCCTCCCAGACCCTCCCAGTGCCCCCAGCACCCTCCTAGACCCTCCCCAGTGCCTCCCAGTACCCTTCCAGACCGTCTCCAGTACCCTCCCAGGCCCTCCCAGTGCCCCCAGTACCCTCCTAGACCCTCCCAGTGCCCCCAGTACCCTCCCAGACCCTCCCCAGTGCCTCCCAGTACCCTCCCAGTACCCTCCCAGTACCCTCAGCACCTTCCCAGACCCTCCCCAGTGCCTCCCAGTACCCTCCCAGACCCTCTCCAGTACCCTCCCAGACCCTCTCCAGTACCCTCCCAGTACCCTCCCAGTACCCTCCCAGACCCTCCCCGCCCCCCCCCCCCAAACCAACCCCCCTCACCCTCCTCCAGGGCCCGCAGCGCCCGCAGGACGGCGGCGGCGAAGCGGGCGGCCTCGGGGGGGGCGGCGAAGCTGAGCCCCCACAGCCGCCGCCCCTCCCGCCACTGGTGGAACTGGGGGGTGGCCTGGCTGTAGCGCAGCCCCCGCCCCAGCGGGCAGTTCAGCACCACCTGGGGGGGGGGAGGGGGGGGGCACCCGTGAGTGGGGGGTGGCCGGGGGGGGGGGGGGTAGGGCTAGCGCTGGCAGGGTACTGGGGGCACTGGGGAGGGTACTGGGAGGCACTGGGAGGCTCTGGGAGGGTATTGGGGGCACTGGGGAGGGTCTAGGAGGGTACTGGGGGCACTGGGGAGGGTCTAGGAGGGTACTGGGAGGCACTGGGGAGGGTCTAGGAGGGTACTGGGGGCACTGGGGAGGGTCTAGGAGGGTACTGGGAGGCACTGGGGAGGCTCTGGGAGGGTACGGGGAAGGGTCTGGGAGGCTCTAGGAGGGTACTGGGGGCACTGGGAGGGTACGAGGGAGGGTCTGGGAGGCTCTAGGAGGGTACTGGGGGCACTGAAGAGGGTCTGGGAGGGTACTGGGAGGGACTGGGGAGGGTCTAGGAGGGTGCTGGGGGCACTGGGAGGGTACGGGGGAGGGTCTAGGAGGGTACTGGGAAGCACTGGGGAGGGTCTAGGAGGGTACTGGGGACACTGGGAGGGTCTGGGAGGGTACTGGGGGCACTGGGTGCCCCATAGCCCCCCCCAGCACCCCTGAGTGCCCCATAGCCCCCCCACACCCATGGGTGCCCCATAGCCCCCCCATCTTCAGCATTACCCCATAGCCCCCCAGCACCCATGGGTGCCCCATAGCCCCCCCCCCACCCATGGGTGCCCCATAGCCCCCCATCTTCAGCATTACCCCATAGCCCCCCCACACCCATGGGTGCCCCATAGCCCCCCCATCTTCAGCATTACCCCATAGCCCCCCCCCAGCACCCCTGGGTGCCCCATAGCCCCCCCCACTCCAGGGTTACCCCATAGCCCCCCCATCTTCAGCATTACCCCATAGCCCCTATAGCACCCCTGGGTGCCCCCCCCCCCAGCACCCATGGGTGCCCCATAGCCCCCCCACCTTCAGCATTACCCCATAGCCCCCCAGCACCCCTGGGTGCCCCATAGCCCCCCCCACTCCAGGGTTACCCCATAGCCCCCCCCCCAGCACCCCTGGGTGCCCCATAGCCCCCCCATCTTCAGCATTACCCCATAGCCCCCCCCCCCAGCACCCCTGGGTGCCCCATAGCCCCCCCCATCTTTAGCATTACCCCATAGCCCCCCAGCACCCCTGGGTGCCCCATAGCCCCCCCCCAGCACCCCTGGGTGCCCCCCCACCTGCTGGTCGGGCTGCATCCTGCGCCCCACCAGGCGGAAGGCGCCGGGGCGGTGGTAGAGGCGGACGCAGCTGGGGGTCTGGGGGCCCCCCCCCGCCCCCACCCACTGCTGCTGGGCCTCGTCGTACAGCAGCACCCAGGCCCGGGCGCTGCACAGCACCCTCTCGCTGCGGGGGGGGGCGACGGTGGGTGGCGACCCCCCCATAGAGACAGCTCCCCATGGCGGGGGGGGGGGGGGGCGGGATGGACCCCCAGGGTGCTGGGACCCCCAGGGTGCTGCATCCCCCCCCAAATTGAGGGCACCCACCTCCCCCCCCCATGGGGTGGGACCTTATGGGTGCTGGGACCCCCCCAGTTTGGGCGCCCCCAGGGTGCTGGGACCCCCCCATAGGGAGGGACCCCCCCAGTTTGGGCACCCCCAGGGTGCTGGGACCCCCAGGGTGCTGCATCCCCCCCCCAAATTGAGGACACCCCCCCATAGGGTGGGACCTTATGGGTGGTGGGACAACCCCCCCCCCCCCGCCCAGCTTGGGACCCCCCCATGGGGTGCTGGGACCCCCCCAGTTTGGGCACCCCCAGGGTGCTGGGACCCCGCCATGGGTTGGGACCCCCCCAGTTTGGGCACCCCCAGGGTGCTGGGACCCCCCCATAGGGAGGGACCCCCCCCAGTTTGGGCACCCCCAGGGTGCTGGGACCCCCAGGGTGCTGCACCCCCCCCCAAATTGAGGGCACCCACCCCCCCCCCATGGGGTGGGACCTTATGGGTGCTGGGACCCCCCCCAGTTTGGGCACCCCCAGGGTGCTGGGACCCCCCCATAGGGTGGGACCCCCCCAGTTTGGGCACCCCCTGGGTGCCAGACCCCCCCCCGCTCCCAATTTGCCCCCCCTCCCCAATTTTGGGACATCCGTGGGGCACCCATAGGCGCCACCCCCCCAACCCCCACCCCCCCCCCAGCACCCAAACCACAAGGGCACCCCAACCCCCCCCCCGCCCCCCCCCTTTTCCTTCCTCTTCTCGTGGGGGGGCCCATTGCTGGGGCGGCTCCCGCTGCTCCCAGTTCTCCCAGTAACAGCTCCCGGTGCTTCCCAGTTCCCCCAGTAACAGCTCCTGGTGCTTCCCAGTACTCCCAATTCCCCCAGTACCAGCTCCCAATACTTCCCAGTATTCCCAGTACTCCCAGGCTCCCGGTGCTCCCCAGTCCTCCCAGTACCAGCTCCCGGTGCTTCTCAGTGCTCCCCAGTTCTCCCAGTAACAGCTCCAGGGGCTTCCCGGTCTCCCCAGTGCTCCCCAGTTCTCCCAGTACCAGCTCCCAGTGCTCCCCAGTTCCCCTAAGTACCAGCTCCCGGGGCTTCCTGGTACTCCCAGTGCTCCCAGTTCCCCCAGTGCCAGTTCCCGGTGCTCTCAGTGCTCCCCGGTACCGGTTCCCGATGCTCCCCAGTGTCCCCAGTGCTCCCAGTAACAGCTCCCAGTGCTCTCGGTACCTTCCGGTACCGGTTCCCGGTGCTCCCCAGTGCTCCCGGTACCACTTCCCAGTGCCCCCAGTGCTCCCAGTACCACTTCCCGGTGCTCCCAGTGCTCCCAGTACCGCTTCCCGGTGCTCCCGGTACCACTTCCCGGTGCTCCCAGTGCTCCCAGTACCGCTTCCCGGTGCTCCCCAGTGCTCCCGGTACCACTTCCCGGTGCTCCCCAGTGCTCCCAGTACCACTTCCCGGTGCTCCCAGTGCTCCCGGTACCGGTTCCCGGTCCTCCCCGGTGCCCCCGCTGCTCCCAGCACCCCTCAGTACCAGCTCCCAGTGCCCCCAGTGCTCCCAGTACCGCTTCCCGGTGCTCCCCAGTGCTCCCGGCACCACTTCCCGGTGCTCCCAGTGCTCCCAGTACCGCTTCCCGGTGCTCCCCAGTGCTCCCGGTACCGGTTCCCGGTCCTCCCCGGTGCCCCCGCTGCTCCCAGCACCCCTCAGTATCAGCTCCCGGTGCCCCCAGTGCTCCCAGTACCGCTTCCCGGTGCTCCCCAGTGCTCCCGGTACCACTTCCCGGTGCTCCCAGTGCTCCCAGTACCGCTTCCCGGTGCTCCCCAGTGCTCCCGGCACCACTTCCCGGTGCTCCCGGTGCTCCCAGTACCGCTTCCCAGTGCCCCCAGTGCTCCCAGTACCGCTTCCCGGTGCTCCCCAGTGCTCCCGGTACCGCTTCCCGGTCCTCCCCGGTGCCCCCGCTGCTCCCAGCACCCCTCAGTACCAGCTCCCGGTGCTCCCAGTGCTCCCAGTACCGCTTCCCGGTCCTCCCCGGTGCCCCCGCTGCTCCCAGCACCCCTCAGTACCAGCTCCCGGTGCTCCCAGTGCTCCCAGTACTGCTTCCCGGTCCTCCCCGGTGCCCCCGCTGCTCCCAGCACCCCTCAGTACCAGCTCCCGGTGCTCCCAGTGCTCCCAGTACCGGTTCCCGGTGCTCCCCAGTGCTCCCGGTACCACTTCCCGGTGCTCCCGGTGCTCCCAGTGCTCCCAGTAACGCTTCCCGGTGCTCCCCGGTGCTCCCGGTACCACTTCCCAGTGCTCCCAGTGCTCCCGGTACCGCTTCCCGGTGCTCCCAGTGCTCCCGGTACCGCTTCCCGGTCCTCCCCGGTGCCCCGCTGCTCCCAGCACCCCTCAGTACCAGCTCCCGGTGCTCCCAGTGCTCCCGGTACCGGTTCCCGGTGCTCCCCGTTACCCCCACTACCGGTTCCCGGTGGTCCCAGTGCCCCCCCCCCGCTATTCCCGGTCTATTCCCGGTGCCCCCCCCCCCCCGCCCGTTCACCTCATGCTGGCGGCGGCGACGCGCTGGGGCCGGGCCGGGCCCTTCCGGTGGCGGCGGGAGGGGGGGGGGGGGGGGGGAAGGACCGGCCGGTCCCGGCCCCGCGGCCCCGCCCCCTCCGCCAGGCCCCGCCCCCTCCGCCCGGCACTGGCCCCGCCAGGCCCCGCCCCCTCCGCCAGGCCCCGCCCCCTCCGCCCGGCACTGGCCCCGCCAGGCCCCGCCCCCTCCGCCAGGCCCCGCCCTCTCCGCCCGGCACAGGCCCCGCCCGGCCCCGCCCCCTCCTCCAGACCCCGCCCCTCCCGGTAACAGCGGGGGGACCCGCCTTCTTAAAGGGGCAACGGAGACATGTGGGCCCCACCAAAGAGGGGAGGGGGCCCAGTACACCCAATACACCCAGTGGCCACCCCCCACCCCCAACCCGTTGTCACCCAAAGCGCTCCAGTTCCGGGGACTGGGAGGCACTGGGGAGGGTCTAGGAGGGTACTGGGGGCACTGGGAGGGTACTGGGGAGGGTCTAGGAGGGTACCGGGAGGGTACTGGGGGCGCTGGGAGGCACTGGGGAGGGTCTAGGAGGGTACTGGGAGCACTGGGAGGGTACTGGAGGCACTGGGAAGGTACTGGGGGCTGTGGGAATTATTGGGGGGGGGACTCTGGGAGGGTACTGGGAGCACTGGAAGAGCACTGGGGGGCTCTCAGGTGATACTGGGAGCACTGGGATGGTACTGGAGGCACTGGGAAGGTACTGGGGGCTGTGGGAATTATTGGGGGGGGGACTCTGGGAGGGTACTGGGAGCACTGGAAGAGCACTGGGGGGCTCTCAGGTGATACTGGGAGCACTGGGAAGTACTGGGGGGGCTCTGGAAGACCAGGCCGGGGCGGGGGTGAGGGGGGGGGCTCTGTGTGCACTGGGGGACTTTGAGAGGTACTGGATGGCACTGGGGCATACTGGGAGGGTGTTCTTGAAGGCACTGGGAGGTTCTGGGGGATACTGGGGGGCTCTGGTGCCCAGTGTCGGTCCCCGGTATCCAGTCCCCAGTGTTGGTTCCCAGTATCCCATTCCTGGTGTCGCTTCCCGGTATCCAGTGCCCAGTGTCGGTCCCTGATGTTGGTCCCCGGTGTCGGTTCCCGGTTCCCGATATCCAGTCCCCAGTGTCTGTTCCCAGTTCCCAGTATCCCATTCCCGGTGTCAGTTCCCGGTGTCGGTTCCCAGTTCCTGATATCCAGTCCCCAGTGTCAGTTCCCAGTTCCCAGTATCCCACTCCCGGTGTCAGTTCCCGGTGTCGGTTCCCAGTTCCTGATATCCAGTCCCCAGTGTCAGTTCCCAGTTCCCAGTATCCCATTCCCGGTGTCAGTTCCCGGTATCTGGTTCCCAGTGTCGGTTCCTGGTTCCCAGTATCTGGTCCCTGATGGTTGCTGGTATCCAGTCCCTGGTGTTGGTTCCCAGTTCCCAGTATCCCATTCCTGGTGTCGCTTCCTGGTATCCGGTGCCTGGTTCCCAGTGTCAGTGCCTGGTTCCCAGTACCTGTCCCCAGTGTCGGTTCCCAGCTCCCAGTATCTGGTTCCCGGTGTCGGTTCCCAGCTCCCAGTATCCCATTCCCGGTGTTGCTTCCCAGTATCCAGTTCCCAGTGTCGGTTCCCGATGTCAGTCCCTGGCGTCGGTTCCTGGCATCTGGTTCCCGGTATTTGGTCCCCAGTGTCTGGTCCCCAGTGTCTGTTCCCGGTGTCGGTGCCCGGTTCCCGGTGCCCGTTCCCGGTGTCAGTGCCCGGTTCCCGATGTTGGTTCCCGGTGTCTGTTCCTGGTGTTGGTTCCAGGCGTCTGTTCCCGGTGTCGGTGCCCGGTTCCCGGTGCCCAGTTCCCAGTGTCTGTTCCCGGTGTTGGTTCCCGGTGTCTGTTCCCGGTGTCAGTGCCCAGTTCCCGGTGTCTGTTCCCAGTGTCTGTTCCCGGTGTCAGTGCCCGGTTCCCGGCATCTGTTCCTGGCATCTGTTCCCAGTGTCGGTACCTGGTTCCCGGTGTCTGTTCCCGGTGTCAGTGCCCAGTTCCCGGTGTCTGTTCCCGGTGTCTGTTCCCGGTGTCTGTTCCCGGTGTCGGTGCCCGGTTCCCGGTGCCCGGTTCCCGGTGTCAGTGCCCGGTTCCCGGCATCTGTTCCTGGCGTCTGTTCCCAGTGTCGGTACCTGGTTCCCGGTGTCTGTTCCCGGTGTCTGTTCCCAGTGTTGGTGCCCAGTTCCCAGTGTCTGTTCCCGGTGTCGGTGCCCGGTTCCCGGTGTCTGTTCCCGGTTCCCGGTGCCCAGTTCCCGGCGTCTGTTCCCGGTGTCGGTGCCCGGTTCCCGGTGCCCGGTTCCCGGTGTCTGTTCCCGGTGTCTGTTCCCGGCGTCTGTTCCCGGTTCCCGGTGCCCGGTTCCCGGTGTCTGTTCCCGGCGTCTGTTCCCGGTGTCTGTTCCCAGTGTCTGTTCCCAGTGTCAGTGCCCGGTTCCCGGTGCCAGGTTCCCGGCGTCTGTTCCCGGCGTCTGTTCCCGGTTCCCGGTGCCCGGTTCCCGTCTCTCCGGTGCGGCCCCGCCCCGGGCCCCGCCCGCCGCCGCCGCCCCTCCCCGCCGCCGCCGCCGCCGCCGCCGCCCTTTGTCCGCCGCCGCGGGTCCTGCCATGTCGCCGCGGTGATGCGCGGCGGGGCCGGCCCGGGGGCGACGGGGCCGGGGGCAACCGGGAGCCCCATGCGGGGGCCGCCGCCATGGGGCAGGTCCTGGGCTTCGCCCACTGCAGTACGCACCGGGAACCGGGAACCGGGGGGGGGGGCGGCGGCACCGGGAGGGGCCGGGGATGAGGGAACCGGGATGGGCGGTACCGGGGATGGGGAGCTGGGAGGGGGGCACCGGGGATGGGGGGTACCGGGGATGGGGGGGGACCGGGGATGGGGGGGACCGGGGGTACCGGGGATGGGGGGTACCGGGGATGGAGGGGACCGGGAATGGGGGAGACCGGGGATGGGGGGGTACCAAGGATGGAGGGGACCGGGGATGGGGAGCTGGGAGGGGGGCACCGGGGATGGGGGGGGACCGGGGATGGAGGGGACCGGGGATGGGGGGGACCGGGGGTACCGGGGATGGGGGGGTACCGGGGATGGAGGGGACCGGGAATGGGGGGGGACCGGGGATGGGGGGGTACCAAGGATGGAGGGGACCGGGGATGGGGAGCTGGGAGGGGGGCACCGGGGATGCGGGGGACCGGGGATGGAGGGGACCGGGGATGGGGGGGACCGGGGATGGGGGGGATCGGGGATGCGGGGGCACCGGGGATGGGGGGGACCGGGAGGGGCCGGGGATGCTGAACCGGGGATGGAGGCACCGGGGATGGGGGTACCGGGGACGGAGGGGACCGGGAGGGGCCGGGGAAGGGGGTACCGGCGATGGGGGCACCGGGAAAGGGGATACCGGCGATGGGGGGCACCGGCGGTGGAGGGGACGGGGGGGCACCGGGAGTCCCGGGGGGACCGGGACAGCGCGGACGGGCGTGTCCGCGGGGGGGGTGGGTGTGTGTGTCAGGGGGGGGCCCCGAACCCCCCCGAGGACCCCCCCATTGCCCGGTGACACCCCCCCCCCCCATGGCCCCCAGACCCCCCGGGGACACCCCCCCCTTCCCCAGGGTGGCCCGGGACCGCCCCCCCCCAGCCCCGAGCTGCCCCCCCCCAGGGACCTCCATCACCCCCAGCCCCCCCTTGGGTACCCCGCGACCCCCCCATCGCCCCCAGCCCCCCCCCCAGGGTGCCCCGGGACCCCCCCACGGCCCCAAGCTGCCCCCCCCCGGGCTTCCCCCACCCCAAATGCCCCCCCCCAGGGACCTCCATCACCCCCAGCCCCCCCCGGGGACCCCCCCCTCCCCCTCCCCAGGGTGCGTGTCCCGCACAGGGGTCGGGGACACGGGGGGGGGGGGGGGGGGGAAGGTCGAGAACACGAAATGGGGGGGGGTCAGGGACACCGGGGGGCCCCCACGCCCCCCCCATCGCCTTCCCCCCCCCCCAGAAGAGGCTCCATCCACGGCCTCCACCACGCCGGACTCCACGGAGGGTGAGCGGGGCCGAGCCTCCCCCCATTTTGGGGCAGGGCGGGGGGGGCACAGAGGTGCTTTGGACCCCCCCCCACCTTGACACACCCCCCCCCCCCCCCCCCAAGGTGGCAACGAGGAGTCGGACTTCCCCGAGCTGCAGGCGGCACCGGAGCCCCCCGAGGAGGAAGAGGAGGATGAAGACGGGGCGATGGCGGGGGGGTGGGGGGGGGACACACCACCCCGGGGACCCCCCCGGGAACTCACTTTCTCCTACATCGCCTTCGCGGGGGGGGGGGGGGGCCCAACGAGCCGCCGGGTCCCCGCTGTCGCCGTGACTCCCGTAGGGGACGCCCCCCCCCCAACCGCTTGAGCTCGGGGCCCCCCCCGGGGGCCGGACCCCCGTTTGGCTGCCAGGGCCCCCCCCCGGCGCCCCGAGGAGCCCCCGGCCCCCCCCGAGGGGCGGTTGGATCCGGGGGGGGCCCTGCCAGAGCTGGGGGGGCTGGAGACCGAGGAGACCCACCTGAGCCTGGGTATGGGGGGGGGCCATGGTGGGGGGGGGGGGGTGTGGGTGATGGAGGTCCCTGGGGGGGGCAATTTGGGGTGGGAGAGGCCCGGGGGGGGGCAATTTGGGGCTTGGGGGGGGGGGTTCCGGAGCACGCTGGGAGGGGGCTGGGGGCGATGGGGGGGTCGCGGGGTACCCAAGGGGGGGCTGGGGGTGATGGAGGTCCCTGGGGGGGGCTGGGGGTGATGGAGGTCCCTGGGGGGGGGCAGTTTGGGGTGATGGAGGTCCCTGGGGGGGGGCAGTTTGGGGCCGTGGGGGGGGTCCCGGGGCACCCTGGGGGGGGGGTGTCCCCGGGGGGTCTGGGGGCCATGGTGGGGGGGGGTCCCAGGGCAATGGGGGGGGTTCCCGGGGCGGTTCGAGGCCCCCCCCGACCCTCCCCCCCCCCGCATGGTCGCCGCAGCACCCACCGCCCCCCCCCCGGCTGTAGGGGGCGCCCCCCCGGACCCCTCCTTCATTTCGGACCCGCCCCCGGCCCCCCCGGACCAATCACCGAGCCCGCCGGCAGCTGATGGACTGGGTGAGCGGCCAATCAGGGGCGCTGCCGGTTGCGGGGGCGGGGGGGGCACCCAGGAGTCCGGTTGCAGGTGGCTAAAAATAGGGGTGACAACCCCCCCCCCCCAAAAAAAGTCCCGCCCTCCCCCCCCCCCCCCCCCAGCAGCACCCACGGGAGCCATGGAGGGCCAAGGTGGGTGCGGGGGCACCCATGGAAAGGGGGGGGGGGGGCTCCCCCTTTCCCGCACCTGGGGCTGTCACTCGGGGTGGGGACAGCTGAGGGCTGGGGGGGGGCTAAGGGGGGGGGGGGCACTGGGGGGGGTTATGGAGGCTCTGGGAGCCTCGGGAGGGCTTACTGGGAGGCACTGGGAAGCGCTGGGGGGACTCTGGGAGCATTAGAGGGGCCCTGGGGGGCTCGGGGGGGCTCTGGGGGGACTCGGGGAGGGCTCTGGGGGTGCTCGGGGGACTCAGGAGGGCTGAGGGGGGGGCACTGGGGGGGTTATGGAGGCTCTGGGAGCCTCGGGAGGGCCTACTGGGAGGCACTGGGAAGCGCTGGGGGGGCTCTGGGAGCATTGGAGGGGCCCTGGGGGGCTCGGGGGGGGGCTCTGGGGGGCTGGGGGGGGGGCACTGGGGGGGTTATGGAGGCTCTGGGAGTCTCGGGAGAGTTTACTGGGAGGCACTGGGAAGCGCTGGGGGGGCTCTGGGAGTAGTAGAGGGGCCCTGGGTGGCACTGGGTGGCACTGGGGTGCACTGGGTGGCACTGGGGGCTGTGTGGGTGGCACTGGGGTGGCACTGGGTGACTCTGGGGTGCACTGGGGTGGCACTGGGATGAACTGGGTGACACTGGGAGCTGTGTGGTGGCAGTTGGTGGCACTGGGTGACTCTGGGGTGCACTGGGTGGCACTGGGGTGGCACTGGGTGACACTTGGGGGCAGTGGGTGACTCTGGGGTGCACTGGGTGGCACTGGGGTGGCACTGGGGGCTGTGTGGGTGGCACTGGGGTGGCACTGGGTGACACTGGGTGACACTTGGGGGCAGTGGGTGACTCTGGGGTGCACTGGGTGGCACTGGGGTGGCACTGGGGGCTGTGTGGGTGGCACTGGGGTGGCTCTGGGTGACACTGGGTGACACTTGGGGGCACTGGGGGGGCACTGGGTGACATGCAGTGGCACTGGGTGACTCTGGGGTGGCACTGGGGTGGCACTGGGGGCTGTGTGGTGGCAGTGGGGTGGCACTGGCTGCACTGGGGGGCTGTAAGGTGGCACTGGGGTGGCACTGGGTGGCACTGGGGGCTGCGTGGGTGGCACTGGGGGCTGCGTGGGTGGCACTGGGTGGCACTGGGTGACATGTGGTGGCACTGGGTGATGCTGGGGTGCACTGGGGTGGCACTGGGGGCTGTGTGGTGGCAGTGGGGTGGCACTGGGTGACACTTGGGGGCACTGGGTGGCACTGGGTGATGCTGGGGGGCACTGGGGTGGCACTGGGTGTCCCCGGGTGTCCCCGCAGTGCGGGAGCTGCTGTACTGGTGGGCGCCGGGGCGCTCAGCGCTGCCGCTGGGGGTGGCACTGGGGGGCACTGGGATGCACTGGGGTGGCACTGGGGGCTGTGTGGTGGCAGTGGGGTGGCACTTGGGGGCACTTGGGGGCACTGGGGTGGCACTGGGTGATGCTGGGGGGCACTGGGGTGGCACTGGGTGTCACTGGGTGTCCCCACAGTGTGGGAGCTGCTGTACTGGCGGGCGCCGGGGCGCTCGGCGCTGCCGCTGGGGGTGGCACTGGGGGGCACTGGGATGCACTGGGGTGGCACTGGGTGACACTTGGGGGCAGTGGGGTGGCACTGGGTGACATGCAGTGGCGCTGGGTGACTCTGGGGTGCACTGGGTGGTACTGTGGTGGCACTGGGTGACACTTGGGGGCACTGGGGTGGCACTGGGGTGGCACTGGGTGACATGTGGTGGCACTGGGTGATGCTGGGGTGCACTGGGGTGGCACTGGGGGCTGTGTGGTGGCAGTGGGGTGGCACTGGGTGACACTTGGGGGCAGTGGGGTGGCACTGGGTGACATGCAGTGGCACTGGGTAACTCTGGGGTGCACTGGGTGGTACTGTGGTGGCACTGGGTGACACTTGGGGGCACTGGGGTGGCACTGGGGTGGCACTGGGTGACATGTGGTGGCACTGGGTGATGCTGGGGTGCACTGGGGTGGCACTGGGGGCTGTGTGGTGGCAGTGGGGTGGCACTGGGTGACACTTGGGGGCACTGGGGTGGCACTGGGGTGGCACTGGGTGATGCTGGGGTGCACTGGGGTGGCACTGGGGGCTGTGCGGTGGCAGTGGGGTGGCACTGGGTGACACTTGGGGGCACTGGGGTGGCACTGGGTGATGCTGGGGGGCAGTGGGGTGGCACTGGGTGACACTTGGGGGCACTGGGGTGGCACTGGGTGATGCTGGGGGGCACTGGGTGACACTGGGTGTCCCCGGGTGTCCCCGCAGTGCGGGAGCTGCTGTACTGGCGGGCGCCGGGGCGCTCGGCGCTGCCGCTGGGGGTGGCACTGGGGGGCACTGGGGTGGCACTGGGTGATGCTGGGGGGCAGTGGGGTGGCACTGGGTGACACTTGGGGGCACTGGGGTGGCACTGGGTGACACTGGGTGTCCCCGGGTGTCCCCGCAGTGCGGGAGCTGCTGTACTGGCGGGCGCCGGGGCGCTCGGCGCTGGCGCTGGGGGTGGCGCTGGGCACCCTGGGGTGCCTGGGCCGCTTCAGCGCCGTCAGCGTGGGCGCCTACGGGGCGCTGGCCGTGCTGGCCGTCACCCTGCCCCTGCGCCTGCACCGCGCCGCCCTGCGCGCCCTGCGCCCCGCGCCCACCCCCGCCCGGTGAGTGACCCCCCCGCCGCACCCCACCCCCCCGCGGGCTGCCCAGGACGTCCCTGTCCCCATGGGGTGGCCCTGATGTCCCTGTCCCCTCGCCCTGGGTGGCACTGGTGGCCCTGGGAGGTGGCCCTGATGTCCCTGTCCCCATGGCGTGGGGTGGCCATGACGTCCCTGTCACCATGGAGTGGCCGTGACGTTCCTGTCCCCTTGCCCTGGGTGGCACCAATGTCCCTGGGAGGTGGCCCTGATGTCCCTGTACCCATGGCATGGGGTGGCCCTGCCATCCCTGTCACCATGGAGTGGCCGTGACATCCCTGTCCCCTCGCCCTGGGTGGCACCAATGTCCCTGGGAGGTGGCCCTGATGTCCCTGTCCCCATGGCGTGGGGTGGCCCTGCCATCCCTGTCCCCATGGGATTCCTGTGACATCCCTGTCCCCATGGGGTGCCCGTGACATCCCTGTCCCCTCACCCTGGGTGGCACCAATGTCCCTGGGAGGTGGCCCTGATGTCCCTGTCCCCATGGCATGGGGTGGCCCTGCCATCCCTGTCCCCATGGGGTGCCCGTGACATCCCTGTCCCCTCGCCCTGGGTGGCACCGGTGGCCCTGGGAGGTGGCCCTGATGTCCCTGTCCCCATGGGGTGCCCGTGACGTCCCTGTCCCCATGGGAGGTGGCACTGATGTCCCTGTCCCCATGGCGTGGGGTGGCCATGACGTCCCTGTCCCCATGGGGTGCCCGTGACATCCCTGTCCCCATGGGGTGGCCGTGACGTTCCTGTCACCTCACCCTGGGTGGCACCGATGTCCCTGGGAGGTGCCTGTGACGTCCCTGTCCCCATGGCGTGCCCGGGATGTCCCTGTCCCCTCGCCCTGGGTGGCACCGATGTCCCTGGGAGGTGGCCCTGATGTCCCTGTCCCCATGGGAGGTGGCACCGATGTCCCTGTCCCCATGGCGTGGGGTGGCCATGACATCCCTGTCCCCATGGGGTGCCCGGGACGTCCCTGTCCCCTCGCCCTGGGTGGCACCGATGTCCCTGGGAGGTGCCCGTGACATCCCCGTTCCCGTGGGGTGTCCGCGATGTCCCTGTCCCCATCCCGTGGGGTGTCCCTGCCGCGTCCCCCCCTGCGGTGCCCGTCCCCAGCCCTGTCCCCGTCCCTGTCCCCGCGCAGGGCGCCGCCGGAGGGGCCCGTGGGGCTGAGCCCCGAGGAGCAGCAGCGCTGGGCCCGGCGCCTGGCCCGGCACCTGGCCGCTGCCACCCGCACCCTCGCCCGCCTCTTCCTCGTCCACAGCCTCCCCGAGTCCCTCAAGGTGACCGTCACCCTCCGGGGGGGGACACTGGGGACACCCCGGGTATGGGGACGCTGGGGGCAGTGGGGGACACTGGGGACAATGGGGACATGGAGGACATGGGGGGCAGTGGGGGACACTGGGGACAATGGGGACATGGAGGGCACGGGGGGCAGTGGGGGACACTGGGGACAATGGGGACACCCCAGGTATGGGGACGCTGGGGGCAGGGGGACACTGGGGACAATGGGGACACGGGGGGCAGTGGGGGACACTGGGGACAATGGGGACATGGAGGACATGGGGGGCAGTGGGGGACACTGGGGACAATGGGGACATGGAGGACATGGGGGGCAGTGGGGGACACTGGGGACAATGGGGACATGGAGGACACGGGGGACACTGGGGGCATGGGGACACTGGGGACAATGGGGACATGGAGGACACGGGGGGCACGGGGGGACACTGGGGGCATGGGGGGCAGTGGGGGACACTGGGGACAATGGGGACATGGAGGACACGGGGGACACTGGGGGCATGGGGACAATGGGGACATGGAGGGCATGGGGACATGGGGCATGGGGACACTGGGGACAATGGGGACACGGAGGACACGGGGGACACGGAGGACACGGGGGGCAGTGCGGGACACTGGGGCCATGGTGGGCATGGGGGACATGGAGGGCATGGGGACACCGGGGAGACCCCGGGTATGGGGGACACTGGGAACAATGGGGACACGGAGGACACAGGGGGCATGGGGGGCAGTGGGGACACCAGGGACATGGGGACACCGGGGACATGGAGGACATGGGGGACACAGGGGACACTGAGGGTATGGGGACACTGGGGACACCCAGGGTATAGGGACATTGGGGACACCGGGGACATGGGGACACCAGGGGCATGGGGAACATGGAGGGCATGGGGACACTAGGGACATTGGGGACATTGGGGACATGGGGGGCATGGGGACACCGGGGACGTGGGGGACAATGGGGACACCCAGGGTATGGGGACATTGGGGACTTGGGGACACTGGGGACATGGAGGACATGGGGGGCCTGGGGACACGGCGGGGCGTGAGGACACCGGGGACACTGAGGGTATGGGGACACTGGGGACATGGGGACACGCGGGGTATGGGGACACTGGGGATGTGGGGACACTCGGGGTATGGGGACACTGGGGACATGGAGGACGCGGGGGATGTGGGGACACCGAGGGCGTGGGGACACGGGGGACATGGGGGACATGCACGGGGGGCACAAGGGACATGGAGGACACACTGGTGGCACGGGGGTAGAGGGGACAGAGAGGGACAGGGGGACGTGAGGTGCCCCGCAGGCACAAGGGGGGTCCGAGGACGCCGGTGGCATGGCGGGGGGGGGGGGAGGATGTGACACCGGGGGGTGACGGAGGTGACAGTGACGGTGACGTGGGGCTGTGGCCGCAGTTCGCCTTTTTCTTCTACCTGCTGACCTACGTGGGGGCCGTCTGCAACGGGCTGACGCTGCTGGGAGCCGGTACGGCGCGGGGACGGGGACACCACGGGGACGGGGACACCATGACAGGGACACCACGGGGACGGGGACACCATGATGGGGACACCACGGGGACGGGGTGGCATGGGGACGGGGACACCATGGGGATGGGGACAGGATGGGGATGGCACGGGGACGGGGACACGATGGGGTTGGGGGTGGGACGGGGACACCATGGGGACGGGGACACCATGACGGGGACACCATGGGGATGGGGACAGGATGGGGATGGCACGGGGACATGATGGGGTTGGGGGTGGGACGGGGACACCATGACGGGGACACGACGGGGACGGGGACACCATGACGGGGACACCATGGGGACGGGGACACGACGGGGATGGGGGTGGCACGGTGACAGGGTGGCATGGGGACGGGGACAGGACGGGGACACAATGGGGACGGGGACACCATGGGGACGGGGACACCATGGGGACGGGGTGGGATGGGGACGGGGACGGGGTGGGATGGGGACGGGGACAGGATGGGGTTGGGGTGGCACGGGGATGGGGACAGGACAGGGACACAATGGGGACGGGGTGGCACAGGGATGGGGACACCATGGGGACGGGGTGGGGACGGGGATGGGGACACGATGGGGACGGCGCGGGGATGGGGACACCATGGGGTCGGGGGTGGCACGGGGACGGGGACACGATGGGGACGGGGACATGGGAGAGGGACGGGGTGGCACAGGGACGGGGACAGGATGGGGACGGCGCGGGGATGGGGACACCATGGGGACAGGGTGGGGACGGGGACACCATGGGCATGGGGTGGCACAGGGACGGGGACATGATGGGGATGGCGCGGGGACGGGGACACCATGGGGTCGGGGGTGGCATGGGGACGGGGACACGATGGGGACGGGGGTGGCATGGGGACGGGGACAGGATGGGGACGGGGGTGGCACGGGGATGGGGACAGGATGGGGACGGGGGTGGCATGGGGACGGGGACAGGATGGGGACGGGGGTGGCACGGGGATGGGGACAGGATGGGGACGGGGATAGGATGGGGACGGCACGGGGACGGGGACATGGGAAGGGGACGGGGTGTTGCCCTGGGAGGCAAGGGGCATGGGGTGGGGATGTGGTGTGGGGACGGGGACAGGGGATGGGGACAAGGGATGGGGGACGGGGGATGTGGCATGGGGACATGGGACAGGGGACAGAGGATGGGGGACGGGGGATGTGGCATGGGGACAGGGACAGGGGATGTGGCATGGGGACATGGGACAGGGGAGAGGAGATGTGGGATGGGGATGGGGACAGGGGATGGGGACAGGGACATGGCATGGGGACAAGGGATGGGGGACAGGGGATGTGGCATGGGGACAGGGACATGGGATGGGGACAGGGACATGGATGGGGACAAGGGACAGGCAGAGGGACACTGGCCAGCACGGGGACAGGGTGCAGATGTGGCTGGGGGACAAGGGGACCGGTGTCGGGGACAGGGGGGTGGCACAGGGACACCATGGGGACAGAGCCTGGGGACAGCCTGGGGCGGGGGGTATGGCCCAGGGACAGGGGACAGGAGGGGACACGGGACGCGGGGTGACGTGGGACTCCCCGTCCAGGCACCATCTGCGCGTTCACCTTCCCCGTGCTCTACCGGCACCACCAGGTACGGGGACAGCGGGGACACGGGGGACGCGGGGGGACACGGGGGGACGCGGGGGCTGGAGAGGGTTGGGGACATTGGGGGACATGGGGGGATGTGGGGGCTGGAGAGGGTTGGGGACATGGTGGGACATGGGGGGACATGGGGGACATGGGGGCTGGAGAGGGTTGGGGACATTGGGGGACACCAGGGGGGACACTGAGGGACATGGGGGCTGGAGAGGGTTGGGGACACCGGGGGACACTGGGGGGGACACTGGGGGGCCACAGGGGGACATGGGGGGACACTGGGGGACACGGGGGCTGGAGAGGGTTGGGGACACTGGGGGACACGGGGGGACACGGGGGGACATGGGGGCTGGAGAGGGTTGGGGACATGGTGGGACACCAGGGGGGACATGGGGGACACGGGGGCTGGAGAGGGTGTTGGGGACACTGGGGGACACGGGGGGACACCAGGGGGGACACTGAGGGACATGGGGGCTGGAGGGGGTTGGGGACACCAGGGGACAGTGGGGGGACACAGGGGCTGGATGTCCTCACGTCCCCGATGTCCCCTGTCGTGTCGTGTCCCCCCCACCCCCCCAAAAAAAACCGTCCCCAGGCCCAGATCGACCAGTACGTGAGTCTGGTGAGGAACCACCTGAGCCACCTCCGAGCCAGGTGAGGGCCCCCCCCGACCCCCCCTCCATGGGGACACCCCCCCCCCCCCCATGGGGACCGTGGGGTGTCCCCAGGGGTCTCGGGGTGCCCCGACCCCCCCCGACCCCCCCCCTCTGCCCCCAGGATCCAGGCCAAGCTCCCAAGTGCCAAAGCCAAGCCACAGTGACACCCCCCCGCCCCCCCCCGCCCCGTGTCGTCCCCCCCCCACGAGGTGACAATTTTGGGGGGCTGGGGGGGGGTGTGACCGGGGTCCCCCCCACGTGCCTCCCACCCTGCGTGTGGGGGGGGGGGGCCCCCCCTTTGTGCGTGGGGGGGGGTCACACTTTAATAAAAACTCTTGTGACAGCCCGGCTTGATCGGGGAGGGGACACGGGGGGGGGCGGGGACGGGGGGACAGAGGGGGACACGGGGGGGGACATGGGGGGACACGGAGGGGGGGAGATGGGGGGGGGACAGGGTGACGTGGGGGGGGCACAGGGAGGCACAAGGGACACAGGGTGACATGGAGGGGGGCCCAGGAGGGACATGGGGGGGGGGTGGGGGGGGACATGGGGAGGCACAAGGGACACAGGAGGCCGGGGGGACACGGGGGGGGGACACAGGGTGACATGGGGGGGGACACGGGGTGACATGGGGGGGGACACGGGGAGGCACAGGAGACACGGGGGGGACACAGGGTGACATGGGGGGGGCCCAGGAGGGACATGGGGGGGGCACTGGGTCTCCCTTGTCCCCTCCTTGTGCCCCCCGCGTCCCCCCGTGTCCCCCCGTGTCCCCTCCCGCACCGCCAAACGCGCGGGAAGGCGGTGGCGCAGACCACGCCCCCTCCCGCCCTGACCACGCCCCCTCCCGCCCTGACCACGCCCTCTCAGCCCTGGCCACGCCTCCTCTCAGCCCTGGCCACGCCTCCTCTCAGCCCTGGCCACGCCCCTTCCCTGCCCCCCCCGGCCACGCCCACCCCCCCCTCCCGCCCCGTTGCCAAGGGCACGGCGGTTGCCGCGCGACGTAAACAAAGGACGCCGGACGTGGTGACGTCAGGGGCATGGAACGCCGTCGCCGGGGCGACACGCGCCGTGTTTACTCCGGCCGCGCGCGGCGGCACGTGGGGACGGGACGGGGGAAACACCGGGGGGGGGGGGAACACCGGGAGGGGGGGAAACACCGGGGGGGGACACCGGGGGGGGGACACCAGGAGAGGGGGGGACACCAGGAGGGGGGGGGACACCAGGGAGGGGGGACACCAGGAGGGGGGGGGACACCAGGGAGGGGGGGGGGGTCACCAGGAGGGGGGGGGACACCAGGAGAGGGGGGGACACCAGGGAGGGGGGGGGTCACCAGGGAGGGGGGGGGTCACCAGGAGGGGGGGGGACACCAGGAGAGGGGGGGACACCAGGGAGGGGGGGGGTCACCAGGAGGGGGGGGGACACCAGGGAGGGGGGACACCAGGAGGGGGGGGACACCAGGAGGGGACACCAGGGAGGGGGGGACACCAGGGAGGGGGGACACCAGGGAGGGGGGGGGACACCAGGGAGGGGGGACACCAGGAGGGGGGGGGGACACCAGGGAGGGGGGACACCAGGAGAGGGGGGGTCACCAGGAGGGGGGGGGACACCAGGGAGGGGGGACACCAGGAGGGGACACCAGGGAGGGGGGACACCGGGAGGGGGGACACCGGGAGGGGGGACACCGGGAGGGGGGGGACACTGGGGAGGGCGGGGACACGGGGACACCGGGGAGGGGGGACATCAGGAGGGTACATCGCGGGGGGGGGACACCAGGGGGGAAGCCCCGGGGCGGGGGGACACAGGGACTGGGGGACACCGGGACCGGGACACCGGGAAGGGGGGACCCCGGGACCGGGAGGAACCGGGGAGGGGACACCGGGGGGGAAACCCCGGGGATGGGGGACAGAGGGACTGGGGGACACCGGGACCGGGGGACACGGGGGAGGGGGGGACACCGGGACCCCGGGACCGGGGGACACCGGGGGGGTCACACCGGGACCAAGACCCCGGAACCGGGGGACACCGGGACCGGGACACCGGGAAGGGGGGACACCAGGCGGGGACACCGGGGAGGGGGGACACCGGGGGTGGGGGACACCGGGGAGAGCCCGGTCGGGACACCGGGAACAACCGGGGCTGCGACCCCCCTCTACCCCCCCGGTCCCGCCCCCCCGAGCTGGGGGCGGGGCCTGAATGAATGACGGGGGGGGGGGAAATGAATGAATGAATGAAGGAATGAATGAATGAAGGAATGAATCAATGAGTGAATGAATGAAGGGGCGTGGGAACTGCCCTCCCCAACCGCCCCCCCCCCGGTCGCCGTGGCCCCGCCGTGACTCAGCGCCGGTTCCCACCGGTGACATCAGCCTCCGGGACACCCCCCCCCGGGGTCACCGACACCCCCGTACCGGGACACGCCCCCGCCCCCCGGTGTGTCACCATCCGGTACGGGAGACCCCGCGGTGCTCCGCATCCCGGAGGTCGGGGGGGGGGGGGGGTGTCCCATTGCCCCGGTACCGGGACCCGCCCCCCACCCCGGGACGGTCCGTTGGGCCGCGGCGCCACCGGGGAGCGGGAAGTTACCGGGGGGGGGAAGGGGGGGTGTCACCGGGTGGGGAAGGAGCACCGGGTGCAGGTTACCGGGGGGAAAGGGGGTGCTGGGGGGTCATCGGGTGGGGGGGGGGGGGGCCCAGGGGGTTCACCGGGGAGCGGGAAGTTACCGGGGGGGGATCACGGGTGGGGAAGGAGCACCGGGGCCGGGTAACCGGGGGGAAAAGAGGTGCTGGGGGGTGTTACGTGGGGAAGGAGCACCGGGGCCGGGTAACCGGGGGGGGAAGGGGGTGCCGGGGGGGGTGTTACCGGGTGGGGGGGGGTCCCGTGGGGGTGTTACCGGGTGTGTGTGTGGGTCACCGGGTGGGGAAGGAGCAGCGGGTGCAGGTTACCGGGGGAGGAAGGGGGTGCCGGGGGCTCACCGGGGAGGGGGGGGGGGGGGGGGCACCGCGTGGGGGAGGGGATACCGGGGGGGGTCGGGGGGGGGTTACCGGGGGTGCGGGACCGTCGCCCCGGACGCTTCAGGCCGTTTCTAGAACCGCGGCGCCCGTTTCTATTAATACGCGTTTTTCGGCGGCGGCGGCGGCGAAGGGATTCCCTGTGACGTCATTGCTAGGATACCAAACAAACACTCCGAGACAAGCCCATATATGGCTAATTGCGTCACAGGAACTCCGGAGGGGGCGGGGCGAGGGATCCCCCCCGTTCCCCGCCCGTCCCGGAGCCTCTTAACGGCGGCGACGGTTCCCGGGGCCTCAGAACGACAGCGGCAACGGCGGCGACGGCGGGTGCGGGGTCGGGGGGGTCCCGGGGGGTCCGGAGAAGCGGCGGCGGCGGGCGTGACGTCAGCGCAAGGGGCGGGGCGCCGCCGTATTAAAGCGGCGGCGCGGCGGCTGAGTGGTTCATTCATAAAAAAAGCGGAGACCGGGGGGGAAGCGGCGGGAGCCTTCACCGGGACTTTGCATCGGCGGCAACGGAGGCGGGGGGGGGGGGCCTGGGAAGGGATTTACCGGAGCTCAATAACGGCCGAACCGGGACTTTGCACCGGAGAACCGGAGCCTGGGAAACGGATTGTACCGGGGCTCAGAGCGGCGAACCGGGACTTTGTACCAGCAAACCGGAGCCTGGGAACGGCTGCAGCGGGGTTTGTAGAGCCGCACCGGGGCTTTGGACCGGAGAACCGGAGCCTGGAAGGGATGTACCGGGGCTTATAGCGGCTCACCGGAGCCTGGGACGGACGCACCGAGGCTTTTGACGGGAGAACCGGAGCTCATAGAGGCGCACCGGAGCCTAGGACGGATACAGCGGGCCTTTGTACCGGAGAACCGGAGCTTCTAGAGGCTCACCGGAGCCTGGGACGGATACAACGGGGTTCAGAGCGGCGAACCGGAGCTCGTAGCGGCGCACCGAGGCTTTACACCGGCCAACCGGCGCCTGGGACGGACAACCCGGGGTTTATAGCGGCGAACCGGAGCTCGTAGCGGCGCACCGAGACTTTTCACCGGACAACCGGAGCGGGCACCGAGAGGCCCCCCCCCCCACCCCCACCCCACACCCCCTTCCATCACTCCAAACCCCGCCGAACCGGGGGCGGTGAGGATGCCGGTGGCCTGACCCGCAGCCTTGTCGCGGCGGGGGCGGCCCCCGGCGGCCCCCGGGGCCATGTACCAAGGTTTCCCCGGTGACTACGACTCCGGCTCCCGCTGCAGCTCCTCGCCCTCCGCCGAGTCCCAGTACCTCTCCTCGGTCGACTCCTTCGGGAGCCCGGCGGCGGCGGCGGCGGCGGCCGCGCAGGTGAATGACCGCGATCGTGATTCGTGAATGGAGCCGGGAGGGGGGGGGGAAGGAGGAGGGGGGAGTGTGGGAAAGGGGGGCGGGGTCGTGCGTAAACGCGTGACGCGCTGGAACCCTCCGTGATGACGCGGCGCCGGCGCGCGCGCGGGTTTATTTTGGAAGGAGGCGGGCGCCTCCCCCCCCCCCCCACTCCACTCCTCCCCGCGTCGCTATGGAGACGGGGAGGGCGGGGCCACGCCCCCCTTATTTTGCATAGCCACGCCCCCCCTCCTAGCTCAACGGCCGCTCTGATGCGAGGCGGTGTTACTTATTTGCATAACCACGCCCCCATCGCGGCTGTGTGGCCACGCCCCCCGCTCTTGGCCACGCCCCCCGCCGCGGGGGTGGGGGGGGGTGTGTGTGAAATGGGGCGAAATTGGGGGTTTTTACCCCCAAAACGGGGCACGGCGCAACCGGGAGGGGTGGGGGGGTGTAATGCCTGTGTGGGTCCCCCCCCCCCCCCGGTGTAAACTCCCACGAGGTGAAAGGGGGGGGTCAGTGTCCCCCCCCCCCCCTCCAAGTTCCTTATGGGATTTGGGTCCCGCTGTCATGGGGGGGGGGGTGTCTCTTAGTGCCCCACCCCCAGGGTGCCTCGTGCAAAGCTGGGGGGGGGGGGGGGGGGGGGGCAGAAGGGGTGTCCCTGGGGGGGGCGGGGGGGCCCTCGTGCAACAGTGCCCAGGGCACGAGGGCCTCGTGTGGGTGCCAGGGGCACAAGCGTGTGCGCATCGGTGCTGGGGGGGGGGGTTCTTGCACGTCGGGGACAGGGAGCCCTTGCACGAGGGTGCTGGGGCACGAGGACATTGTGCATCGGTGCCAGGAGCCCTTGCACGAGGGCGTCGGGGGCACGAGGACATTGTGTGTCGGTGCCAGGGAGCCCTTGCACGTGGGTGCCAGGGGCACGAGGACATTGGGTGTCGGTGCCAGGAGCTCTTGCACGAGGGTGTCGTGCATCAGTTCTGGGGGCTTCTTGCACGTCGGGGACAGGGAGCTCTTGCATGAGGGTGCTGGGGCACGAGGACGTGTGTCGGTGCCGGGAGCTCTTGCACGAGGGTGTCGTGCATCAGCACCAGGGGTTTTTTGCACATCGGTGCCAGGGAGTCCCTTGCACGTGGGTGCCAGGGCACGAGGATGCTGTGCATTGGTGCCAGGAGCTCTTGCACGTGGGTGCCAGGGACCAGAGGGTGTCGTGCATCAGTGCCAGGGGCACAAGGACACTGTTCACCGGTGCCGGGAGCTCTTGCACGAGGGTGTCGTGTATCAGTTTGGGGGGGTTCTTGCACATTCGTGCCAGGGAGCCCTTGCACGAGGGCGTCAGGGGCACGAGGACATTGGGTGTCGGTGCCAGGAGCTCTTGCACGAGGGTGCCAGGGACCTGAGGGTGTTGCACGAGGGCGTCAGGGGCACGAAGATGCTGCGTGTTGGTGCCAGGAGCTCTTGCACGAGGGTGTCGTGCATCAGTGCCGGGGGGTTCCTGCACGTGGATGCCAGGGAGCCCTTGCACGTGGGTGCCAGGGGCACGAGGACGTTGGGTGTCGGTGCCAGGAGCTCTTGCACGAGGGTGTTGCGCATCAGTTTGGGGGGGTTCTTGCACGTTGGTGCCAGGGAGCCCTTGCACGAGGGCGTCGGGGGCACGAGGACATTGTGTGTCGGTGCCAGGGAGCCCTTGCACGAGGGTGTCGGGGGCACGAGGACATTGGGTGTCGGTGCCAGGGAGCCCTTGCACGAGGGCGTCGGGGGCACGAGGACATTGTGTGTCGGTGCCAGGGAGCCCTTGCACGAGGGTGTCGGGGGCACGAGGACATTGTGTGTCGGTGCCAGGGAGCCCTTGCACGAGGGCGTCGGGGGCACGAGGACATTGTGTGTCGGTGCCGGGAGCCCTTGCACGAGGGCGTCGGGGGCACGAGGCCGTTGTGCACCGCTCTGACCCGACCCCCCCCCCCGATTTGTCCCCCTCTCCGCAGGAGTGCGGTGGCCTGGGGGACATGCCCGGCTCCTTCGTGCCCACGGTGACGGCCATCACCACCAGCCAGGACCTGCAGTGGCTGGTGCAGCCCACCCTCATCTCCTCGGTGGCCCAGTCGCAGCCCCCGGGGGCGCCCATGGCCCACCCCCCGCCCCCTCCCCACCCTCAAGTGGATCCCTACGACTTGCCGGGACCCAGTTATTCCACGCCGGGCATGGGCGCCTTCACCGCCGGACCAACGGCGCCGCCGCCGCCACCGGCGCGTCCCACCCGCGCCCGGCCCCGCCGCAGCCGCGAGGAGACGGTGAGTGGCGTCCCCCTGGGTGGGTGGGTGGGTGGGTGACACCCCGAGGGCGGTTGTGGGGGGACCTTGGGGCCGTGGGTGCCAACCATCTGACGGTTGCGGGTCCCTCCGGCAGCTGACGCCGGAGGAGGAGGAGAAGCGACGGGTGCGGAGGGAGAGGAACAAGTTGGCGGCGGCCAAGTGCCGGAACCGGCGCCGGGAGCTGACGGATCGGCTGCAGGCGGTGAGTGCTCGGGGTGGGGTGGGGGGGACACCAGGGACATGGCGGCGTCACCGGGGCGTCGGGGCGGTGGAGGAGGGACGGTCGAGTCGCCAAGGGTTGGGGACGTGGTGGGGGGCGTTGATGGATGTCGACGGGGGGTGGGTTCCTGGGGATGTTTGGGGCCGGTGGCGTCCCCAAGGCCATGGGGACGTTGGAAGGGGACGGTTGAGTTGGGCTTGGAAGGGGACAGTCGGGGACTATAGGAGCAGAGGGGGACAGGGGTGTCCCCAAGGCCATGGGGACGTTGGAAGGCGGCGATGGTGATGACGATGACAATGGTGATGGGAACAGTTGGAGCCTGTAGACCCTAATTCCAGGGATGTGGGGACACTAGATGGGGACAGTGGTGTCCCCCAGGACCAAGGGACACTGGAAGAGGGTGATGATGATGACAATGGTGATGGGGACAGTGGTGTCCTCAAGGCCGTGGGGACGTTGGAAGGGGATGGTTGAGTTGGGCTTGGAAGGGGACAGTTGGGGACTACAGGAGCAGAGGGGGACAGGGGTGTCCCCAAGGCCATGGGGACATTGGAAGGGGGCGATGGTGATGATGATGACGATGGTGATGGGAACAGTTGGAGCCTGTAGACCCTAATTCCAGGGATGTGGGGACACTAGATGGGGACAGGAGTGTCCCCAAGGCCATGGGGACGTTGGAAGGCGGCGATGGTGATGACGATGGTGATGGGGACAGCTGGTGCCTGTAGACCCCGATTCCAGGGATGTGGGGACACTAGATGGGGACAGTGGTGTCCCCCAGGACCAAGGGACACTGGAAGAGGGCGATGATGATGATGATGAGGGGGACAGGGGTGTCCCCAAGGCCATGGGGACGTTGGAAGGGGACGGTTGAGTTGGGCTTGGAAGGGGACAGTTGGGGACTATAGGAGCAGAGGGGGACAGGGGTGTCCCCAAGGCCATGGGGACATTGGAAGGCGGCGATGGTGATGACGATGACAATGGTGATGGGAAGAGTTGGAGCCTGTAGACCCCAATTCCAGGGATGTGGGGACACTAGATGGGGACAGTGGTGTCCCCCAGGACCAAGGGACACTGGAAGAGGGTGATGATGATGACAATGGTGATGGGGACAGTGGTGTCCTCAAGGCCGTGGGGACGTTGGAAGGGGACGGTTGAGTTGGGCTTGGAAGGGGACAGTTGGGGACTATAGGAGCAGAGGGGGACAGGGGTGTCCCCAAGGCCATGGGGACATTGGAAGGAGGCGATGATGATGGTGGTGGGGACAGTTGGTGCCTGTAGACCCCCAGGGATGTGGGGACACTAGATGGGGACAGTGGTGTCCCCAAGACCAAGGGACACTGGAAGAGGGTGATGAGTCCCCCAGCAGTTGGGGACCTGGGAGGGGGACAGCCCAGTCCCTGAGGACGATGACATCGCAGAGGACCAAGACTGTCCCCAGGAGTTGGGGACATCAGAGGGGACAGATTGATGCCCAGGGATGGCAGAGGGGGACAATGCCATCCCCATGAGTGGAGGACATGGGATGGGGACAGATGGGGACACGGAGATGCTGGAGGAGGTTGATGATGTCCCCATGAGTGTGGGGACATGGAGGTGTTGGAAGGGGACAATGCTGTCCCCATGAGTGTGGGGACATGGGATGGGGACATGGAGGTGCTGGAGGAGGTCGATGATGTCCCCAAGAGCAGGGGACATGGGATGGGGACAGATGGGGACATGGAGATGCTGGAGGAGGACGATGATGTCCCCATGAGTGTGGGGACATGAGATGGGGACAGATGGGGACACGGAGATGCTGGAAGGGGACAATGCTGTCCCCAAGAGCAGGGGACATGGGATGGGGACACAGAGACGCTGGAGGAGTACGATGTCCCCATGAGTATGGGGACAGATGGGGACATGGGATGGGGACAGATGGACACCCAGGGATGCTGGAAGGGGACAATGCTGTCCCCAAGAGAGGGGGACAGGGAATGGGGACATGGGATGGGGACATGGAGACACTGGAGGAGGATAATGCTGTCCCCAAGAGCAGGGGACGTGGGATGGGGACAGATGGGGACATGGAGGTGCTGGAAGGGGACAATGCTGTCCCCAAGAGCAGGGGACATGGGATGGGGACACGGAGACACCGGAGGAGGACGATGATGTCCCCAAGAGCAGGGGACATGGGATGGGGACAGATGGGGATGTGGGATGGGGACAGATGGGGACACGGAGGTGCTGGAGGAGGACGATGCTGTCCCCATGAGTGTGGGGACATGGGATGGGGACAGATGGGGACATGAAGGTGCTGGAGGAGGTCGATGATGTCCCCATGAGTGTGGGCACATGGGATGGGGACAGGTGGAGACACTGGAGGAGGATGATGCTGTCCCCAAGAGTGGGGGACATGAGATGGGGACAGGTGGGGACATGGAGACACTGGAGGAGGACGATGACGTCCCCATGAGTGTGGGGACATGGGATGGGGACAGATGGGGACACGGAGATGCTGGAAGGGGACAATGCTGTCCCCAAGAGCAGGGGACATGGGATGGGGACAGGTGGGGACATGGAGATGCTGGAGGAGGTCGATGATGTCTCCATGAGTGTGGGGACATGGGATGGGGACAGATGGGGACATGGAGATGCTGGAAGGGGACAATGCTGTCCCCAAGAGCGGGGGACATGGGATGGGGACAGGTGGGGACATGGGATGGGGACAGATGGGGACATGGAGACACTGGAGGAGGTCGATGATGTCCCCAAGAGTGGGGGACATGGGATGGGGACAGATGGGGACACTGAGATGTTGGAGGAGGACGATGATGTCCCCATGAGTGGAGGACATGGGATGGGGACAGATGGGGACATGGAGACGCTGGAGGAGGATGACGTCCCCATGAGTGTAGGGACATGGGATGGGGACAGATGGAGACACTGGAGGAGGATGATGCTGTCCCCAAGAGCAGGGGACATGGGATGGGGACACAGAGACGCTGGAGGAGTACGATGTCCCCATGAGTGTGGGGACATGGGATGGGGACAGATGGACACCCAGGGATGCTGGAAGGGGACAATGCTGTCCCCAAGAGCGGGGGACAGGGAATGCGGACATGGGATGGGGACATGGGATGGGGACATGGAGATGCTGGAGGAGGTCGATGATGTCCCCATGAGTGTGGGGACATGGGATGGGGACAGGTGGGGGCAGGAAGGACCCCGTCCTGGTGGCCGGGGCCGGGCAGCGTCCCCAGGGTTGGACGCCCGGGTTGCGTCCTCCTCCCTCCTCACCTCCACCGCGTCCCCCTGGCCAGGAGACGGACCAGCTGGAGGAGGAGAAGGCGGAGCTGGAGTCGGAGATCGCAGAGCTGCGGAAGGAGAAGGAGAGGTTGGAATTCGTCCTGGTGGCCCACGCCCCCGCCTGCAAGTTGCCCTTCGAGGACCTGGGCCCTCTGGGTGCCGGCCCGGCGGAGGTGAGCACCCTGGGCAAGGAAGAACCGGCGGCTTTCCCACCTCCGGGGTCCTTCCAGCCCGGCGCCTGCTGCTTCGTCCCCGGGGTCCCCGCGGGGTCCCCTAACCCCTCTTCCGCGTCTCCGTTTGTGTTCACCCACCCAGAGGGAGCCACCTGCGGAGCCTCGCATCAGCGGAGCAGCAGCAGCGACCAGTCCTCGGACTCCTTGAACTCTCCCTCGCTCCTCGCGTTGTGAAACAAAAAAAAAAAAACCAAAAAAAAAAAAACCAAACCCCCAAAAAACCCCTCTCCCCCCCAAAAAACCCCATCCCGTCCCACCCCAAAGAACGGGCGCCTCCTCCCCTCCCCCCAGGTGGTGGAGTTTTGGCTCTTTTTTCTTTTTTTAACCCCTATTTTTCTTTTTTTAACCCCTATTTTTCTTTTTTTAACCCCTATTTTTCTTTTTTTAACCCCTATTTTTCTTTTTTTAACCCCTATTTTTCTTTTTTAATTATTATTATTTTTGGGGTTTTTTTTGGTTTTTTTGGTCTTGTGGGTTTTTTTTTTCGGATGGGCGGGTGAGGCCGAAGGGCGGGCTTCGGCGCCCGGATTCGGGGTAGGGTGGGGGGGGTGCGTGTCGGGTGGCCCTGATGGGGCTCCACCGTTCCTGCAGCACCCCGGATGCTTTAGAGGGGTCTGTCCCCCCATCCCCGTCATCTCGTGGGGGTCCACCACCGTCTCCATCCCTCTGGAGATGTTCCTGCCCACTTTCCACCACCCAGAGAAGGTTCTTGGGGTGTTTTCTTGACCTTAGAGGGGTCTGTCCCCCCATCCCTGTCTTCTCATGGGGGTTCACGTGATGTCTCCATCCCTCTGGAGATGTTCCTGCCCGGTTTCCACCACCCAGAGAAGGTTCTTGGGGTGTGTCTGACCCCCATCCCCGTCATCTTATGGGGATTCACCAACATCTCCACCCTTTTGGAGATGTTCCTGACCAGTTTCCACCACCCAGAGAAGGTTCTTGGGGTGTTTCCGTCACCTTAGAGGTGTCTGTTCCCCCATCCCCGTCACCTCATGGGGGTCCACCACCATCTCCATCCCTCTGGAGATGTTCCTGCCCAGCTTCCACCACCCGGCGAAGGTTCTTGGGGTGTTTTCTTGACCTTAGAGGGGTCTGTCCCCCCATCCCCGTCATTTCATGGGGGTTCACGTGACGTCTCCACCCTTTTCGAGATGTTCCTGCCCGGTTTCCACCACCCAGAGAAGGTTCTTGTGGTGTTTCCGTCACCTTGGAGGTGTCTGTCCCCCCATCCCCGTCATCTCATGGGGGTTCACCACTGTCTCCATCCCTCTGGAGATGTTCCTGCCCAGTTTCCACCACCCGGAGAAGGTTCTTGGGGTGTTTCCATGACCTTAGAGGGGTCTGTCCCCCCATCCCCGTCACCTCACGGGGGTCCACCACCATCTCCATCCCTCTGGAGATGTTCCTGCCCAGTTTCCACCACCCGGAGAAGGTTCTTGGGGTGTTTCCATGACCTTAGAGGGGTCTGTCCCCCATCCCCACCACCCCATGGGGGTCCTCGGAGCTTCTCCATCACCCCGGAGGTGCCCGTCCTGCTTGTGTCCCCCCACCCCACCATCTCCCCCTCCCCCGCACGTGTCCCACTGGTGGCTCCGGTGTCCCCCCCCCCCCGTGCCGTCCCCGAGCTTCGCCAGCGTTGACTTTGTCCTTTTTTCCTCTCCCTTTAAATCTCTATATTTTTGTCGCGCGGACGAGGGAGGGGGGGGGAGGGGGGTGGGGGGGGGGGGGTGGGGGTGGCCGCGAGGTTGAATTTTTTTTTTTTATTATTGTTATTATTGTTGTTGTTATTATTATTTTTAATTAATTATTGTTATGACGGTCGTCGCCTGCGCTGTACTCGTGAACCCCTCCCAACGTGGCCAATAAAAAGCAGCTTCCGATCGGCCCCCGTGTGTCCCCCCCCCAGTGTGTGTGTGTGTCCCCCCCCCCGTCTCTTCTTCCTCCCCCAAAGGGGGGCAGCGATTTTGGGGGGGGGGGTCCCGTGGGGCCGCAGGGGGGTCCCGGCTTCATGGGGAGCTCGGGGAGGTGGGTCAGGGCTGGTGGGGGGCTTGGGGAGAGAGGACATGGGGGGTGACGCCGTGGGTTGCGGAGCTGGGGGGTCTGGGAGCTTCAGGGGGGCATGGGGACGTGGGGACATGGAACCTGTGGGTCAGAGATCCTTGGGGACATGGAGCTTGTGGGTCAGGGAGCTTCGAGGAGAACATGGAGCCATGGGGACATGTAACCTGTGGGTCAGAGATCCTTGGGGACATGGAGCCTGTGGGTCAGGGAGCTTCGGGGGGACATGGAGCCATGGGGACATGGAACCTGTGGGTCAGAGATCCTTGGGGACATGGAGCTTGTGGGTCAGGGAGCTTCGAGGGGACATGGAGCCATGGGGACATGGAACCTGTGGGTCAGAGATCCTTGGGGACATGGAGCCTGTGGGTCAGGGAGCTTCGAGGGGACATGGAGCCATGGGGACATGGAGCCTGTGGGTCACAGGTCCTTGGGGACATGGAGCTTGTGGGTCAGGGAGCTTCGAGGGGACATGGAGCCATGGGGACATGGAACTTGTGGGTCACAGGTCCTTGGGGACATGGAGCTTGTGGGTCAGGGAGCTTCGAGGAGGACATGGAGCCATGGGGACATGGAACTTGTGGGTCACAGGTCCTTGGGGACATGGAGCTTGTGGGTCAGGGAGCTTCGAGGGGACATGGAGCCATGGGGACATGGAACTTGTGGGTCACAGGTCCTTGGGGACATGGAGCCTGTGGGTCAGGGAGCTTCAGGAGGACATGGAGCCATGGGGACATGGAGCCTGTGGGTCAGAGATCCTTGGGGACACAGAGCCCGTGGCCTCCCCCTCTGCTATGGGGTGCTATAGGGCCATATGGTGGGCTATAGGCCTATATACATTGTGATGTAGGGCCCTATGGGGTGCTATGGGGCTGTCGGGTGGCCTCTACGGCCCTATGCATTGCGCTATGGGTGCATATATGGTGCTATAGGGCCATATAGGGTATGCTATGGGGCCCTATGGGGTGCTATGGGGCCATATGGGGTGCTATGGGGCCGTCGGGTGGCCTCTAGGGCCCTACACATTGCGCTATAGGTGCATATAGGGCGCTATAGGGCCATATAGGGTATGCTATGGGGCTACACGTTGTGCTATAGGGCAATATATGGTGCACTATAGGTCCATACATCGCCCTATAGGGCCACACAGCGTGCTATGGGGCCACACGGCGCGCTACAGGGCCATAAATACCACACTATAGGTCCCTATAGGACCGTATGGCGCTATAGGGCAATATACGGTGGCTATAGGTCCGTACATCGCCCTATAGGTCCACACGGCGCCCTATAGACCCCCCCCACACCGCCCTATAGCTCCCAACGCGCTGCCCCACGGGTCCCCATACGGCGCCTCCCGCGCCCTCTGCGCATGCGCCGCCCCGGCTCCTCCCCCTCCCTCCCCGCGCCCGTCGCCCCGCCCCTTCGCTGCCATTGGCTGGCGCGTTGCCGGGGGCGTGGCGTTGCCGGGGGCGTTTCCAGGGGGGCGTGGCGTTGCTAGGGGCGTCGCCGGGGGGGGGGGCATGGCGTTGCTATGGGCGTTGCCAAGGGGGCGCGGCGTTGCCGGGGCCCGTTGCCAGGGAGCGACGGGGCCGGCCGTCAAGCGCGGCCGTGCGTCGGCCGTAAAAGGCGGCGGGGGGTGTCGCGCGCGCGTCGCGGTGCCGATTCATGGCGGCGATGGCGGCGGCCGGGCTGGTGGTGAACGGGGCGGAGGGGGCCGGGGGGCTGAAGGCGGCGGCCGGCATGTACGAGCAGCTCAAGGGCGAGTGGAGCCGCAAGAGTCCCAACCTCAGCAAGTGCGGGGAGGCCCTGGGCCGCCTCAAGGTGCGGGGGGGGGCTGAAAAAAGGCGGGGGGGGGGGGGGGGGGGTGTATCCGGGGATGAGGGAAGGCCTCGGGGCGAGGGGGGGCCTCAGGGTGAGGGGAGGCCTCGAGGCGGGGGGGGTCTGGGGGCGAGGGGAGGCCTCGGGGCTCGGGGAGGCCTCGGGGGGGCTGTCTGGGGGCTCGGGGGGGGCTCGGGGAGGCCTCGGGGGGGGGGGGGTCTGGGGACGAGGGGGGGCCTTGGGGCGAGGGGAGGCTTCGGGGGGGGGTCGGTGAGCGAGGGGAGACCTCGGGGGGGGGGTCTGGGGGCTCGGGGAGGCCTCGGGGGGGGGTCTGGGGGCTCGGGGGGGGCTCGGGGAGGCCTCGGGGGGGGGGTCTGGGGGCTCGGGTGAGGCCTCGGGGTGGGGGGGGGGGGTGTCTGGGGACGAGGGGGGCCCTTGGAGGGGGGGGGCCTCGGGGCGAGGGGAGGCCTCGGGGGGGGGTCGGTGAGCGAGGGGGGGCCTCGGGGGGGGGTTGGGGGCGAGGGGGAGGCCTCGGGGGCGGGTCTGGGGGTGAGGCGGGGGGGGAACCTCCGTAAATAGGGGGGGATGTCGCTGGGGGGGGGGGGGGGGCTCCCTATAGCCGGGGGGGGGGGGGGGGGTGGAGGTGCCGCGTCATCACCCGGAAGCTTTAATTACACCGCGGGGGGGGGGGGGGAGGGTGGGTGAGTCAGACCCCCCCCCCGGGGGCACCCCATTTCCCGCAGCTGCCTGTAAATATTAATTAAGCTCGTTCAGGCGGTGGCGGGGGGGGGTGGGGTGGGTGGTGGGGGGGGTCTGATGGTGTGTGTCGCCCCCCCCTTCCCCCCCCCCCCGCAGCTGGCCCTGCTGGAGCTCAACTTTCTGCCCACCACCGGCACCAAACTCACCAAGCAGCAGCTCATCCTGGCCCGTGAGTGGCACCTCGGGGGGGGGGGGACGGGACAGGACCGGGGTGGGGGTGGGGGGGACACACACAACCTCAACGACACCCCCCCCCCCAAAACCCACCCCCCCGTAGGTGACATCCTGGAGATCGGGGCGCAGTGGAGCATCCTGAAGAAGGACATCCCCTCCTTCGAGCGCTACATGGCCCAGCTCAAGTGCTACTACTTCGACTACAAGTGAGCCGGGGGGGGGCTACTAGCCACCTGCCTCTTCAACTAGCCAACCCCCCCCCCCCCCCCCCACAACTCCCTTTTTTTTTTAATCCCCCACCCAGGGAGGAGCTGCCGGAATCGGCCTACAAGCACCAGCTGCTGGGGTTGAACCTCCTCTTCCTGCTCTCCCAGAACCGGGTGGCCGAGTTCCACACGGAGCTGGAGCGGCTGCCGGCCAAGGAGATCCAGAGCAACGTCTACATCAAGCACCCCGTCTCCCTCGAGCAGGTTGGGGGGGGGCTGGGGGGGTCTTGGGGCAGGGGGGGGGGGGGGGGGGAGGGGGTTCTGGGAGTTGGGGGGGTGTCTTGGGGGGGTTTCGGGGAGTTTTCTTGGGTCTTGGTGGGCTTTCGGGAGGTCTCGACGGGGCTTCAGGAGGTCTGGGGGGGTCTTGGGGGGTTGTCTTGGGTCTTGGTGGGGCTTCGGGAGGTCTTGGTGGGTCATTTTGGGTCTTGGGGGGGGGGTTCCTTGGGGTTGGGGGGGGTCTTGGGGGTGTTTTGGGGGGTTCCTTGGGGTTGGGGGGGGTCTCGGGAGGTCTCGATGGGGCTTCAGGAGGTCTTGGGGGTGTTTCAGGGGGTTCCTTGGGGTTGGGGGGGGTCTTGGGGGGGTTCTGGGGCGTTCCTTGGGGTTGGGGGGGGTCTTGGGGGGGTTCTGGGGCGTTCCTTGGGGTTGGGGGGGGTCTTGGAGGGGTTTTTTGGGGTTTTCTTGGGTCTCGGTGGGCTTTCAGGAGGTCTAGACGGGGCTTCAGGAGGTCTGGGGGGGTCTTGGGGGGGGGTCTTGGGGGTGTTTCAGGGGGTTCCTTGGGGTCAGGGGGGTCTCAGGGGGGTTTCCGGGGGGGTTCCTTGGGGTTGGGGGGGGGGTTGGGGGGGTTTTTTGAGTCTTGAGGGGGGTGTGTGTGGAGTTTTCTTGGGTCTTGGGGGGCGGTTCTTGGGCGGTTCTTGGCTCTTGTTGGGGTGTGGTGGGGTTTTTGCTCTTGGGGGGGGTGTTAGGGGGCTTTTTTCGGGGGGGGGGGGGGGGGATTCCGCTGGGGGTTCGGGGTGTGACCCCCCCCCCCCCATTTTCCCGGCAGTATTTGATGGAGGGCAGCTACAACAAAGTCTTCTTGGCCAAAGGCAACATCCCGGCGGAGAGTTACACCTTCTTCATCGACATCCTGCTGGACACCATCCGGTGAGGGGTCGTGTGTCCCCCCCCCCCCCAACCCCGACCGTGTCCCCCAGTGTCCCCGTGTCACCCCCCCCCCCGTCCTCAACGTGTGTGTCCCCCCCCCCACCAAAATACCCCAGGGACGAGATCGCCGGTTGCATCGAGAAAGCCTACGAGAAGATCCTCTTCGCCGAGGCCACCCGCGTCCTCTTCTTCACCACCCCCAAGAAGATGACGGACTACGCCAAGAAGGTACCTCGGGGGTGGGGGGGGGGGGGTCCTGGGGGGGTTTTGTGGGGTTTTATTGGGTCTTGGGTGGGGGGGGGGGGGGGGTTTGGAGGGTCTCGGAGGGGTTTTGGAGGGTCTTCTTGGGTCTTGGGGGGGGGTTTCGTGGAGTTTTGTTGGGTCTCGGGGGGGTTTTGTTGGGTCTCGGGGGGGGGTTTTGGAGGGTCTTCTTGGGTCTTGGGGGGGTTTCTTGGGGTTGGGGGGGGGTCTCGGGGGGGTTTTGTTGTGTCTCGGGGGGGGTTTTGGAGGGTCTTCTTGGGTCTTGGGGGGGTTTCGTGGAGTTCTCTTGAGTCTCGGGGGGGGTTTTGGAGGGTCTCGGGGGGGGTTTGGAGGGTCTTCTTGGGTCTTGGGGGGGTTTCTTGGGGTTGGGGGGGGTCTTGGGGGGGTTTCGTGGAGTTTTCTTGAGTCTCGGGGGGTTTTGTTGGGTCTCGGGGGGGGTTTTTGGAGGGTCTCGGGGGGGTTTTGGTGGGTCTTGTTGGGTCTCGGGGGGGTTTCTTGGGGTTGGGGGGGGTCTTGGGGTTTTGTGGAGTTTTCTTGAGTCTCGGGGGGGGTTTTGGGGGGGGTTTCTTGGGGTTTGGGGGGTCTCGGAGGGGTCTTGGGGGGGTTTCTTGGGGTTTGGGGGGGTTTCTTGGGGTTTGGGGGGGTGTTGGGGGGGTTCGTGGAGTTTTCTTGGGTCTCGGGGGGTTTTGGAGGGTCTTGTTGGGTTTTGAGGGGGGTTGGAGTTGGGGGGCATCTCGGGGGGGGTCTTGGAGGGTCTTCTGGGGTTTTTCGGGGCTTGGGGGGGTCTTGGGGGTGTCGTGAAGTTTTCTTGAGTCTCGGGGGGGGGGGGTTCTTGGGTTTTTGAGGGGGGGGGGTTGGGGGGGGGGGGGGGGTCTCGGAGGGGGGTTTCCTGGCAGTTTTTTGGGCCTCCTGGCGGGTTTGTTTTGGGTTTTGGGGGGTTTCTTGGGGCGACCGACTCCCCCCAGAAGGTGCTTTGAAGGGGGAGGGGGGGGGACACACACACCCAACACCCCAAAATCCTCTTTTTTCGCCCCAATTTCGCCCCAGCGCGGTTGGGTTCTGGGGCCCAACAACTACTACGGGTTCAGCAGCCGGCAGCAGAAGGCGGAGGACGCCACCATCCCCTCCACCGAGCTGGCCAAGCAGGTCATCGAGTACGCGCGGCAACTGGAGATGATCGTGTAGTAGCCCACCCCCCCCCACCCCCCCCCCGAACCCCCCGCCTCCCTTTTTTTTTTTTTTTTTTTTGGCGATTTTCCCCCTTTTTCGGGGTCCCGGCGGCTTTGGCACCTTCAATAAAACGATGGCGGATTCCAGCAGCGGGTGCTGAGGGGGGGGGTGGCTACCGGGGGGGGGGTGTGTGGTGGCCACCGGGCAGGGGGGGGTGGCTACCGGGGTGGGGGGATGGCCACGGGGGGGGGGGGGGGGGGGGGGCGGTGGCCACGGGGGTGGTGGCCACCAGGGGGGGGGGTGGGGGGTGGCCACACAAATGGCAGACACATGGGTCATAGGTGAGGCTGGGTCCGTCCCGCCCAGTTCAGCCCCTCCCGCTCCCAGTTTGGGCTCCCTCCCACTCCCAGTTCAGCCCCTCCCGCTCCCAGTTTGGGCTCCCTCCCTCCCAGTTCAGCCCCTCCCACTCCCAGTTTGGGGTGTCCCCCTCCCAGTTCAGCCCCTCCCGCTCCCAGTTTGGGCTCCCTCCCACCCAGTTCAGCCCCTCCCACTCCCAGTTTGGGGTGTCCCCCTCCCAGTTCAGCCCCTCCCGCTCCCAGTTTGGGCTCCCTCCCTCCCAGTTCAGCCCCTCCCACTCCCAGTTTGGGGTGTCCCCCTCCCAGTTCAGCCCCTCCCACTCCCAGTTCGGAGTCCCTCCCTCCCAGTTCAGCCCCTCCTGCTCCCAGTTTGGGGTGTATTGCTCCCAGTTCGGAGTCCTTTGCTCCCAGTTCAGCCCCCCCCCCCCCCCCCCCCCCCCCCCCCCCCCCCCGACTCCCAGTTTGGAGTCCCTCACTCCCAGTTTGGGGTGTCCCCCTCCCAGTTTGGGCTCCCTCCCTTCCAGTTCACCCCCCCCCAGTTCCCAGTTTGGAGTCCCTCACTCCCAGTTCACCCCCTCCCGCTCCCAGTTTGGGGTGTCCCGCTCCCAGTTCAGCTGCCCCCAGCTCCCAGTTTGGAGTCCCTCCTTCCCAGTTCAGCCCCTCCCGCTCCCAGTTTGGGATGTCCTGCTCCCAGTTCGCCCCCTCCCGCTCCCAGTTTGGGGTGTCCCCCTCCCAGTTTGGGCTCCCTCCCTCCCAGTTCACCCCCTCCCGCTCCCAGTTTGGGGTGTCCCACTCCCAGTTCACCCCCTCCCGCTCCCAGTTTGGGATGTCCCACTCCCAGTTTGGGCTCCCTCCCTCCCTTCCAGTTCGCCACCTCCCGCTCCCAGTTTGGGCTCCCTCCCTCCCAGTTCACCCCCTCCCGCTCCCAGTTTGGAGTCCCCCGCTCCCAGTTCAGCCCCCCCCCAGCTCCCAGTTTGGAGTCCCTCGCTCCCAGTTCACCCCCTCCCCCTCCCAGTTTGGCGTCCCCCGCTCCCAGTTCAGCCCCTCCCGCTCCCAGTTTGGGATGTCCCACTCCCAGTTTGGGGTGTCCCGCTCCCAGTTCAACCCCCCCCCAGCTCCCAGTTTGGGCTCCCTTGCTCCCAGTTCCCCCCCTCCCGCTCCCAGTTTGGGCTCCCTCCCTCCCTTCCAGTTCACCCCCTCCCGGTCCCAGTTTGGGATGTCCCGCTCCCAGTTTGGGGTGTCTTGCTCCCAGTTCGGAGTCCCCCACTCCCAGTTCAGCCCCCCCCCCCGGCTCCCAGTTAGGAGTCCCTCGCTGCCAGTTCAGCCCCCCCCCGGCTCCCAGTTTGGGGTGTCCCCCTCCCAGTTTGGAGTCCCTCCCTCCCAGTTCAGCCCCTCCCGGTCCCAGTTTGGGCTCCCTCCCCTCCATTTCAACCCCTCCAGGTCCCAGTTTGGGATGTCCTGCTCCCAGTTTGGAGTCCCTCCCTCCCAGTTCGCCCCCTCCTGCTCCCAGTTCAGCCCCCCCCCCCCCGGCTCCCAGTTTGGAGTCCCTCGCTCCAAGTTCAGCCCCTCCCGGTCCCAGTTTGGGATGTCCTGCTCCCAGTTTGGGGTGTCCCGCTCCCAGTTTGGGCTCCCTCCCTCCCAGTTCAGCCCCTCCCGGTCCCAGTTTGGGATGTCCCACTCCCAGTTTGGGCTCCCTCCCTCCCAGTTCAGCCCCTCCCGGTCCCAGTTTGGGATGTCCCCCTCCCAGTTTGGGCTCCCTCCCTCCCAGTTCGCCCCCTCCCGGTCCCAGTTTGGGATGTCCCCCTCCCAGTTTGGGCTCCCTCCCTCCTAGTTCAGCCCCTCCCGCTCCCAGTTTGGGATGTCCCCCTCCCAGTTTGGGCTCCCTCCCTCCCAGTTCAGCCCCTCCCGCTCCCAGTTTGGGATGTCCCCCTCCCAGTTTGGGCTCCCTCCCTCCCAGTTCAGCCCCTCCCGCCCCCAGTGCCCCCCCCCGCCCCCGTCCCTCCCCCTCGGGCGCGGTCGCTCCATCCCGGCACAAACTTTCCTCCTCCGCCATCCCCGGCCCTTCCTCCCCCCCCCGCCTCCTCCTCCTCCTCCTCCTGCCCCCCCCCCGCCAGCCCCGGCCCCCCCCCGCCGCCAAACGGGTGGGGGGGGGTGTCCCCCAGTTCCCCCCCAGTTCCCCCCCCAGTTCGCCCAGTTGGCGATGGGGGGGCCCAACCCGCTGCTGCTGGCGCTGCTGGCGGCCGCCGCCGCCGCCCTGGAGCCGCCAACCGACCCCCCCGGTGAGGGTTTGGGGGGGGGGGGGGGGGGCGGGAAATGGGGGGGGGGGGTCCGTAATGGGGGGGGCACCCTAAAGGGCTCCCGGGGGGGTCCCAAGGTGGGGGGGGGGCGATGGGGAGGGGATGGGAGGGGTGGGGGTTGGGGGCGCCCCATGGCCGGGGGGGGGGGGGGTTGGGGGGGAACCCCCATGGCCGAGGGGGGGCCCTTCGGGAAATTGGGGGGGTCCCGGGGTGGGGGGGGGCACCCTAAAGGGCTCCGGGGGGGTCCCGGGGAGGGGGGGGGCGATGGGAAGGGGATGGGAGGGGGGGGTTTGGGGGCGCCCCATGGCCGGGGGGGGGGGTTGGGGGGGGCCCTTTTGGGGAGGGGGGGCCCTTTTGGGGTGGGGGGGGCCTTCAGGAGGGTCCTTTCGGGGGAGGGGGGGCGGCCCCTAGTTTTGGGGGGGGGGTCGGGGGGGTCGGCTGTGGGGGTGCCCGCCGTGCCTCAGTTTCCCCCAACCCCACAGCGAGGGGCGGCCCCCCCCCCCCCCCCCCCCAAAACCAAGGGGTCCGGGGGGGTGGGGGGGGGTCAGGCTGTGCGTCCCCCCCCCGCGGCCACCGCCCGTCCCCGCTGGCCAAAACATCTGGGGCTGGTTACGGGGGGGGGCGGGGGGGGGGGGAATGCGGTGTCCTGCCCCCCCCCCCCCCCCCCCGGGATGGTTTTTGGGGGGGGGGGGCAGATGCCGGGATGCCTGAAGGCTCCCGGGGGACCCGGGGGGGGGCCATGACCCCCCCCCTCCCCCCCCCCACTTCCTTTCCCACGCCCCGCCGTGCCCCCCCCCCCCCCCCCCCCCCCGGGGGACGCAGGTGGCCGCGATGGCTCAAGTGGGGGGGGGGCAGGTGGCCAACTTGGGGGGGGGCTGTCGGGGAGCGGGGGGGGTCCTGGGGGGGGGAGGTGTTGGGGGGGGGGGGCCCGGGGGGGGTGTCTTGGGGGGCTGGGGGGGGTCTCGGGGGGGGGTCCTGGGGGGCTGGGGGGGTCCTGATGGGGGTCCCAGGGTGGCGGTTGGGGGTCCCGTGGGTCTGGGGGGGTCCGGGGGGGTCCCGGGGGGGTCAGTGGGGGTCCCGTGGGTCTGGGGGGGGGTCACTGGGAGTCCGTGGGGGTCTGGGGGGGTCCGGGGGGGTTCCTCGGGGAGTCCCGTGGGTCTGGGGGGGGGTGTCAGTGGGAGTC
>CANTUZ010000014.1:7991737-8123533 GCA_947846985.1 Fratercula arctica | reverse complement strand
TGAAAACTAAGTCTGTTTCTCCTCAACACCTGAACTCTTACGAACAGTTTGTTCCCTCTTTTAGTACACAATTATTTTCACAGCATCACTTAACAGTAAGCACGCAGAAAGAGAAGACTGTGCCTTCAGGAAAAGAACAATAAACCAAGAGAATTAAGCTTTGTATAGGTGTAACATGCTCCAGAACACTTAATTTTTGTTAACTTCAAAGCCCACACTACAAGGAACTTAGGAAAAAAGCAGATGCTCATCACAAATGTACCTCGTACTTGCAGAGCGGCACTGCCTGAGAGAGATGCTACTGGGCTGCCGGGGAAACGCACCACTGAAAGCCAGAAAGAAATAAAATACCTTGGAGTACTCTGTCAAAATATCAGGAAAAACCCGGTAACATTCAGTTGCCTCTCCTTTTAAACATTTAGAACAAACATTAACCGCTTCAGTATGTCTGGTAAAACATATGCCACAGCTTTGGGCAGTTGCACATTAAACCATGCTAGTCAGTGGGTAAATTATACAATGTTAACTTTCTTTTTTAAGACTAATTCTGCATAGAAAAATCAGCGAGATAAGATATCCCTCGCCAAATAGTTTTACTTTTGAGGGGTGGGGGGGAAGTCAAATCCCCGGGGCTGCAATCCATCAGGGTACCAAAAAGCACTGGCAGACTGACGAACGCTTTTGGCCGTGCTGAACACACAGAGGAACACGGTTCTGTGGTACCTCGACTGCTACAATTGAGAACCCAAAGGCCGGCAACTAAGTGCAAAGAGAGCACAAAGTCTCATTGCTCATGACTTCGACTGCCCAGTGCTTCATCTCTGAGGACCCGCTCTAATGGGAAATTCATAGAAGGCAAGTGCTTTGAGTGAGAAATGTTTCCATTTAGGAAAATCTCTTTCCGACCGACATCAAAGTGACACGCTGCAGGTTACGGACAAAGGACATGATGAAAGCAACAACTCACCAAAAACACAGCAGGACTCACCCTAACTAGTTATGAGGCTGCTGATGCTTTGTGGAAAAGCAATTTGACCTTGATTGCTTTAGGACAGATGCCAGTATATCAGTAAGGTTTCTCGAGTCCTGCTATAAGATATCCTAAACACTCAGTGACTCAAAAGCATAAAGCTTTTATCAGGAACACAGAGCCTGCTTCTCCTGAACATCTGAAATCTTACAAACAGTTTCCTCCCTCTTTTAGGACACAATTATTTGCACGGCATCACTTAACAGCAAGCGCACAGAAAGAGAAGATTCTGCTTTCAGGACAAGAAAATGAATCCAGGGAAATAACCCTTGCATAGGTGTAACATGCTCCAGAACAGACCTCACATTATTTTTAGTGTTGTCTTAAAATATTTCATACAAAAAACTGTAGAAGGAGAGCTGACAAAGCTTTCATGTTAACTTCAAAGTCCACACTGCAAGGACCTTAGGAAAAAAGCAGACGCCCACCGCAGACCTACCTCATACTCGCAGAGCACTCTGGATCCTTTCTGGTTGTCGTGCACTGTAACCGCCCAATAGAAGGGCGACCATGGAGAAATGCTGGCTGCTGACGTTCTGCCGAGAGAGGGAAAAAAACCTTTAGCACAAAGCTGGGCAGCAACCTCAGGCTTCCTTCTTTCGTGGAGGTTTGCGAAGACTACAGCCGAGCGGAGGAAAAAGCACTTGGCACCATCTCTGGCACAGCTGTTGATACCGGCCACTAGACCTTGGCATTTTTTTGACTCGCTGGCAGCTTTAGTTTCCCCAGGGACACTTTCCCAGGCACACGCAGGTGACAGGCACAGACACCTACGGACATTTTCTCGAGCCTACGCAGAGCCTAGGTTTCCTCACCCGATGCGTCCCGATCTGAATATCTTTCCTAAAGGGTACAGCCACCCACCTGTCCTTCTAATCTGCCTCCTTGCAACAAAGCACCTGTTTTTTCCAGGCCGTTTCTCCAAACGGCCAAGATCTTTTCAAAGTGACCTTGCACCAACAAACCCACGCAGGGTCCCTCCCAGCTTTTGACTGCCCTTGGCTTTACCAGGCACACGCTCTATTCCCTCTCCCAACAGCAGAAGCACGGCACGCTCCCAGACCACAGCGCAACCCTGCGGGCGCCTGCGCACGCCCGGCTGGTTTCATGAGGAGCCCCCGCACGTCCCCCACAGCGCAGGCTGCATGCCCAAGCGCAGCTTCACCCGCACCCATTTCAGGGGATGCGCAACTCGCCATTCGCTTCCTGCCACGGCTGCTCGTCCTTCAGAAATTCTACTCGTAGCCAAGATTTTCACTACGGGTTCAAGCATTTACCTGCCTGGAATTACCAGCACTTTTACACAGGCAAGTCACTTAATTGCTCTTCTAAAATTATCCAACTGAAAGTTACAGCCCTGAAAGAGGAGGGGAAAAGACAAGGAGAGCTCAGGCAGCAAGAGAGCTCTGCAGGCTGCCACCGGCAGTCAACATTGCACTCTCTTTTTGAAAGCAAATACACACACACACAAGAGAACCCCCACAAAACACACACACACAAACCCCAGGACCTTGTCTCTTTCCCTCTCTCAGCATATTGTCTTGTCAGAGCAGGACGTGCAGACCACCTGTGTCCCGAGGACATTTGCACGCGAGGAACACGTGTCCAGAAACGGTCCAGATCTCTAAGAGTTGTGTCATTTGGGGGGGTTTCCTTATCATAACTCAGCTTCATTGACGGGCACGTTTGAGAGGAAACTCATTACCTTTTACACGTAGCCTCTCCTTGGGCAAAAAAACATCTCGGAGACTGAAAAGCAATTACGATTCAGAGCTCCCACCCACGAGGAAGCCGTGGGGACATTAAGGAAAGCAAAGAACCCACAGCAGCAACATTCAGTGAAATTTGGCTTTAATTCTGATCACGCCCTTAAGAGACCCTCCAAGTCTACACCTCAGTCCTACAACGGACGAGTCCCTCTCCAGAGGGACAAACTTTTTGTACTTAGAAGTCCTAGACTGAAGGCTCCACAGAACGTGCATTGAGCCACAGAAAAATGTGCCATCACCACTCTTAATAAAAAGAAAAGCTGAATAAAAATCAAGCGACACATCCCTTTCCATCACATTTCACTCATTACGTTTCTACCGGCATCTAGGTGCTCAAAAATTAACTGTACTGACACCACATCCTAATAAAAATTTAGTTACGCATCAAAAAAGAAAAGGCTGTTTCCGCTTTGCCCATGAAATCAGTAGGAACAAACAGAAGAGAAACACCTGACCCTAAAGAAGGGAACGGGCAACTCTCAATTTACCCAAGGTGAAAGTTCACTCTTATACCCCAAAGGAAAACACTCCAAACTGCCAAGGCACCAACTCAGGAAGGAGGCACTCTCTGTGAACTGCAGCTCCTCCTCATCAGCTTCCCTGCACGGGCAGCAAAGTTGCCTTTCCTGCAGGCTTGACGCGGACTGTCTGCAGCATCCCCAAACTCACCAGTGGGTCTCCCCGCTCCCCCAGCCCTACACGCACCATTACCTGAGCTGCAAATGGAATCAGCCGTGCAGGAGTCTCTTCCCGGGACGCAGAAGGCGACCCTGGGAAAAGAGGAGGCGAGAAATGAGCCCGTTTCTCACACCCAGCCACGGGGACCAGCCGGGGGACCCCCACCCCACCTCTGCCCTCGGGAGCAGGGCCGGGATGGACCCGCCACACAGAGAGAGGCGCCCGGCGTGGATTTCATCTTGGCCTCTCTTCCTGAGACCAAAGCCACGCAACTCCCCCTCTTTCTCAGCCCCAAAACCAGACACACAAGCCCCTTTGCCAGCCCCGGCAGCAGAAGACCTGGTCTCCAGGTGGGGCCCCAAACCGGCTCCCCCTCTCTGCTTCCTCACCGCCTCTGGCCGATGCCGAGGGGCGGGGGGAGCGCAGCCGCCCCACGGCCCGGCACCCCCACGAGCCCCCACGGCCGGTTTCGGGGAGCGCCGGGGAACTGCCGAGGGCCCGGCCCCGCGTCTGTGCGGGGCGGCACCAGCTCGGCCCGCCCGCCGCTCAATTGCCGTCGCTCCGGCTTTCATTGCTCCGGCACCGCCAACAGCGCACCCCAACCCCTCCAGGCCGAAGGGACCCCGCGGGAAGCCGGGCCCAGCCAGTCCCCTCCGACACCACAACGCCCCACTGAGACCCGCTCAGGCTCCCCGTGCCCCCCTCGGGTCCCCCCGTCTCGCCTCGGCTCCCCGCCGGCTCCCCGCCAGCTTCCCCCGCCGCCACCCGCTCACCTTCACGCGCTCCAGGTGCTTCACGACGCGCTCGCAGCGGCTCCACGGACCCGGCCGGCCCGCCCGCCGGACCCCGCTCTCTCCCCGGACCACCCCGCGCCCGCTTCCACCTGCCCGCCATTTTCCCCGCGACCCTTCCGCTTCCGGAGCGCCGCGGCCCGCCCACGCCGCGCGCCCATTGGCCATGGCCCACGCCGCTCCTGGCTATCTCAGCACCACTGGCCTTTCGCTGGCGTCAATCCCCACCGCGCACCGCCCCGGCGATCCGATCTGGCCAATCGCAGCGCGGAGAGGCGATCTGACCAATGGGAGCGCGGCGAGGCGACCCCACCAATGGGAGCGCGGCGCCCGCGCTGTGGTCGGCCCATTCTCCCGCGCATGCGCGCCAGGGCGGTTGCCATGGTGAAGACGCGCCGGCGGGGGCCGGGGCCGTTGCCATGGCGACGGGGCCCCGTGGCCGAGCAGGACGGGCTGGAGGGCGGGGGGGATTCACCAAAACACGGCTTTTTCTGCTTAAAAAACTGTAGAGATTTGTTTGCGAAAGCCCGAAATAAGCCTGGCGCACTGCCCGGCCCCCCCGCAGCGCTCCCTGGCGTCCCGAGCTTCGAGGGCGGACGGGGCTCCCGCAGCTCGGGGGCAGTGGCTGCTGCGGCTGCGCGTGGGCCAGCGCCTGCGGGGGGGACACGGCGGTGGCGGGCGGCACGGGCGGGGTCGTGATCGGGGAGACTCCGGGGGAGCTCTGGCGAGCTGGGGAGGCGCCCGGCGTCTGCGCCCGCGGGGCGTCCGCCTTCTTCCCCGCTTGCCTTCCGTGCGCTCTGGGGTAACTACCCGGCGCCGCCCGGACCCGGCTCGCCGTCGGCGCCCCGGCAGCCTGCCGCAGCGGGCGGTTTGAAGCTTCCCGCCCCGCCGGCCCCGGGCGGCCAGCGGGCAGGAGACACCCCCGCCCCGGCCGAAGGGGCTCGCTCGCCTCCCCGGTGGTCCCGGCCCGGCTCCGCCGCCGGGGGTGGGGGGCCGGCGCTGCAGTACCGCATCTTGGCCACAGGAGGGCAGCACAAGAGACAGTGCGGTGGGGCGTGGCCGCGGGCGGGCGGGAGGCGGGGCCATCGCGCATGCGCGCCTTCCACCTGCAGGAACCGTCTCCGGCCGCCGGGCGGCAGCACCCCCTTCGTTATCCCCTTCTCAGCGCTCATTAGGGTGATGAGCGGTGACCGCTCTCAGCCCGCTTTAAGCCAGCCGGGGACCTGAACCACTTACCGGGGGCGGGGCTCCCATCCCTCTACCGTGTCCGCACTTGCAGCCCAGCGCAGCGACAGCCAGCGCCTCGGCTCTAAAAAACCTGCGGAACTGGGTTTTCTGCCCCGGAACGAGCCCTGGGGACGCTGCATCGCTCTGTGCGGTGCACCAGGGCCAGGGGGGTGGTGGGGGTGTGACACCACCGAGCCCGCCGGGGAGCTGGGAGAGAGGCTGGTGCCTTGTCTACAACATAAAAAAGTCGGTTTACCCCATCACAGCCCCCTGGGGACCCTCCAGCCCCATGGAAGCCCCCCAGTGTCCCCCCAAGCTCTATCACCCCACCCGAGTCCATCACAGCCCCCTGGGGCCCCCCCCCCGAGTCCATCACAGCCCCTTGGGGACCCCTTGGCAGCTCCCTGGGGACCCCCCCCCCAGCCCCACGGCAGCCCCCCCCTGCCCCCGCCAATGGAGAAAGAAGGACAGGGGACATGGGGACAACTGGATTTATTTCTGGGGGGGGGGGGGGGGGGGCGCGGTGGGCCTAGAGCTTGGCGAAGGGGACGTCCTGGGGGCCCTTCTTCTCCATGGCTGCCTGCACCGACTTGGGGATGTCCTCGCTTTGCAGCATGGCCATGTTCCAGGTGGCCTGGGGACAAGGGACGGGGTGGCCACGGCGTGGGGATACTCTTGGGGGGGGGGGGGCGGGACACAGGACACACACAGAGCCAGGGCGGGGGGACGCTGGGAGGGGGGTGCTCACCATGTAGCGGAGGCTCTCGGGGACGGGGTGGTCGCGGGAGAAGACCAGGTTGACCTTGGTGCCCTGCACGGCCACGGGGCTGCGAGCCGCGATGGTGGCGGCCACCTCCAGGGCCGCCCGCAGCAGCGTCGCCTTGTCCGGGAACACCCGGCTGCGGGAGATGGGGCGGGGGGGATTTGCCAGCGTGTCCTCCCCCCAGCCTCCGCCGTGGGGACGTCCCTGGGGACAGGGTCCCCTCCTGGGGGAGGGGGCGGGGGGTGCCGCACCTCACCAAGCCGCAGCTCTGCGCCTCGGGGGCCATCATCTTGCGGGCGGTGAAGGCCAGCTCGTTGACCAGACTGTTGGTGGGGGGGTGGTTTGGGGTGAGACAGGGTGTCTGTCCCATCCCCCCCCCTCCCCGAGGTCCCCTCCCCTGTCCCCAACCCCCCCCCCCCCGGTGTCCCCCCCGCTCACCTCTGGCTGCCCACGATCTTGGGGAGACGCTGCAGGGTGCCCACGTCGGCCGCCAGCCCGATGTCCACCTCCTGCAGGCACGGGGACAGGCCAGGGCACACGGGAGGGGACAAGGGGGACACCCCCCCAAGGGGACGAAGGGATGTGGGAGGGGACATGGGGATGTTCGAGGAGCCCCGGGGACATCCAAGGAGCCACCAGGATACCCGAGGGGTCTTGGGGACATCCAAGGAGCCACCCAGATGCCTGAGGCTCCTCAGGGACATCCAGGGAGACACCAGGACATCTGAGGGGTCTCGGGGACATCCAAGGAGCCACAGGGACATCTGAGGGGTCTTGGAAACATCTGAGGGGTCTCGGGGACATCTGAGGGGTCTCAGGGACATCCAGGGAGCCACAGGGAGATCTGAGGGGTCTTAGGGACAAGTGAGACTCCTCAAGGACATCCAAGGAGCCATAGGAACACCTGAGGGGTCTTGGGGATATCCAAGGAACAACTGGGACATCTGAGGGGTCTTGGGGACATCTGTGGTTCCTCAGGGACATCCAAGGAGCAACCGGGGCATCTGAGGGGCCTTGGGGACATCCAAGGAGCCACAGAGATGTCTGAGGCTCCTTGGGGACATCCAAGAAGCCATCGGGACATCTGAGGGGTCTCAGGGACATCTGAGGCTGCTCAGGAATATCCAGGGAGCCACAGAGATGTCTGAGGCTCCTTGGGGACATCCAAGAAGCCATCGGGACATCTGAGGGGTCTCAGGGACATCTGAGGCTGCTCAGGAACATCCAGGGAGCCACTGGGACACCCGAGGGGTCTCAGGGACATCCAAGAAGCCATCGGAACATCTAAGGGGTCTTGGGGACATCCAAGGGGTCTTGGGGACATCCGAGGAGCCACCGGGCCCCCCAAGGGTGTCCCCCCCCCCCATACCTTGACCTGGAACCAGGCGTCCTGGGTGCAGTAGCGGATGTCGCAGGCAGAGATGAGGTCGATGCCTGCGGGGAGGAGACCCTGAGTGGGCTGGGGACAGACAGGGGACACCCCATCCCCGTCCCCTGTCCCCAACTCACCCCCGCCCACGCAAGCACCGTGCACCGCCGCAATCACTGGCTTGGGGCACTGCAGGAGAGACAGGGGGGTCAGGGAGGGGGTTTGGGGAATGGTGTGTGTCCCCCCCGGCCTCTGTATCCCCCCCCACCCCGTCCCACCTTCTCCAGCACCGAGAAGGTCTCCTGGTAGTGGCGGATCTTGCGGCGCAGGTTCCAAGCCTTCCTGGCCACGTCCTCCCCCTCCACCAGCAGCAACTCGCCACCCATCTCCACCAGGTCCAGCCCTGCCGGGGACAGTGTCACCTGCCCTGTCCCTGCCTGGGGACTTGGGATGGTGGGGGGACACAGGGCAGGATCACCCCAGCCAGGGCTGAGACACGCCCCCCAAGTCCTCCTGGTGATGCTGAGATGCCCCTGGCTGGGGCAGAGGTAGCCCCAGTCCCCCCCAGTTGGGGTAAAGGTACCCCAAATCCCCTCCAGTTGGGGTAAAGATACCCCAGATCCCCCCCGAGACAGTAAAGGTACCCCAAAATCCCTCCCAGTCAGAGTAAAGATACCCCAAATCCCCCCCTGGATGGGGTAATCTTACCCCAAATCTCCCCCCCAATGGGGGTAAAGGTACCCCAAATCCCCCCAGATGGGGTAAAGTTACACCCAAATGCCCCCTAGTTGGTGTAAAGTTACCCTCAAATCCCCCCCCCCCCAGTTGGGGTAAAGATACCTCAAATCCCCCCAGACAGAGCAAAGGTACCCCAAATTCCCCCCCATTTGGGTAAAGTTGCCCCAAATCCCTCCCCCGATGGGGTAAAGATAGCCCAAATCCCCCCAGATGGGGTTAAGTTACCCCAAATTCCCCCCCCATGGGGTAAAGGTACCCCAAAACCCCACAGATGGGTCAAAAGTACCCCCAATTTCCCACTAGCTGGGGTAAAAGTACCCCAAATTCCCCCTAGCTGAGGTAAAATTACCCCAAATCCCCCCAGACAGGGCAAAGGGACCCCAATTCCCCCCCAGATGGGACAAAGGTACCTCCAGTCTCCCTCTGGTTGGGGTAAAGTTACCCCAAATTCCCCCCCAGTTGGGGTAAAGATACCCCAAAACCTCCCAGACAGGCTAAAGGTACCCCCAGTCTCCCTCTGGTTGGGGTAAAAGTACCCCAAATTCCCCCCCGTTTGGGTGATTTACCCCAAATCCCCCCAGATGGGGCAAAGATCCCCCAAATTCCGGGGAGGGGGTGGTGTCCCAGGGGCCCCCAAACCAGCCCTCACCAGCCGTGAAGATCTTCCCGGCGCCCGAGATGATGACGGCGCGGCAGGACGGGTCCTGCCCGATGTCCTGGAAACACTCCACCATCTCCCTGCGGGGACAAGAGGGGACGGTGGGGATGAGGGGGTGCCAAGGGGGGGTCCCCAGGTGCACCCGTCCCATTCCCCCCCCCAGGTTACCTCCAGAAGGGGGGGTTCATGGCGTTCCTCTTCTCAGGGCGGTGCAGCTCCACGTGCAGGATATGCTCCCCCTCCGGCGTCACCCGCAGCGTCTCGAAGCTGCGGCCGGGCCAGGGACTCGCCGCCGCCTTCGCCGACATCAGCCGGGCTGGCAAGCGCAGTGCTGCGGCAGCCGGCCCGTCACTGGGGCACTGGGAGCCACTGGGAATCCCTGGGGAGGGGCTGGGACCCGTTGGAGAAGGGCTGGGGGCACTGGGAGCCACTGGGAAGGGACTGGGAGTCCCTGGGGAAAAGAGCTGGGGGCACTGGGAGGCACTGGCGGGGGACTGGGAGTCTTTGGAGAGGGACTGGGACCCGTTGGAAAAGAGCTGGGGGCACTGGGAGGGACTGGGAATCCGTGGGGAGGGGCTGGGACCCACTGGAGAAGGGCTGGGGGCACCGGGATGCACTGGGATGGGACTGGGAAGGGACTGGGAGTCTCTGGAGAGGGGCTGGGACCCATTGGAGAAGGACTGGGGAACTGGGATGCACTGGGAGGCACTTGGACCCATTGGAAAAGGTCTGGGAGCCCCTAGGGAGGGACTGGGATGCGCTGGGAAGGGACTGGGACCTGCTAGAGAAGGGCTAGGGGCACTGGGATGGGACTGGGAACCAGTCGAGAACGGCTGGGGGCACTGGGACCCACTGGGAGTCCCCAGGGAGGGGCTGGTGGAACTGGGATGCACTGGGGAGGGACTGGGACCTGTTGTAGAAGGGCTGGGGGAACTGGGATGCACTTGGGAGGCACTGGGACCCACTGGAGAAGGGCTGGGAGCCCCTAGAGAGGAACTGGGATGCACTGGAGAAGGACTCGGGGCACTGGGAGCCCCTAGGAAGGAACTGGGACCCACTGGAGGCAGAGGGGAAGGGCTGGGAAGCACCAGGATTGGACTGGGGATCACTGGGATACACTGGGGATAGTGGGAAAGGACTAGAAGCCACTAGAGAAGTACTGGGACATACTGGGAGCCACTGGGGGGGGGGAAAACTGAGAGTCATAGAGCAGAGTGGGGAAAAACAGGGGGCACTGGGATCCACTGGGAGGACTGGGATCCACTGGGAACACCAGGGGAGGACTGGGATCCACTGGGATCCCCAGGGATCCCCTGGGAAGGCCCCAATCCCTGGCGGGGGCGGGGGCGGACAGTGAGGGCTCGTTAACCATCAGCTCCAGGAGCCCAAGGTCAGGGGGCAGGACTCAGGCATCCGGGGGGTCAACTGGGGGGGGCCTGGGAGGGTCATATAGCAAGATTTGGGGACCCCTGGAGGAGGTATGGGAGGGTTTCAGGGGGTCTGGGGGGGCCACAGGAAGATTTGGGGGCATCTGGGGGGCCATACGAGGGTTTGGGGGGGGTCTGGGGAGGGGTCATAAGAGGATGTGGGGGGTCTGGGGGACTGCAGGAAGATTTGGGGGGGGGGTCTGTGGGGTGCATGGGGGCATCTGGAGGGGCACAGGAGAGTTTGGGGAGCCATAGGAGGGTTTGGGAGGGTCCTTACAGGCGGGGGGGGCCTCAAGGTGGGGTCTTTGGGGACCCCAGGGGTGAGGGCTGGGCTGGGAGCGCAACAAGGCCCCTCCCCCCGCCCAGGCCAACCCCCCGGGGGGGTTCTGGGAGCTCAACTGGGGTTCAAGGTCAGGCTGAAGGTCACGGGGGGGCTCTAGGCCAGGCCTGGGGGGAGGTGGGGGGGGGGGTGTCAAGGTCAGGGGGTGTCGCGGTCGGGTCCCCCCCCACTCACGTCGGCCCAGCAGCCCCCGCAGCCCCGCCGCCATCACGGTCCTCCACAGGGCGGGGAGCAGCGAGACGGCCGCCTGGAGAGCCGCCCCTTCCGGCCACGTGACCCACCACAACGAGGCCGAAGCTACTCTCCGCTTCTCCCTACCGAGGCGGAAGTGACTCCATTCCCCTTCCCTACTGAGGCGGAAGCGCCCCCCCCCCCTCCTTTTCCTACCGGGACCTGGCGTCGGGGCGGGGATTGAGGAGCCCGGTGTTGAGGCGGGGGGGATGGACAGAGCGCCCCCCTCATCCCCGGCGATAGGGACAAGGCCGCGGTTTAACACCTCCACCCTCCCTCTTTGCCCCAAATCCCCCCATTCGCCCCAAAAAGGGTGGGTGTTTTCCAAACGAGTTTATTGAAAGGCGCTGTGGGTGGGTGGAAGGGGGGACGACACGGGAACCGAGCACATGTACAACCATTCTCCTTAAAAATGGGGCGGGGGGGGTCACTACTGAACGTCAGCCTTTAAAAAAAGGGGGTTTTTTGGGGGGGAAAAAAAAAGAAAAGCGGCTGCGGGGTGGGGGGGGCGCCGGCGGGGGTCCCCGTTAGGAGGCGTGCTGGGCCGTGGAGAAGCAGAGTTTCAGCGTGTAGGGGTACGGCCCATCTGGGGGGAGAAGAGAAGAGGGTGGGCAGTTAGCGGGGCTGAGGCTTTTGGGGTGAATTGGGGGGGATTTGCGGGGTGACTCACTGGGGTTCTTCATCTGGTAGTGGTTGAGGAAGCCGAGGGTCTCCAGGGCATCGCTCTTGGAGTCCCACTCCAGCAGCCCCGAGGAGCTGCGCTCACCTGCGGGGGGGTGGCCGTCCTCAGCCCCGGGGCTGCGGCAGCTGGGACCCCCCCTGCCCTTCCCCCTTCCCCCCCGACCCCCTCCCGGGGCAGGGAGAGCCCCCCAGGAGGGGGAGAGCCCCCCAGGAGGGGCTGAGCCCTCCACTCCACAACCCCACCCCACACTTACTCTTGCCCGAGAAGACCTTGACTGAGGAGGGTCGCTTGACGCCCAGCTCGTCGCAGATCTGGAGGGGGGGGGAAAGGAGAGGGGTGAGGAGGAAGAAGGGGAAAAACAAGAGAAGGAAAAGGGAGGAGGAGAAAGAAGAAGAGAAGAAGGAAGGAGCAAGGACGAGGAAGAGAAGGAAGAGGAAGACGAGGAGAATGAAAAGGGAGAAAAGAAAAGGAAAAGTGAGGAGGAGGAAGAAAAAGAAGGAAAGAAGAAAGAAGGGGAGGAAGAAAAGAAGGGAAAGATGGGAGGAAGAAGAAAAATAAGAGAAGGAAAAGGGTGAGAAGAAGGAAGAAAAGGAAGAATGAGGAGGAGAGAGAAGAAAGGAGGAGGAGGAAGAGAAGGGAAAGGAAGAGGAGAAGAAAAAAGAAGCCGTGAGGAGAAAAAAGAAGAGAAGGAAAAGGAAGAGAAGGAAGAAAAGGAAAAACGAGGAGGAGAAACAAAAAGAGAAGGAAGAAGAGAAGGGAGGAGGAAGAAAAAGAGAAGGAAGAGACAAGGGAAGGAGAAGGAAGTGGGAGAGAAGAAGGAAAAAGATACAAAAGAGAAGAAGAAAGAAAAGAAGGAGGAAGAAGAGAGAAGAAGGAAGACAAGAAGGAAAAGGAAGAAGAAGGGAGGAGGAAGAAAAGGGAGGAGCGAGGAGAAAGAGAAGGAAAAGAAAGAAGAAAGAAAGAAGAAGAGGAAAAAGTGAATAGGATAAAGAACAAGAGGAGAAAAAGGAGGAGGAAGAAAAAGAAGGGAAAGGAAGAAGCGAGCAGAAGGAAAAGGAAAAGCAGAGGGAAGGAGGCGGTGAGGAGAAAGGAAAAAAAAGAGAAGGCAAAGGAAGAAGAGAGGAGGAAAAAGGAAAGGAAGCAGCAAGGGGGAGGAGGAAAGAGAGAAGGCAAAGGAAGAAGGGAAGAAGAGGAGGAGGAAAAGGAAGAGAAGGAAGAAAAGGCAGCAGCAAGGAGGAGGAAAACGAAGGGAGGAGGAGGAAGAAGAAGGGAGGAGGAGGAAGAAGAAGGGAGGAGGAGGAAGAAGAAGGGAGGAGGAGGAAGACGAAGGGAGGAGGAGGAAGAAGAAGGGAGGAGGAGGAAAAAGAAGGGAGGAGGAGGAAAAAGAAGGGAGGAGGAGGAAAAAGAAGGGAGGAGGAGGAAAAAGAAGGGAGGAGGAGGAAAAAGAAGGGAGGAGGAGGAAAAAGAAGGGAGGAGGGAGGAGGAAAAAAAGGAAGCGAGTATAAGGAAGAAAAGGAGGAGGAGAAAAAGGAAACGGCGAGGAGGAAAAGGAGAAGGCGGCAAAGGAAGCAGCGAGGAGGAGGAAAGGGAGAAGGCAAAGGAAGCCAGGAGGAGGACACGAAGAGGAGGTGGGTGCCCCCCCCGTACCTCGTAGAAGTTGTCCTCGGTCACCTCCAAGGGGGCGTTGAAGAAGTGGAGGACGTTGCTGGGGTGCTGGATGCGGTTCTTGGCCGCCTGCTCGGGGGTGGAGAAGCGGTTGTTGCGGGAGCCACTGAAGTCCTTGTAGCTACAGGATCCGTCCTCCAGCCCGTAGGACTGCCCGGGCATGATGGCCTGCTGCTTGGAGACGCTGCGGGGCAGGTGTGGGGCGCTCAGTGGGGCGGGCGGGGGGCTCAGTGGGGTGGGCAGGGCCGCCCCCCGACGCCCCAGACCTACCAGACATTGAGTTTCTGGCCGAACATGAAGTTGTTGTTGAGGTGGGTGATGGCCCGGTCCACGGCGTAGCCGTCAGCCATCTCCACCATGGCGGCACCCGGCTTGCTCTTCATGAACTTCACCTGGAGGGGCGGCAGGGAACCCTTGGAGACTCCACTCCCTGCCCAAAATTCCCACCTCCGGGCGCAAAACCCACCCCTCCATGCCTAAAATTCCCCCTTCCCTGCCCAAAAATCCACCCTTCTGCGTCCAGAATTCCCCCTTCCCTGCCCAAAATACCCCCACTTCCATGCCCCAAATCCACCCCTCCAAGCCCAAAATCCCCTCTTCCCTGCCCAAAAATCTAGCCCTCTGTGCCTCAAATCCCCCTGCTTCCTTACCCCAAATCCCCCCCTTCCATGCCCCAAATCCATCCCCTTTTCCTGCCCAAAAATCCCCCCTTTCCTGCCCAAAAATCCCCACCCCGTGTACCTTCTCCACGTTCCCATAGAGACAGAAGATGTTGAAGACGCGGTCGCAGTTCATCTTGGACTGGTCCAAGCCGTAGACCATGAGGACGGGGCTGTCGGCGTGGGGGCCGTACTCCGGAGGGGGCGGGGGGGGCGGGGGGTGCCCGTACTGGGGGCCATACCGGCTGGGACCCCGCCGGTGCCCCCCCACCGGGGGGCCCATCCTTCTCCCTTCGTAGTGGGGCGGTGGGGGGCCGTAGCCCTCGTCGTGGTAGTGCCCGTGGTAGCCACCGTGGGGTCCTCCTGGGCAGGGAAAGGGTTGGAGACCCCCCCCCCCCGCCCCCGGCATCACGTGCCCCCCCCTCAGCACTGTGGTTTTGTCCCCCCCGCCCCCCCCGAGCCTTACCGTACTCCGCAGGGTGGTCTCCCAGGAGTGGGGGCTGCCGCTGCCGCTTGTTGGGGTTCCCTCCTGGGTCTCCTGCAGGTGGAAGGAGAGATTAGGGGGGGTCTCAAAGGCGGGGGGGAACCGCTCCCGAGGGCGCCGGGGGCCCCTCCAGTCCCTGACGCCCCAGCTTGGCCCCCGGGGGAGGCTTTGGGGACCCCCTAGGTACCCCAGGAGGGTGACGGGGGCTGGGGGGGCGGGCGGGGAGGGGAGGGAAACTGGCTCTGAACCCCTGCGCCCCGCTCCCAACCGGGACCCCCCTGTGTCTCCGGGGATGGAGAGCCCCGGCCGGAGCGAGGAGGCGGGGGCTGATCCCAGGGTCCTACCCCCACCCCAAACCCCCCAGGGACCAGTCCTGCCCCCCACCTAAGCTAACTAGGAGGGGGGTACGGCGAGGGGAGCGCCCCACTCCGTGTCCCCGTCCTCCGGGATGCTGCTAGCTTCTACACCACCATAAAAAAATATATATGATATATATATATATATATATAAAATAAATCATAAAATTAAAAAAAAAAAATGTACAGAAAAGAAAACTAAAAATGTAAATGAAATAGTACTAAAAGTGGCAAGACATCTCCCCGCCCCGCCCAACCGGGAGAGGGAGCGGGACTTGGTACAGGCAGCGAAGCAACAGCAGGAACAGGTTCAAACGAGCCGTCACGTAACAAGGCATAAAAAAACACGCCCGGGTCCCCGTACAGCCGCTCTGCCCTTCCCTCGACACCACCGGGTTTCATACAGGTTTATTCCGAGTCGGTTACAAAGATCGAAAAGGGGCTACTTACAGCAGGGAGTACAAAGTACAAATGTCCATCATTTTTTTTTTTTTTTTTTTGCCATATAAGAATTTCGGTTATTTCTCTTACCATTGGACGCTTCAAGAGTGAGTTAGCACAGTTCTGAAAGATGGCGTCCCATCAAACATACACTGCGACCCTGCATCACATGGTTTCAGAGTCATAAACACAGGTCAAAGGCACAAAAACCGCTACAACTTTTCTTTAAAAAAAAATAATTAAAAAAAATGCTATTTTTTTTTCCAAAAAAAAATAAAAAATAAAAAATATAACGTCTCACAGCTGTTTTGTCCTCAGAAGGTACCCCGAGAGAGGACATAAAGGGGTGATAAATGAGTGTTGCTCGGTGTTTCGCGCTGTGGTGTGCTGTAAGAGAAGGGTGCTCCTGGCTCCGTGTGCGTGTCTCCTCTGTACTGGGAATGTGCCTTGGCCAGACCCCCACAGCCCCAGCTACGGGCCTCCTAGAGACCCCCGCGGGCCACTTTGTGTTCCTGGGTTTGGTGTTTGGTTTGCCTTTTTTTGTTTGGTTGGGTTTGGTTTTTTTTTTTTTGCCTTTTTTTTTTTTGTTTGGTTTGGTTTTTTTTTTTTGCCTTTTTTTTTGGTGGTGTTTTTTTTTTTTTTTTTTTTTTTTGGTTTTCTCCGCTTGGTGCTGATATGGTTGGCAGCCGAGGACTGCAGGAGAAACAGCGTTAAAGCAAAGGAACTGCCCTCCCAAACCAAACCGTGCTGCCGAGAGCAATCCTAAGGTCTTGGAGGGCCTCAGATCTACTCCGGTCTCCGGTAAGAGCGCTGCTGGCCTTGTTTTGAGGACCCTCTGGGCTGTGTTTTTCTAGTTCTGTGTACATTCGTGGGTTCGGTTTGGTCTGCTTTTGGTAAAAGTAAAGGTACGTGTCTGCTGTGGCAATGCTGCGCCTCTTTCTCTCTCTCTCTCTCTCTGTGCTGCAGATAGTCCTTGGGCCACGGTGTTGTGTCCTTGCTGTAATGAGCTCAAGCTGCTGCTTGGTTTTCTGGATGCTGCGTGTTTTCTCCAGTAAAGGTTTTCTACACTGTGTGGTGTGAGGAGTGTGCGGAGGCAGGTTTCACGGCCCATTCGGGACGTCCGCTGTAGTACGGTCCCCGGGGTTATGTGCAAATGACTGCTCGGAGCTGGGAAAGGCCACGTTACCGCAACCCGCCCCCCCCCCCCCTCCTCCCCAACCCTCCCTGCCCCCGCAATGCTTTTTCCCCTGCCCGTTTCCCCCTCCCCATGTCCCTGTCCCAGGACGCGGAGCTCTGCCCCGGCTGCCTCATGTAATGCCATCGCTTGCCTCCGAAAAGCTCTGAAAAGCCAGGGTGTCCGGCGCCTCGGCGGCTCCCCCCAGACAATCCCACCCCCTCCCCACAAAACCCCATCCCCGACACTCCCCCCACCCCATCACTCCCAGGCGCCAACACCCCGGCTTTAAACCATAAAGCGTTTGTACTTCAAACACCCCAAAACGAGTGTCGCCGAAGCTCCTCGTGCGGGGCTGAGCCTGGGCAGCCCGACACAGAGGCCATCGACAGCCACCCCAGCATCCAACTGGGAGTGGGAGACGTCCACAGGGTTTGGGGGGGGTTGGCTTTCCTCCCCCCCCCCATCTCAAGCTCAAGGGAGATGGCGTCTCTACTCTCCGGTTTTAGAGGCACCCCCCAGCCAGGCCAGGGGCCTTTCCTCGGATCCGGGAGGGTGACACAGCCCCCTTTTGGTAAATACAGTTGGGAAGACGAGGCATGCAAAGAGCCAGCAGCGGGGCAGACATTGGAAAACAATGGCACTTCCCCCCCCACCCCGCCCCGCCCCACAACAACAAACCACCAGAAACTCATGAAATATACAAAAAAAAACACCAAAAAACAATCGCGTATCGCTGGTGCAGAGACTCCCCCTCGCTTCCCGCGCCTGCCACCGATGCTCCCTGACAAGAATTGCGCAGAACGCCGCCGAGAGAGCCCCCCCGGCCATCGCCGCTCACTTATTCACCTCATTTCGCTTCCCCCCCCAGCACACCCCCAGCCCCTCTCCCCGTCCAAGCCCCGGCTGAAGACAGGGGCAGGCGAATGGCATTACATATCGCGGGTCGGAACGAGAGTGCTGCGCCCGACCATGCGCGTAGGGTACAAAGCGCTTCATTGGAGATTACCTTGTCCGCTGAGGTTGGGGTTGGTGTAGTCCCAGGTGTCCTGGTCGTTCTTGAAAACGTTCAGGCGCGTGGGCTGGGAGAAATACCGCAGAGAAGTGTCAAACCTCGGCAGCGTCACGCCAAACATCGGCGGCATCACCCCACCGAGGGACATGAGCCACCAGCAGGAACGTTTACCTTGGCGTATTCGATCTTCAGCGTGCAGCACCCGGAGTAAATGTCGGCCCCGTTGAGGGATGCCTTGGCTCGCTGGGCGCTCTGCACCGAGTCGAACGTTGGCGGCTGTTAAGGACGTTTATGCGAATCAAAAGCATTTTTAGGGTGGGTTTCGCTGTCTGGGAGGAGGGACCCCACTACGCATTGCTCCCCGAGTTGGGAAACACTTAGTTCCCTCCCTGTAGCCAGCCAGAACACAGTCGAGGCAGAGCTAAACCAAAAAACACGAGAGAGGCAGTCCCGGAAGGATATTCCACCATGGCCTGGACACCGTTTTTCCTGAAGATAACGATCCTCTGCACGGGGCCGCAGGGGTTGCAGATGGTGTAGAGCACGTCCTGCGGGACAGGAGAGGTGAGAAGCAGTGAGGACGTGGCTGAGACACTGGGTGGCCCCCCAGAACCTCCAAATCCCCCCCAAAAAACCAGGGTCGGGAGACATCCATGTGGCTGGTTCCACATTGCCAAACCCTTCAGCTTCCCCCAGCGTGTCACCCACCGTCGTGATGGAGTAGATGGGGTTGAGGATGGTGAAGAGCAGGACGTTGTTGACGCCCCTGGAATCGTCCGTGTCCCCGGGGCGGGATATCTTCTGGCTGGTGGAGTAGTTGACGAAAGCGGCGTGCCCAGCGATGTAGATCTGGTTGTCAGCCGCGTAATTAACAGCGTTGCAGGCGCCGAGAATGTCCTCGAACTCCACCAGAGCTTGTCTCTTCTTGGGCATCACCACCACATAGCTATGACAGCGAAGACTGGGGTCAGACCCACGCCGTGGTGGTGCCATGGCCACCACGCTGGTGCCACCACCACGTGAGTCCCCTCACCTGATGGGGCCAAACTCCTGCAGGGCCTCCACGAGATCGGCCTCCACGACACCATCGATCAGCCCGCGGATGTGGACCACCGGGGAGGCGGGCGTCTTGTGGGGGTCGTCGTAGTTCTCCTGGTGGGAGGGAAGGATGCGGGTTCAGTACGGCGCTTATTCCCCCCAAAAATCATGCACGTTTGGGGCGCTACCAAAAAGAAAACCCCCACCCTGGGAATCGCAGCCCACCCTCACCCTCGAGGATCCTGTCTCGGCCGTTAACAGAGGGAGCGGTTTTGAACTTGATGTGACCAAAGAGCTCCAGCACCGGGCAAAGACCCGGCACAGCCCGGCCTCCCCCAGACCCTCTGCAGACCCTCAGGGTCCAGCTCTGCCCCCCTAACAGCCGTGGCCCGACCACACCAGGCCAGATCCTGTCCCCCCACAGCCCCCTGAGGCCTCAGCCTACCCCACGTCCCCTCCAAGCAATCCTTGATCGCTCCCACGCCCTCTCCTAGCCCCCCAGACCTACCCTGTCCCTCCTTTACAGACCCCCCTCGAGACCTCAGCCTACCCCATGCCCCTCCAAGCAGTCCCTAACCCCATCCCCACATCCTCTCCTGACCCCCCAGACATACCCTGCCCCCATTTCCAGCCCTCTCAGGCCCAGCCTGCCCCTCTTTTCACCCCCCTCAAGCCCTACGCCCTCCACCATATCCAATCCCCCCTACAAGGGGCACGTTTTGCCCCCCCAGGCCCCTTCTCCCCCGCCCCCCACCCCTTCCTGCTCCTCCAGCCCTATCCAACCCTGCCAGGCCCCATCCTGCCCCCCTCAGCCCTCGTCCTGCACGCGCCCCCCCCGGGCCCTTCCTGCCCCCCAAGGCCCCCTCCTGCCCCATCCAACCCTGCCAGGCCCCACCCTGCCCCCCCAAGCCCCTTCCTGGCCCCCCATTCCCTCAGGCCCCGTCCTGGCCCCCCCCGACCCCCTTCTGCTCCTCCAGCCCCATCCAACCCTGCCAGGCCCCATCCTGGCCCCTTCCTACCCCTCAAGGGCCCCTCCTGCCCCATCCAACTCTGACAGGCCCCATCCTGCCCCCCAGGCCTCATCCTGCCCCCCCCCATCCCCTCAGGCCGCCTCCTGACCCCAGCTCGCCCCACTCGGGCTCCACCGTGCCCACCCCCCCGCCACGATGCCCACCCCCCTCGCTAAATGCCCTCCCTCCAGGCCTCCCCCCCACCCCCTCTCACCGCTCCGGCAGCACCGGGCCCGCCACCGGCCCCCCCCGGCCCGCCAGGCCCGTGAGGCGGCGGCTCCGCGTTCTCCGTCTTCTGGCGCTTAGGAGCGCGGCCGCCCTCGCCGCCCCCGCCATAGTAACGGCCCGAGCCGCCGCCGCCGCCCGCCGCCATCTTCCCCATCTCGCCCCCACGGCCGCTGCCCTCCGCGCTCTGCGGGCCCCGCCACCGCCGCCGCGACATGGCGCCTCACTCCGCCGCGCCGCCTCCGCCACGCCCCTATTGGCCCGCCCCCCCGCCACTCAAGGCGGGACTCACAGCCCATTGGCTTTCCTCCGCTAGCGTCCCCGCCCTCCGCCGCCATTGGGCCCGCCGGCCCGCCGGCCCCGCGCCCATTCGCCCGCGCTTCTGGCCGTCAGAGGCGCCGCCGCCTGCCATTGTCGGCAGTCCGCGTCCGTCCGCCCGCCCACCGAGCTGGTTGGGTGGAGCGGCTGCCTGTCTGCGCGGCGCCCTGCCCTTCTTCATGGCCCTGCACTCAGGCTCCGCCTTCGTCTACCGCCTCTCCAGATGCTCCCAGAGGGCCTTTCGGACGCGGCCCGTCAGGCTATTGGTCAAAGGCAACGCCAATCAATCACGCTGGGCTCTGATTGGTTCCTCTTATGCCCCTCGCAAGTTCTTCATCCTCTCCCGCCAGAGCAGCCCCCCACCCATTGGCTAACCCTCCCGCCTATCAACCCCGCCCCGCGCTCTGATTGGCCGCTCCCCTCAGCCTTCACTTCGGATTGGCCCGCGCGCGTTAGCGCTGGCCCCGCCCACCGCGTCCCCTCAGGTAGGGACCCCCCAGAATCGGGTAGGGAGCCCCAAACCGGGTAAGGACCCCCCCAAACGGGGCATGAACCCGCCAAAACCGGGCCTGGACCCCCCTAAACGTAGCCTGAACCCCGCAAACCGGGCAGGAACCCCCCCAAACCGGGCAGGGCGCAGTCAGGTGTCAGAAATAAAGCGTTTTATTGCGCAAATACCGGCAGGAGGCTGGAAAACGGGGGGTTCGCGGTTTCCATGGAAACACACCCCCCCCGGGTGTGCGCTGCCGGCAGGGCCGGCCCCAGCATCTCCCAGTATCCCAGTGCCACCAGTTCCCAGCCCCATCCACCCCACCCGTACCCACCCCGTAACCGGGTCCCCCCACCCTCCATTACCCCCCAGTAACCGGGGACCCCCTGCCAGTAGCCCCCACCACCACCAGTACCCCCTCATTCCTTGCCCCAGTACTGCCCAGTAACCAGGGCCCCCTCTCCCAGTATCCCCTCATTCCTGGGCCCAGTATCCCCCAGTAACTAGCCCCCCCCCCAACACACCAGTACCCCCTCATTTGTAGCCCTGGGAACCAGTCCCTGCCCCGCACCCCGTTCCCCCCCCCGAAAAGACCAGATGACACCGCTAACCTGCCTCGGCAGCCATTTAATGTCCTTTTCCCCCTGCACTATGGTGGGGGGTCCCGGCAAGCCCCCCTGCTCTCCTCCTCGCCCCCCCGTCTCTCCCCAGTGCCCCCCCCGGCCTTGCCCTCGCCCCCCCGGGCAGACTTCGCCTCGATGGCAGCGTGCTCCCTCCTCACCAGCTCCTCCAGTTCCTTCTGCAGGGACAGGAATGGGGACACTGAGCTGGGGAGGTGGTGGTGGGGGTACATGGCGGGGACAGAAGGGATGTGGAGGGCACAAGGACCCCCCCAAATTGCTGGGGGGGGTGGGAGGGCGGGAGGTACCTTCCAGCCCAGCAGCTCAGCCAGCGCCAGGCAGCCAGCGTCACACTCCCCCAGCCAGGCCACGTCCCTGCAGGGACAGGGGGACACATGGTGGGGGGGGGGGGACCCCAAAACCACCTTGGGGGGGGGGTCCCAGCCCCCCAGCACCCCCCTGGAGCATACAGACCTGGGGGTACTGGCCCCCCAGTGTCCCCCCCCAAACCCCCACAGCACCACTTAAACCTTCCCTAGTGCCCCCCCCTCCCAAATCCTCCTGTGCCCCCCATTGTCCCCCCCAAACCCGCTGCAGCCCCCTCAAACCTCCTCATTCCCTCCTAATACCCCCCCAAGCCCCTGACAGCTCTCCCAAACCCCACACAGTGACGCTCTCTTGCCCCCCAGACCTCTCAACCCCCCCTAAAACCCCCTCAAAACCCTCCAATTCCCCCCAAATGCCCCCCCAAGCCCCTGACAGCTCCCCCAAACCCCACACAGTCCCCCCCTGGTGCCCCCCCAGACCCCCCAACCCCCCCTCAAACCCTGCAGCCCTCTCAAAAGCCCCCATTCCCCCCACACACCCAACACATGCCCCCCCTAAGCCCCCGACAATCCCCCCAAACCCTCCCCCAGTTCATTCCAGCCCCCCTGTTGCCTCCCGCAGACCCCCCCCAAACCCCCCCATACCTGTAAGCCTTGTCAGAATCGAAGTCCATGCCGCAGCCGAAGCCCATGAGGGACATAAGGGGGTCACTCTGGGGGGGTTGAATGAAGGTGACAGTGGGGGGGGAACAGCAGCCACCCCCACCCAGTGCCCCCCAAACCCTTCTGCCCCCCCCCCTCCCCCCAAATACCCCCCAACGCCCTCACCTGTCCCGTCTTCTCCTTGTTGATGAGGAGCCGGGGGGTGTTGGTAGGGACCCTGTCCGCGGGGGAGAGGAGGGGATGGTCAGGGGGGGGCGGTGGGGAGTGGGGGGGCTCCGGGGGGGTTTGGGGGGGGTCCTGGGGGGGTCCGACCTGCCAACAAGGGAGGCGAAGGGCTGGACCTGCAGTGAAGTGCCCATGATGAGGAGCAGGTCGACCTTCTGGAAGTCCTGTAGGGAGAGGGGGCACGTCACTGCGGGGTGTTCCACCCTCCTCCCGAAACCCCTTCTTGGATCCGAGGTGGGGGGTGGGGGCTGCGGGGGCCCCCCCGCCCCCCCCAAAACCCACTCACTGATTTCATGAGGGTGTAGAAGCGCGAGGGCAGGTTCTCCCCAAAAAACACGATATCTGGGGGGGGGGGGCAGGGGGTGAGCGGAGGGGGGCTCCCATGCAGGGCAGGGAGGGGGAAATGGCCCCCCCTGCCCCCCCCACCCCGGTTTCTCCCCCCTCCCTCACCAGGTTTCACCACGCTCTGGCACTTCTCGCACTTAGGGACCAGGGAGGAGAAAATCCGTTCTGGAAGAGATGGGGAGGGGACAGTTCGGGGGGAACACAGAGGGACATGGGGGGGGGCACAGAGAGAGGGGACACTGTGGGGGGGGACACACAGAGAGGGGAAAAGAGGCTCCCACAAGACAGAGCCCCCCTGGACCCATCCCGTCGCCCAGCCTGGGGACTGCCCACCCCCTCCAGCCCCAGCAGTGCCCAGGGGGGGGCCCCATCCCCTGTGCCCCCCCCCCATTGACCCGCCCCTTACCCTTCATCCAGGCCAGGCCATAAGACTGGCGGCAGGAGGGCCGCAGGCAGTGGGAGGTGTAGAAGGTGCCGTGAGCCTCCACCAGCAGCTCGGGGTCCAGCCCCGCCACCCGTTCCAGTGTGTCGATATTCTGGGGGGGGGGAGGGGGCATGGGGGGGCTGAGCACCCGCCAAAACCCTGACACCCCCCCACAAACCCCAGGGGGGGCCCCACCTGGGTGTAGCAGCGCAGCAGCAGCCCCTTCACCTGCAGCAGCCGCATGAAGTAGTGACACACCGTGGGCTGGGGGGGGGAAACACACAGTTAGGGGAGGGTCAGACTCGGCGGGGCGGGGGGGCAGCCCTAGGGAGGGCTTTTTTGGGGGGGGGGGGGGGGGGGGGGGGGTGGTTGTTTTACCTTGAACTGCCCCGGGTAGAGCTCGCGGGCCAAAGCAAAGAACGGCTCGGGGTTTTGCTACGGGGAAAAGGGGGGGGCTCTCAGGGGGTGGGGGGGGCTCGGGGCCCCCCCGGGAGAACTGGGACCCCCCCCCAGAAGAACCAGGACCCCCCCAGAATGGCAATTGCGGGGGGGGTTACCTTGAAGAAGCTGATTTCGAAGATGGCCTCGGGGTAGGGCAGGTCGTAGCTCTGCAGGTTGGCGTAGAGGCCGGTGCCGGGCGAGCGGAAATCGGGGATCCCTGCGGCTGCAGGGGGGGGGACGGGGGGGGGTCTTCAGGTGTGTGCCATGTGTTCCCCCCTCCCCGGTTACTGGAACCCCCCAGTGCCCCCCCTCCCGGCACTGATAACCCCCCTCCCCAAAGCGTACTCACAGGTGGAGATGCCGGCACCCACCATGCACACCACGTTCTTACCTAAGGGGGATCGGGGAGTGAGGGGGAGCACCTCAAAACACCTCCGGCTCCCGTTAACTCCCCCCTCCCGTTAATCCCTCCTGTCCTCCCGTTAACACGCCCCTCGCCCCATTAACCTGCCCCCCCGTTAACCCCCTCCCGTGTTATTTCCATTTTACTGTTATTTCCCACACTCCCTGTTACCTCCCCCCCACCCCGTTAACGCCCCCCGCTAACCCCCCATTAGCCCCCCTTCCCTCCCATTACCCCCCGTTAACCCCCCCTCCCCATTAACCCGCCTGTTAACCCCCCCCACCGTACATCTCTCGCTCTGCAGGAACCGGCTCACTCCCTCCAGCGTCAGCTCGTCCAGCACTTTCTCCGGTTTCTCCCCCCCGAGCCCCAGCGTCCGCGACAGGAGGCTCCGCAGCAGCTCCACTGCACCGGGGGGGGTGGACGGAACACGGTCTGGCACCGGGACCACCCCCCCAACAGCCCGGTAACGGCCCCACACACACACAAATACCTACTTTCAGGGTCGCACGAAGCACCGAGCTCGGTGTCGGAGACCTGCAGGAAAGCGGAGGGGGGAGGAGAAGGATCAGCGGGTGACGGCGGCCGGCTCCCACCCCCGGTGCGGCCTAGTCACCGGTACCGCGAGGAGACACGCACCGGCAGGCACTCACCGGCGACTCCTCGTCCCGCTCGGCCTCGTCGCCGCGGTCACCAGGAACTGCGGGAGAAGCGGGGGGGGGGAATCAGCGGGAGCAGCCCCGGGGGGTCCCGCCACCCCCGGACCGACCCCGCCGCCCCCCGTTACCGTCCGGCTCCGCCATGGACGCCAGCCGCTGCCCAGGCCACACCTCCGGGCGTGCCCCGCGGCCGGCGCTGATTGGCTGACAGCTCCGCCGCGCCTCCCGGCGTGCCCCGCGGCGTGGCGCTGATTGGTCGAGAGCGCCGCGCCTCCCGGCATACACCGCGCAGACCTCCCGCACCCCCCGTGGCCGCACTTCCCGGCGTGCTCCGCGGGGAGGCGGGGCCGATTGGCCGCTTCCCCGGCGTGCCCCGGAAGTAGTGGGAGGACTACGGGTCCCGGCAGGACCCGCGCGGCCGCCATCGCCGGGCCCGGCGGGGATTTCCCGGGACGGCGGCGGCCGTGGCGGCCCCAATGGCGGCGCGGGCCTGAAGCGCGGCCCAGCCCGGGCATGGCGGCCGCGGAGGCGGCGGCGGCGCCATCTCCCGGCGAGGTGAAGCGGCCGGAGGGTGATGAGTGGTGCGACAGCGGCCTGGGCTCGCTGGGCGAGGGGCAGCTGGGCCCGCTGCCCGCCAGCCCCGGGCCCGCCAGCCCCGGCCCGGCCCTGGGGCCCGTCACGGCGGCTGTAGGCGCCGTTCGCCTGGCTGAGCCCTCTGAGGAGGAGCAGGAGGAGGTGGCGGCGGCCGTGGACCCCGCGGCCTGGCTGCGGCACGTCCTGGGCTTCCTCACCGAGGACGGCGACACGTGAGTGGGGGGGCGGGCACGGGACCCCCCCTCCAGGAGGTGGGGAAGTACTCCCGTGTCCTGCGGGGGGGACCCCGCCCCGGGGCGGCGGCGGGTTGCCCGGCGCCGGGAGGGCGCTGACAGTGTGTGTGTCCCCGTGTCCCCTTTTAACCCCCTGCCTTGTCCCCTTTTTACCCCGCGCCTTGCTCCCTTTTTACACCCCCCCGCCCCATGTCCCCTTTTTACCCCCCTGTGTCTCGTTACCACTGCCTTTGTTCCCTTCTGCACCCCCCGTGTCCCTTTCTTACCCCGTGTCCACACAGGACCCCGGGGAGGGGCAGCCCCTTCGGGGGGGGGGGGGGGGGGCAGGGGCGGCGGGACCCCCCCCATAGCGCTCTGTTTCCCCCCCCAGGGCCTTGCACTTGGCCGTGATCCACGAGCACGAGCCATTCCTGGACTCCATCCTGCAGTACACGGCCGGCACCGAGTACCTGGACCTGCAGAACGACCTGGGGCAGGTAAATTGGAGGGGGGGGGGGGGGGGGGGAAACGACACACACATAAGTTGGGGGGTGCCCCCTGGCCCCGATGGGGGGGGCATCTCCCCACACCTCCCCTGAGGGGTCCCTGTCCCCGCAGACAGCCCTGCACATTGCTGTCATCCTGGGGCTGTCGGGCTTCGTGCGGAAGCTGCGTGCGGCGGGCGCAGGGCTGGGGCTGCAGGAGCGGGGGGGGCACACGGCGCTGCACCTCGCCTGCCGGGAGGGGCGCCGGGGGTGCGCCCGCCACCTCTTGGGCACCCCCCCGGCCTCCCGCCACCCGGAGGAGCGCGCCCAGCTCGACAGTGTCAACTACGACGGTGAGGGGGGAGCTGTGGGGGGGGAATGGGGGACACTGTGGGGTGGGGGGGACACTCACTGTGACAAGGGGGGGATGCTGTAGCATGGAGGGGGCATGGCAGAGGGTGGGGGGGATGCTCACTGTGGCAAGGGGGGACGCTCACTGTGACGAGGGACACAGGGGAGCGTTGGGGGGGACAGTGTGGCATGGGGCGGACACTCACTGTGACAAGGGGGGGACACGGAGGAATGTCAGGGGGGATGCTGTAGCGTTGGGGGGGACACTGACGTGAGGGGGACATGGGGGAGGGCGGGGGGGACACTGCCGGGGCATGCTGGAGGGTGGGGGGACACTGTGGCACGAGGGGCAACACGCTGTGGAGCTGTGGGGCGGGGGACATGGCGGGGGAGCGGGGCACACACATTGTGGTGTGGGGGGGATGTGTCCGGGCTTTGGGGTGGGGGAGGGACAGGACACACTGGCACACGAGGGATGTGTCTGGACTTGGCAGGGTGGGGGGGAACAGCAAAGGGTGGGGGGCCATGGCGGAGGGTGGGGGGGGGACGCCGTGGGGGTGGGGGGGGACACCCCACAGTGACCCCCCCCGCCCCCCGCTGTCCCCATCAGGTTACACCCCCCTGCACATCGCTGTCCTGCGCAAAGACCTGGAGCTGGTGGAGCTGCTGCTCAGCGCCGGCGCCGACCTCAACAAGCCGGTGAGTGCCGCTGCCGGGGGGGGGGGGGGGGCGACGACAACACCACACACGGGGGTCCCCCCCCCCCCCTGACCCCCCCCCCCCCCCCCCAACATCGTGCGCGTGTGTCCCCAGGAGCCCAGCTGCGGCCGCAGCCCCCTGCACCTGGCGGTGGAGGCGCAGAGCCCCGAGGTGGCGGAGGCTTTGCTGCGGGCAGGGGCCGACCCGGCCGCCCGCATGTACGTGGGGTACACCCCCCTCTACAGTGCCCGCCACCGCCCCGACCCCCGCCTGCCCCCCCTCCTGCGCCGCTTCGGGGCCCCCGACGCCCCCCCCAGCCACGAGGATGAGGACAGCGACAGCCCTGATGAGAGCCTGGGTGACAACAGCGATGTGAGTGTGTGTGTCCCCCCCCCCCTCCCACACCCCAAAAACCCCTCAGCCCCTTTTATGCCCCGCTCCCAGCAGCCCCCCAGATATGGGGGTTGGGGGGCTCACCCCACTCCCAAAATTGCCCAGCAGCCCCCCCCTTCCGAAATTGAGGAGGGTTCGCCCGGTTCTTGATAACCTCTGCCCCAAATTTGAGGGGGCTCACCCTGCTCCCCACAGTCCCCCAAAATTGAGGGGCGCTTTGTCCCACTCCCAAAATTGAAGTGGGGGGGGAATGGCTCACTCTGCTCCCAGCAGCCCCCCAAAATTGAGGGGGGGGGGGGGGCTTGCCCCACTCCTGGAAGCGCCCCCCCCGCCCCCAAAATTTAGAGGGAGCTCATCCCTCCCCCTGAACCCCCCCAAAAAATCGAGGGGGGGGGCCTTGCCACACTCATGGCAGCCCCCCCAAAATAAAGGGGGGGGCTCACTCCCCTCCTGCCAGCCCCCCCCCCTCACCCCCAAAACTCTGTGTGTCTGTTTGTGTGTCGTTCCCCCCCTAGGAGGAATACGACGACATTGTCATCAACAGCGGGCGCTGCGTGGACTGACGGGGCCCCCGCCGCCCCCACCCCCCCCCAGCCACCCAGGTCTCCCCCTATTTATCCGGGGGCTCCCGCTGCCGTTGGCTGGACTTTGGGGGAGCTCCCGCTTCCCCCCACCCCACCCCCCCAAAAAAAAAACCCCTTCCCCCCTCCCCCAAGTTTCTGGTCATAGCATAGAGAATTTCTATGGGTTGTTGTAAAATAAAGCGGCCTTGGGCCACCGCGCAGTCCCTCCTCCTCCTCTTCCTTCCAGCTCGGGGGGGGGGTGTGTCACAGCCCACCCCCCCACCCCCCCCCCCAACATTCCAGTGCCCCCCAGCAGTCTCCCAGCGCCCCCCAGTTTCTCCCCTGGGTGCTGCGCTGACACGGGCTGCGACGGAGCCCGTGCACACGTGGCGGGGGGGGGGGGGGGGGGGGCGGTGCACTGAGAACACACATGTGTAAATCGCACATGCGTGTGCGAGAGCGTGGGGGGGGGGGGGAGCGCGCGTGTGCCTGTGGCTCTTGGCGTTTAAAAGTGGCATTTATTGTAGGGGGCTCGTTAACGCAGCGGCTCGTTAAGGCGCGTCCCATGTCCGTGTCCCCGTCCCCATCCTCAGGGACATCCATCTTTCTCCCTCCTTCGCATCCCGTCCGCTGCCGAGGTGTCCCCTCGCCTCCCGCTGCTTGTGAGGCCCCATGGGGACACAGGGGCCACCCTGGTGTGTCCCCATCCTGTGTGTCGTACCCCCCCCCCCCGCCGGGCTCAGGCCACCTCCTGCCCCCCCCCAGGCTGGTTGGGGCCGATGTAGCGCAGCAGTGGGGCCGGCGGCCGGGCCAGCACCTCCTGGCCCACGAGGGGCTGCAGGGCAGGGGGGACGCGGACACGGCCATCCTGGAGGGGGGGTTGAAGGGCAGGGTGAGCCCCCCGCCCCGGGCACCCTTGGGTGCCCTCCAGCACCCTGGGTGCCCCCCAATATCCCCCCCCGCCCCGGCACCCACCGGCAGCTGGTTGCACTCCAGCAGAGCAATGAGCATGCGGGAGATGGCGCAGGCGGTGCCGTTCACCTGTTGGGGGGGGGATGGACAACAGGGGGGGGGGTTAGTGGGGGGCAGAGGGGGCTCGGGGGACCCCCCCCACCCAGCACCCACCGTGTGCGCGTGGCGCAGGCGCCCGCCCCCGTCACTGTACATGATGTTCAGGCGCCGGCTCTGGTAGTCAGTGCAGTTGGAGGCGCTAGAGATCTTTTGGGGGGGGGGGGCAAAACGGGGGTTCGTAGGCATTTGGGGACACCCCCCCCACAACGGGGGGAGTCCCCCCTCCAGTTCCTCAGCAGATCCCAAACTGGGGGGGGGGATGGATGTATCCCTTCCCTGGGTCGTTTGCCCCCTCCCTTGGGATGCTACCCCCTCCCTCCCCAGGGCATTTGTCCGCCCCCCGCCCCCCCCCCCCCCCAATCCACTGGGGGATTTGTCCCCCTGCCCCCCCCCCAGGAGATTTGCCCCCATCCCCTGGGATTATTCTCCCTTCTCTGGGGGAATTTTGCCCCCCTCCCTGGGCTATTTGCCCACCCGCCCTCCCCCCCCCAGGAGATTTACCCCCCTCCCCAGGGCATTTGCTCCCCCTCCGTGGGAGATTTGCCCCATCCTTGTGGCATTTACCCCCTCTCTGGGGCATTTCTCCTGCTCCCTGGGAGATTGCTCCCCTCCCCAAGCAATTTGCAGCCCCCCCCCCCCCCCCCCCCCCCCCCGGTGATTTACCCCCCCCCCCCATTGCCCTCACCTCCCCGTATTTGCCCCGGCCAGGCATCCAGGCTTCCACGTCGAACTTGCGGTACGCGGGGAGCCCCAGCTCCTGTGTGGGCATGTCCAGGACGCTGTGGGGAGCCGGGGCAGGGGTGGGGAGAGCTGTGTCACCACGGGGAGGGGGGAATGACACACACTGGAAGGTCCCCCCCCAGTACTGACCGATAATGCAGCCCCAGCGCCGAAAATATTTCCTTCTGCAGGGCCAGGAACTCCCCCAGCAGCTCCTCGCTCTCCGTGCCCCGCTCTGCTGCTGTCACCCCGAACATCTCCACCTGTGGGGACAGGCTTGTGTGTGTCCCCCCCACTTCCTGTGTCCCCCCACCCCCCCAGCTGCCCCAGTACCTTGGTGAACTGGTGGACGCGGTAGAGCCCCCAGGGCTCCCGCCCTGTGTCGGTCTCAGGCCGGTAGCAGGTGCTGGAGCAGACGACCCTTGGGGGGAGGTTGGGGGGGGGGGGGGGGTAAAAAGGAGTGAGGACCCCCCCCAGACACCTGGGTCCCTCCTGGTGGGGGGTCCCCACGGTGCCCCCCCCGCCCAGGAGCTTCCATCCCCACCTCTTCCCCCACAGAGCCTTCCTTGCCCCAGGGGCCCTCCTCTTCCCCCGCATCCAAAGCCTTCCTCACCCCAGGACCTTCCTCTTCCCCCCCATCCAAAGCCTTCCTCACCCCGGGACCCTCCTCTTCCCCCCCCCCCAAGGCCTTCCTCACCCCCCCAGGGCCCCCGTTACCTGATGGGCAGATCCTGCAGCTGCACGGCGTGGTCCATGAAGTACCCTGGGGTGCAGGGATGGGCTGTGGGCGGGGGGGTGGGGCACGCAGTGGGGCTCCTGGGGGCCCCCACCACCCGATTGCACAGACCCCGTTTCCCCCCCAGTTTGGCCCTGTTTCCCCTCACCTGCGATGCCCACCTCGGAGGTGCCGGCCAGGCACAGGTCCTCGAAGCGCGAGGGGTCGATGTTGTAGACAGGCGAGGGGGTGGCGTTGGGCTGCATCCCGCAGCCCTCCTGCCGGGGCGGGGGGGGTCACAGAGCTGGCCCAGGGATGGGGGTGGGGGGGGGAACGGGGGGTGGCACTCACAAAGACGGCGCCTCGCAGCAGGTCGGGGACTGTCATGGGCAGGAAGCCCTGGGGGAAAAGGGGTGTCAAGGGAGAGGGGGGGCAGGGGACCCCCCTGACCCTCCTAATACCCCCCCAGACCCTTCTGGAAACCCCTGGACCCCCCCCCCCCAAAAGCCTCCTGCCCCCCTGGGAACCCCCCCTGACCTTCCTGCCCTCCCCAGGAACCCCCCCAGACCTTCCTGACCACCCCTGGAGCCCTCCTAAGAACCCTCAGGACCCCCCCAGGTCCCCTGAGAACCCCCCCAGACCCTCCTGGACCCCCCCAGGACCCTCCTGTCCCCTCCCAGAACCCCCCCCCAGACCCTCGTGCCCCCCCAGGAACCCCCCCAGAGCCCTCCTAAAACCCCTCAGGACCCCCTCCAAGACCCTCCTTGACCCCCCCTGACCCCCATGAACCCCCCCCAGGCTCCCTGAGAACCTCCCTAGACCCTCCTGGACCCCCCAGGACTCTCCCACGACCCTCCTGTCCCCTCCCAGAACCCCCCCCCAGACCCTCCTGTCCCCCCAGGAACCCCCCCCAGACACTCCTGACACCCCCAGGGCCCTCCTAAGAACCCTCAGGACCCCCCCATGACCCTCCTGGACCCCCACAGGACCTTCCTGTTGCCTCCCAGAACCCCCCCCAGACCCTCCCGTCCCCCCAGGAACCCCCCCCAGAACCTCCTCCTCCTCCAGGAACCCCCCCAGGCACTCCTGACACCCCCAGAGCCCTCCTAAGAACCCTCAGGACCCCCCCGAGACCCTCCTGGACCCCCCCAGGTCCCCTGAGAACCCCCCCCAGACCCTCGTGCCCCCCCAGGAACCCCCCCAGAGCCCTCCTAAGACCCCTCAGGACCGCCCCCCCAAGACACTCCTTGACCCCCCCTGACCCCCATGAACCCCCCCCAGGCTCCCTGAGAACCTCCCTAGACCCTCCTGGACCCCCCAGGACCCTCCTGTCCCCTCCCAGAACCCCCCCCAGACCATCCTCCTCCCCCAGGAACCCCCCCCAAACACTCCTGACCCCCCCAGAGCCCTCCTAAGAACCCTCAGGACTCCCCCGAGACCCTCCTGGACCCCTCCAGGACCTTCCTGTCGCCTCCCAGAACCCCCCCCAGACCCTCGTGCCCCCTGCCAGAGCCCCCGTAAGAACCCTCAGGACCCCCCATAGACCTTCCTGGACCCCCCCAGAGCCTTCTGCCCCCCCCAGCTCCGCCCCCCCCCCCCCCCCCGTACCTTGGGCAGCAGCTTGGCCATGGTGAAGCGCACAAGTGCGTGCTGCAGCAGCGCGCCGGCCCCGCACAGGTAGTAGGAGCGGTGCCCCGAGACGTGCGACAGCCGCCTGTGTCACCACACCCACGCGTGTGTCACAGGACACGCGCACACACACACACGTGTGACGCCCGGGCGTCCCCGTCCCCATTCCCCCCCCCCCTCCTCCCCCCAGCACCCGCGGGCGCTCACCGCTGGCGGATGATGTCCAGCCCCTCGCCCAGCTCCAGGTGTCCCTTCGGCTTGAAGTCAAATGCTGCAGGGACAGATGGGTGAGGAGCCTTCCTCACCCCAGGGGTCTTCCTCGTCCTGGGGACCCTCCTCTTCCCCCCCTCAAAGCCTTCCTCACCCCCAGGACCCTCCTCTTCTCCCCCAAAGCCTTCCTCCCTCCAGGCACCCTAATCTTCCTCCCCAAAGCCACATTCTCCCCAGGGACCTTCCTCTTTGTCACTCTGGGAACCCTAATCTTTCCCCCCAAAGCCTTCCTCACCCCCAGGGAGCCTCCTCTTCCCCTCCAAAGTCTTCCTCACCCCGAGAACCCTCTTCTTCCCCCCTCTAGAGCCTTCCTCCCTTCCCCCGGCTACCCTCCTCACTTCCTCCAGAAATCCCCATCCCTTGGAGGAACCTTCCTCCTCCCCCCCCCCTTTTAGCCTCTCGCAGCCCCAGGGAACCCCCCCCCCACCCCAGATCCCCGCAGGGAAACTGAGGCACGCGCACACACACACACCCCCCAACTACCTGGCTTCTCTCCCACCACCTCCAGCACGCGGGCCTGGCTCTCATCCCCGACGGGCTGGGGGAAGACGGGGGTGTCGGGGGGAGGTGAGGGGACACTGTGACCCCCCGCTTCCATGCTGCGTGTGTCGTTTCCCCCCTCCCCCCCACTCACCGCCTCGGGGTGGGTGCGGTTGGGCAGCTGCAGGGCTTTGAGGTAGAAGCGCTCTTCCAGCTCGGCCTCCTTGGCCAGCAGCGCCTGCAGCTCCTCCCGGATCCGGCGGCCACGGGCCCGCAGCGCCGTGTAAGCAGGGAGCTACAGGGACAGGGGGCTGGGGACACTGCAGGGGTGGGGGGGGGGTACGACACCCCCCACGTCCCTCCCCACCGCCCCCCACAGGGTCCCTACCGCCTCCACCGTCTCCTTGTTGTGGGCTGCCTGCGGGGAACACGGGGGAGGGAGTGAGTGGGGGGACGCGAGGACCCTGGGTGGGTGGCAGGGGATCCCGGGGGGGTGACGGGGGTCCCGGGGTGGTGTCTCACCATCAGGGTCCGCACGCCCTGGGCCACTTGCCCCTTCTCGGCCTCCAGGCGGGCGATGGTGGCCCGCACCTCCCCAAGCCGGGTCCAGGTCTGCACCTGGGGGGGGGGGGGGGGGCGTGGCTGTCGGGTTGGTCACGCCCCCTCCTGCCTATGAGCCCCACCCACCCCGAAAAAGCCCCTCCCCAGGTCAGGTAAAACCCGCCCACCCCATCAGACCCCGCCCACCCGTGACAAGCCACGCCCACCCATGACAGGCCACGCCCCTTTCCCCAGCCCCACCGGCCACGCCCACCCCAGCAGGCCACGCCCGACTCCAGCAGACTCCGGCCCCCTCAGCCAATCCCCAGGCTCGCTGTCAGCCCCGAGGCCCCGCCTCTGTCCTTTAGCCCCGCCCACAAGTGGTCCCGCCCTTTCCTCCCATGGTCACGCCCCTTCGCCCCCTTGTGGCCCCGCCTCCGCCCACCCCGATGGACCGCACCCCCCTCCTCGTGGCCCCGCCCCCTCCCCTGCCCCCGCCCCTTCCCAGTCCCCGGGGTCGACGGACCCCGCCCCCTCCCTCAGGCCCCGCCCACCCGCCGTAGGCCCCGCCCCGCTCACGATGTGCCGCAGGTCGCCGCCGCGCAGCGGCCCCCGCCGCCGCTCCAGCTCGGCCTCGCTCAGTGCCGCCACCTCCAGCCGCGGCCGCGCGCTCCGCCCCTCCCGCACGTGCTCGTACAGGCGGCTCCGCCCCGGCCACGCCCCGGTCCCGGTCCCGCCCCCCGCCGCCCGCCATCCCCCCCGCCCCGCCGCCCGCCGCGCCGCCGCCAGCGCCCTGGGCGCCGCCATCTTGGAACGCCCGGCGCGAGGGGTGACGGGAGTCACGTGGCGGAAGGGGCGGGGCGCACAGCGTTGTGGCCACGCCTCCTCCCCCTCCCGCCGCCTGTCCCCAATTAGCCCCCGCAGTGTCCCCAGCTGCCCCCCCCCCGTGCCCCTAGGACCCCCCCCAGTGTCCTCAGCTTCCCCTCCCCTCTCCCCAGCCCCGCCCCCTCGTGTCCCCAGTTCTCCCCACACCCGTGTCCCTAGGACTCCTCCCAGTGCCCCCAGGTCCTCCCATATCCCTTCCCAGTGACCCCAGTCCCACCCCCACTGCCTCCAGGCCCCCTCAGGGCCCTTCCCAGTGTCCCCAGCACCCTCCAGTATCCCCAGGCCCCCTCAGACTCCTGTCCGGCGCCCCCAGGTCCATCCCCAGCTCCTCCCAAGCCGCTCCAGTGTGTGCAGCTCCGCCCCCCCCACCCCCAGTGCCCCGCAGCTCCCCCAACGCCACTCCACAGCATCTCCCACACAGCGACAGCCTTTAATGGGTGCAGCGAAGGAAAACAGGGGGACCACCAGCGCAGCGTCCCCCCACGGAGAGGGCCCCATCCCTGCCCCTCCCCCCTCACTTCTTCTTTTTCTGGACGTGGGCACAGTCATACTTGCCCCGCACGATGGTGAGCTTTACCCCCGGCAAGTCCTGGGTGCGCCCGCCCTGCACCAGCACGACGTGGTGCTCCTGCAGGCTGTGGCCCTCCCCGGGGATGAAGCACACCACCTCCTTCCCCGTACTCAGCCGCACCCGGGCGCACTTGCGGTTGGCCGAGTTAGGCTTCTTGGGCTTGCGGATCAGGTTCTTGATCACCACCCCTTTGATCTGGGGGCGGCCGAAGGTGGCCCCCAACTTGGTGGGGGGCGGCTTGGGCCGGCCCTGCCGGTGCATCTGGTTGAGAGTGGCCATGCCGGCGGCCGGTGGCGGGCAGAGCGGGGCGGCGGCGGGCGGGAGAGCCGCGGTACCTGCAAGGGAGGACGGAGAGAGGGGTGAGCGGCGGCGGGGAGGCGGAGAAGAGCCAGGGAACCAGGGGAGGAGAGGGGAGAGGGGGTACGTACCGCAGCGGCCCAGCGAGGCCGCGGCCCTCAGCAGAGCGCGGAGCGGCATCCGACGGGCCGGCAGCACCGCGACCGGCGGGGCCTGAGGAGGAAACACCCGGTTAGAGCCTCCCCACCCCACCGGGGGCCTCTGTCCCGCACCGGAGACCAGCGAGGAGAGCGCCCGCACCACCCTCACCTTACACCGCCGCCATCTTAGCGCGCCACCACCCCCTTCGCTGCCGCCCTTTCCGCCGCGCCGCGCTTCGATTGGACAGTGGGGGCGCCAATCTCCCGCTTTCAGCTCTCTGATTGGCCACACTCCCTTTAAGCCCGCCCTGACCGCCGCCACAGCTCCTACGGGTGCGCCGCGGGGTCAAAAGATGCGCCTTCCCCGACCGAGGCCACGCCCCCGTGCGAGACCACGCCCTCTCCACACGAGGCCTCGCCTTCTCCGCGTGAGACCACGGCCCGGACCCGAGGCCCCGCCCCAGTCCCCGCCCTCCCGCCATAGGTCCCGCCCAGAGGGGGCGGAGCCTGTTGCCGGGGGAACGCGGGCAGGGCGGGTGCCCGGATGCGGCTCGATCGCAACATGGCGGCGGCCGAGTGAGGGGAGGGGAGCGGCAGCCGCCGGGCTCTTCGTGAGGGGTGAGCTGGCGGGGGGGCGAGGGGGATGTGGAGGGGTCTGAGGGGAAGGGGGGACTGGAGTGGGGTACGGGGCGGGGCCGGGGGAAGGAGGTTTGAGGGCCTGAGCGGGGGCTGAGAGGAACTGGGGAGGCCTGAGAGGAGTTGGGGGCCCTGGGAGGAGCTGGGGGGGGGAGGGTCCTGAGAGAGAGGAGCTGGGGGTTTGTGAGAGGAACTGGGTGGTTCTGAGAGGAGCTGGGGGGGGGATCGTGAGAGGAGTTGAGGGGGTCGTGAGAGGAGCTGGGGGGGGGTCCTGAGAGAGAGGAGCTGGGGGGTCGTGAGAGGAACTGGGTGGTCCTGAGAGGGGTTGAGGGGTCATGAGAGGAGCTGGGGGGTTCTGAGGGAACTGGGTGGGCCTGGAGGGGGAGTAAAGGTGTTGGGGGCTATGGGGAGGGAAGTGCTGAGACAGTGGGGGGTTCTGGGGGGGCCTGAGGGGAAAGGGAGGGGGGTGTTGGCTGTGAGGGGCTCAGTGGGGCAGGGGGAAGGGGGTGTGAAGGATTGAGGGGGGGGAGAGGCTGGGGGAGCCCTGGGGCAGAGGATGTGGGGGTGAGGGATGTGGTAGGGTGTGGGGAGGGGGAGAAGAGGAGGGTTAGAGAGCATGGAGCTGGGTTTGGGGGAGATCCTGAGGAGCTGGGGGGTCTCAGGGAAAGCGGAGAAACTGGGGAGGGGGATGTGGGACCTGCCCAAAGCCTCGGGGCTGGGGGGGAGCCCTGGAATGCGGGGCGAGGCAGGAGGGGTGCAGGCAGCAGGCGGGGAGGCCGACGGAAGGGTAGGGATAGGGCCCTGCCTTCCTCTGAACACTCCCTGGCCTAAAAATAGGGTGAAATTGTGGGTTACGGGGTGTTTGAGGTCCGGAGCCTCATGGAAATCTCTTGTTCTCCTGCAGATCTTCCACCGGAGGATCCCGGCATGCTCAGCTGAGTTGGAGAAGAGTTTTCCCTTCCTGGCAGGTAGGAAACGGAGACAAGACGGTTTGCTTGGAGGAGCCCGTTGTCCTCGGGGGCTCCCATGGCCACGCGTTGCTCGTCAGAAGCCTCTTTTTCTGCCCCTGCGCTTTGAGGGCCGATAGCGGAGAAGGGTCTTTCCCAGCCAGGCTGTGCCTTATGCTCTTCGCCGAGCGCAGGAGGGAGGGCAATGGGGAGAACCACCATCGTCGTCACTATTAGGTGCTCATAAAAAGCCCCCTTCGTCTCTCTGGGGTGTGGAAATCGGATCAACCCCCTCCCCACGTGCTTGCCGACACACTGGGGTCCAGCTGGGTGGCAGCGGGTGGCTGGAAGCACTGAGAAACATCCAAGAATTGTCTTTTCTGGTGTCTTTTATCTGCGTTCTCGGTTCCGGGGCGTGGGGGGGGAGGTTTATACATCCATCAGCATTGGCAGGGTGCTTTTCTCCTCATTAGCCAGGCGAGTTAACAGTCGGTTGAGCTGCAGAGCCCCGGGGTAGATTTTTTCCAGCATTTCATGAGACTTTGGGCCGGGCGTTTGGAGAGAGACAGGTGCCAGCATCCCTGGGGACTGCTGTAACTCTGTCTCACACTAAACCCCTTGAAAAGGGGGTTTTGCCCCAGTTTTGCCCCATACGGAGCAGGGCAAGAATAGAAATCGCCGTCTCCGAACTCCTGGGTGAGCTGTTAGCGGGGACTCAACAGGCGGGAGCACAAAGCAGTGTGTGCCCAACGCGGGTATGCTTTTTGGGTTGGGAAACTGCTAATTTGTGTAACCCGTTTCCCTCTGCTCACGAGTTCGCTCAACTGAGTGTACCCACAGCTGGAGGTGATTGCCCCGCGCTTCATTTTCTGCGCATTCCCAGCACCGGTGGTGCTTTGTTTGTGGAAGGGAAAAGAGAACGAAACGAGAAGAGTTTTCAGTTGCGTTTTGCCTGTGATTTTACCGAGTTTGGCAACGATTAAGAGGGTGGCCCGCAGGGCTGCGGACAGGCTCCGGCAATGCCCGAGGTGGTGGGCGCCTAAATAACTGCAAGTTGGAGTTTATTGAGAACACCCAGCTGTGGAGAAGATGCAGCTGACCTTGGGAGAGCTGTGGAAACACACCCGAAAGAAGGGAGAAAAAAAAAAAAAAAAAAAAAAAGGTGGTTTTAAATAAAACCCCAAAGTTTGAACAGCGGCCAAAGAATTAGCTGCTGGCTGCCAGCACAAACATTAACTAATCCTGGCAGCCTTTTAAGGCAAGTCTTGTTAGTTCTGGTTAAGAAAGAAACCTGTTGGATGGATGGATGGTCCCCGGCGCAGGTTGAGGGAGGTTTTCTGGGAGCTGCGGGTAAATGCCACGTAGGAACGGGACCAAGGAAGGTGGTACCCGGCGGGGGCGTGACGTGAGGCTGCGAGAATCCACGGAGTCGGCTTCCAACCTTCGGAAAGGTTCCTTGGAACCCTCCCGGCTCTGCTGAGGAGTCACTGCTGCGATTCCCAACTAAAGGTAATTAACTGGAAGGTGTTTGGGCATTGAAAATAGCGGCAGAAGTTTCCAGGGAAGATGCCAATGGGATAATGATGGCTCGGGCTGCCTTTCCCCTCGCTGAGTGGAAACTCCTGTGCCATTCCCAGATGTTTTCCAGATACGGATTATCTTTATTTGTGCTTGCGGAGGTGACATTTACGTTCCCGGTGTTTATCAAACCTGCCAGAAGGAAGCCGCCTCTATAAAAATAAATAAAATCGCAAGGTTTTGCTCCCAACCATTCCGTGCACTTCGTTGCGGGGTTGGTGACTCGTTTATGGGTGCGTGGGCTCCGCGAGCCGTGGGTTTACCCGGCCAGCTCCAATCTCGTCAGCGACGTCTCGTTAATTGCCGCCTACCTGGCTGGGGATGAGCCTGGAACCTGGACATCACGGGCTCAGGAGCTGTCGGAGGAGATTGGCTTGGGAAGGGGCAAGGTTTGGGATGAGGCAGCTCCGGTGTGGAACCTCCCTGTGATCCGCTTTTTCCTCTTCCAGCCTCGGCTCCTCCGCGCTTGACTTTTCCAAGGAGAATAATTTAGGCATTTGTGGGTGGTCAGCAGCGGGGGTGGACGCGTAATTCTGCATCACCGCTGGCGGTTACAGCTTACGTGGAGCCAATTTTGGCACTGCCAGAGAAGAAACGGTTCTCTCTGAACGTCCACAGGATGTTTTCCAGCTCCCGCGGGGGACCCACACGCCGCCGTGCTCCCGTCCTGGCTTGGAAAAGAGCCGCTTTTATCACACCGCACACTTTTTTCCCCAATTCCAGAGGGATTTCCCAACCGCGATGTCCTTTTCCCAGCCAAAACAAGCGTCTGGATAACGAAGTGCCCGCGGGTCCTGGCTCCCCAGCAAGATCCCTCGGCGGGAAGGACGCATCCCCCGAAGTCCCGCCCGGCGCAGGGAGAAATCCCAGGGACCTTTTCACGCCTTTCCTGCAGCCTAATTACAGCCGCATCATTTTTTATTTAATAAAAACTGATTTTTCCTGAGCTTAGGGGAGGGATATTTGCCGTCTGCCTCACAAGTCCGGCCCCGGTATGTTTAGTGTTTGGGCGGCACCGGCGCAGCTCACCATCCCGAACTGTCTTCCTGGTTTCCTCAATTTTGATTAATTGGCAAGTGGATATTTTTATTTTTTTTTATATTTTTTTTAACTCTTCAGCCCCTCACGCGCTCTTCCAGCAGCTTTAAACCAAACCCTTCCAAGCTCCTTCTCCCCGAGTAAATGATGTGGGGTGTGAGTTTCTCACTCGGTTTTCGGGTGCTTGCGTTGCAGGCAGAGGATGTTTAACGATGGTTTTTCTCTAATAAAGTTGGACTTCATGAAAGCGTAATTCTTTTGAACCCTGCTTGCTCTGCTCTTCCTTTCCCCATGTCGTGCACTTACACGGTGCAAATAAGCTATAATGTCTGCAAATGACGTAAGGGGCTAATTAAAGGTTTTACGCGACTAATAAGCTTGCACTTTAATTAGCACCAAATGGTAATCACTTGCCGAAATATAAATTGACTTCTGGGCTGCCTGTTACGGGAGCATTCAGCCCACTCTGTTGGAAACGGGGCGTGGGGGGTGCTCTGCCTCCCGTCCTGGCTTCGTTAACCCCAGAGTTAACGAGCTGTTGCTAAAGACAGAACCTCAGTGTTTCACCTTCTCGATGTGCGGGGTGCTCCCCTCCGAGCAGGCGGCATCAAATCGGGTCGTTAACATCTCTTGGCCTAACAAAGCGGGGAGAATCAGCCGGCGCCGTAGCTGCTCCCAGCTTTTATTTCCCATTTTTCCGAGGCCAGGCTGCAGGAATCCGCACGTTGCGCGAATGTGATGGTGTTTTTACCCTCATTTAATGCCACATCGGGGCCTTTCCAGCAGTCGGAGAGGGAGCTGAGCGCCCATCGCTTTTGAAATACCCCCCGAAACAGCCTCGTGACGTCCGTGTCTCATCCCGCCGGAGCCCCCCGGCTCATTTAGAGCGCATGTAATTAACGCCCGGTGCAGGGGGAAGAGCCGGAGATGGCCGTGTCAGTCCCGGCTCGCATTCTTGGCGTGCCTCGCTCCCCTCACCCGCCGGCTCCTGCCTCGGAGGAAGCCCTGGGCTGTAAAAACTAAAGCCACAAATCGGTGCTCCGTGGAGCGTGTTTGGGTCCGGTGGCATCAGAGAATTGTGCCACACGGTTGCCGTCCACTGTGACGGGAGCGCAGCTGTCCCCAGCGAGGACACGGAGGTACGCGAGGGGTCTGACGAGCCTCATCTCGTTAACCCCGGAGGGGAGGCCCTGGGTTTTGTGCGTGTGTTTGTGTGGGGTGGTTTTTTCCCCCTTTTTTCCTCCCTGAAACAAATACTTCAGCTGATTAAAATGTTCTTCCCTTACAAAGTGACTCTTTTTTTTTTTTTTTTTTAAATTTTGAGAGCAGGCTCCTGCAGAATAGCGGCTGCGGCGGGAGGGGGATTTAACGAGAGCTCAGGTAGGGTCCTGGCGCTTCCTAACAGCCTTTGGCTAATGAGGAGCAGCCCAGTAATGTGGCACCCCAGCTTTGGGGTCCTGCTGCTGGCGGTGGCACTGAGAAATCCCCCTCCCCTTTTCTCTGCTGCCTTCCCCCCTCTCCCCGGGAGCATCCGCGGTGTCAGAAGAGCGGCCAGAAATTAGTGCTTTAACGAGTTTCCCTTGCAGTGGGGCAAGGGGGACGTTGGAGGTTGGGGACCCCAGTGGTCCCCGCTCGGCTCGTGCAGAGACCCCTCTGCCCTTGGAGCAGGGAGGGAGCCAGAAGAGCCTGCCCACCCCTTGTCTTTTTTGCTCAATAAGGATTTTTAAGCCCAAACGGTGTTTAATCCGCTGCCAGGTTGCATTAAAATCATCATTACAAGCCATTCCCCTCCAAGGCCGCTGGGACGGCGAGATGAGTTGGGCGTAAATGGAAGGGACTTTGGCTTCCCGGGTGCTTGTTTGTGCTCTGAAGCTTTTCCGTCACCTCTCGACCCGCTCCCTCCCCATGCGGATTAACGCCCTTTCGCTGCTGCTGGGGTTATCTGGTTTCGGTAATTAATAATAGAATGAAAACGATGCGGTCTCAGCTTCTCCCTCTTGCACGGCCTCTCCTCCAGCAGGGGTTAGGGAACCCCAGCCTGCATTTCGGGGTGCGGGATATGCTTCCATCCTCCGGGAAGGAGCCCCGAGAGGTAAATGGGGAAGCGCGGTGGCTGCCAGCCTGCTGAAGGCTAATCGGGTTCTGTCACAAGCCCATGGTCGAGCCTGTACTTGCTTTTCTTGTTTCTTTTTTTGGGTTTTTTTTTTTTTTTTTTTTTTTTTTTTTTTTTCATTTTATCCATTGCTGAAGAGCCGGCGCATCGGAATTAATTACATGGGGGGAACCTTGGACGGTTTTGTTTACTTCCCTGGTGGCTTAACGCCTCGTTAAGCCATCGGAATAAAGATATCAGCCACAGATCCAGTTCCTCCCCTCCACCCTTGGCCAAAGGGATCTGCTGTGCGTGGAGGAACCTGTTTGTCCTGGCCGGGATAGGTGGGAGGAGAAGATGCCAGATATAAACCGGGAGACACTTTCTTCCTTTTTTTTTTTCTTTTTAAATTTGGAACTTCCTCTGGAAATTGCACTCCCGGGTTTGGTTAACCCCGCCGCCAGTGTGGAGTTGCAGATACAATAGCTCCTCGGCTGATATTCCTCATCCCCTGTGCCAAAACAGTCCGTATTTCCCAAGTTTTCCACACTGCTGCTGCTCCCGGAACAGATATCCCAAAAACGCCGTGCGATTTGCATTTCTTGTGCTGAAATGGTGCCCTTTTAATTAAAAATCCCTGCTTTCTACGTTGTCGGGTATGTAGTAGGATGGAGTTTCCTTCAGTTTGGATCTTTTTGGCTGGATTTTGCTCCAGGGTCGTTGCTGCCGCCGCTGCCATTGAAAAAGTGATGGTTTCGCCCGCCGCCGCTTCGCTGGCTGGCTCCCTCGTTAATCGCGGCGCTAATTATTTTCTGTGGTGCCCTGGGGTGCAGTCCTCTCGCCCTTCCCACGGCAGGCGGGCACCGGAGCAGTGATTACGCGAAGGAAGAACTTCCAAGCTCAGGGAAACGCTGTTTGTGGGGAAAGCGGAGGTTAATAAGCGGAGTTTTGTGTGATATCCTGCACCCAAGGGCTGCCTGGCAGGGCATAAAGAGCCAGAGGATCGATTTGGGTCTGGAAAGCATCAATTTGGGTCCGAAAAGGATTAATTTTCCCAAAGCCCCCCGAGATTTCATCTCCCCGCGTGTCCCTACATGTGGATAACTCTGCTTTAAAAGCAGAAATTGGGTCCATGGCGCTTCTTGCCTGTATCTCTGGAGACCGAGATAAAGGTAATTGGAGCTCACACTTCCAGGCTTAAATTGTGTCTGCGGGGAACGGCAGGACCGGCCCGTTTCTGGTGCAATATGGTGTTTTAAGGGAGAATTTCTGGGTGCTGGGTGACTCCATCTGGGGGGGAAGGATCGCACCGGTCCCATGAATCTTCAGAGAATCGGGTAAAATTGGGCGTTAGCTGTGAAGGATGCGAATCCTTTCCCCAAGCTTGGCGTCGGCATCTCTTTTCTGAAGACCTTGGAGCTCTTCATCGTCATCTTCCGCTTGTTATCCTGCTCTATCAAAGGGGAAAACGAAGTGCCCAGAGGTGCCTCACTCCTTGTTGCGGAGCGAGTCGGGGGAAGAGCTGGCACCAGCCTCCCAGAAACCCGCCTTTGGGGCCTTAAAGCACCAAGTCCTGGTGGGGCTGGGTGGAAAAAGGGGCAAAAATGAGAACTGGTTTCTCGCTGGAAGCCCGAGCTTTCCGCCGGGAGGAAAACGCCATGCCGGGCGGGTTTTTGCGCATGGTGGTGACTGTTTTTGGACCCGGCGTTGCTTTGCCGCTGCTCCGCGGAGCATCAGACGTGGCTGGGAACAGGGAGGCTTCGCGTCTGCGCAGCTCCAAAACAATATTTTGATTTTCTGGCTTAACCCTCGCTCCACCGGCGGCTGGCCTTTGCGATTTCTCTCCTACAGCTCTTCACCGCCAAATCCCGTGGTATCGAGGCAGTTGGACCGCTAAAAAGAAAGAGGGAGATTTACCCAGATAAGAAATAACCCATTGAAAGCTCCCCTCTCTTTTCAAGCGGGCAGCTCCCCCATTTCAGCCACGGAAGCGCAGCAGCTGCCCCCGATTTCAGCTGCCGTGAGCTCTGCTGACTCCAAACTGATTTATTCCAAGAAAACAACCCTGAGAGAACAACCTCCTGCTGTGGTTTTCGACGGGGTTAAAGTTTCACCTCCCTGCTCCTCTTCCCTCCTCGCAAGCCCCGGCTTGTCGAGCACCTGCACCTGAAACTTCAAGCGCCAGCCTTCTTCCCCGGCGCTCGCGGCCGTGTCTGATGGTGGGGTTGCCGCTGGTGGGGGTCACACATAGCCATGGCCTCAACTTGGTGGTCCAGCAGCTGGACCTTTTAGCACCTTGGGTTCGTGATTCCCCGCGTACGGAGCCGTCTTGGCCCCCACGTCGTGCCAGGGCGGTGGGACGGCACTGGGGTGCCCCCCCCCCTCCCCCCAGCAGGACAGAAGGGACGTGGCCTCGCCATAAAACACCATAGAACACCCAGGGCTGCTCTTTGCCCAGCCAGAGCCCACCCCCCCCGGCCCCAGAATTGCGGAGACGAGCGTCAGGAATCGAGCAGAGCTTTGATGTGCCGTGCCCTGCGTCGCCGCATCCCGCGGGCCGGAAATTTTGCTTTGGGACAACGGTAGATTAAAGCAAATTAATCCCCTTTGATGGAGCTTTTGAGGCTGCTGTTCAGGAAGGTGCGTGGCCTCTGGAGCCGGGAGGATCCTGGCAGGGGTGACCGAGTACTTCAGATGCTTCGAATTCCAGGATTCTTCTCCCTCTCCATCATCCGCCTGTGGATATCGGGTTCGTTTAGGCGGAAATCAGTCGTTTAATCCATCCTAGGTACCGCGCCGTGGCCCGGCACGTTCTGGCGGCCTCCAGCAGGTCCCCAGTTTTCGGGAAGGCTGACACCTCTCCTCCTGTTTGATGGTTGCCACTCCCAGCGCGGGACGAGCCTCCTGGCTTGTGCGGAGCCAGCTGGGCCAGTTCAACCAGGTTAAACCAACCCCGGCCGAGCCTTACGCTTCCACCCTCTTGCCGGAGCGAGACGTCGAGGGCCTTGGCTGGAAGGGGACACCCGTCTCTGCCACTTCCCTTCGGGTTTGTCCTTGGAGATCTTCCGTCCTCGGAGAATGTGATTCCGCGGAGGGAATCCCGGCTTTCCAGCTGAGCGGCATCTCAGGGACAAGGTGATTAAGCAGCAGGTAGGAAACCTTCCCGGCGCAGTCCTCGCTGCGCAAATATCGGGCTTTTTAAAGCAAAATGTAAGAGCAAAGGCTGGAACAAAGGCTTGGAGCTGCCGGAGGAGTTTATAGCCAAGGAAAAGGCAGCAGCGGGGCCGAGCCTGTGTCCTGGTGGGGAGGGCGAAGTCTCCATCGTCGCTGATGCATCGCCTTTTTTTTTTTTTTTCCACGGATATTTTGAAACGCCGCTGTGGGAGTGGAGCCTGCTTCAGCTCCTGGCAGGGTCGAGCTGTGAGCGGAGTTAATTTGGGAGAAAATCCTTTGTTCTGGGGCTCTGAGGCGCTGCCGGGACGTGCCCACACGGTGGGAAGGGGCAAATTCGGTGGCTCCGAGCGTGCGGCAGGTTCGGGAAACGCCAGGCTCGTCGACAAGGTGAGGGTTAGGAAGACGTGCGCCTTCCCTAATTTCGTTCGGCTCCTGAAAGATTTGGGGGCTAGAGCTATGTCTTTGATGTGCTTTTATCTTTCGGCGAATTAATTAGCGTCTTTCACGAGGCTCTAAAAGCGATGCTGGGGGCTCTTTGCGCTCTTGGCAGCCGAGGAGAGCAGCTGGGGAGTTTGCGTAGTGGCAGCAGCTTCTGAAGACGTGCGGATCGGAGGGTTCGGAGCCGCCACTCGTTCCAACCGACACAAGAGAAACCGCTTTCCAGAAGGACAAAATGGGTTTTGCCCCTTGCGTTAACAGAGACGTCGCGGCTCGAGTTCTTCCCGATTCTCTGCGGCTGGTTTTCCCAATACCAGATAAAACGAGGAACGCGTGAACGCTAAAATAGGGTCTCAAGACATCTCTTGGGATGAATTTAGCGCTTTTGGGATGAAATCGCTGCGGCCGCGACTCTCTGTCGAGGTTTTAACAGCTCTCGCATCTCGAAAGGCTCTGGCGGATCCTGGTTCAGGAATCCACGGAGCTGCCGTTGGACATCCCCAGAGCGTTGGGATTCTCCGTCCTGGTGATACCAGGGACACCCGTGGCACTCTGCTGTCACCTCCGTCCGAGCGACGTGAGGCGGTCACTGGTGAAATTGGAGAGGAAAACACCGAAAAAGCCCAAAGGAGAAGTGGTGGGAGAGGACAGTCTGCAGCCGATGAGCTTCTTTTGATTTTATTTTTTTTTCCCCGGCCGCTGCGTCTTTCTGATGGGATTCCAGGAAAGCTTCCAAGCGCCAATTAGCAGTCGGACGGCGGCGCAGAAGATATTTTGCTGCGTGAATATTCCGAGAGTAAATACGCAGAAAACTAGTGCAAATGGGAAGCGAGCAATCTCCTTGTTAACCTCCATAGATGATCAGCTTTCTCAGCTGTGGGGGCTTTTATACCCCCCCGCCCCCCCCCGACCCCATAAAAGGCGTTTGAATAAAAATAAGACCACCTCAGCTACGAGTTCGTGGTCCGGCACCTTCCCGGCAAATGCCGATGGGGTGGGCAGTGCCCGGCGGAGGCTCGTAGCCGCTCAGCACAGCGGGGCTGCCATCAATTACAAACCTCCCAAGTTCGTTAGCAAGATTGGCTGGCTCCTCAGGCCAGTTCAAGGCTGTTTCCTTTGAGCAAAGAGCAAAGGGAAGAAAAGAGAGGAGCGAAATCCAGCTTTTCTGGGCCAGAGGGGGCTTGGCCACCGTTCCTCCTCCCGGCCAGCGAGACGGAGAGCGTGCACCACCTCATGGGACCAGCCAATTAGTGCCGCTTTCATTAAGGGAATGGCATCGCTTTCCTTCAGGCAGAAGACGGAGGAAGAAGCAGAGGCTTGACCCAGCAGAGTTGTGGTCCTTGCCTTTTGGAGGGGCTCCAATGCCCAGGGAATGGGCTCCGATGCCCGGACGAGGGGCTCCGGTGCCCATGGAATGGACTCCGGTGCCCAGGGAATGGGCTCTGATGCCTGGACGAGGGGCTCTGGTGCCCAGGGAATGGGCTCCAATGCCCGGATGAGGGGATCCGATGCCCAGGGAATGGACTCCGATGCCCGGACGAGGGGCTCCGGTGCCCGGATGAGGGGCTCCGATGCCCAGGGAATGGGCTCCGATGCCTGGACGAGGGGCTCTGATGCCCAGGGAATGGACTCCGGTGCCCAGGGAATGGGCTCAGATGCCCGGGCGAGGGTCTCTGATGCCCGGACGAGGGGCTCATCCTCCTGCAGAGGGTCCGGACTGCCCCTGCCACCCCCCAGCCAGGCTTTGGGGCTCACATATATTAATCAAGGGTCTTAAAACCAGCCCAGCCCTCGACAGTCCTGGCCCTCGGGGGTTTGGGTACCACAGCACCAGCATGGCCAGTGGTCCCCACCGACGGGCACGCTGCCCCGGCGTGCTCTCTCCCCCGGCGCACGGAGAGGGTTTTGGGGGGCTCTCGGAAGCGCGGTGTGGCAGAGGGGAAATTACCGGGAGGGCCGGTTCTTCCTGCCGGGATCGCCAGCGGGATTTCTGCTGGCTCTCCTTGCCCTTTCCCTCTCCTTCCTTCCCCGTCTCCTGATCCCCAGCCGCCCGGAGGGGCACTTGACTGGCTGCTTTGTTTCAAATGTTGCTGCCTCATTGGTTCCCGGCTCAAATCTCCTCTATTCCTGCTCCACTTCTCTCTCTCTCGAAAGCTTCGTCTTTAACCCCTCTGAGCCTCGCAGCAGCCGCGTTTCCATCTGCTCTCCCGGCTCTTTGCTATCCGGCCTCTCCAGCGTGGGCGAGAGTTCAACGGCGGCGACGCTCCCCGTCCCGGAAAATGGTAAATAACGCCTGTGGGATTTCGGGGCCGGCGTTAGTCACCCTCTGGGAGACGGTGGGAAGCTGTTATTTCGGTCGCTGACTTCGGAGCGGGACGGGCTTTGGCTCTGTGAGCGGCTTCACACACACACACCCCCCCTCCTGCCAGACGCCCACTTTTTGGGGTACACTGGGATTTACCGGCATCCGAGTGCCGGAGGAGGATGAAGGAGAGGGAAGTCCAGCTGTCCCGGTGCAAAGCCTCTGCCTGCGAAACCGGTTCCGGATGATAAGAACAGGTTGGGAAGTAACCGGTGAAGCTGGGAAAGTTGGGAGAGCCCTGTGCCAGGAGCACCAGGGGGCCAGGAGCGGCTCCTGGGGTCCGGGAGCTGGGTTTCAGGGAGGGAGGAGGTTCCAGGAATCTGCAGACCCCACATCCCGGCCCTGATCCTACACTCCTTCCCCCCCGCCCCATCACTCGCCGGTGCCGGGGGGGAGGCGCTTGGGAGTTTGCAGCGTCAGGAGTCGGAAGCGTTGGACCGAAGCCTCCAGCACGAGCCACGACCCCCCCAGACCCTCTTTTTTACCCCCCTGTACACGGTTTTGGGGGGGGCTCCCCAGTCCCTGCACCGATCTCTCCCTCCTCCCCCTCTGGCTCGCAGGAAGCAGGAGGATGATGAGGGTGAGTAACGCAGAGTCCGGCTGATTTTTTACCTTTGGTTTTTTTTTTTTCTTTTTTAATGAGTTTTACCCAGAGTGTTTTGGGAGGGGGGAGCACCCGGGGGGAGCTCTCGGAGGAGGTTTATTCCTCTTTCCGAGCCGGAGCAGGGTCAGGGCAGCTGTCGGAACGGCACGGAGCGACAGGCGATCTCTCCATCTTGCCGGCAGGAGCAGGTCTGGTGTTCGTTAGCAGCGCTGCAAGGTGAGGCCGGGGTTTCGGGGGGGGGTGGAAATTGAGTTATTTCTGGCAAGGAGGAGGGGAGGGACTCCCGTTTTCCCTGCGCGGAGCCGGGAGGGGGGAGCGCATTTGCCTGGGGAGGGAAAGGGGAAAAATTGAAAACCCAGCCAGGAGGGGAAAGCTGAACACCCACCTCACCACCCCCACCCCCCCGTCCATGCCAGGCGCAGAATTTGGACTTTAAAAACCTGCATATCCCGTTGGCGTGGGCATCCTGCTCGGCTGGCTACCGCTTCCCAGCTGGTGGCAAGCGAAAAGTGGTTCTGGTGGTAGATAATGTCTGCTGTCGTGGTGGGAAGGAGGGCTGGGGACTCGTAAGATCCCCTAAAACTCCTCGTGGGCTGAGGAGGAGACCCGAATGCGGGAGCCGGCGGTGAATCTGTGCAGTGGGTGACGGTGATGGCACTCGGGGGGTCCCTTTGCTCTCGGGGGTCCCGTGGGCTCCTCCGGCCTCACAGGAGGCTCCGGGTGAGCCGAGCCGAGCCGATGCCCGGGGCGGCTGACACTCTGCTTGGGGTGGTTTTTTTTCCCCCAGCCCCACGTAATTCGACCAACTTCTGAGCTTAGATCCTGTCTGGAAATCCCACTCTTTCCCTGCAGCGGGCGGAAGGTGGGGAGTTTGCGCCTCGGGGGGGCAGCTGTGGGCCAAACAGCCCCTTTCTGCCGCCACACCAGAGGGTGATTTGGCTGTTGAAGGAGGAGACGAGTGTGCGAACCACCAACAGCCGCACCGGGGATGTCTCCTGCGGCACGGGGACAACCGGGACACTGCTGACGGATCCCACCGGGGACCTGCTAAATCCCTTTGCCATTGCCAGGACCCTCCTGCCAACTGAATGCTCGCATCCGCCGGGTTTAGATTTTATGGAAAGGAACAAATTCCCCGTGTGCACCTCTCTCGTCTTTTTTTGGCTTTCCCTCCCTCCTTTATTTCTCATGTGAAAGGCGGGAGGAAACTCCCCAGCAGCAATAACCGTGGGGTTTCGGGGTGTTTGTCAGCGGTGGAGAATATTCTGCCCTCGTTTGTTTACTCAGGGCTGCTGGAAGCGTTAGTTAATGGCTGACTAATTAAACAAAAGCAGAGATAAAGGGAATCTGACCTGGGCTAGGACAGGGCTGAGGAATGTGCAGAGCTCTGGCGGAGGATCTGGCGGTCCTGGCGGAGAGGGGGAGACGTTAACCCGCTCCTACCCCCTTCCTCCTCCTCCCAGAGCCCCGTCCCACCTCCCAGAGCTCCTCCAGCCCCTTCCCACCCCCCCTTTGCCCCCACCAGCCCCCAGAGGGTATTTATTTTGCAAATCCGAGGTAGATTTGGAGGCTGATTAGCTTAACTGGCAGTGTCCCGAGGCGCTGGGATGCTCCAGCCCCCAGCGTACGGGTTGGTGTAAATCCTCCAGCTGTATTTTCTGTCTTTTCTGTTTCCCTTCACCTTCCCTGCGGTTAAACGCAAAGCCAGCGGTTTTTAAACGTCCCGCACCAAGTTGAGCGACGGTCTCCCCAAACCAGGAGACGCTTTGCCACCCAGGAATGGGACTTGTGTCCGGGCAGAGATTCCCCACGAAGGCTCTTGCGTGCGAGGAAGGATACCGAGCCAAGGAAGACGGCGTTCAGGAGCGACCAGTGCGGGTCAAAGGAGGGAACAGCCTGGGTTTTCCTTTTGGACACAATCCTGCCACAGGAATGGCATGAAATGCTGGTTCCTCCCCAAAAATGACGGCAGTCGGTGTGGCCTGGAAGCTATGGGAAGGTGGTGTGATGCTCACCGCGGTGCTAAAAGGATGAACCGAACAAAAACGCCCGCCTCGGGGTGAGGTTTTATCCATCGGGGTCTGCAAGGTGAAGTTTTCCTGGCTCAGGAACCCCATAAACCTGCTGGCGGCTCGCTCATGCCTTCGTTTACTCCTAATTAACACCTTTGCCCGTGCGTGGTGCATTTCAGGATTCGACCCAGCCCAAGCCAGAGCTCGGTCATGCCGCAAAGAGCCGGCGAGCGGCTGTGTCCGACCCCTGGGTGAGCAGGGAAAATGGGGGATCGCAAATATACAAGATTCCCCTCATTTTTGAAGGGGGAGCAGGCCAGAGGTGGAGGCATCCAGGCAGAGCAAGACTTTTCCTAAGAGATGAGGGATTTTAGTCAGAAAAAGACTGGGACTGCTGGAGAGGAGGGAGCGCCTTTGCGGAGCACCGGAGCTGGGATTTCCTGCGTGGAGCAAGGGATTTGTGTCGGGAGCTGTTGGGTTTCGCACCGGGGCAGCCTGTCGGAAGCAGATTCGGGAGACTAAAATGGAAGGAAACAGCCACAATTGCCACCCGAAGGCAGTGAAAGTGGGAAAAACCAGATCCGCCCTGGCTCTGCCGCTCTCCCCGCAGCCCCCAGGATCGTCCCTTTCTGCGGGATGGGGGACCTGTCACCTGGCTCCCCAAGGATTAAACCTTAAATAGTGGCTGAAAATGCCCGGCTTCCTCGGGTTTGTTTTCCTCGGAGCCCGTGTGGGAGGGGCGTGCTTCCTCCCTGCTGCCTGCTTTTTACCGACAAACAAATAAAAACCGGTTTTTCCCCCGCCAACGGGCTTTTGCCGGCCAGACGGCAGGGCTGGAGCTGGAGGTGGCTTGGGGGGCTCGTCCCTGCGGTGGCATTCTGGCGCTCTGTGTCCCCGGAAAGGGGATTTTTGGGTGCTTTTTGTGATGTTTTGAAGGCTGAGCCACTTCCCAAGTGAAATCGCTGACCTGCTTGTGGTTCCAGACAAGGAAAAGGGGGGTTAATTTGCAGTTTCATCCTCTTCTTGCCCACCGTGAGGAGCGTTGGCATACGGACACCGGGAATCGTGCCGCAGCCTGATCTAAAATTGTCATTTAACCCCCGTTAATTGCAGCACCTCCCAGACTGCGGCTCGCCGCGGGCCAGCAGATCCCCAGGAATCGAGCCCCGGCATCATCTGAGCTCGGAAGCAGCCGGTGGTGACGGAGCTCAGCTGGATTTGGCAACCACCGGCGGAGTTGGCAGCTCTGGGTGCCGTTTGCCGGCAATAGCCGGGCTGCCACGGTGGAAATACCCGGCGGTACTGGTTTTTCCAGGCTGTGGCGAGGACATTTCGGCAAGGGGACCGGTCGCCTCGGTCGCCATCCGCTGCCCCCACCACTTCACCTACACGGGGCCGGACCCACAGGATGCTCCACGTGTGTTTAATGGGGGGAAAAATCAGAGTTTAAGGTCATTCAGGTGTTTTGGGAGCGTCATGAGTCGTGGATCTCTCCCCTCGGCTCACGCTGGGGTTTAAGAGGGTCCAACCTATTTCTCTCTGGCTCTCGTCCCGGTTGGGATATCGGCCGAGCCACGGTGCCCGAGAGCGAGGGCTTGCTTTCCGGTGGTGGTATCCATCTAAACCTCGATTTATAGTTATTTTTCCTCCCCCAACACAGTTATTTTTTCCTTTCCCCTCCTGCTCCAGGGTCTGGAGGAGCAGAAACGTGCCTGTCGGGAGACTGCACCGCCTTCCAGCATCTGCTCCGCTGCAGAAATTATTGAAGCAACTCAAAAAAAAAAAAAAAAAAAAAAAAAACAAAACGCAAACCAAGCTGGAATTGTTGATTTAGGGGAGGCTCGACGGCGTACCTTTGAGCTTGGAAGGATGCGGGCTTCGGGACGGTGTAAACAAGGCTCTATTGTGCCCGGCTGCGGGTGTTTACACCAGGAAAAACGGCCTCACAGTCCACCCTGGGGCCTGGCTTCCGCAGCCCTTCGTCCTGGGAGACTCCAATACGCCGTAAAAGCAACAAAACTTGTAAATAAACGAAGAAAACTGGCCGCGTGGGGCGGCTCTGCCTTTGCAGCCCACAAAGGGAAACCATACAACTTGTCGGGCCAAAAGCGGGTTTGAATTTAATGCTGAAAACGCCCTGAGTTTAGTTTTTAGTTTCAGCCTTTTATTTGTATTTTAGGCTCCTCGACCTGCATTTGTAAGCGCCAGAGTGACCCGGCTTTTGTTCTGGCCGGGGCTGAGCCATCTCCACGCCCGGCTTTTTGCAGGTCAGGCTGTTTTTCTCGCCGGTTTATTCAGCTTGGGACTTCAGCTGCTGCCTTAGAACTGGGCTCAAATGTGGGTTTAGGTGACATGCTTTAGGTAAAAGGCTGAAGGAACGGGATGAGTCACCCATGTCCAGCGAAATGACCTTTTTTTCCCTGGGCTTGGCGTTCGTACCCAGCTGCTTTCCTCATCGCACCTTGTTGGGTTTGGTTTTTTTCTTTGTTTTTTTTTCTCATTAAAAACAAACAAAACTCCTGGCTTTTAATTGTGGGAGGTTTTTTCTGCTTAGTTGTTAAATTTCAGAGCGTTACATCAAAGGGAGAAGGGACGCGGCAAAATATCGGCGAGACGTGGCTCCCGAAACATCCCTTTTCCTGGAAGAAAAATAACCTGGGATGACGCTGGGGAGGGAGAGAAGCGAAGCGGAAAAAAAGCAGGATTATCCCAGAGGGGAGAAGACCTGTCCTGCCACCCCCTCACCACTCCGGCATCTTCCTGAAGCTGTTGCGCGACGCAGGGCTGCCCGTGGCCACCCCCGTCCCCCCTCTTGCCACCGCAGCCCACCCGCTTGAGAAAAACACCGTGAATTAGGGAGATTTTGTCAAAGGTTCTGGCCAGGCTCCGCTCCGCTCCCCATCCCTGCCGTGGGGAGATGCTGGAAGGCAGGGAGATGCTGGAAGAGGACGCTTTGGCTCCATCGGTGGCCGGCTAACGAGCCCCGAGGAGCACAGGGTTAATGTTTTCCCCACAGCTGCTGGGGTTTAACTTCAGTATAACGCCAAATACCCTACTGGAGTTAATACTGATACCTGCTGCCTGTCCCACGGTGGGTGTTTTCTGCCCCGAGGAGGCTGCGATGTGGTCGGTTGAAGCCCTTTTTTGGGGGGGGGGGACGGGGGACAGTTGCCAAACTTTCATTGTGGCGCTGCGAAACGCTTGCGAGATCGGCCCCAAACCCCCTGGCGGCTGGGGCACGAAGCTGCTGGGAAGCGAAAGAGCCGGGGAAAGGGGGAAGAGCCAAGGAGATGGCCCACCTGGGCGGTGACAAAGAGGGACGGCAGGCCAAGGAGCCAGCCTTTTTTTTGAGGGGGTGGTGGGGTGGTTCTTGTGCGCCGTATGGGCAGCCCGGAGCCCCACAAAGGCTCCCTCGGGTTGCGACGGCCACGTTAAATCAATCACGGCAGGAGGGAGCTGCGAATGGGTCTTCAAACACGCAGCGGGAGGGGGCGGGAAAAAGCGGGGGGATAAGCAAAAAAACGGGGCATCACAAACGCGGCTGTGAGGGGGGGGGGGGGGGCTATCGAAACCCGCCTGGATGGCGAGCAGCCTAACGAAGCGCAGGGCTCGCCATCACTCGAGGTGTTTCCTTTTTGGCACACTAATTATTTTGCCAGAGAGCAAGTTCCTAACGAAGGGGCTGTTCGTTTTGTGGCTTGCCGAGGTCCCCTGCTGCTCTGCCTGCCTCTCCGTCCTTCTCCAGGCTTCATTTCTGTCCCTTTCCTTTGCTCCCCCCACCCCAGGTCTTCTAGCCGGCCCTCACCATGTTCAGCAAGAAGAAGAAACGCATTGAGATCTCGGCTCCCTCCAACTTCGAGCACCGCGTCCACACCGGCTACGACCAGCAGGAGCAGAAGTTCACAGGGCTGCCCCGGCAATGGCAGGGCATCATCGAGGAGTCGGCCAAGCGCCCCAAGCCACTGGTGGATCCCATCTGCATCACTGCCATCCAGCACGGCTCGCAGAAGGTAGGCAGCTCCACCGGCGCGGCCTCTGAGACTGCTTTTGGGGCCGGAAAGCCGGGATTGGGGATCGTTTGGGCTCCGTGCCTTCTCTCCAGGGTGCCGCGGAGCAGGTAAGGTGATGGTTTGGTGTCTAACCCCACGGCCGACCGCCTGCCCCTTCCCCGTTAAGTGTGAGGCTGCGCGGGATGGGGTGAAACCCTCTCCCGCGTGCTTTGGGCAGCTGGAAAAAACCCACCCTACAGGAAAACACCAGGGAAACGGTGTCTGTTCCTTCCCATCTCATCCCTTCCCTGTGCCTGTGTTTCCCCGAGCTGCCCTTATGTCATTTTTTTTAAAGTCTGGCTTGTCTGCTTGCCTCGGTTGAGGACACCCACGCCGTCCCCGTGCCCCAGCCCTCCACCGTCCCTCCAACGTCACCCTAATTGAAGTCCCAGGCACCGGCCGCGGTGCGACTGGCATATGCCCGGCGGCTTCACTGCCTCGGCTGGTTTGCCCCGGACAATGGGGCAGCTCCAGCGGCCGTGAGTAACGCTGGCTGCAGCCCTTCCGAGCCTCAGCGCCGTTTTCTGCTGACCCAAAAAGACCCAAAACCGGCGCTGCCGAGCCCCGTGGCTGGTGGCTGGGAACCGCTGCGTCCCACGCAGCCGGGGTTTGTTGTGGAGGTCCAGGCTCCGCTCGTCTGTTAAAATGAGAAAATAACCCGCTTCCCGAGGTGGTGGGAGGAGGAGGAGGGGATATAAATAGCCAAGGACGGCAGGCTGCGCTCGCTCGCCCTGTGCGGAGATGCTTTCTGCGGAGGAAGGCATCCTCCTCTTCGGAGGGAGGCGAGAGGCCTTGGGGATGGGGTGTCTCCCGCTGTCCCCTTGCTGCACGCTCGCACCCTCCGAGGCTCAAATCCCGGCGAATTTGGCACATCCCTCCCCACCCCATCCCAGTTTGATACTGGGAACTGGGGGAAACACACACCCCACCCCCTCTGCTGCTGCAGCTCACAGCTCCCCGGTTTGGGCGTCCCACCAGGCTGGGACCTGCCTCCCAGTATCAGACTTCGTCATTCCCTGCTCTGCTCCTCCCATCCGGGACAGGCTCGTTAACCTTTGGCTAAACGAACCACGGCTGCACCTCCTCTCCCTCCTCCTGACACCCAGGGAGGAGGACCAGTGCCTGCCCCAGAGCTGGACCCCAGCAAGGGGAAATACCTGCTGGTTTTGCACGAATAACGGTGTTTTGGGGGCAGATGGAGCCCCCCCGCCCCTTCCCCATGAGCCCCCCCAGTCAGGCCAAAGCCTCCTTGGGGGTGTGGTGCCTCTTGCTGATGCTTGGCCCATCCAGGAGAAGAGGGACAAGGCTGGATCCGGCTCCCCCGAGGGTATTTTGGTCCCGAGAAAGCTCCCGGTGGGGCTGGTGGGGAAAGGCAGGGCCCCCTCCCCTCTCCCCCAGCCCCCAGCATCCTCCTCCATGGGGTTCAGCCACCTCTGACTGGACCGAGGCGGCATCGAGCCCCTGCAGACCCCGTCCCCTCCCCACATGCCCCTCTGTGTGAGCCGTGTCCCCCGTCACCACCAGGCATTTCATTTTCATTTTTTTTTTATTATTTTCTTCCCTTTTTTTTTTCTTTTTTTCTTTCTTTCTTTTTTCTTTTGTTCTGTTTGTGCTTTGTGTTCCTGCCCGCCTCCCGCCCCACCTTCGTTCCTGCTCAAAGACCATCGTGCGGGGCAGCAAAGCCGCCAAGGACGGCTCCCTCACCTGGCTGCTGGACGAGTTTGAGAACATGTCCGTGTCCCGTTCCAATTCTCTGCGCAGGGACAGCCCCCCCTTCCCGCCCCGCCGCGACCAGCTCTACCAGGAGAACGGCCTCTCCGAGGGCCCGGCCGCTGCCCGGCCGCACGAGGATGCCAGCAGGAGCAAGGAGAAGAGCCGCCACGGGGCCAGGAACGAGCTAGAGCAGGGCAAGGAGAGACCCCGGGAGAGGGAGGACCAACGCACCCACCACCACCATCACCACCACCATCACCAGCCCCGCGGGCAGGACCCCGGCCCCAAACCCGCTCCCCCCGCCGGCGGCCGCCCGCCCCCTCCCGAGTACCCCAAAACCCCTTCCGAGGGGGACGGCTGGCGGGATTACCCCGCCGACAGGGACTACAGCGAACCGGCCGACCGGGTGGTGCGGCGGGAGCGTCCCGAAACCTCCGAAAAACGCCCCAAATCCACCTACGCCGGCCAGACCAGCCCGCAATCCCCCCGGGACAAACGCCCGCTCTCTGGGCCCAATATCCGGACTCCCAACATCCCCGTCTCCGAAGGGGTGATGAAGACGGCTCAGCAGACGGGACGGCCTTTTAATACCTACCCGCGGGCTGAGACCGACCCCGGCAGGGCCGCGGGTTCTCAGGTAAAGGTTTGCCCCCCCTGCCCAGTTCCTCGCTCCCCTCCGCTCCGGCCGGATCCGCTTGGCAGCCGCCTCTCCTTTCCCCGGGGGGAAGCTTTTTCCTTGCTCTGCCTTGTAGACGAGAAGCTTCTCTCCTCTGCTTCCTCTGCAAACGCCAGCTCCTGTGCTCCAATAAAGACCAGGAAGACCAGCACGCCGCCGAAAAACCGCCGGCTCCGTGCTTTCCTCCCCGCTGCCCTGTCTCCGAAGCGGCCACCGGCTCCTTCCGTGGTCTCCCCTTCCCCTTTCCTCCCTCTCCTTCCTTCTCTGTCTAGCGCAAACCTTTCCTTTGGCAGCGTCCAGCCCCGCTCGCTCGGCCAGAAGACACAGGGTCAGCATTTTGGGGGAAAAATCCCCAGCTCCGGCTGCGGCTCATATCCCTTTTCTCCCCTCTCCTCGCAGGCAGAGCACCGGCCGGGACGACCGCAGGAGGTGGCATCCAACGGGCCGGTGAGCGGCAGCAGTGGTGCTGGTTCTACCCGAGCCCACCCTCCCGGCCCGCCGCCGCGCTCCAAAAAACCCCGAACCGCCCCATCCCGGCCTCACCCCGCACGCCTCGGACCCCCACCTCGCTCGCCAGCCGCCCCCCGGCCCCCCGCAACAACCCCGCTCCCCTCAACGCGAGCCCCAACGCGTCTCCCATGAGCAATTCCGGGCAGCCCTGCAGATGGTGGTGGATCCCGGAGACCCCCGCACCTACCTGGACAACTTCATCAAGATCGGGGAGGGCTCCACCGGCATCGTCTGCATCGCCACCGTCAAGAGCACCGGCAAACTGGTGGCCGTGAAGAAGATGGACCTGCGCAAGCAGCAGCGGCGTGAGCTGCTCTTTAACGAGGTGCGGCGGAGCGGGGACCCCTCGGGCAGACCCCCGGCCTCCCCCAGCACCCCCTTTCCAGGTGTCGGGGGGGCAGTTCTGAATGGCCGCCTGTGCTCCCGCAGGTGGTGATCATGCGGGACTACCAGCACGAGAACGTGGTGGAGATGTACAACAGCTACTTGGTGGGTGACGAGCTGTGGGTGGTGATGGAGTTCCTGGAGGGCGGCGCCTTGACCGACATCGTCACGCACACCAGGTATGTCCCCGGCCTCGCTGTGTGTGTCCCCCCCCCCCCCCATCCCCTGCCACCCTCGGCTCTCACCTCCCACCTTCTCCCTCCTCCGGCAGGATGAACGAGGAGCAGATCGCTGCCGTCTGCTCGGCCGTGCTGAAGGCCCTCTCCGTCCTCCATGCCCAGGGCGTCATCCACCGCGACATCAAGAGCGACTCCATCCTCCTCACGCACGACGGCAGGGTGAGCGCCGCGCTGGGGTGGGGGCGGGGGTGGGGGGGGCAGGGTGCCGGGCACCCAGCCTTCCTCCCTGCCCGCCCCTTCTCACCCCAAAACACCCCCCTTCCTTCAGGTGAAACTCTCTGATTTTGGGTTCTGCGCCCAAGTCAACAAGGAGGTGCCGCGGCGGAAGTCGCTGGTGGGGACCCCGTACTGGATGGCGCCGGAGCTCATCTCCCGCCTGCCCTACGGCCCGGAGGTCGGCCCCCCCGATGGTTTGGGGGGGCGTGGGGTGGATTTTGGGGAGCGTGGGGCAGGTTTTGGGGGGTGTGGGGTGGATTTTGGGGAGCGTGGGGTGGATTTGGGGGAGCATGGGGTGGATTTGGGGCAGCATGGGGTGGATTTGTGGGGGAGCGTGGGATGCATTTGCGGGCACACGGGGCAAATTTGGGGGAGCGTTGGGCAATTTTTGGGGTGCATGGGGCAGATTTGGGGTGGCGTGGGGCAGATTTTGGGGGCATGGGGCAGATTTGGGGCTGTGTGGGGCAGATTTGGGGCTGCGTGGGGCGGATTTGGGGGGTGCAGGGCAGATGTGGGGGAGGGGGGCAGATTTGGGGCACCCAGGGCAGATTTAGGGAATGTGAGGTGGATTTGGGGGCGTGTGTGGGGTGGATTTGGGGGCGTGTGGAGCAGATTTGGGTGTGTGTGTGGCCCATTTGGGGGGTGGGGGGTGGATTTGGGGGGGGGCATGAGGCAGATTTGGGGAGGGGGGGGCGGATTTGGGGGACGTGGGATGGATTTTGGGGGGGCATGGGGTAGATTGGTCGGGCGCGAGATGGCTTTGGGGGCGCATGGAGTGGATTCGGGGGCACGTGGGGCGGATTTGGGGGCGCAGGGCAGCCTCACCCTTGGGGTGACCCCCACTTTTTCTGTGTTCCACCCCCCCCCTCCCCCCCGCAGGTGGACATCTGGTCCCTGGGCGTGATGGTCATTGAGATGGTGGACGGGGAGCCCCCATATTTCAACGAGCCCCCCCTGAAGGCCATGAAGATGATCCGAGACAACCTGCCCCCCAAGCTGAAAAACGTGCACAAGGTAAAAAGCCCGGGGGCTCCCCGAGGTCCTTTGGGATGTCCCCCCCCACCCTGTCCTGGGGACGTCGCTGAGGGCCCCCCCCCCACCGCTGCCTCCCCGCAGGTTTCCCCCTCCCTCAAAGGCTTCCTGGACCGCATGCTGGTGCGGGACCCGGGGCAACGGGCCACCGCCAACGAACTCTTGAAGCACCCCTTCCTGGGCAAAGCGGGCCCCCCCTCCTGCATCGTCCCCCTCATGCGCCAGAACCGCATGCGGTGAGGAGCCCCCCGGGGACACTGGTGACGCCCCGGCCCCCCACCACCACCCCCCCACCCTGCCACCTCCCGTTGCCTCTGAACTGGATTCCTGACTGTGCCACTACTGTCGGGGGGCGCGGGACCCCCCCCCCCACCCCCGCCAACTACTGAGGCGGGGGCGGGGGGGGGCACGCGGCTCGGTGGGAAAGACGATGCTGACCACGGCGAGGCCATGCAGTGACACACTCCCGGTGTCGTCCATTCCCCCCCCCCCTCCAACTCCAGCTTCCCGGCAGAGATTTGGGGCTGGGGGCTTGTCCCACCCTGGGCCTGCTGTCGCCCCCACCCTGAGGAGCCTTCTGGGGCATTTCTCACCCTTTTCTTTGTCTTTTAAATCCTGGGGGTTTTATCCCCGTCCGGCCCCAGGGTCGGGCCACCACCTGCATCTCCATGGAGGGGGGGGGGGGACATGTGTGTCCCCAACACTACGGCCCCGCGGCCACACTACTGATTTGGGGTCCCTACCCCCCCCCCCCACCGCCCCGCCCCCACCTTCCAAACACATTTTTGTTCTTTTGGGGTTTGTTTGTTGGTTGGTTTTTTTTTTTTTCCCCTCCTCCTGTTTTGTTTTTTAACAAAGCTATTTATATTGTCGTTTTGTAACGCCGCGGAATAGGGGGGGGCCCCGGGGCCGGCGCGGGGACCCCCGGAGATTACACGTGTCCTTTTGGAGACAGCTGTGTCCCATGTTGTTTCTTTGGCGGGGCGGGGGGGGTGGTGTCTGAGCATGTGGGAACCCCCCCCCAGGTCTCTGCTTGGAGGAGGAGGGGGGTGACGGTGGTGGGGACCCCACTTTCCCTGCCCAAAGATGCCCGGGGGGGCTGCCTGCCACCCCACCCCACTTTCCCCCACAATAAAGCACCTGTGGGGCAGGACCTGCTGCGGCCTCCAGGCTTTATTGGCTACGAGGCTGGGGGAGGGGGCAGAGGGGGGGGTGGCACTGCCACATCACACCACGTGGCAGCCCACATCTGTCAGCCGTGACCCGCATGGACTCACGGTGACCTGCGTGGACTCACGGGGACTTGTCTTGGCCCGCGTTGACTCGCCTTGAGTTGTGTTGGCTTGGCTTGGCCCTCCTTGGCTTGGCTTGGGCCACGTTGACTCACGTTGGCTTGTCTTGGCCAAGATTGACTTGTGTTGGATCGCGTTGACTCGCGTCGGCCCACATTGACTCACGTTGGCTAACGTTGGCCCGCGTTGACTTGTCTTGGCCCACGTTGACGTGTGTTGACTCACGTGCACTTGTCTTGGCCCACGTTGACTCATGTTGACTTGTCTTGGCCCACGTTGACTTGTCTTGGGCTATGTTGACTTGTCTTGGCCCACGTTGACATGTGTTGACTCACACTGACTTGTCTTGGCCCACGTTGACTTCCACTGGCCTGCGTTGACTTGTGTTGGCCCACGTTGGCTCGTGCTGACTCTTGTTGGACTGGTGTTGCCCCCCGCCGCCCCGTGCCCCCCCCCGCCTCAGTTGCACTTGCAGTAGTAACCGCTGATGACGTCATTCCAGTTGCCGAAGAGCCCCCGCTGCACCTCCTGCAGCCGCGGCACCGCCCCGGCCCCGAAACGCCGACTCTTCCCCCTCTTGCCGGAGCGAGACCAGACGGTCAGGTCGCAGCGGGTGCCCACCACCAAGGAGGAGACGGTGTTGCGCCAGCTCCAGGGCATGTAGGGCATGTCGTCGCCGGGGTACACGACCAGGACCTCCCCCGCGCAGCACTGGTCGTAGTAGGGGCTGTTGTCGGTGTAGAGCTGGGCACAGATGCGGGTGCCGTTGCTCGTCCGTAGGGCAGAGGGGGCTGGGCACTGTGCCTCGGCCCCCACCACTGCCGCCGCCGCCACCAGCAAGGCCACCAACGCCGCCGCCATCGCCCTCCCCCCTGCTGTCCCCGCTGCCGCGCAGATATACCCGCGCCCAAGGACAGGGTGATGCGGGGCCGGGCTGGGGGGGGGGCGGGGAACGGGACGATGACGACACAGGCGTCTGAGTCCCCCCCCAAGGCGTGCAGCCACCCCCTTCCTGGGAAGGGACCCAGCTGTCCGGCGCTGGGACGCCCCACCCCTGGGAAGGGACCCAGGTGACCCCCCCCTCGCCCCCCCGCGACCTCCCTCCTCCTCTTCCTCTCCCCTGGGAAGGGATCCAGGTGCCTCCCCCCACTCTGAGGATCTCAACCCCCTCCCCAAAAACACCCACCCCCCTGGGAAGGGCCCCAGGCATCCGGGGACCCCCCCTCCTCCTTGAGAATGGACCCAGGTGTCTGGGCCCCCCCCCCCCGCCCCTTGAGAGGGGACCCAGGTGTCCTGTCATCCAACCCCCTCCCCCCCATCTCCTTGGCCGTGGCCTTGGGGAAACTGAGGCACGTGGAGGGGGGGCAGGCAGGGGACCCAGGTGTGCTGTATGCAAATGAGGGCGGGTAATTAGCCGGGGGGGGTTAGTTAGCAGAGGCACGGGGGGGGGACAGTAATGGAGGGGGTGCACGCTCCGCCCCCTGATTTGCATATTAATGACCTTGCGGAGGGGGTGCCCGGTGGTCTCCGGGCAGCAGCATATCCCCCCCCCCTTCCCCCCCCCCATCTCCTGGCAACTGTATCCTGGCAACCGGCCCTGGCAACTGTATCCCGGCATCCGCGTGGGGGGGGTGGGGGGGCGCCCTCATTAGCATAACCCCACCCCCTCGGCGGTGCCCACGTCGTTAGCCGCCTCATTAGCATACTAAAGAGCTCATTTGCATGCAGGGAGCTGCCTCTTACGGGGGGGGGGGGGGGGACGGGACACGGACGGGAGATTCTCCAGGGTCTCGTATGAGGCTGGGGCTCCCCCGACGCCCCCCCCCGAGACAGAGCAGGACCCCCCCGGCAGAGGGGACCCCCCTCCCCGAGAAAGAGGGGACCCCCGGGAGCCCCCCAGAACCTCCCAAAAGACACAAAGACACAGAGGCCCCCCCCCCCCCAAAAGAGAGGACTCCCCCAGAAAGAAGGAACCCCCAGGACCCCCCATCAGACAGAGGGGGATCCCCCCCAGACAAAGTGAGCCCCCCCAGAGACAGAGGGGACCCTCTCCACCCCCCCCGACAGAGAGGGCCCCCCCCAAAGAGAGAGCGGCTCCCCCTCCTCTTCACACACAAAAGGTTTAATCGCCCCGGGCGGGGGGGGGCACAGGTTTTTAATGTAAAAACTTGTGTTAAACACTGCAGCGGGCCGGGGGGGGCCCGGGGGGGCGGCTGGTGGGGTGGCGGGGAGGTGGGGTAAGTAGGGCTGGGGGGTGGGGGGGGCAGATTGGGGGGGTAGGGGGCAAATAGGGGGCTGATGGGGTTGGGGGGGGGGGGGAAGGGGTAAATGGGGCTGGGGGGGGCATGGGGGTGGTTATCCAGACCAGCCAGATAGGAGCCCCGGGCCGAGGCGGGGGGGACAGGGGACAAGGTGGGGGGACACAAGGGGGACCCAGGTGTCCAGGCCTCCCCCCTACCCCCCCCCCCGCCGTGAGGGGCTTTTTTTTGGGGGGGGGGTTGGGTTGGGGTTTGGGGGGGGGGGGGGGCGGGCTGCGGTTCTCGTGTCATCTGTGCAGACATGTCAGTGGCGTGTGCGGGGCCCCCCCCGCCGCCGGCCCGGCCAAAGGCACCGCGGCGGGGGGCAGGCCGGGGGGGGGGCACACACGCGTGTGGGGGCACCCACAAGTCCCAGGGTCCATGTCCCCCATTGGGGGTGCCCACGCGTGACCCGGGGGTGCCCCCCGGGGACAGGGAGGTTGCATATGGGTGCCCCTGGCGGTGGGGGGGGGCACATGGATACCAATGGGGGAGAGCACGCGGGTGCCGGGGGGGGGCCCGTGGGTGCCCGCGGGGACTCGGGAGTGCCCCGAGGGGGTTTGTGGGGGTGTCAGCTGGCACCCGGGGGCACACAGGGGCACCCAAGGGTGGGTTTGGGCACCCAGGAGCACCCAAGGGTGCATTCGAGCACCCAACAGCACCCAAGGGTGCCCAGGAGCACCCAAAGCTGTCGCGTTTGGTCCCCCAGGAGCACCCAAGGGTGCCCAGGACCACCTAAGGCTGTATTCGGGTACCCAAGGGTGCCCAGGAGCACCCACAGATCCGTTTGGACACCCAAGAGCACCAAAAGGCACTGCCTTCAGGAACCTAGGACCACCCAAGGGTGCCTAGGAGCACCCATGGGTGCTGCGTGTGGTCCTCCATGAGCACCCAAGGGTCTGTTGGGACACCCACGAGCACCCAAGGGTCCATTTGGATACCCGAGGGCACCCAAGGGTGCTGCGTTTGGTCCCCCAGGAGCACCAAAGGGCCCATTCGGACACCCAGGAGCACCCAAGGGCATGCACGAGCACCCAAGGGTCCATTTGGACCCCCAGGAGCACCGAAGGGTGCTACATTTGGACCCCCAGGAGCACCCAAGGGTACATTTGGACACCCAAGGGCGCTGCGTTTGGTCCCCCAGGAGCACCAAAGGGCCCATTCGGACACCCAGGAGCACCCAAGGGCACGCATGAGTACCCAAGGGTCCATTTGGACACCCAACAGCACCCAAGGGTGCTGCGTTTGGACCCCCAGGAGCACCCAAGGGTCCATTTGGACACCCAACAGCACCCAAGGGTGCTGCGTTTGGTCCCTCAGGAGCACCCAAGGGTGCGTTTGATTCCCCCAGGAGCCCCCAAGGCTGCGTCCTGGCCCCCGGGGGTGCCCAGGAGCACCCAGGGCCACCCAGGACCCGTCGCGCCCAGCTGCCCCCGAGCACCCTTGGGTGTGGGCCCCCCCCCCCCCCACCTTCGTCCCTTGTGTCCCCCCCCCCTCCCCTAGACGGTGCTCTCCAGCATCCAGTGGGTGCTGCCGAAGGAGGGGCGCAGGGTGGGGGTCCCCTCGGGCAGGTCGAGGCGCGGCAGGGAGCCGTGGCGCCGAGTCCGTGCGCGCCGGGGGTAACTGTGGCTGGGGAAGAGCCCCCGCACCCCCACCCCGCCGGCACCCATGGGTGTGGGGGGCGGGAGAGCCGGGGGGGGCGGCGGCAGCGGCGGTGGCTCCGGTTCGGGGGTTCTGTGGGTGCCGTTGGTCTGGGAGCAGACGCTGGCGACGGCGGCAGGGGGGCGTCGAGCGGCGGCCGCCGCCTTGTAGCGGGCGGTGAGGATGAGGATGAAGACGAGGACGGAGGCGGCGATGGCGGCGCCGATGACGATGATGACGGTCCCCCCCAGGAAGTGGGGGCGGGGGAGGGCAGCGCAGGCCGGGGCCTCCCCGGGGGTGGCGAAGCGGACGCAGCCCAGGGCGCGGGGGGTGGGCAGCGCTGCGGCCCCCTCGGCGTAGAGCGCCGAGACGCAGAGGCCGTACTGGCGCCCCCCTGCCAGGTCCCGCAGCACGAAGCTCCGGCTGGAGGGGGGCAGCAGCCTGGGGGGGGGCACCGACAGGTTGGGGGGGGGGGCGGGCTAGGGAGGGGGACACAGTGGCACCGGCGGGCACCGGCACGGCCAGGCGGTGCCACGACGCCGGGCGATGGCAGACGGCACCGGGCGACGCCACGTGGCGCCATGCGATGCCACACGGCGCTGGGAGGTGCCACGTGGCCTCACGCGATGCCACGCGGTGCCACGCTGTGCCGTGCAACGCCACACGATGCCACGCGGTGCCATGCCATGCAATGCCATGGGCTGCCACATGGCGCTGTGCCATGCTGCGGCAGTGCCATGCCACACAGTGTCATCGTGCGATGCCACACAGCGCTGGGAGGTGCCACGTGGCCTCATGCAATGCCACGCAGTGCCACGCCGTGCCACACAATGCCACATGGCGGCGTGTAATGCCATGTGGCCTCGTGCCATGCCACACAGGGCCGCGCGGTGCTGTGCAACACCATGTGATGCCACCTGGCACCACGCAATGCCACGCCGTGCTGTGCCATGTGGCGCCATGCCATGCCACACCGTGCCGTGCGACGTCATGTGGCCTTGTGCGATGCCACATGGTGCCACGCCGTGCCATGCCACACGGTGTTGGGCAATGCCATGTGACACCAGGCAATGGCAGATGGCACTAAGTGATGCCACATGGTCCCATAAGGTGCCACGTGGCCTCATGCAACGCCACGTGGTGCCATGCCGTGCCACATGGCACCGTGTGATGCCACATGGTGCCGTGCCATGCCAGATGGCACCAAGCGATGCCACATTGTGCCGTGCGGCGCCATGTGGCCTCACGTGACGCCACGTGGTGCCACGCCATGCCACATGACGTTATGCAATGCCACGCCGTGCCGTGCCACCACAACGCCCTGTGGTGCCACACGGTGACACGTGACGCTGTGTGGCACCGAGCGACACCACGTGGTGCCGTGCCGTGCTGTGCCGCGTGGCACCGTGCAATGCCACCCTGTGCCATGCAACATCCCTGTGCCCCCTGGCACCCCCCATTCCCACGTGGTGCAACGCGGGGAAACGCCCCCAAACCCCGCACCCTGCACCCCCCAAAACCCCCCAAAAGGCCCCAACCCCCCCCCCCCCCCGGCGGGCACCCACCTGTAGACGAGGGAGTCGTCGAGGGAGCTGTTGTACTGGATCTGGAACATGCGGATGCCAGGGAGGTGGCGTTGGGGCAACCAGCGGATCCGCGCCGAGGAGCCCGTCAGCTCGGCCGCCACCACGCGCCGCTCGCCCGCCGTGGCCCGCGACTCGTTGCCGCCGGCCCGCGCCATGTCGGAAGGACCCGGCCCGGCTTCTCCCTCCCCGTCCCCGTCGCCGCGGGGGACGGGCAAAGGCAAGACGGCCACTTGCACCCGGGCGGCCGCCTCGCCGGCAGCGTTGGAGGCCACGCAGGTGAAGGCGCCATGGTCGCCCAAGGTGGCCACCCGCAGCTCCAAGGAGCCGTCGGCGCCCACGGCGCGGCGTGAGCCGTTCTGCACCAGCCTCCCGTCGGGGCCCAGCCAGTGCAGCGCCGGCGGCGGGTCGCCGGCGGCGGCGCAACCCAAGCGTAAAGGTTGCCCTTCCAAGACAGCGGCGGGGTCAGCGGCCGCCCCGGCAATGGCCGGCGCCCGGCACGCCAATTCCTCCTCCGGCACGGCCCAGAGCAGGCGCCCAGCCAGCGGCGGGGGCGAGGCGCAGCTCTCCAGGCGGCCCGGCCGCGCTAGCCGCCGTAGCCACAGCAGCTCGCAGTTGCAATGCAAAGGGTTGCCCCCCGCCGCCAAACTGGGACCCGGCGGCCCCGGCACCGGCGGTAACGCCCGCAAGCGGTTGGCCGTCAAGTCTAACCGCGCCAACCGGGGCAAGCGGGCCACCGCCCCGGCGGGCACCCGCTCCAGCAGGTTGTGGTCCAGAGTGAGGGTGGCCAAACTGGCCATGCCGGCCACCGCCTCCCACGGCAGGGCCGGTAAGTTGTTGTGGGAGAGGTCCAAATCCTCCACCGTGGTGGCGAAGGCGGCGAAGGCGGCCGGCTCGATGGTGGCCAGCTGGTTGTTGGCTAGGATGAGGTGGCGGAGGCTGGCCAAGCCCCGCAGCTGGGCCCCGCTGAGGGCGGGCAAGCGGTTGCCGTCCAGGTGGAGGGCGCGGAGGGCCCGCAGGTCGGCGAAGGCGCCGGGGGCCAAGCGGCGCAGCCCGTTGCGGGAGAGGGTGAGGTGCACCAGGCTGCTCATGTTGGCGAAAGTCGCTGCGCCCCACGGCCCCGATGAAGTTGTCGGCCAAGCGCAGCTCCACGGCGGCACGGTCCAGGGTAGGGGGCACGGCCAGCAGCCCCGTGCGGGCGCAGAGCAGGGTGGGGTTGGGGGCGGCCGCCGGGCAGAGGCAGCGGGGGGGGCAGCGGTGGGACCCCGCCACCGCCCCCAGCATCACCAGGGGCACCAGCAGCTTCGCCATCCTCCGCCGGCCCCGGCGGCGCCTGCGGGGACACGGAGTTGGGGGGGGGGGGACGGGACACACAGGGTCAGGGTGAGGGGTGGGAGAGGGGATGGGGGGCAGGAGCAGGCCCAAAGGGAGAGGATCAGGCCCAAAAGGGGGAACAGGGTCTGGACATGGGGCAGGATCGGGCCCGGGGGGGGCAGGAGCAGGACCAAGGTGGGGGGCACGGGGCAGGAGCGGGCCCAAAAGGGGCAGGATTGGGTCCAAGGGGGGCAGGATCGGGCCCAGAGGAGGGGGCAGGGGGCAGGAGCAGGCCCAAAAGGGGCAGGATTGGGTCCAAGGGGGGCAGGATCGGGCCCAGAGGAGGGGGCAGGGGGCAGGAGCAGGCCCAAAAGGGGCAGGATTGGGTCCAAGGGGGGCAGGAGTGGGCCCAAAGTGGGCAGGATCAGGCCCAAGGAGGGGGGCAGGATCATGTCCAAAGGGGGCAGGATTGGGCCCAAGGGGGGGGGGGGCAGGGGGCAGGAGTGGGCCCAAAGGGGGCAGGATCGGGCCCAAAGCGGGACCCCACCCGATCCCCTGGGATCTGTGACATCCCGTGTGATCCCGAGTGCCCGGCGTGTCCCCGTGTGACGCCGTGTCTCCTGTGGGATCCCATGTGATCCCATGTGCTCTGCATGTTCCTGTGTGTCCCATGTGATCCCGTGTGATCCCGTGAGATCCCGCGTGATCCCGTGTTCCCATGTGATCCCGTGAGATCCCGTGTGATCCCGTGTGATCCCGTTACCTCCTCTCAGGGCTCCATCTCGGTCCCGTCCGGGCGTCGCCGCGGGGCCTGTGGGGACAGGGGATGGGCCAGTACGGACCAGTGCAGACCAATACCCACCAGTACGGACCAGTGTGGACCAGTACGGAACGGTATGGACCTGTACCCACCAGTACAGACCAGTACGGACCAGTACCCACCAGTATGGACCAGTACGGAACGGTATGGACCTGTACCCACCAGTACAGACCAGTACGGACCAGTACCCACCAGTATGGACCCATCAGTACCCACCAGTACAGACCAGTACGGACCAGTATCGACCCGTACCCACCAGTACGGACCAGTATGGACCAGTACCCACCAGTATGGACCCATCAGTACCCACCAGTACAGACCAGTACGGACCAGTATCGACCCGTACCCACCAGTACAGACCAGTATGGACCAGTACCCACCAGTATGGACCCATCAGTACCCACCAGTACCCACCAGTACAGACCAGTACGGACCAGTATGGACCCATACCCACCAGTACAGACCAGGATGGACCGGTATGGACCAGTACAGGCCACTACCTGCCAGTACAGACCAGTACGGACCAGTACAAACCAGTATTGACTCGTAACCACCAGTATGGACCAGTATGGACCAGTACCCACAAGTATGGACCCGTCAGTACCCACCACTGTCCACCAGTACAGACCAGTACGGACCAGTATGGATCCATACCCACCAGTATGGACTGGTACAGACCAGTACGGACCAGTATGGACCAGTACCCACCAGTACAGACCAGTATGGACCTGTACCCACCAGTATGGACCAGTACGGACCAGTACCCACCAGTATGTACCCACCAGTACACACCAGTATAGACCAGTATGGACCTGTACCCACTAGTACAGACCAGTACGGACCAGTACCTGCCAGTATGGACCCATCAGTACCCACCAGTACCTGCCAGTATGTACCAATACAACTGCACGTGGCCCAGTATGACCCAGTATGGCTGAGCACAGCCTGGTATGGCTCCATCTACCCCAGTATGGCCTAGTACAGACCAGTACGGACCAGTACCTGCCAGTATGGACCCATCAGTACCCACCAGTACCTGCCAGTATGTACCAATACAACTGCACGTGGCCCAGTGCACAGCCTGGTATGGCTCCATCTACCCCAGTATGGCCCAGTACAGCCCAGCAGAGCCCAGTACAGGCCAGTACAGCCCAGTATTGCTTGGTATGGCCCAGTACAGCCCAGTATGGCTCCGTACACCCCAGTATGGCCCAGAACAGCCCAGTACAATCCAGAACAGCCCAGTACAACCGAGTGGAACCCAGTACCGTACAAAGTGGATCAGCATGGCCCAGCACAGCCCAGTATAGACCATTACATCCCAGTAAGACCCAGTGTATCCCAATATGGCCTAGAACAGCCCAGTATGGCCCAGCACGGACCAGTATGTATGTGCAGTACAGTCCAGTATGGTTCAATACAGCCCAGTACAGGCCAGTAAAGCCCAGCACAACCCAGTAAAGCCCAGCACAGCCCAGTATGGTCCAGCACAGCCCAGTACAAACCAACGTGGCCCAGAACAGCCCAGCATGTCCCAGTACAGACCAGTATGGGACTGCATGGCCCAGTATAGCCGAGTACAGGACTGCACAGCCCAGTACAGCCCAGTACAGACCAGTATGGGACTGCACAGCCCAGTACAGCCCAGTACGGGACAGCTCAGCCCAGTACAGACCCAGTACAGCCCAGTACAGACCCAGTGCATACCAGTACAGCCCAGTACAGGACTGCACAGCCCAGTATGGCTCAGTACAGCCCAGTACAGGACTGCACAGCCCAGTACAGACCCAGTACAGCCCAGTATGGGACAGCTCTGCCCAGTTTGGCCCAGTACAGACCCAGTACAGCCCAGTACAGACCCAGTGCATACCAGTACAGACCAGTACAGGACTGCACAGCCCAGTACAGACCCAGTGCATACCGGTACAGACCAGTACAGGACTGCACAGCCCAGTACAGACCCAGTACATACCAGTACAGGACTGCACAGCCCAGTATGGCCCAGTACAGCCCAGCACAACCCAGGGGCTGCCCCCCCGGTGCCTCCCCCAGCCCCTGGTGCCCCCCCCTCCTCCGGTATCAACCCCCTCCGGTGCCCCCCCTCCCATACCCCCCCCCCCCCCCGGGGAAGCCCCTGGTACCTGGGGGGGGCTCAGCCCACGGATGCTCCCATGGCGGCTCCGAGCCGGGAAAAGGGGCGGGGGGGGGGGGAGCACCGGGAAAAGAGGGGGGGAACCGGGCCCAGTCAGGCCTCGCCCCCCCGGGGGGCCATGGGTGGGGATTGGGGGGGGACACCGGGCCCGGTTGTAGTGGGGTTGGGGAGGGGCGATGGGATTGGGGGGGGATGCCGGTACCGGGGAGGGGGGGAACCGGGATGCCGGGGCGGGGGGGAGGGGGGGTACCGGGATGCTGGGGGGTACCGGGATGCCAGAGGGGAGGAACCGGGATGCTGGGGGGGGGGCGTACCGGGATGATGGAAGGGGGCACCGGGATGCCGGGGGGGTACCGGGATGCCGGGGGGGCACCGGGATGCTGGGGGGGGGGACACCGGGGCTGGGTATCGGGATGCCGGGGGGACAGGACCGGGATGCCGGGGTTTACCGGGACGCCGGAGGGGGGGTTACCGGGACGGCGGGGCGCTAGCGGGGTGTCGGGGGGAGCCGATGGCGGCGGGGCGGCCCCGGGGCGGTGCCGGTGCCGGTGCCGGTGCCGGTGCAGCCCCGGTCCCGCCGGCACAGGCCGCCGCCGCCGCCGCTCGGAGCCGCAGAGCCGCCGGGGCGGGGCCGGGGCGGGGCCGGGGGGCGGGGCCACGGACGGACCCGCGGACGGACCCTCCCTCCGTCCGTCTGTCCTTCCCTCCATCCCCCCGTCCGTCCCTCCGTCTGACCCCCCTCGGTCTGTCCCTCCCTCCGTCCATCTGGTCCCCCCCAGCCCTCAGCCCTCCGCGCCCCCCCCCGCCCCGTCCGTCCATCCCTCTGTCTGTCCGTCCTTCCCCCCCTCCATCTCCCTGTCCCTCTACCCCCCGTCTGTCCGTCCGTCCTTCCCTCCATCCCTCTGTCCATCCGTCTGTCCCCCCCCAGCCCTCGGCCCTCCACCCCCCTGTCCATCTGTCTGCCTGTCCATCCCTTCCCTCCATCCCTCTTGTCCCTCCGTCTGTCCCCCCCCAGCCCTCCCTCCCCGCCTGTCCGTCCGTCTGTCCTGCCATCCCTCTGCCCATCCCTCTGCCCATCCTGCCCTCCCCCATCTGTCCATCTCTCTGTCCGTCTGTCCTTCCTTCCCTCCATCCCTGTCCCTCCCTGTCCATCCCTCCATCCCTCCGTCCCTCTGGCCCCATCCCATGGGACCCCACACCCGCCGGAGGCCGGGGACACGCTGGAGACGCGTTGGCCGGAGCCACTGGGGACAGCAGGGACGGGCTGGAGGAGAGGGGGCGCTGGGGACACTGGGGGACACTGGGAACACACTGGAGACACCGGGAGACCTGGGCTGGGGACACTGGGAGACCTGGGCCAAGGACACTGGGAGACACTGGGGGACACTGGGGACACACTGGAGACATACTGGGGGCACCAGGAGACCTGATCTGGGGACACTGGGGGACACTGGGGGATACTGGGGACACACTGGAGACACTGGGAGACCTGGGCTGGGGACACTGGGGGATACTGGGAGACGGTGGGAGACCTGGGCTGGGGACACTGGGGACACTGGGCGATGGGGTCACCAGGGTCATGCCCCCCCATTTGCAGGGCCCCAGAGTCACGGCCCCGCCCCTACAAGCCCCTCCCACGGTCACACCCTCGGCCACGCCCCCTCAGACCCCGCCTCTCAAAACCCCGCCCCCAGAGGAGACAGGCCACCACCCGGGGGCGTAGCCTAAATGGAGAGGGCGTGGCCTGTGTGTGAGAGGCGTGGTCAGATAGAGGGGCGGGGCCTCTGAGGGACGTGGCAGGCGGGGAGGGGGCGCGGCCGACGATAAAGGGCGTGGCCTCCCTGCGCCGCCGCGCGGTCCGCCCCCCCCCCCCCCCCCCCGCGCTCCCATTGGCAGCGCCGCCGTCCAATGGGGAGCCGGGGCGGGGCGGGGGGAGGCGGGGTCACCCTCCCCCTTTCCTTCCGCCGGAAGCGTCCCCTCAGCACCGCCCTCCCATTGGCCACCACCCCCCTCCCGTCACGTCCGTGAGTGCGGCGGAAGGGGCGGGGCGTGGCGGCGGGCGCAGGCGCGGCGGCGCGCTGACGCACCCGTGCGTGCTGACGTTGGCGCGGCGGCGACGGCGCCTCCGAGCGCGGCGGCGGCGGTGGTGAGTTGAGGGGCGGCCCCGGCACCGGCCGCCGCCCCCCGGGACCCCCCCCCCCCCCTCCCCCCCGGGATCCTCCCCGGGACCTTCCCCGCGCCCCCCGGCCCTGTGCCGCCCCCGGCCGGGCCCTGACCGACCGCCCCCCCGCCCCCCCCGGCCCGGTACCGGGCCCCGGCCCCGCTAGGCCCGAGTCCCCCCTCCCGCTTCCTCCGACCGCCGGGGGGGCGCTGAAGGGCACCGCGCCCCCGCCCCTTCGGCTGCTCCCCCGTCAGCTCTCACAGGGTGGACGGTGTTACCGGGCTCTTCGGGGGGTCCTGCGTCCTTCCCCGGCGGGGTCCCGTGTGTCCCCGGGACCCTGGATCCCTTCTCCGGGTGTCGGGAGTGGGGTGGGCACCGCCGCGGGGCGCTCGCTAGGGCTGAACCGGTACCTTGAGATGCTCCTCGTCGCACGGCGAGGGGTCCCCGTCCCTGCCCGGAGGGGTCCTGCGGGGGTGCCCAGCCCCGTGGGGGTGTCCCTGGTGTCACGGAGGGTCCCCGTCCCCCACGGGGGTCCCCCACGGGAGTGTCCCCGTCCCCGTGGGGGGGAGTCCTCGTCCCCCTGGACGGGTCCCCACAGAGGGTCCCTGTCTCTCTGGGGGTGTCCCCGTTCCCCTGGGAGGTCCCCATGGAGTGTCTCTGTTACCTCTCCTGGTAGGGGGACCACTGTCTCCCTGGGTGGGTGCCCACGGAGGGTCCCTGTCCCCATGGGGGGGTTTCCCATCCCCGTAGGGGGTGTGCCTGGTCCCATAGAGAGTCTCTGTCCCCGTGGGGAGGTAACCGTCCCCCTGGGGAGTCCCCATGGAGGGTGCCTATCCCTCACACCGTCCTGTTTTCTCTCTCTCTGCAGGGATCTCCAGGGCTCTCCCACGGGAACGCAGCCAGGGGGCCCGACCGGAGCCATCGGGGCCTCGTTGCCCCCCTCTTTCCTCCCTATCCTATGCCCGCCCTGGCCCGGGGGGGCACCGATTCCTCAGACAGCCCCCGCGGGGGCCCCCACCGCAGCCGCCACATCGCCGCCATGTGAGGGGGGGGGGCACGGCCGGCCCCGCGTCTCCCCCTCCCCACCGCCACCGTGAGCCCCCCCCTTGCCCCCGGCACCGCCATGATGTTCCGGGATCAGGTGGGGATCGTGGCGGGGTGGTTCAAGGGCTGGAACGAGTGCGAGCAGACGGTGGCCCTGCTCTCGCTGCTGAAGCGCGTCACCCGCACCCAGGCCCGCTTCCTCCAGCTCTGCCTCGAGCACTCGCTGGCCGACTGTGCCGACATCCACCTCCTTGAGGCAGAGGCCAACAGCGCTGGTCAGTCGCCGCCCGGGGGGAAGGGGGGAGCTTCTCGGAGACCCGTGGGGCTCCCTGGGGGGGTGGGAGCCTCTGGGGGGCTCCCTGGGTGGGTGGGTGGCCTTTGTAGGGCCCCACGGGGCTCTGTGGGACTCCCTGGGTGCGTGGGTGGGCTCTGCGTGGCTCCCTGAGTGGACAAATGAACTCTGTAGGGACCTGTGGGGCTCCCTGGGTGGGTGAGGGGGCTCTGGGGGGCTCCCTGTGCATGTGGGGGGGCTCTGTAAGGACTTCCTGTGTGGAGTGGGGGGCTCCCTGGGTGGGTAGGTTGGCTCTGCAGGGCCCCATGGGGCTCTGTGGGGCTCCCTGAGTGAACAAGTCGGCTCTGTAGGGACCCGCGGATGGGGGTGGGGGGGCTGTGTGGGGCTCCCTGGGTGGACAGGCAGGCCCCCTTGGGCAGCCTCGGGGCTTCCTGAGTGGACGGGTGGGACCTGTAGGACTCCCTGGATGGGTAGATGGGCTCTGTGGGGACCCCTGGGGTTCTCTGGGTGGGTGGGTGGTCTCTGTAGGGACCCCGTGGGTCTCCGTGGCGCCCCTGAGGGCTCTCAGCACCCCCGGTGCCTCATCCCACCCCCCGCCCAGGGACTCCCCACATGATCCTGGGTACCCCCTGGGAGCTTTATGGGAACGCCAAGAGCTCCCTGGTTGCCTGCGGGGGGCTCCCTACCTCACCCCGCGGCTCCCCTTTTGTCCCCGGGTCCCCTCCTGCGGTCCTGGGGTTGGGGGTGGTGTCTCCCTGCGCGCTCCCGGACAAACTGGGGCGGGGGGGGGGGGCTCTTGGGGCACCCATTTTTCCTTGGGGAAAATTGGGTGATTTCATTCCCGATTTTTACCTGGAGAGTTTTGCTCCCCTTATTTCCATCCCTGGAGGGGGAAAGTTTAGCTCCGTCTCCCCCCACAAAACACCCTGACGTGGGACGCGGCCCCGCATGGTGCCACCGACACCCACCCCCCCCAACCCCGTCATTTTATTCCCCCAGCGGCCATCAGCCAGTGGCCACAGGAGCCGGCAGAGGCGGCAGTAGCCCTGCTGCTGGCCCACCTGCCACTGCTGCAGCCGGGCAACGCGGCGGCCAAGGCCGAGTACATGAAGCGGCTGCAGAAGGTGCTGGCCTACGCCATCGAGAGCAACCGCTGCGTGGAGGAGAGCCGGCAGCTCCTCTCCTACGCCCTCATCCACCCCGCCACCACCCTGGACGACCGCAGCGCCCTGGCCCTCTGGTTGGGCCACTTAGAGGAGCGTTTGGCCGGTGGCGGGGCTCCCCCTGCCCGCCCCCCCCGCCCCGATGCCCCTCGGCGCCCGCCTCCCCCCCACGAGTGGCCTGAGCACCCGGCCGCCGAGCTGGGGCCGCCCTGGCCCGAGGCGACCCCCCGGGAGAATGGGCACCCACCCTTCCACCCCCCCCGCCAGTGGCAACGGCCTGGGGGGAGCAGGTGAGTGGGGACCTGGGAGGGGACAAGGGGGATGGGAAGGGGGCTGGGGGCTGGGGAGGGACATTTTAGGGTAAGGAGGGCTTGGGGCGGGGGGGGCAAGGGGGCTGAGGAAGGGTTGGGGGGGGGGGGACACTCAGGAAGGGGTCTGGGGGGGATGAGGGTCCTGGGGTGACATTAAGGGCTGATAAGGGGTCACGGGGGGTCAGGGACAGGTCTGGAGGGGACAAGGGCTCGGGGGGGGGGGATGGGACGTCAAGAGCTGAGGAGGGGATGGGGGGGACAGGGATGGAGGGGACAAGGGCACTGGGAAGGGGCCTGGGGGGGGACATTAAGGGCTGAGGAGGGGTCGGGGGGACAGGGATGGGGCTGGGGGGGACAAGCGGTCTGGGGGGGGGGACAACAAGGGCCAAGGAGGGATTTGGGGGGACGGACGAACGGACAGAGAGGGGACAAAGGGGCTGGGGGGGACATTTAGGGGCTGAGATGGGGTCTGTGGGGGACATTGAGGAACAGATGGGACCACGGGGGCCACAAAGGACTTGGGGGGTTTTGGGAGGGGGGTGTGTCCCACAGAAGGGACCCAGGAGTCCAGGCCCCCTCTGATTCCCCCCCCCGTCCCCACAGCTCTGCCCTGCCAGCTGCACCCCAGCCCGCTGAAGCGCTCCCTCTCGCTGGTGCCCGGCAGCCCCCAGGGAGGGGGCAGCGAGTGGCCGGGGGGGACACCGGGGGAGGAGGCCACTGTCCCCCCGCCCCCCCGCCCCCCCTTCGGGGACCACGCGCCCCTCTCGCCCCAGAGCAGCGTGGCCTCCTCGGGCAGCGAGCAGACGGAGGAGCCAGCCGGCGGCCGCAACACCTTCCAGGAGGACGGCAGCGGCATGAAAGGTGGGGGACAACCCGTGGGTGGCCTGGGAGGGGGGGGGTCGCGGGGACTTGTCACCTGACGGCCACCCCCTTGTCACCTTTTTCCCCCCCGCCCGCCCCCTACCAAAGATGTCCCCTCCTGGCTGAAGAGCCTGCGGCTGCACAAGTACGCGGCGCTCTTCTCCCAAATGACCTACGAGGAGATGATGACGCTGACGGAGCATCACCTCGAGTCGCAGGTGGGACGGGGGGTGTCCCCTGTCCCCTTCCCCCCCCCCCCCCCCCCACTGTGTCCCTGCCACCCCTGGATGAGGGGACACCCCCTCCTGACCCGCCCTGTCCCCGCAGAATGTCACCAAGGGCGCGCGGCACAAGATCGCCCTCAGCATCCAGAAGCTGCGAGAGCGGCAGAGCGTCCTCAGGGCGCTGGAGAAGGTGGCACCGGGGTAGCCCTCGGGTCCCCAGGGGTGGCTCGGGTCCCTCGGGTCCCTGAGGGTGGCACCGGGGTAGCCCTCGGGTCCCTGAGGGTGGCACTGGGGTGGCCCTTGTGTCCCCAGGGGTGGCTTGGGTCCCTCGGGTCCCCAGGGATGGTATCAGGGTGGCTTCCGGGTCCCTGAGGGTGGCACTGGGGTGGCCCTTGGGTCCCCAAGGGTGGTGTAGGTCCCTCTGGTCCCCGGGATGGTACCAGGGTGGCCCTTGGTGGCACAGGGTGGCCCTTGGGTCCCCAGGGGTGGCTTGGGTCCCTCAGGCCCCCAGGGGTGGCACTGAGATGGCCCTGGCTGCCTTCTGCATCCCAAGGGCTGGCACGGGATGTCCCTGGTCCCCCCCGTGACCCCAGGGATGGCACAGGATGTCCCTGGTCCCCCACTGTGTCCCCAGGGATGGGGGGGGCCGGTCCCTGATCCCCCTGAGGTCCCCACATGTTGTGTCCCCACATGTTGTGTGTCGTCCGTCCCCCCCCCATCCCCAAACCCCGTCCTACGTGTCCCCTGTCCCTGCAGGACATCCTGGAGGGGGGCAACCTGTGGACGGCGCTGCAGGAGCTCCAGCAGATCATGGTGACCCCCATCAAGGCCTTCCGGCCCCCCCCAGCTGCCCCCCCCTCAAACGGCACCCCCGATGGGGCCCCCCCGGGGGCCGCCGACGCCTTCGCCCCCCCCCCACCCGGCTGCCGACGCTGAAGCCCCCGCTGCCCCCGTCCCCGACGGGGACATCCCGGGGCAGTTCACCCGCGTCATGGGCAAAGGTGAGACCACATTTCCACCCCCCCCTCCCCCGGCTTTGTTTGAGGAGGTGGGGGGGATGTCTCTTGGGGGGGGGGGGGGGGGGGGGGTCAGGGTGCCCAGATGCCCTGACGCACCCCCCCACCCCCCCCCACCCTCAGTGTGCACCCAGCTGCTGGTGTCGCGGCCAGACGAGGAGAACATCACCAGTTACCTCCAGCTCCTCGAGAAGTGCCTGAGCCACGAGGTGGGGGCAGAACCCGGGGTTTGGGGGGGGTTGCAGTGGTGGGGGGGGGGGGGGGGGGGGGCGGGCAAGGGAGTCGGTCACCCCCCCACCATGTCCCTGTGTCCCTGTCGTCCGTCCCCCCCTCCCGTAGGCGTTCACGGAGACGCAGAAGAAGAGGCTCCTCTCCTGGAAGCAGCAGGTCCTGAAGCTGCTCCGCGCCTTCCCCAAGAAGGTGCCGCTCGATGGCCCGGGCTATCGGCCCCCCAAGGGGTAGGTGGGCGTTTCTGGGGGGGGGCAGGGCCCCACCCCTCCACCCCCCTTACCCATTGCACCAGCTCCCCCTTGGGACCCACTCCCTGTCCCCTGGTTTGTCCCCCCGGGGCCGGGGGTGCGTGTGGGACTTCCCAACTTTCCCTTAAACTGCTGCCTTTACCCCCTGGAGGGGGGCAAGGTGCCCAATGAGCCCCCCCCGGTGCCCAATTAGCCTCCCTCCCCCCCCAGTTTGGGGGGGTCTGTGGGGGTCTCGTGTCGTGTTCCTGCCCCCCCCCCCCCCCCTTCCAGCCCACCCCCGTGCCCCAATTTGTCCCCTGGCTGCCCTATTTCCCACCCCCCCCGGGGTTGAGGTGCCTCATTTTCCCCTGGGTGGGGGCGGGGAAGGGGGACAGGAATCTGGGTGACCCCCCCCCCCCCAGGGCTGGGGGGACGACTGGTGCCACCCTGACACCTCCCCCCCCGTGTCCTTTGTGTTCCCCCCCCCAGCTGGGCCTTCGGCTCCAACTCGCTCCCCATAGCTGGCTCTGTGGGGGGGGGCGGGGGGGCGGCGGGGGCAGCGCCCCTTCGCGTTGCCCCCCCGTGCGCTGCCCCCCGCCCGCCTGGGGCTGCTGGGGCCGGCGGGGGGGGGGCCCCAGCCCCTAGGCCCCCCCTCGGCGGACCCCCCCTCGGCGCGCAGGGACGCCAGGTGGGTGACAGGGTCCCTTTTTTGGGAGGGGGTGGGGGGGGGGGGAAGGGATTTGGGGGGCAAGATGTGGGGGTCCCTGGGCATTGGGGGGGGGTCCTAGGGGTTGGGGGGGGAAGATGGGGGTCCCTTGGGGGGGGGGGGTGTCCTGGGCTGGGAGGGGGGATGCTGGGGGATGTGGGGGGTCCTAGGGGTCGGGGGGGGCAGATTTGGGGGTACTTGGGGGTTGGGGGTGTGTCTTAGAGCCTGGGGGGCAGATTTGGGGGTTTAGGGGGGCAGTAGGGATCGGGGGGGGCAGATTTGGGGGTCCTTGGGGATTGGGGGGGGTTGTTGGGGTGTGGGGGGGTACTGGATGAACTTGGGGTGCATTGTTGGGGGGGGGGGGCTCCTTCACCCTGGTCTCCCCATGGATGGGGGGGCAGGAGCCACCATGGGGGCTGTGTTTTGGGTGTCATCCCCCCCCCGGCTGACACCTCCCCCCCCAGAGCTTGTGGTTCGGCAGCGGGGGGGCCGGGGGGGCCCCGGGGAGCCGCAGCGCGGTGCAGCGCACCCACTCGCTGCCCGTCCACACCTCGCCCCAGGCCCTGCTCGCCTTCCCCCAGGGTACGTCTGGGGGGGGGGCCAAAAATATGGGGGGGAACGGGGGAGGGAACAGGACGACACCCAAAAATTTGGGGGGGGGGGCCATGACGCGTGTTTTGTCTCCTCAGGGGTGGGGGAGGATGTTTTGGTCCCCACTTCGGGGGGTGTGGGAGGTTTTTGGGAGGGGGGGTGCAGATGGTTGGACACCCCCCCAGGAGAGTTTTGGGGGGGGTGGGGTGTCAGGGTGCCTTGAGCCCCCCCAGAAGGGATTTGGGGGGGTTCAGTGTGCCTTGAGCCCCTCCCCCCAAAGGGTTTGGGGGGGGGGGGGTGGTCTCAGGAGGTCTAGACCCCCTCAGAAGGGATTTGGGGGGGTTCAGGGTGCCTTGAGCCCCCCCAGGAAGGATTTGGGGGGGTTCAGGGTGCCTTGAGCCCCCCCAGGAGGGAGTGGGGGGTGGGGTGTCAGGGTGCCTGGACCCCCGCCCAGGAGTGTTTTCGGGGGGTGCAGATGCTTGGACCCCCCCCAGAAGGGATTTGGCAGGGGGGGGTATGTTCCAGAAGTTCCCATAGGAAGGTTTGGGGGGGGAGTAACAGGATGCCTGGGCCCCCCAGGAGGGTTTTGGGGGGGGGGGGGTCAGGAGGCCTGGCCCCCCCCTCACCCGTGTGTGTCCCCCCCCCGTCCCGTGTCCCCCCCCCAGAGTGTCCCCTCCCCGGCACTGACCTGGAGATCAACCCCACGCTGGAGTCGCTGTGCCTGAGCATGACGGAGCACGCGCTGGGCGGTGAGGGGGGGCCCGGGGGGGGCTGGGACATGGAGGGGGGGCCGGGGGGGGTGGGGGGGGGTCACATGAAGGGGGTGGACACAGACGGAGAGGTGAGTTGGGGGAGGGGGGAACGGGGGGGGGGGGGGTCGCACAGGGGTGGGGGGGGGGACATGGGGATAGGGGGCATCATGGGACTGTGGGGGGGTCACAGGCATCTGGGGGGGGGACACATGAGGGGGGGCACAGAGGCAGAGGTGAGTTTGGGGAGACAGGGTCGGGTGGGGGGGGACACTGGGGGGGGGGTGAGGGGTGACCCCCCCTCCAACAAGCCGCCCACTGACGCGCGTTCCCCCCCCCCAGACGGCACAGACAAAACCTCCACCATCTGATGGCGCTGCCCCCCCCCCCCCAAACGGGAGGGGGGGTCACATCTTCACCCCCCCCCCCCCATCACCAGTCACCCCCCCCCCTAAAATAAACCGGGGGGGGGGAGGAGGATCAGCCCCCCCTGCCTCCCCCCCCCCAGGCCAGGGGGTGCGGGTCGCAGGGCCCCCCCGCGGGGGAGGGGCCCCCCCCAGGGGCCAATGACCTCGCGGTTTTTTGGAGGGGGGGGCGCGGGGGGGGGGGGGGGGGGGGGGGGGCCGCATTGACACTACAGGAGCCGTGTGCGGGGGCGGGGCTCTCCCGGCCCCTCTTTATTTGGGAGGGGGGCGGGGGGGGGGGGGTGTTTGTTGCGTTTTTAATAATCCCCAAATTCTGGGTTTTTGGGTTTTTTTGAGGGGGGGTGTGTGTTTTTTTTGTTGTTGTTGTTGGGGTTTTTGTTTGTTTGGTTCCCCCCCCCCCCCCGTTTATTATTATATTATTATTATTAATATTATTTTGAGGGGGGTTGGTCCCCGGGGGGGGGGAGGTGGGTGCCGGGGGGGAGGGGGGTGGGGGGGCACCGCAAATTTAGGTACATGTTGACGCCCCCCCCCCCCCACCCCTTCCCCCGTCGGTACATCCCGCCCCCCCCGTGCCGCCCCCCCCCCCCATTTGTACACGTAGCGCCGCGGCCCCTCGGGATAGAAAAAAACGTTATTTTAGATACATTTTATTATGAATAACTTTTGTTATGACTATGGCTGGTAACCATGACTACGGTATTAAAGAGACCAAAAACCAACACACCACACCAACCACCCCCCCCAAAGTGCCAGGTTTTTGCCCCAAAATGGGGTTGGGGGGGGGGGAGGGGGAAGGGGGGAGGGCCAGACTCAACCTCGCCACGAGCCAGCGGCGACTCCACCCCCCCCCACCCCCCCCAGCTCAGTCGCTGGAGGAGTCGGAGTCGCTGGGGGTCTCCCCTTCCTCCTCCTCTTCCTCTTCCTCTTCCTCCTCCTCCTCGCTGGGGCTCAGGCGGGGGCTGCGGGGGGGCCCCCCCTCGCTGCCCCCCCCCCTCCGACTCTTCTTCTTCCTCCTCCTCCTCCTCCTCCTCTTCCTCCTCCTCGTCGTTGTCGCTGCCAAAGATTTCCTCCTGGTCGCGGGCGGCCCGGGCGGCGTCGCTGCCCCCCCGCCGCACCCCCCGGCCTTCCTCCTCCTCCTCCTCTTCGGCCTCCTCCTCCTCCTCGCTGCGGGCCGAGCCCCCCCGCTCGCTGCTGCTGCCCTCCCCAGAGCCTTCGGCCTCTTCCTCCTCGCCGCTCGCTCCCCCCTCGCTCTCGCTGCCCTTCTCGCGCTCTTCCTCTGCGGGGCGGAGGGGGAGAAAGGGAGAGATTTGGTGGGGGGGCCCCAATGCTCTGCCCCCCCCCAGGGTGGCCAGAACCCCCCCAGACACCAAGGGAGCCCCCCCAGACTCAGCAGAGACCCCCAGATCAAGGGGACACACCCCCCCCCCCAGCTCCCAAGGGACCACCTCCAGACTAAGGGGAGCCCCTCCCAGGCCCCCCCCCCAAATTAAGGGGAGCCCCCCCAGGGGACCCCCCCTCCCCATACCCAGATGACACCCCCCCCACACCAGAAGCCAAGGGACCCCCTTAGATGCCAGAGGGCCCCCCCAGACCCAGAGGAGCCCCCCCCCCCCCCCTTAGATGCCAGAGGGTCAGACCCAGAGGAGCCCCCCCCCACCCCCAGATCCCAGGGGACCCCCCCCAGCCTCCAAGAGAGCCCCCTCCCCAGACCCAGGGGACACCCCAGAGCCCCCCCCCCCCAAGATCCCAGGGGACCCCCCCCCCCCACCCCGTACCGGATCCAGCCGCCTCCTTCTCAGCCTCCAGCTCTTCCTCCTCCTCTTCCTCCGGCTCGTGGTTCTCCAGCTGCGCCCGACGGGCCTCCTGGGGGGGGAAGGGGGGGTCAGCGGGCGCCTGGGTCCCCTCAGCACCCCGGGGGGGGGGTGGGGGGGCTGGGGCCATACCTGCGCCTCCAGCTCCTTCTCGTTCATGTCCCGGTGCTTCACCACCAGCACCGCGTTGGTGCCTGACTGCACCCCCGCCCGCGCCCGCCGCTTGCTCAGCCGCACCCTGGGGGGGGGAAGGGGGGGTCAGGCACCCCAGGACCCCCCCAGGGACACCCCAGAACCCTCCCGACCCCCTGCGATCCCTCCCCCCCGGCAAACCCTCCCAAACTCCACAGATTCCCCCCCAGATCCTTCCTGATCCGCCCCCCCCCCCCCTCAAACCACTCTTGACCCCCCCACGGACCCCCCAGACCCCCAGAATCATCCTGACCCCCCCCCAGGGACCCCCTCAAACCACTCCTGACCCCCTGGGACCCACCCCCCCTCCTCACTCCTAGGGGTCCCCCCCCCCTCCCCAAGACCCATAGGGACACTCCCAGAGCTCCAGGGACCCACCCCCCGAGACCCCTCCTCACCCCTAGGGATCTCCCCCCCTCCCCAAGACCCATAGGGACCCCCCCCCGCCCCAGACCCCTCCCAACCCCCAGGATCCCCCCCAGGGAACCCCCCCCCAGAACCCTCCTGACCCCCCCAACCCCTGAACTCCCCCACCCCCAAGTTACCCTCCATGGCCCCACAGTTCCCCCCCCCCCCCCCCCCCCAAGTATCCTGTCAGGTGGGGGGGGGGGTGGGGAGCTCAATAACCCCCCCCAGGAGCCCCCAACCCCCCCCGGACCCTCCCCACACCACCACTTCCCCCCTCCGCTCCGCACAACGAGCCCCTGGGAAAGGAGAAACCCCCCCCCCCATTTCTTTTTTTTTTTTTTTTTTTTTTTTCTGGGGGGGGGCTCCCAGTGCGCCCCCCCCCAGCCCCCCCACCTGGTCTCCAGCTCATTGTAGTAGACGCCATCGCCCTCGCGGAAAATGAAGAAATAATTCTCCTCGTAGCCCTTGCTGGCCTTGTTCTTCACGTTCCAGTTGTACTCCCGGGCGATCTTGTAGTCATAGCTGGGGGGGGCGTGGGGGGGTTGGAAAGACACCCCCCCCCCCCCAATACCCCCTTTCCCAAAGCAGCCCCCCCCCAAAAACCTAACGGGCTCCGCCAGGCCCTCGGTTCCCCCTCCACGGAGCAGTGGGACCCCCTCAGTTCTATGGGACCCCCCCAGCTATACAGGCCCCCCCCCCAGCTACACATCCCCCCCCCCCCGATATAGAGGCCCCCCCCAGCTTTATCGCTCACCCCCAGGATATATAGGACCGACACACCCCCCCCCCCCATCATCCTCAGGGGCTTAATCCACCTTTTCAATCTATATATCTCTCTCCCCAGCCCCCCCAAGGTATATGGCCCCCCCGGCTATATAGGTCCCCCCCCCAGATATACAAGCCCCCCCCCCCCGCAGATATAGGACCCCCCCCATACACATCCTTGGGGGCATAATCCATTTTCTTCTACAGATATATATTTATCCATCCCTTCTCAAGATATATGGCACCTTCTTAACTATATGACACCCCCCCCCGCATATATAAATACCCCCCGCATATATAAGACACCCCCCCCCGCATATATAGACACCCCCCCGATTATATAGGACACCCCCCCACACATTCCCAGGCTGTTTTCTCATCTATAGACGTTTATCTCCGACCCTTCCCAAACTATGTAGCATCCCCTGAGCTATGCGAGACCCTCCCCAGCTATACAGGACCCCGCCCCTCAGATATATAGGCCCCCCCCCCCGGATATATAGGCCCCCCCCGGATATATAGGGCCCCCCCCCGTACACGTCCTCGGGGGCGTAATCCATCTCCTCCTCCTGGTCCCGCTTCCTCTTGCGCAGCGTCTCCTCCACCGGCAAGAAATAAGCCACGAACTGGTTCCCCTCCTCGTCCATCATCCCCCTGCGGGCAGACGGGGGTTAAAAAAGATGGGGGGGGGGGGGGGGGGGCGGGGGGGGGGGAAGGGCAGAGATCCCCCCCCCTCCCGGCCCCCAGAACGTGTGGGTGTCCACTGTGTGTCGTCCCCCCGCCCCTTCCCAGCACCTGATCATGGCCTGGGACATCATCTCCAGCGCGGCCGGGCCGCTCGTGTCCTTGGGCGCCGGGTCCGAGTCGAAAATGACTTGGGCGCAGGGGTTGATCCACATCTTGGGGGGGGAGGGGGCAAAAAAAGGGGCGGGGGGGGGCAAAACAGGGAGTTTGGGGGCAAAACGGGGGGGGGTGGGCGGGTGGCAACACCTTCCCCCAGAGCTCAAAAGCAGCGTCTGCCCCCAAAAGTGCCTCCTCCCCCTCAGCATTGGGGGGGTCTGTGTGCCTCAGTTTCCCCTGTCAGGGAGGGGGGGGGGATTTGGGGTGTCCCCACCACCACCACTCCGGGGGGGGTCCCCAAGGTGTGTCATCCCGTCGCCCCCCCCCCCGCCCTTTACCTTGAAGTCAGGGAAGACGGGCATGACCTCGACGGGGGTGACGCGGGGTTTGCTGTAATGCTGCGTGATCTGGGGGGGGGTGTGGGGGCACAGGAGGGCGTCAGGGCGGTGTCTCCCCCCCCCAAATTATCCCGGGGGGGGGGGGGGTGTCTCTAACCCCCCTCCCCCCCCTCCTCACCGCTTTCTGGGCATCCTCGAAGGTTTTCTCGATGGCGGCGATCTGGCTGTCGCGGTCCTTGTAGATCTCCTCCTCCGTGAACTGCTGCTTCACCGAGACGCCGATCCTTGGCGGGGGGGGGGGGACACACGGGTGTTGGGGGGGGGGTCATGAAGGCTGTCCCCCCCCCACCCCGAGACCCCCCGGGACTCACTTGACCTCGGGTTTCTCGTTGGAGACGCCGTAGCGGTTGAACTCAGTGGAGATGTACTCAGTCTTGCGCATCCACGGCACCACCTTGGCATGTTGCTGCGATCTGGGGGGGGGGGGGGGGGGCGCAACAAACAGCACAATGGGGCCCCCCCACAGGGGTTTGGGGGTGTTGTGTGGCCCCCCCCAACCCGGTTTTGGGGTGCCCCCCCCCTCCGTGGGACGCTGTTACCTTTTGGAGCTGGTGGGCGCTTGGATCTCCTCCTCCAGCAGCTTCTCATCCGCTGGGTCCAGCAGCACTGAGGGGTGGCGGGGGGAGGAAAGGAGAAAATTTAACTCCCCCCCCCCAGATTTTGGGGTCGTCCCCCCCCCAAATTTTGGGGTTTCCCCCCCCCGCACCGCTGGGGTCGATGCGGTAGGTGTCGGGGTTGATGAGGTCGATGGTGACGCCCAGGTCGGGCTCCGTCAGCAGGTCGTGCTTGTGCTGCTTCTCCAGCGACGTCGCCTTGTACTGCACGAATCTGGGGGGGGGGGGGGGGGGGGGCACGTCCAGGCACCCCTAACCCCCCCCTCCCACAGCCCCCCCTCGAAACACCCATACCCCCCTAAAAGCCCCCCAAAACTCCAACACCCCCCCAAAACACCAACCCCCCCAAAACATCAACCCCCCCAAAATCCCCCCAAACACCCCCGAAACCCCCAAACGTGCCCCAAACCCCCCCAAAACACCCCCAACCCCCCCAAAAGCCCCCCCAAAGCCCCTCCACCCCCAAAATGCTCCCCAAAACCCCCCAAAATCCCTGAACCCCCCAAATCACCCTAAGCACCCCCAAAAGCCCCAAAGCACCCCAGCCCCCCCCAAATGCCCACCCCCCCAAAATGCCCCCAACCCCCCCCAAACTGACCCGACCCTCCCAAAATGCTCCCCAAGCCCCCTAAAATGCCCCCAAACCCCCCAAAATGCCCCCCAAACTGCCCCCTAACCCCTCTAAAATGCCCAACACCCCCCAAAATGCCCTCTAACCCCCCCAAAATGCCCTCTCACCCCCCCAAAATGCCCTCTGACCCCCCCAAATGTTCAACACCTCCCCGAAATGCCCCAAACATCCCCCAAATGCCCTGCAAACCCCCCAAAGCCCCCTTAAATGGCCCCCCCAATTTAGGTGTGTGCAGGGGTTGTGGGGGTGTAGGGGTGTGTCGTCCCCCCCCCCCCACGCCCCCCCCCACCCCCCCCGTACCGGTTCTGGTCGAAGGGGTACGTGATGAACTTGGGGTCGAAGGGGATGTCGGGGAGGCTGTTGCAGTACTTCACCCTGCACACCACGCCCGACCTAGGGGGGGGACGGGACACGGCGGGGGGGGGCGGTCAGGGGGGTCCCCAAAACACAGGTGGGGGGGGCGGGGGGAGGCGCTGGGCCTGTCCTTCCCCCCCAAAGGGGCTCCCCCCCCCCCCCCCAAAACTCACCTCTCGGGCAGCGTCCGGTGGGAGCTGGGCCTGAAGGGGGGGGGGGGGAGGTCACGATGGGGGGGCTTGTGATGTCATGGGGGGGAACCCAGGTATCCTGGACCCCCCCCCCTGCTGACTCCCCCCCCCCAGGGTGTGTGCTGTGATGTCACAAGGGGACCTCACCCTTGTGCTATGATGTCACGAGGGGACCCCAGCATCTGGGAACGTCCCCCCCCCTGCGCTATGATGTCACAAGGGGGGAGCCCCCACCCCTGTGTTATGACATCATGGGGCAACCCCGGCCTTGCATTATGATGTCACGAGAGGACCCAGGCGTCCGGAGGCCCCGCCCCCTCTCCACGTACGCTATGACGTCACGAGAGCATGCAGAACGGCGCCCACACGTGCATTATGACGTCAGGAGGGGACGTCAGACTTCCACCCCTCCCAGTGTGTGTGACATCATGAGGGGACCCAGGCGTCCGGGACACACACACACCCCGCACTATGACGTCAGGACGCCCCCCGCGTGCCTGGGCCTCCCCCTCCCCACGCGCGCTATGACGTCAGCGGAGCACCGCGGTGTGACATCACGAGGTGGGACACCACCACCACCCCCCAGCCCGCCCCGTGACGCCACACCGCCCTCCGTGACGTCATCCCGGTGACGCCGCCGTACCGGTGGCCCGGCTCCTCCCGCTGCGCCTGCGTCTGGATGGTGGGCGCCATGTCGGGGCCTGCGCCGGGCACCGCGCCGGGCACCTACTTCCGGCCGCCCTCAGGACCCCCCCCCGACGCCGGCGTCCTGACGTCACTTCCCGCCGCGCCGGGCAGGCCGGGAGCGGGAAGATGGCGGCGCCCCCGCAGCAGCCGCCGCCGGCCGGGCCGGGCCCGGGTCCGGGTCCGCCCGCCGCCCCCGCGCCGCCCCCGCCTCTGCCCGCCGCCCCCGGGGGGGGAACGGGTGCAGGGCAGCCGCCGGGGCCCGGGCAGCCCCCGGGGCCGCCGCTGCCCGCGCAGGTGGCGGCCGCGCAGGCGCAGGACTTCGACCCGGTGCAGCGGTTCCGCCTACTCATCCCTCAGCTCAAGGAGAGCCTCCAGGTGGGCGGGGCCTGAGGGCGGGGTTTGCCGACGAGGGGCGGGGCTTGTGGCGGGAAGGGCGGGCTTTGTCGCCGAGGGGCGGGGTCTGCGGCAGGGAGGGCGGGGTTTGTCTCCGGGGCGGGGCATGTGCCGGGGTGGGCGGGGTTTGCCGCCGAGGGGAGGCGGGGCTTGCTATATGGTGGGCGGGGCCTGACGGGGTGGGCCGAGGCTGGGGGCAATGTCGGTGGGCGTGGCCTGCCGCCGTGGGGGGCGTGGCATGGTTCTGGGAAGAGGCAGGGGCCCCCGCAGAGGGGTCCCTGTGCTGGTAATGGGGGTCCCGAGGGGGTCCCTGCCCCAGTGATGCGTATGAGCCGGGGGGGTAGTCCCAGTGTGTTCCCCCTGACGTCCCATTTCCCCCCCCCTCCCCCAGACGCTGATGAAAGTGGCGGCGCAGAACCTGGTGCAGAACTCCAGCATCGACAACGGGCAGTGAGTCACCCACCCCAGTGCCCCCCAGCCCCATCCCAGTGACCCCCAGTGCCCCCCAGCCCCATCCCAGTACCCCTCAGTGCTCTCCAGTACCTCTCAGTGCCCCCAGTTCCACCCCAGTGTCCCTCAGTCCCACCCCAGTACCTCATAATACCATCCCAGTTCTGTCCCAGTATGTCTCAGCCTCATCCCAGTATCCGCCAGTACCTTTCAGCCCCATTCCAGTACCCTTTAGTGCCCCCAGTCCCATCCCGGTACCACCCAGAGCCACTAGTCCTGCCCCAGTATCCCCCTATGCCATCCCAGTACCCACCAGTACCTCTCAGTATCCCCCAGTCTTGCCCCAGTCCCATCCCAGTACCACCCAGATCTACCAGTCCTGCCCCAGTACCCCCCAATGCCATCCCCGTACCCCCCAATCTCCTCCAGTACCGCTCAGTATTCCCCCAGTTTTGCCCTAGTCCTGCTCCAGTACCCCCCAGTCCCATCCCAGTACCCCCCAGTGACACCCCAGTACCCCCCAATACCATCCCAATACCCCCCAGTACCCCCAGTCCTGCCCCAGTAACCCCCAGTGACACCTCAGTACCCCCAGTCCTGCACCAGTCCCCCCAGTCCCATCCCAGTACCCCCCAGTGACACCCCAGTACCCCCAATACCATCCCAGTGCCCCCCAGCCCCATCCCAATCCCCCCCACTGCCTCCCATTCCCCTCTGCACCCCCCCCCCCAGTCCCTTCCCAGTGTTCCCCAGTGCCCCCTGGGGCGGGGTGTGGTGGTGACGGTGCCCCCCCACCCCCCGCAGGAAGAGCGCGGACGGCGCCCCCCAGCGCTTTGACAAGAGCCTGGAGGAATTCTACGCCCTCTGCGACCAGCTGGAGCTCTGCCTCGTGAGTGCCCCCCCCGGTGTCCCCCGTGACATCCCTCTCCCCCCCGGGACACGCACTGCACTGGTGCCCCCCCAGAGCCCCTCCCCCTTAGCACTGTCACCCCCCCCAGTGCCATCCTCACCCCCCCAATGTCATCCCGTCTGCTACCCGCCCCCCCCAAGTGGCCCGCTACTGTCCCTGTTCCCACCTGTGGCCCCTCCAGTGTGGTCCCCAGCCCCCCCAGCGGCACTGCCCCCCTAAATCCCTCTGCTTTCACACCATCACCCCCCCCATCCCCATACTACCCCCCCCGAAACCCATCCTGCCCCCCCCAATCTCTTCCTCTCCACTGTCCCCCCCAAGTGACCCCCCACTGCCCCTTTTCCCCCCCTGTGACCCCCCCATGTGGTCCCCAGCTCCCCTAAATCCCTCTCCCTTCACACCATCGCCCCCCCCATCCCCATACTACCCCCCCAAACCCATCCCGCCCCCCCCAGTCTCTTCCCCTCCGCCATCCCACCACCCTAAGTGACCCCCTCGTCTGTGTGCATCCCCCCCCCTGCAGCGCCTGGCCCACGAGTGCCTCTCGCAGAGCTTCGACAGCGCCAAACACGCCCCCGCCCTGGTGCCGGCGGCCCCCAAAGGTGAGGGGGGGGCGGGCGAGACCCTGCCCTACACCCAGTACCTGCCCCTCATCAAGGCCCAGATCGCTGGCGCCAAGGACATCCACAACGCCCTGCTGGAGGGGGCCAACAAGATCACCGGCAAGTTGCCCCCTCCGGGGGGTCCCTGAGCTTTTGGGGGGGCCCCCAAGGGGCTCACGGACCCCCCCCCCAAACATCCCACGCTGGATATACGGGGATCTGGGGGGGTCCTGGTGCCCAGCAAGGGGGTCTGAGCATGGATATGGGGATCCCTGTGGTGGATTTTGGGGTGCTGACCCCCCCAGGGGGGCCCTGATTTTAGCAGGGGGCCCAAGGAGGTCATGGACCCCCCCCAAACCTCCCACGCTGGATATTGAGGGGTTTGGGGGGTCCCAATGCTCGGCAGGGGGGTCTGAGCATGGATATGGGGGTCCTGGTGGTGGGATTTGGGGTGCTGACCCCCCCGGGAGGGGTATAATGGGGGGAGGGCGGACGGGACTGGGAGTGCTGGACCCCCCCGGTTTTGGGGGGAAAACACCTGTTTTTTGGTAAATAAACTGTTTTTCTCTGATATCGGCTCCTCTGTGCCCACGGCGGGGGTCTGGGGGGGGGACACCCAGGCGTCCCGGGGGGGATGTTTCACGCCCCGCCGCCTTCGCGCCGCCTCTTTTGTCCCCTCCGCGCCGCCGTAGCGCTCTGCAGATCAAGGGGCACGTGACGGTGGCCACCTCCTGCCCCCCCCCCGGTCACGTGACGCCGGGGCGGCTCTCGCGAGAGGTGGCGGCGGAGCCGGGACAGGCCGCGATCGCGACCGAGACCTCGATCAGGCCGCGATCGGGGCCGGGACCGGGACCGGGAACGATCGGGACTGGGCCGAGGCGGGGCCGCACCTTGCAGCGAGGCCGGGCCGAGGCCTAGAGCGGAGCGGAGCCGCCGCCCCCGCCGGGGGTGAGGAGATGGAGGGGTTTGTCGTCCCCTCCCCCGCCCCGGGGGTTGGGGAACCCCCCCCAGGGACAGATCTGGGAGTCGGGGGTGCCGGTGGGGCCGTTGGCGGGTGTGGGTGGTACCGGTGTGTGTCCCCTCCCGCCCCACCCTCTCCCACCCCCACATCACACCCCGGGACCCCCCCAGGCCCCTCTGTCCGCCTCAGGCTCTCTAAGACACCCCCACACCCCCTTGCCTGCTCCTCGGGATATGCCGAGACCCCCTGCTTGTCCCCCCCAGGTCCTCCCGGGATCCCCCCACTTCCTCAGGCCCCCTCAGGACACCCCCAGACCCCCCAGCAACACCCCAGGCCCCTTCAGGACACCCCCAGAACCCCCTGTCCACCCCTCAGGCCCTCCAGGACTCCCCCATACCCCCCTGTCTGCCCCCCTAGGTCCTCCCACGGCACCCCCAGAACCCCTGGCCACCCCTCAGCCCCTTCAGGACACCCCCAGAACTCCCCAGGACACCTCCAGACCCCCCGGGAACACCTTCAGGCTGCCTCAGGACACTCCTAGACCCCCCTGCCTGCCCCTCCAGGTTCTCCTGGGGCATCCCCATTTCCCCAGACCCCCCCGGGACACGCCCAGACCCCTCTGCACACCCCCAGGCGCCCTCAGGACCCCCCCAGACCCCAGCGCTTGCCCTCCCAGGTTCTCCCGGGACACGCCCATTTCCCCAGGACACCCCCAGACCCCCCTGCCCACCCCCCTGGGACACCCCTATCGTTCCTCATCCCCCCCCCCCAGACTCCCCCCTGCACCACCATGTCGGACAGTGACGACAGCAACTTCTCGGAGGACGAAAGCGAGAGAAGCAGCGAGGCCGAGGAGGCTGAGGAAAACGAGGTGAGGCTGAAGGCTGTAGCTCTTGGGGGGGGCACATGTGGGTGCCCTCCCTCACGCCCCCCCCACCCTCCCAAACGCCCCCCCCAGGCCGAGGAGGAGCGCGCCAGCGCAGCTGGCAGTGAGAAGGAGGAGGCTGAGGAGGAGGAGGAGGAAGAAGAGGAGGAGTATGACGAGGAGGAGGAGGAGGAAGATGATGACCGACCTGCCAAAAAGCCGCGCCATGGCGGCTTCATCCTGGATGAGGCTGGTGAGCTGGGGGGGGCCTTGGGGGGGTCACTGTCGCCTCCCCCCCAGCCCCGCTCACCACCCTGACCCCCCCCCAGACGTGGATGACGAGTACGAGGACGAGGACCAGTGGGAGGACGGGGCCGAGGACATCCTGGAGAAAGGTGAGGAGCGTCCCCGCTGTGCTTTGGGGACCCCCCCAGGGGCTTTGGGGCCCCCGCAGGGGCTTCCCCCCTCCCCCCCAGGGACTTTGGGGGCCCCCCAGCTGCTTTGGGGCCCCCCCAGGTCCCTTCCCTTCCCTGGAGCCCTGAGGAAGAGGATGGAAATGCAGCTCTTTGGGGGCCAACCCGCTGCCTTTGGCTTTTTGTCCCCCTCCCACCCCCAAAACCCATCACTTGGGGGGGGGGGGGGGGGGGCGGCGGGAGGGATGGCACATCCCCCCTGCCTCCCGCTGTCTGTCTGTCCCTCCCTCCCCGTGTCCGTCCGCTCAGCACATCTCATCCGCTCGCCTGCTGGTTTTCTTTTGCTTTTATTTCTCCCCTCTCCCTTTCCCTTTTATCCCCCCCCCCCCGCCTCGTGCCGCCGTCTGAATTTTGACTCCTTCCCCTTTGTTCCCCCCCACACACACACCCGCCCACGGGTGGTTTTGCCGCTATTATTTGCTCCATCCTCCACCGCCACTCCTTGTCCCTGAGCAGAAGAGATCGAAGGTAAGCCCGAATCACCCCCCATGCCCCCTCCCCAACATTTCCCTTTGGGGTCCGTCCCCCCCCCTTCTTCCCTGGGGCCAAGCGAGCCCAGCCCACCCCCCACACCCACCCCTACACCACCCCACCCCCCCCCCTCCCCCAGCGGGGCCAGAATCCCCACCTTCCTCTTCCTCGCAGCTTCCAACATCGATAATGTGGTGCTGGACGAGGATCGCTCCGGCGCTCGGCGGCTGCAGAACCTCTGGAGGTGACGGTGGCTCCGTCCCCGTGTCTGTCCGTCCGTGGGGGGGTGGCGGGGGCTGCCCTGACACCCCCCCCGACTTTTCTCTCCCCAGGGACCAGCGCGAGGAGGAGCTGGGCGAGTATTACATGAAAAAATACGCCAAGTCCTCAGTGGGAGAGACGTGAGTCCCCCTCCCTGTCCCCAGCGCAAGGGGAGTGTGCCCCTTTTCTTCCTTTTTTGGTTTTTTTTTTTTGCCTAATTTTCCTTTTTTTCAGCGTTTACGGCGGCTCCGACGAGCTCTCAGACGACATCACGCAACAGCAGCTGCTGCCCGGAGTCAAGTGAGTCTCGCGGAAAAGTGGGGTTTTTTGGGGGGGGGGGGCAAAGGAACAAATCGGGACGATCCGCCCTGTAACGGCGTTTCTCTCTCTGCCCCCGCGCAGGGACCCCAATCTCTGGACCGTGAAGTGCAAGGTGGGTGCTGGGGGCGGGGGGGGGGATGGTGCTCAGGGTGGCGGTGGGGGGGAAGCCTGGGTGACATCCCCCAGCCCTAAAACACTCTGTTTTGTCCCCAGATCGGCGAGGAGCGCGCCACGGCCATCGCCCTCATGCGGAAATTCATCGCTTACCAGTTCACCGACACGGTGAGGCTGTGCTCTGGGGGGGGGGGGGGGGGCGGCGACGGCGACATGGTGTCCCCCAACACGTCCCCTCGTCCTCCAGCCCCTGCAGATCAAGTCGGTGGTGGCCCCCGAGCACGTGAAGGGTTACATCTACGTGGAGGCCTACAAGCAGACGCACGTCAAGCAGGCCATCGAGGGGGTGGGCAACCTGCGGATGGGCTACTGGAACCAGCAGATGGTGCCCATCAAGGAGATGACCGACGTCCTCAAGGTGGTCAAGGAGGTCACCAACCTCAAGCCCAAATCCTGGGTGCGCCTCAAGAGGGGGATCTACAAGGACGACATTGCCCAGGTGAAGGGAAAGGGGATGCTGCAGTTTGAGGTGGAGGGGCGGGGGGGGGACGGCCAACGCGCACCTGGCTCACCCCGCCTTTGTGGCCCCCCCACCCCAAGGTGGATTATGTGGAGCCCAGCCAGAACCAGATCTCCCTCAAGATGATCCCCCGCATCGATTTCGACCGCATCAAAGCCCGCATGAGCCTGGTAAGCACATCCGCGCCGGTACCAGCACCGCTGCCCCCCATCCCCCCAGCCCTTCTCTCACCGCCCCCCCGCCCCGCAGAAAGACTGGTTTGCCAAGAGGAAGAAGTTCAAGCGACCCCCGCAGCGGCTTTTCGATGCCGAGAAGATCCGGTAGGCGACCGCCACCGCCCTGGAGGACGTCAAACATGTCCCCAACATCCCCCCTCCAGGGGAGCTGCCCTCGCTGAGGTTGGGGGGGGGGGGGGTGTTTCATCCCTGGGGGGTGAGCTCCTGCCTACCCAGGGGGTGATTTGGGGTTTGCGCCAGGTCCCTGGGAGGCGACGTGGCGTCCGACGGCGACTTTCTCATCTTCGAAGGCAACCGCTACAGCCGCAAGGGCTTCCTCTTCAAGAGCTTCGCCATGTCAGCCGTGGTCAGCCCCAAAACCCCCCCCGTTTGCCCCCAAAAACCGCCGCCTTTCTGACGCGGAGGGGTGCGGGGAAGGCAGTGGCTCCGCGGTGGGGACTCTGCTGCCGATCCGGGCGGGTTTTGGGGTGGAATGTGGAGGTTTGGGGCAGAATGGGGAGTTTTGGGACAGAACATGGGGCATTTTGGAGCAAAACAGGTCGTTTTGAGGTGGAACAGGGCATTTTGGGGCGGAAGACGGGGCGTTTTGGGGCGGAAGACGGGGCGTTTTGGGGCAGAACGGGGCGTTTTGGGGCAGAACGGGGCGTTTTGGGGCAGAACATGGGGCATTTTGGAGTAGAATGGGGTGTTTTGGGGGGGAACGGGGTATTTTGGGGTGGAAGATGGGGCATTTTGGGCTCGAACGGGGCGGTTTTGGGTGGAAGATGGGGCATTTTGGGGCGGAACGGGGCGTTTTGGCCAGCAGCCCCGCTCTCGGCAGATAACGGAGGGGGTGAAGCCCACCCTGTCGGAGCTGGAGAAGTTCGAGGACCAGCCCGAAGGCATCGACTTGGAGGTGGTGACAGAGAGCACGGGTGAGCGGGTGCCACCGCTGTCCCCCTGCCGCCGCTGTACCCCGCCACGCCGTCCCCTCACCGTCCCCTCTGTCACCTCAGGGAAGGAACGAGAGCACAACTTCCAGCCCGGCGACAACGTGGAGGTGTGCGAGGGCGAGCTCATCAACCTGCAGGGCAAAATCCTCAGCGTCGACGGCAACAAGATCACCATCATGCCCAAACACGAGGACCTGAAGGTCCGTGAGTGACAGCGGGTGCCACCAGGAGCCCCCCAATCCCTTCTACCCCGTGCCCACGGCGTTTTCTTCCCCTCCCTCCCCAAGGATATGCTGGAGTTCCCGGCGCAGGAGCTGCGGAAGTATTTCAAGATGGGTGACCACGTCAAGGTGATCGCGGGGCGTTTTGAGGGCGACACGGGGCTGATCGTGAGGGTGGAGGAAAACTTCGTCATCCTCTTCTCTGACCTCACCATGCACGAGGTATTTTGGGGGGGAAAAGTCACTCTTTCCTGCCCTGAAACGGGCTGGTTTTTGGGAAGGAAAAGCCCCCCTCGGCATCTTGTCGTGTCTTAAAATGGGTTGGTTTTTTTGGGGGGGGAAAGTCCCGCTTGGCACCTTTTCCTGCCCCAAAACGGGCTGGTTTTTGGGAAGGAGAAGTCCTGCTCGGCGCCTTGTCGTGTCCTAAAATGGGTTGGTTTTGCGGGGGGAAAAGGCCCTCTTGGCACCTTTTCCTGCCCCAAAATGGGCTGGTTTTGGTGGGGGGAAAACTCCTGCTCGGTGCCTTTCCCTGCCCCAGAATGGGCTGGTTTTGGGGGGGGGAAAGAGGAGAAACAGCTGCATCTCACATTTCTCGCCACCAGCTGAAGGTTCTGCCGCGGGACCTGCAGCTCTGCTCGGAGACAGCGTCCGGGGTGGATGTGGGGGGGCAGCATGAGTGGGGCGAACTGGTGCAGCTGGACCCCCAAACTGTGGGCGTCATCGTCCGCCTGGAGCGAGAGACCTTCCAGGTGAGTCCCAGCGTCCCGGGGTGGGGGGGGGTGTTTCCACGCTTGCCCCCATGCCAGAGCTGTGTCCCCTGCTCTCGGGGGTCCTGTTTTCGGCTGCCCCCACCTTCCCAAGCCTCCCACCGCCCCTGCAGGTGTTGAACATGTACGGGAAGGTGGTGACGGTGCGGCACCAGGCTGTCACCAGGAAGAAGGACAATCGCTTTGCCGTCGCCCTCGACTCGGAGCAGAACAACATCCACGTCAAGGACATCGTCAAAGTCATCGACGGGCCCCACTCTGTAAGGGCTTACGGGTCTGAGGAGGGGGGTCCTGGGGGCGTGGGAGGGTCCCTCCTGGCATTTTGAGGGTCCTTCCTGGCATTTCGGGGGTCTCTCCTGGCATGTTGGGAGTCCCCGGGGGTGCTCTGGATCTGTCCCTGCTTCAGGGACCAGCCCTGGGATGAGCTGGGTCCCTCCTGGCACCGTGGGGGGGTCCCTGGTGTATTGGGATCCCTCCTGCCAGCATGGGGAGGGGTCCTTGGTGTATTGGGGGCCCTCCCAGCGCCCCCCCCCATATCCCTGCCAGCACTGAGGGGACACCGGATCCCTCCCAGCACCCCTGCTGGATCCTTCCCATCGCTGAGGGGAGGGATCTGGTCACTTCTCTGGGTCTTGCCCCCCTTCTTTTACCGGGGTTCACCCCCCCTGCCCCGTGTTTTACCGGAGCAGGGCCGCGAGGGGGAGATCCGGCACCTTTTCCGGGGCTTCGCCTTCCTGCACTGCAAGAAGCTGGTGGAGAACGGCGGCATGTTCGTCTGCAAGACCCGGCACCTCGTCCTGGCGGGCGGCTCCAAGGTAGGGACACCCCCAGGGACTGCCGAGGGGGGGCGGCAGCCCCTTGGTTTTGCCTTTCCCCCCCTCCCCAGGCACCGTTTTCTCTCCCTCTCGCAGCCGCGGGACGTCACCAACTTCACCGTGGGCGGCTTTGCCCCCATGAGCCCCCGTATCAGCAGCCCGATGCACCCCAGCGGGGCTGGTGAGTGGTGGGGGGGTGTCCCCAGGGGGGCGGGGATGTCCCCGAGGACACCCCCCCCCGAGCCCCGTCTCGGTCCCGCAGGCCAACGGGGCGGTTTCGGCGGGGGTGGCATGAGCCGCGGCCGCGGGCGCCGGGATAACGACCTCATCGGGCAGACGGTGCGCATCTCCCAGGGACCCTACAAAGGTGGGTGCTCTGCGGGGGGGGCACTGGGTGGTCCCCAGAGAGGGGAGGGGGGGCATCGGGGACACCGAGATTTCCCCCCCCCATCCCATCCGGCCCCACAGGCTACATCGGGGTGGTGAAGGATGCGACGGAGTCGACAGCGCGTGTGGAGCTGCACTCCACCTGTCAGACCATCTCGGTGGACCGCCAGCGCCTCACCACTGTGTGAGTGGGGGGGACAGGGACCAGGGTGGCCCTCGGAGACCCCCAGATGGGTCAAGGTGGCCCTCGGAGGTCCTCTTGATGAATTAGAGTGGCCCTCGGAGACCCCTCGATGGGTCGGGGTGGCCCTCAGAGACCCCTCAATGGGTCGGGGTGGTCCTTGGAGATCCTCTTGATGAATTAGGGTGGCCCTCGGAGACCCCCCGATGGGTCGGGGTGGCCCTCAGAGACCCCTCGATGGGTCGGGGTGGCCCTCGGACACCTCTCAACAAGTGGAGGTGGTGCTCAGAGGCCTTTCAATGGGTCCTGGTGGCACTTGGAGATCCCCCAATGGGTTGGGGTGGTCCTTGGAGACCCACAGATGAGTTGGGGTGGCCCTCAGAGACCCCCAGATGGCCTCAGAGACCTCCCCAATGGCTCGTGGTGGCCCTTGAAGACCCCGCGATGGGTCGGGGTGGCCCTCAGAGAGCCCTGGACGGGTGGGAGATGGTCAGAGATGAGCAGGGGGGGCTCTCAGGGGGTCCCTGTCCCCTGACACCCATCTGTCCCCGCAGGGGCTCCCGGCGCCCGGGGGGGATGACGTCTGCCTATGGGCGCACCCCCATGTACGGCTCCCAGACCCCCATGTATGGCTCCGGCTCCCGCACTCCCATGTATGGCTCCCAGACCCCCCTGCACGACGGTGAGCGGCACGGGGGCACCCTGGGGACACGGGGACGGAGATCAGGGGGACCCTGGGGACATGGGGATGGAGGGAACAGAGATCGGGAGGACCCTGGGGATGGGCGGGACGGGGATCGGGGGGACTCTGGGGACAGGGGGATGGAGGGGATGAGGATTGGGATTTGAGGGACACAGGGATGAAAGGGACAGGGATCGGGGGGACCCTGGGGACACGGGGACGGAGGGGATGGGGATCAGGGGGTCCCTGGGGACATGGGGGATGGAGGGCACGGGGATTGGGGGTCCCTGGGGACACGGGGATGGGGGGGACGGGGATTGGGGGGGCCCTGGGGACACAGGGGGGACTTGGGGACACAGGGGGGACTTGGGGCTGGCTTGGAGGGGATGGACCAGGATGAGACAGGACCTTGGGGGACATGGAGGGGACCCCGGGGTGACCTTTTAGAGGTGACGGGGCTGAAGTGGGGATGGGGCCGAGGGGGTCTCGGCACGGGGGGGTGATGGAGCCGCTGTGTCCCCCACAGGCAGCCGCACGCCGCACTACGGCTCGCAGACGCCGCTGCACGACGGCAGCCGCACCCCGGCCCAGAGCGGCGCCTGGGACCCCAACAACCCCAACACCCCCTCCAGGTGGGGACAGGGGCGCCCTCACCGGGACGGCCCCTGTTGCGGGATCCCCCTCCCCAGGACAGCCCTGCTGTGACAATGACACTCATCTGTGTGTCCCTCCCCCCCGCCCCCCATAGGGCTGACGAGGACTTCGAGTACGGCTTCGACGACGAGCCCACGCCGTCCCCCCAGGGCTACGGGGGCACCCCCAACCCCCAGACCCCCGGCTACCCCGACCCCTCCTCCCCCCAGGTCAACCAGCCCTACAACCCCCAGACCCCCGGCACCCCGGCCATGTGAGTGCTCCCCCTGCCCCACAGCGGGCACGGGGGGACCCCGAACCGCCGTTCTGGGGGAGGGGGGGGGGAACTGCTCCTGAGGGACCCCAAAACACAGCCTTGGGGGGGAAATGTGCTGCTGGGGGGGAGATCTGCTCCTGGGGGACCCCAAAACACAGCTCGGGGGGGGGGGGCACTGCTCCTGAGGGACCCCAAAACACAGCCCCGGGGGGGAAATCTGCTCCTGGGGGGCCCCAAACCATGGTTCTGGGGGGAAACTGCTCCTGGGGGACCCCAGCCCCTCAGCCCCCCCGTCCCGCAGGTACAACACGGACCAGTTCTCGCCCTACGCTGTGCCCTCGCCCCAGGGCTCCTACCAGCCCAGCCCCAGCCCCCAGAGCTACCACCAAGTGGCCCCCAGCCCCGTGGGCTACCAGAACACCCACTCGCCAGCCAGCTACCACCCCACGCCCTCGCCCATGGCCTACCAGGTACCCCTGAAACCCCCCTGCACCCCCTCACACCCTGTGCTCCCTAAACCGCTTCATAGCCCCCTCAGACCCCTTCCTAGCCCCCCTGCACCCCCTAAACTCCTTCATAGCCCCCCCAGACTCCTTCCTAGCCCCCCTGCACCCCCTAAACTCCTTCATAGACCCCCTACACCCCCTAAACCCCTTTATAGCCCCCCTAAACCCCCTCTTAGCCCGCCTATACCCCTTCATAGCCCCCCCTACACCCTCTCTTAGCTCCCCTACACCCCCTAAACCCCTTCATAGCCCCCCTACGCCCTCTCTTAGCTCCCCTACACCCCCCAAACCCCTTCATAGCCCCCCTAAACCTCCTTGTAGACCCTCTACACCCCTTTGTAGCCCTCCTAAACCTTCTTGTAGACCCCCTACACCCCTCTAAACCCCTTCGTAGTCCCCCTACACCCCTCTAAACCCCCTTGTAGCCCCGCTAACACCCCTCGTAGCCCTCCTAACCCAGGTTCCTCTCTCTCCCCCCAGGCCAGCCCCAGCCCCAGCCCAGTGGGTTACAGCCCCATGACCCCCGGGGCGCCCTCCCCGGGGGGGTACAACCCCCACACCCCTGGCTCGGGGATCGAGCAGAGCTCCAGCGACTGGGTGACCACCGACATCCAGGTGAAGGTCCGGGACACCTACCTGGACAGTCAGGCGGTGGGACAGACCGGCGTCATCCGCAGTGTCACGGTGAGACCACTCCCCCGGGGGGGTGTTGGGGGGGGGGGCTGTTTTGGGGGGGCGGGGGGGAGGACACGACGACAGCCCGGGTGACGCTGAGCCCCCCCGTTTTCTCCTCGCAGGGTGGGATGTGCTCCGTCTACCTGAAGGACAGCGAGAAGGTGGTGAGCATCTCCAGCGAGCACCTGGAGCCCGTCACCCCCACCAAGAGCAACAAGGTAGGACTCCCCCCAGGACTCCCCCATCATCCCGGGGGACCCCCAGGACCCCCCCCCCTCCATCCTGGGAACCCCCCAACGCTCCCCACCCCACCTCATGGTCCCTTCTAGACCCCCTTCTAGACCTGGGACCCCCACAACCCCTCTGGGACCCTCCGAGCCCCCTAAGGACACCACCCCCCCCCCTTATCCCCCCCCACAGGGCTCTAATGTGCCCCCCCCTTATCCTCCCCCCCCCTGCGGCTCTAATGTGCCCCCCCACCCCGCAGGTAAAGGTGATCCTGGGGGAGGACCGGGAAGCCACCGGGATCCTGCTGAGCATCGACGGGGAGGATGGGATCGTCCGCATGGATTTGGAGGAGCAGCTCAAGATCCTCAACCTCCGCTTCCTGGGCAAGCTGCTGGAGGCCTGAGGGGGCGGCTGCGCCCCCCCCCGCGCCCCCCCCTCGTCCCCGCTGCCCCCCCTTTTCTTTCTAAACCCCCTCGCCTTGTACTTTTCCCGCTGGTTGTAGCAAGGTTTAGGTGTCGAATAAACGCCTGTGGGTGCGGCACCCCTTCTTCTGCACTGCCCTTCATGGCGGGGGGGGGAAGTGGGTATCCCCTCACCCTATAGAGCCCGGGTGGGTTCGAATCGGGGCCCCTGTTCCCCTTGGTGGGGGGGAAGGGGGGTTAAACCGCCCCCCGGTGGGGCCAGGAGGAGGCAGAAGTGGGGCCCGGGGGGGAGTATCGCATCGGGACCTCCCTGGTGCCGCTGCGGGGGGGGATTTAACCGCCCCCCCCATAGAACTGGGGTCTGGGGGGGGGGGGTGTTGAACCGGGGTCCCTGTGCCCCTTGTGGGGGGAGAAGGGGGGTTAAACCGCCCCCCGGCGGGGCTGGCAGGGGGCTGAAGCGGAGCTCGGGGGAGGGTTTTACACCGGGACCCCCGTAGGGGCGGGAGGGGGGGGGTTTAACGGGGAGGGGGGGGCTCAGCGGCGGCCGCACACGTGTTCTGCTCCCATCGCCCTGCGTCCGCTTCCGCCTCCTCCTCTCATTGGCTCCCCTGCTGCTGGCCCCGCCCTCCCTCCGTCGCCATTGGCCGGCAGCCGCGCTCCCATTGGTCGCCGCCCCTCACGCTCCGCCCCTTTTATTCGTCCCCTCCCGCTTCCCCGCCTCTCATTGGCTGTCGGCGCCGGAAGGGGCTGGGCGGCGGCGCCGGCGCCTGCGCGACGGGGCGGGCGGTGCGGGAAGATGGCGGCGGCGGTGGCGGGGCGGGCGGTGGCGGTCTGCGGCGCCCGGGCCGCCCTGGGGGCCCGCCGGGCCCGAGCCGCCCTGGGCCGGGCCTCCAGCGGCACCGCCGGCACCGAGGCGGTGCTGCGGGAGCGGCTGCGGCGGCACCAGGTGGGGGCTGAGCCCGGCGGGGCCGGGGCCTGCGCCTGAGGGGGTGGGGGGTGACACGGGTGTCCCCGGGTCTCTGTGGCACTGCCCGGCTCGGGGCTCCGCGGCCGGGCTTGGCCTTCTCCCGGTGTCCCCGGCCCTGCCCGGAGGTTTGGGGGTGTCCCCAGGGCTCTGCGGGTGTCCCCGAGTGTCCCTGGGTGTCCCCAAGTGACCCTGAGGCTCCTTTGGTGTCCTTGGCTATTCCTGGGTGTTCCCAAGGGTCCCTGGGGCTCCACAGGTGTCCCCAAGGGTCCCTGGGGCTCCACGGGTGTCCCCAAGTCTCCCTGGGTGTCCCTGGCCATCTCTGGACATCTCTGGGGGTCCCTCGTTGTCCCTGGGGCTCCACAGCTGTCCCCAGGTGTCCCTGGGGCTCCATAGGAGTCCCTAAGCATCTCCGGCCATCCCGGACATCCCTGGGGGTCTCCAAGTGTCTCCGGGTCTCCCAGCATGTCCCCAGGTGTCCCTGGGGCTCCCTGGGTGTTCTTGGCCGTCCTCTGGGGGGTCCCCGAGCATCTCCAGGTCTCCCTGGGCGTCCCTCGTTGTCCCTGGGGCTCCCCGTGTGGCCCCAAGTGTCCCGGAGGTTCTGTGGGTGTCCCTTGGCCATCCTCAGGTGTCTCTGGGGGGTCCCCAAATGTCTCCAGGTCTCCCTGGACGTCCCTCATTGTCCCTAGGGCTCCCCCGGGTGTCCCCAGGTGTCCCTGGCTGGTCATTCTTGGCCGTCCCCAGGGCTCCTTGTGTGTTCCCGGGTGTCCCCAGGTGTCCCTGGCTGGTCATTCTTGGCCGTCCCCAGGGCTCCTTGTGTGTCCCCGGGTGTCCCCAGGTGTCCCTGGCCATCCCCAGAGCTCCCCGCGTGTCCTCCGACGTCCCAGGAGGTTTCTCATCTGTCTCCCGCTGTCCCCGAGCGTCCCTGGCCACCCTGGGACCTCCTCACGTGTCCCTGGGTGTTCTGGGGGCTCCCCCCTTGTCCCCAGGGCTCACCGCGTGTGTGCGTCCCCGTGTCATCCCCCCACCCCGCAGGCAGCAGAGGGACCCCTGGGCCACGGCCCGGACCAGAAGGAGGAGGAGGAGGAGGAAGAGCGGCGGCGGCGGGAGCGACTGGCAGGGGCCCGGCGACTGGCCCTGCGCCTGGCGGGGCTGCTGGGGGCCGGCACCAGCGTGGCCATTGTCTACATCTTCGGTGAGTCCCCGGCGTGTCCCCTCCCCGTCCCCGCTGTCCCCGATGCCACCGCCGGACCTTCCCCTCACCTCCCCTCTCCCCCGTCCCACAGGCAGCAATGCAGTGGACGAGCACGGAGCCAAGGTGAGGGGCGCTCGCCGGCGGGACCCTCCCCGTTGTTTCAGGCAGGAGGGCCGTGCCCATGTCCCCTCTCTGCCCTTTGGGGACATTTGGGGACATCCCAGGAGCTTAGAGCCTTCCTCCCCCCTGCTTCCCCATGCCTTGTCACTGGCGTTTTCCTCTGTTTCGGGGTCTTTGTGTTGGGGGAGGCATCAGGGTCCCGTGTCTCCAAGGGGATTGTTGTGTCCCCAGGGGGAGTGGCATGTCCCCAAAGGGACCGACAGCCCTTGTCCCACCCCCAGGGAAGTGTTTTTCTCACCCCAAACCCCCTTTTTTGGGGGGAATTCGGGAGGTTTTTGATGTGCGCGCCCCGGGGAGGTGCAAATTGCCCTGCCCGTCTCCGGCGACTGGCGGGGGCTGGGGGGGGACGACACGGGGGACTTCAAACGGGGTGGCGGGGAAGGGGGGGGCACCGAGCAGGTGACAATGGCACCCATGGGGTGGTGGGGTGTTAACGGACATCAGCGGGGTGACGAGGACATCAGTCAGCGGAAGGAAACCGCACGGAAACGGCATCACCTACCTGCGAATTGTCCCTTGTCACCTCGCATGTCCCTTCCCTCCCCCCGCGGTGACATGGTCCCTCTGGTGTCACCGTGTGTGCCCCACCCCCCCGCCAGTGCCCCCCCTGTCCTCGCTGTCCCCATCTTAACGCTCCGCCTTCCTCTTCTCCCCGCAGATCCCCGATGAGTTCGATGGCGGTGAGTGACGTCCCCAGGGGGGGTGACAGCCATCCCCGGCCCAGTGACACCCCCTCAGGGGTTGGGGGGGGATGACAGCCACCACGGGGCAGGGGACACTCCGCGTCCTCCGGGCCGTTTGACACTCGGGTGTCGCAGCCAGAGGCTTTTACAACGTCTTTAACACCCCGTTGTTACACAAAACGGGTTTTTGGAGGGGCATTTTGGTCTTTATCCTGGTGGGGGGGATGGCGGGGGGACACTGTCACCCCCCTTGGGGACCACGGGGACCCTGGTGACCCTCACCCGCGCTGACCTCGCTCCGCAGACCCCGTGGGCATCCAGCAGCTCCGCAGGACGTACAAGTACTTCAAGGACTACAGGCAGGTGGGTGGGGACCCGGTTTTGGGGGGGTTTCCACCCATTTTTTGGGGGGGGTTCATCCAACCGGGGGTGGCTGTCCCCGTCCCGAGAGCTTTGTCACTGTCCCGGGGAGCTTCGTCCCGTTTGGGGACATTCTGGGGACGTTTTGGATCCCCATCCCCCTCTTGGGGGACCTTGTCCCTGTTCTGGGGTGTCACATCCCTGTTTTGGGGTCCTCTGTCCCCACTGGGGGGGTCTTTGTTCTTACTGGGGGGGGGGGAGGCCTTCTCCCCATGGGGGGATCCCCATGTTTTGGGGACATCCCTGTCCCCCTCTTGAGACATCCTGTCCCCATTCTGGAGTCACGTCCCTGTTTTGGGGCCTAAAACAGGGCCATTTACCCCTGTTTTGGCGTCCCCTGTCCCTACCAGGGGGGTCCTTGTCCCCACGGGGGGGTCCTCGTCCCCTCCTGAGGCTCTTTGTCCCAAAGCAGGGGTTTCCACCCACATTTTTGGGGGGCTTCATCCCGATTTGACGGGGTGCTCCATCCCCACACGCCCTCCCTTGCCCCCACACCGATGTGGGGACCACGTCCCCTTTTGGGGACCCTTGTCACCACACTGGTGGCTTGTCCCCGCACTCGGGAAGGTGGGGGGGGGGGGGGGCTTAATCCCTCCCCTTGACACCCCGCCCCCAGATGATCATCGAGCCCACCAGCCCCAAGCTGCTGCCAGACCCCCTGCGCGAACCCTACTACCAGCCCCCCTACACCCTGGTCATCGAGCTCACCGACGTCCTGCTGCACCCCGAGTGGTCGGTGAGTGTCCCCCCCGCCTTCCTGCGCGTGTCCCCCCCCGCCGCCACCCCACGCCCCCCCCCGCCCCCAACCCCGTGACACCTCCTTGTCCCCCTCCACCCCCAGCTCGTCACCGGCTGGCGCTTCAAGAAGCGGCCGGGCATCGAGAGCCTCCTCCAGCAGCTCGCCCCCCTCTACGAGATCGTCATCTTCACCTCCGAAACTGGCATGGTGGGTGCCAAAACGGGGACGGGGACGGGGGGAGAGGGGGCCACCCCACCCCCGTCACCCTCGTATTCCCCCCCCAGACCGCCTACCCCCTCATCGACAGCGTGGACCCCCACGGCTTCGTCTCCTACCGCCTTTTCCGCGACGCCACCCGCTACATGGACGGCCACCACGTCAAGGTGGGAGCGGGGAGGGAGAGTGGAAGTTTTGGGGGGGGGGGAAGGGACACACAGACCCTCGGGTGACTCGTCACCCTCCGCCACCCCCTTCTTTGTCCCCCCCCCCCCTCCCCAGGACATCTCCTGCCTCAACAGAGACCCGGCCAAGGTGGTGGTGGTGGATTGCCGCCGGGAAGCCTTTTGCCTCCAGCCCTACAACGGGCTGGCCCTGCCGCGCTGGGACGGCAGCTCCGACGACCGGGCGCTCTACGACCTGGCCGCTTTCCTCAAAAGTGGGTCCGAAACCCCTTCCCCCCCACCACCACCCCCCCCCCAGGAAAAAAAAAAAACCCCTTAATTTGTGCGTGCGTGTCCCCCCCCCGCAGCCATCGCCCTCAGCGGCGTGGAGGACGTCCGCACCGTGCTGGAGAACTACGCGCTGGAGGAAGATCCTTTGGCGGCTTTTAAACGACGCCGGACGCAGCTGGAAGAGGTGGGGGGGGACGCGTTGAGGGCTTTTTTGTGGGGGGGGAGGAGGGGTGGGGGCACACAACGCTCACACCTTCCTTACATTGAGGGGGGGGGGGGGTGTGTGTGCGCGCGTGGGGGGGGTTGATGTCACCGATTTGCCCGTAACGGCCGTTTTTCGCCCCGAATGGCGGTGTTTGGGGTTATTTTTTTGTTTTTGTTTTTTTTTCCCGGGGGGACACACACACACACACGCACACGCAGGAGGAGCAGCAGCGCATGGCGGAGCTGGCGCAGGGCAAGAAGCCGACGGGGCTTTTCCTGGGGGCTTTGGCCGGACGCCTCTGGCCCCGCTCCAAGCAGCAGTGACAGTCAGCGTCGTGACGTCAGCGTCGTGACGTCAGCGTCGTGACGTCAGCGGGGACACCGGCACCAGGACAAGGTTGTGTTGGGCTGGCGGTGGGGGGCACATAAACTTCCCCCCCCACCCCAGCCTTCAGTTTGCGGCGGGAGCCGAGGGGCGATGCCTCGCCCGGATGCTGCGGTCGGAGGAGCCGGGGCTGGTGTTTTGGGGGGGTTTCGGGGGGGGGGGTTCAGGGATGGCGTCTCAGCCCCGGTGGGGGGTGAATAAAGGGTGATGTAGAGCCGTGGGTGCCATGTGCTGTTTTGGGGGGGGGGGTTGCACAGAGCGGGCCCCCCCCTCCCCGCTCCTGCATCGGAGCTGGGTGCTTGTGGCGGGGCTGTGGGGCAGGATCGGGCCCTTTTTGCGGGGGGCTGTGGGGATGGATCTGGGTCGGTTTGGGGGGTTGTGGGGCTGGATCCAGGCTCTTTTTGGGGCGTGGGGGGGGGGGGCTATGGGGCTGGATCTGGACTCTTTTGGGGGGGGGGGCGCTATGGGGCTGGATTTGGTCCCTTTTTGGGGGGGTTTATGGGGCCGGATCCAGGTCCTTTTTTGGGGGGGGCTGTGAGGGCAGATCCAGACTTTTTTTGGGGGGGGCCTCTGGGTCCGGACCTGGTCCCTTTTTGGGGGGGGCTGTGGAGCCGGATCACGGCCCTTTTTGAGGGGCTGTGGGACAGGATCAGGCCCTTTTTGGGGGGGGTTTATGTGGCCAGATCCAGGACCTTTTTTTGGGGGGTCTGTGGGGCTGGATCTGGACTCTTTTGGGGGGGCTGGATCAGGCCTTTTTGGGGGGGAGGGGTGCTACGGGGCTGTATTCGGACCTTTTCTGGGGGGGGTTATGGGGCGGTTCTGGCCCCTTTTTTAGGGGGGTTCTGTGGGGCAGGATCGGGCTCTTTTTCAGGGGCGGGCGGGGGGGGCTCCGTGGGGCCAATGCAGACTCGACGGGGCAGTTTGTGGGGCTGGATCTGGACCCTTTTTGGGGGGTGTTTTGGGGCTGGATCCCCCTTTTCGGATGGGGGTGGTGTGTGTCTGCACCCCCTCGGGGGCGGGGCGGGGGGCGGGGCCTGCGGGGGGGGCGGGGCTTGTCCCATAGAAAGGGGTCGGGGGGGGGGCGGTGGGCTCAGACCCTGCTGAGCCCTGGGACCAGGCGGGACCCCCGCCCCCCCCAAGTGCCGGCCATGGCCACGCTGCTGCTGGCCCTCCTCGCCCTCCTCTGCCCCCCCACGGTGAGCCCCGGGCTGAGGGGGGGGCCAGGGGGGTTCTGGGGGGGGGGGGGGTTTAGGGGGGCTGGGGGAGGGTTTGGGCTGCGGGGGGAGGGAGTCCTAAGGGAAGGTTTTGGGGTGCTGGGGGGGTATTTTGGGGGTATTTGGGTACTGGAGGGTCCCTGAAGGGTGGTTTGGGGGGTCCCGGGGGGGGGTCTTGGGGGGGGGGAGACCCTGGGTGATTTTTAGGGGGGTCCCTGGGGGGGTCAGGGAGATCCTGGGGCGCTTCGGATGGCCCTTTGCGGTCCCCGGGGGGATCTCGGGGGGGTGGGGGGATATTTGGGATATTGGGGGGTCTTGGGGGGGCAGTTTGCAGCACTGGGGGGGGGGTGCTCCGGGGTATTTGGAGTGATCCCGGGAGGGTTGGTGGGGGTCCTTGGGGAGGGTTTGGGCTGCTGGGGGGGGGCCTAAGGGAGGATTTTGGGGTGCTGGGGGGGTATTTTGGGGGGTATTTGGGTACTGGAGGGTACCCGAGGGGTGGTTTGGGGTCCTGGGGGGGGATTTCAGGGGGTCCCGGGGGGGTGTTTGGGTCACCGATGCCCCCCCCCGCCCAGGTGCACCCTGCCGGGGTGCTGGAGCTGCGGGTGCTGTCGGCGCGGGGGGGGCCGGGGGGTCCGTGCGGGGGCCCCCCCTCCTGTCGCCTGGTCTTTCGCCTCTGCCTGCGGCCCCCCGGGGGGGTCGGCTGCAGCCTAGGGGTCGCCCACAGCCCGCCCGGACCCCCCCCCGCCCCGGGAGCCCCCCGCATCCTCCGCCTGCCCTTCGCCTTCCCCTGGCCGGTGAGGACCCCCACTCAAATCTGACACATCCCCCCCGCCATGGTCCCAGGACCTCTAAGGGACCAGGAATGACCCCCCCCCCCCCTCTAATTTTTGCCCCCCCCCATCCCAGGGCACCGTCTCCCTCGTCATCGAGTCGTGGCGACTGGAGGAGGCCAAAGGCTCCGGGGGTGAGTTGAGGGGAGAAAACTTGGGGGGCCCGTGGGGTTTTGGGGGTCTGGGGGGGCATATGGGGGTCCGGGGGGGGGCAAAAAGGGGCTCTGGGTATTTGTTGGGGGGGGATGGAGGTCCCTTACGGGGTGGATGAAGGATAATGGGGCGGGGTGGATGAGCGCCTGGAGTGTTGGGGGGGGGCAAATGGGGGTCCCAGGGGGTTAAATGGGGGGTAAATAGGGGTCTGGGGAGGGGGGGGAAGGGGGGGGCAGATGAGGGTTGGGCGGGACAAATGATGGCCTGGGGGTTTTGGGGGGGGGTGTATTAGGGTTTGGGCACAAAGGGGAGCCCTGGATGTTTGCGGGGGGGTGAATAAATGGGGGTCTGGGGGGGGCAGATAAGGGTTTGGGGGGGCTGTGGGGTTTGGAGGGGGATGAATTAGGTTTGGGGGGGTCCCGGAGGGGTCCCGGGGTGCTGACAGGTGCCCCAGGGCCCCAGGACCGTCTCCTGGGGCGCGCGGTGGCCCAGCAGCACCTTTCCCCGGGGGGTCCCTGGCGGGGGGGGGGCCGGGGGGGGCCTGCGCTTCGGCACCCGCCTGCGCTGCCGCCCCCCGGCCCGCGGCCCCCGCTGCTCCCCCCGCTGCTCCCCCTGCCCCCGCCGCTGCCCCCCCCCAGCCAACGCCGCCGCCTGCCGACCCCCCCGCCACCGCTGCTGGCCCCCCTGCTGCGCCCCACGTGAGTACCCCCGTCCCCTGGGGGGGACACAACACACACACACACCCCCCCGGGGTGTCCCCTGGCTTTCGGGGTCCCCTGGCTTTTGGGGTCCCCCGACACCCTGCTCTTCCCTCCCCCCGACAGGCGGGTGCCGGGAAGCCTGCCCCCCCCCCGGCGCTGACAGCAGCGCCTGCGCCAACGGGGACCAATGTCTGGTGAGTGGGACCCCCCCCCTCCCCAGCATCGGCAGCCCCCCCTGTGTCACCGCAGGAGCCCCCCAGGGACCCCCCCCCATACCCTCACTTCTGGGTACCCTCACTTCATCCTTGGGGGGGGGTCCAGCACCCCCCATGTCACCCCAGGAGCTCCCCTGGGACCCCTTGGGCCCCCCCCCGGTGCTTCTGGGCACCCCCACATCTACCCTGGGGGGGTCTGGCACCCCCTCTGTCACCCCAGGAGGCCCCCCGGGACCCCTTGGGCCCCCCCCGGTGCTTCTGGGCACCCCCACATCTACCCTGGGGGGGTCTGGCACCCCCTGTGTCACCCCAGGAGCCCCCCGGTGTCACCCCAGGAGGCCCCCTGGGATCCCTTTGGACCCCCCGGTGCTTCTGGGCACCCCCACATCCACACTAGGGAGGTCCAGCACCCCCCAGTGTCACCCTAGGAGCCCCCCCCGGACCCCCAGCGTCACCCCAGGACCCCCAGTGTCATCCCAGGGCCCCCCTCGTGCTACCGAGAGGGTCCGGTCCCCCCCGTCCCCACCGTTCCCGTAACGGCGCTGCCCGCGCAGGGCCACGGGAACGACACTCCGGGGCCGCGCTGTGACACCCCCGCTCCGGGGCGGCCACTGGCACCAGCGGTGGCCGTGGAAGCACCAGCAGTGGCCCGAGAAGCACCAGCAGCAGCACCAGTGGTAGCCAGAGAAGCACCAGCGGTGGCCAGAGAAGCACTGGTGGTGGCACCAGCAGCACCGGCGGTGGCCAGAGAAGCACTGGCAGCACCGGTGGTAGCCAGAGAAACACCGGCAGTGGCCAGAGAAGCACCAGCAGCGGCACCAGCAGCACCAGCGGTGGCCAGAGAAGCACCAGCGGTGGCCAGAGAGGCACTGGCAGCACCGGCGGTGGCCAGAGAAGCACCGCTGGTGGCCCTGGAAGCACCAGCAGCACCGGCAGTGGCCAGAGAAGCACCAGCGGTGGCCAGAGAAGCACCAGCAGTGGCCAGAGAGGCACTGGCAGCACCGGCGGTGGCCAGAGAAGAAGCACCGGCGGTGGCCCTGGAAGCACCGGCAGCACCGGCAGTGGCCCTGGAAGCACCGGCCCCGGTGGCCCCCGCAGCCCCGGCAGCAGTGGCCCCCGAAGCCGCGGTGGTGGGGGTGCCGTGGGCGTTGCCGGGGGCTCTCCCCGAGGTGCCGCCGTCCCCCTGCGCCCTCGGTCCCTGCTTCAACGGTGGTGCCTGCGCCCCAGCTCCTGGCGCTGGCTACAGCTGCCGCTGCCCCCCCGGCTTCCGCGGCTCCAACTGCGAGCGCCGCGCTGACCGCTGCGCCGACCACCTCTGCCTGCACGGTGAGACCCCCCCCAAACTGCACTTCGGTGTCCCTCACCCCCTCCCCGGCACGCGTTGGCATCCCTGAGCCCCTCCGTGCCATGGTTTGGTGGCACTGTCCCCTTCCACGGGCCGGCATCACTGACCCCCTCCCTGGCACAGTTTGGTGTCCCTGACCCCATTCCTGGCACGGTTTAGTGTCACTGACCCTCTCCGTGGCACGGTTTGGTGTCACTGACGCTGTTCCTGGCACAATTTGGTGCCTGACCCCCATCCCCGCCCCGTTTCGGTGTCCCTGACCCCCATCCCTGACCCCTTTCCGTGTCCCTGACCCACATCCCCATCCGTTTTGGTCCCAGACCCCCATCCCCGTCCCGTTTCAGTGTCCCACACCCTCATCCATGTCCCATTTTGGTGTCTTAGACCCCCGTCCCTGTCCCCTTTCAGTCCCAGACCCCCCCTTCCGCAGCACATTTTGATCCCTGACCCCTTCCGCCGCGCATTTTGGTGTCCCAGCCCCCCCGTTCCCGTCCCCTTCGGGTGTCCCTGACCCCCGTCCCCATCCCCTTTCGGTCCCAGCCCCCCATCCCTCTCCCATTTTGCTCCCAGCCCCCCGTCCCCGTCCCCTTTGGGTGTCCCTAACCGCCCCCCCCACCCCCATCCCTGTCCCCGCAGGCGGCCAGTGCCGGGATCTCGGCCGCGGCGCCTTCTGCAAGTGCCGGCCGGGTTTCTGGGGCCGGCGGTGCGAGGTGAACGCCGACGACTGCGCCCCCAACCCCTGCGCCAACGGGGGCACCTGCCAGGACGGCGCCAACGCCTTCAGCTGCTCCTGCACCCTGGGTTACGCCGGCCCCCGCTGCCGCCGCCGCGCCGACGCCTGCGCCTCCGCGCCCTGCTTGCACGGGGCCACCTGCTTCACCCACTTCTCCGGCCACGTCTGCGCCTGCCCCCCCGGTTTTATGGGGGTACGCTGCGAGGAGGAGGTGGGGGGGCCGTCCCCGGAACCCCGCGGCCGCCGCACGCCGGCCCCCCTGGCGCTGGTCTGCGCCCTCCCCGTGGTGGCTCTGCTGGCGCCGGGGCTGGGGCTGGCCATGGCGGCCCGGAGGAGGAGGAAGGGGGAGAGGTGAGGGGTTTGGGGGGGTCTGGGGAGGGGGGGGGGTGTCTCGCCCCTTCCTTTTGGGGGTTTGGGGGGGGTCTCACCCCCTCGTTTGGGGGTCTCACACCTCATTTGGGGGTTTCACACTTCATTTGGGGGGGCTCGCACCCTCCTTTTGGGGGTTTGAGGGGGGTACGGCCCCATTTTGGTGCTCGTTCCCTTGTTTGGGGGTCTCGCACCTCTTTGGGGGGGGGCGGGTCTCGCACCCTCCTTTTGGGGGTCCCGTGCCTCGCTGTGGGGTCTGACACCCTATTTGGGGGTCTGATACCCTCATTGTGGGAGTGTCACATGCCGTTTGGGGGTCTCACACCTCATTTGGGGGGGTTCTGCCCCTCATTTTGGGGTCTCACGCCTCATTTTGGGGTTTTTTTCCCCCCACATTTTGGGGTCTCACCCCCCTGTTTTAGGGTCTCACCCCCTCCTTTTTGGGGATCTTCCCCCTTTGGGGGTCTCCCCCCCCGTTTTGGGGTCTGCCCCCAATGTTGGGGGTCTCACGGTCTCTCTCTGACAGCAGCAGCCGCCCGGCGCAGACGGGGGCCCCCCCGGCCACCAGCCCCCCCGGCAGGGACCAGCGGCCACCGCGGGCCTCGGCCACCCGGGTGAGCCCCCCCTGCACCCCAACCCCCCCCACCACCCCTCCTCAGCCCCCCAAATCCCCCCCTTCCGACCCCCCCAAATGCCCCCCACCCCCCCCCTAACCCCCCTTTTCCCCCCCAGGTGTGACATGGCAGTGATGGACCCGCTCAGGACCCCCCCGGGACTCCCCCCCACCCGCCTTTGGGGACCCCCACGAGGGGCTGCAGGGGGGCCATAAAGCTCTTTGAGATGTTTGTCATTGTCACCGTGTCCTGGCGTCTGCGGGGGGGGGGGCGGGGGGGTGTGTGTGACACGGGGGGGACGACGACACCCCCCTGGGGACCGGGGTTGGGGGGGTGACAGGGGGGGACACGTTCCTCGGGACATGATGGGGGACGGGGGGGGTGACATCCCCCTGGGGACCATGGTGGGGAGGTGACGGGGGGGGAACCCCCCTGGGGACCGTGGGAGGGGTGACACGGGGGGGGTGACACCGGCCCATCGCGGGGACCGTCCCCAGGGCTCGGCGCTCGACTCGCCGCCCTGGGCGGTCGGTGCTCGATTGGTTTCCGCGCCTTCGCCGCTACGCCACGCCCCCGCCCACGCCGTGATGGGCCGCACCGGCGGCCAATCGTAAGCGAGAGGCGGGGCGCGCTGGCCAATGGGAGGGCGGAGCGGACCGAGGTGGAGACTGAAGGGGCGGGGCCGGCGGCGTGCGGGAGCGGCGGGAGCCATGAAGTGAGCGGGGGGTCGGGGGGATCCAGGGGGGTGTGAAGGGATCCCGGGGGGCGGGATCGCGGCGGGGGGGGCGGCCAGGGGAGCGCCGGGATCCCGGGGGATCCCGAGCCCGCGGGAGGCTCTGGATCCCGGGGGGTGCCGAGCCCGAGGGACGGTCTGGATCCCGGGGAGGGGGGGCGGGCCCACAGGTGGGCTGTGATCCCAATGGATCCCGGGGGTTGCCGAGATCCCGGTGGATCCTGGGGGGTGCCAGACGCACAGCAGGGCCTGGATCCTGGGGGGTGCTGAGTCCGTGGGAGAACCGTGATCCCGGGGGTTGCCAAGCCCACGGGAGAGATGGGATCCCGGTGGATCTCAGGGATTGCCAAGCCTCCGGGAGGGTCAGGATCCCGGGGGGTGCTGGGCCCACCGGAGAGCCAGGATCCCAATGGATCCCAGGGGGTTCTGGTCCCATGGGAGGGCCAGGATCTCGGTGGATCCCAGGGGGTGCCAGGCCCATGGGTGGTCCGTGATCTTGGTGGATCCCAGGGGTTTCCAAGCGCACAGGAGGGCCAGGATCCCAGTGGATCCCGTGTGGTGCTGGTCCCACAGGAGGACCAGGATCCTGGGGGTTGCCTGACCCACAGGAGGGCGAGGATCCCAATGAATCCCGGGGGGTGCCAGGCCCATGGGTGATCCACAATCCTGGTGGATCCTGGGGGTTGCCAAGCCCATGAGAGGGCAGGGATGCTGGTGGATCCCAGAGGTCGCTGGTCCCACAGGAGGGACGGGATCCCTGGCGATCCAGCCTTGGTGGCAGAGCGGATCCCTGCTGGGGCAGCAATGGAGAGCTGAGACCAGTGGGGGTTTCCCCCCGCCCACCAAATCCCGCTGCCCCCATCACCCACCAGATCTGCTGGGAGGGGCTGGGGCGAGGAGGGATCAGCCCGGGGTGGGATCCCTCGGGGGGCTCCTCCTTCCCCATTCCCATCCGCAGGCTCAACATCGACGGGCTCCTGGTCTACTTCCCCTATGACTACATCTACCCCGAGCAGTTCTCCTACATGCTGGAGCTCAAGAGGACCCTGGACGCCAAGGTAGGGGTGGGATCAGGTGCTCCCCGGCGGACTGGGATCCACCCGCCCCCCCGGGGACACCCCCGCAGGGGTGACACAACGGCTCTCGGCAGGGACACGGCGTCCTGGAGATGCCCTCGGGGACCGGGAAGACCGTGTCACTGCTGTCGCTCATCGTCGCCTACCAGCGGGTGAGTACCGGTGCCTGATCCTGGCGGATCCCCACGGATCCCCACGGATCCCAGCGTCTCCCCCCTGTCTCTCCCCAGGCCCATCCACTGGATGTCACCAAACTCATCTACTGCTCCCGCACGGTGCCAGAGATCGAGAAGGTGCAGAGCTGGGGGAAGGGGAGGGGGGGGAGCAGATCCCAGCAGGGATCCCGAGGGATCCCCCCTGAGCACCGCCGCCACCACAGGTGATCGAGGAGCTGCGGAAGCTGATGGATTTCTACGAGAAGGAGCTGGGGGAGAAGGTGCCGTTCCTGGGGCTGGCGCTGAGCTCCAGGAAGAACCTCTGCATCCACCCCGAGGTGGGGGGGGGGATTGGGTGGGATCCGGCGGGGGGATCTCCCCGGGGACGCGGGGGTGACGCCGGGGTGCCATGGGGGGCGCAGGTGTCCTCGCTGCGCTTCGGGAAGGAGGTGGACAGCCGCTGCCTGAGCCTCACGGCCTCCTACGTGCGGGCCCGGCACCAGCGCGACCGATCCCTGCCCGCCTGCCGCTTCTTCGAGGTCAGGGATCCACCCCCATGGGGATCCACACACCCCCCACCCCCCCCCCAACAGGCACCCGGGGGGTCCAACAGCACCTGGGGACCCCTGGGTGCCCCCCCGAGTCTCCTGGGCGCCCTGGGGTGACCCCGGCAGCTCTGGGTGCTCCTGCTCCCCGTTGGATCCCCCCATTCCCTGACTGGATCCCCAGCACCCTTGGGTGCTCCCCCCCTTCCCCAACAGGATCCTCAGTACCCTGGGGATCCCCAGCACCCTGGGGTCTCCCCCTTTCCTTGACTGGATCCCAGGCACCCTGGGTCCCACCCATTCCCCACCCACCTCCTGAGCACCCTAGGGTCCCCCCCTTTCCCTGACTGGATCCCAGGCACCCTGGGATCCCCCCCGGCTCCCGCGTGTGTCCCCCCACCCCCCCCAGGAGTTCGACACCCACGGGCGCGAGGTCCCCATCCCCTACGGCGTTTACAACCTGGACGACCTGAAGGCCCACGGCCGCCAGAAGGGCTGGTGCCCCTATTTCCTCGCCCGTTACTCGGTACCGGCAGCCGGGGGGGGGGGGGGGGTGGGGGGCTCGCCTGTCCCTAAATGTCCCTAAACGTCCCCAAAAACCTCCCCCCCCCCCCCCGGCAGATCCTGCACGCCAACGTGGTGGTCTACAGCTACCACTACCTGCTGGACCCCAAGATCGCCGACCTGGTCTCCAAGGAGTTGGCCAGGAAGTCGGTGGTGGTCTTCGACGAAGCCCACAACATCGGTCGGTGCCCTCCCCCCTCCCCCTCCCCCCCCAAACCGCCGGGGACACCCCCAAACGGGGGTCCAAGCTCGGGGGGGTGGGCGTGTGACATCTCCGTCCCTTCTCGCCCCCCCCGGCAGACAACGTCTGCATCGACTCCATGGGGGTGACCATCACCCGCCGCACGCTGGACCGCTGCCAGGCCAACGTGGCCACCCTCCAGGCCACCGTCCAGAAGTGAGGCGGCACCCCCCCACCCCCCCTTCCCACCCTTGTCCTGTGTCCCCCGACCCCTTGTCACCCCCCCCCACCCCTCCCCGGGCAGGATCAAGGAGACGGACGCGCGGCAGCTGGCGGAGGAGTACCGGCGCCTGGTGGAGGGGCTGCGGGAGGCGGGGGCCGCCCGGGACACCGACCTCTACCTCGCCAACCCCGTGCTGCCCGACGAGGTGCTGCGGGGTGCGTCCCTGGGGGGGGCCTTTTTGGGGTACACCCCCCCCAACACCCACCCCCATGTTGGGATAACAGTTCCCCCCTGCCCCCCCCCCCCCACCACCATTTCCATACCAGGGGAAGAGGGGGGGGGTTCTGAGCCCTTTTTTTGGGGTGCGCAACCCCCCCCCCCTCCGAGCCTTTTGGGGGGACTCTCTTGGCTGAGTGTGGGGGTCCCTGAGACCCTCCTGGCAGTGGGGACCCCCCCCCAAAACCCCTTGGGACCCCTTTGGGGTGCCCCCAGCCCCACACCGGCCTCCGTTGCCCCCCCAGCCGAGCACTGGGGGTTCCTGGGGGGTCCCTGAGACCCTCCTGGCGGTGGGGACCCCCCCGAAAAAAACCCTTTGGGACCCCTTTTCTGCTGCCCCCCCAGCCGAGCACTGGGGGTCCCCGAGACCCTTCTGGATGTGTCCCCCCACACACACCAAAAACCCTTAGGATCCCTTTGGGGTGCCCCCAGCCCCACCCCAGCCTCTGTTGCCCCCCCAGCCGAGCACTGGGGGTCCCCCAGCCCCTCTCTGTGGGGACGCAGTACTGGGGGGGGAGGTGTCCCCATCTGACACACACACCCCCCCCGCCATGTGCCCCCCCCCAGAGGCGGTCCCCGGCAGCATCCGCACGGCCGAGCACTTCGTGGGCTTCCTGAAGCGGCTGGTGTCCTACCTGCGGGCGCGGGTGCGGGGGCCGCGCGTGGTGCAGGAGAGCCCCCCCGCCTTCCTGCGCGACCTCTACGAGAAGGTCTGCATCGAGCGCAAGCCCCTGCGGTGAGTCTGTGCCCGCCCCCCCCGCCAAGGGACGCAGTGCACCCCCCCCCCCGCCACGAGGGGACGTGGCATCTGGGGGGACACGTCCCTCCCGGGGGGAGCTGTGGCCCCTCCCCAGGTGGACTGTGACCCCCCCCTCCCGGGGTGCTCTGTCCCCCCAGGGTCATCTGTGACCCCCCCCAGGGTGCTATGTCCCCCCCTGGGTCATCTGTGTCCCCCCCCAGGAGGCCTGTGACCCCCCCCCCCCCGGGTGCTGTGTACCCCCCCGGGTGGCCTATGACCCCCCCAGGGTGCTGTATCCCCCCCGGTGGCCTATGATCCCCCCCAGGGAGGTCTGTGACCCCCCCCCAGGGCACTGTGTCCCCCCCAGGGTAGTCTGTGACACCCCCCCTGGGTCATCTGTGACCCCCCCAGGGCACTGTGTCCTCCCCAGGGTCATCTGTGACCCCCCAGGGTGCTATGCCCCTCCCTGGGTGGCCTATGACCCCCCCCCAGGGAGGTCTGTGACCCCCCCAGGGTGCTTTTTCCTTCCTTCCCCCTAGGGTGGGCTGTGTCCTCCCCCCCCGCCAGGTGACATGTCCGTCCCCCCAGGTGACGCGTGTCCCCCCCCCAGGTGACATGTCCCCCCCTCCAGGTGACACGTGTGTCCACCCCAGGTGACATGTCCCCCCCCCAGGTGACGTGTGTCCCCCCCCCCCCAGGTGACGCGTGTCCCCCCCCAGGTTCTGCGCCGAGCGCCTGCACTCGCTGCTGCGGACGCTGGAGATCACGGACGTGGCCGATTTCTCTGCCATCACCCTCGTCGCCAACTTCGCCACCCTCGTCAGCACCTACGCCAAGGGTGGGCCCCCCCCGGCCCCCCGCCACAAGGGGGGGGACAGTCCCCGAGGAGGGGGAGGGGAGTGTGTGTGTGTTCCCCCCCCCTCAATTTTGTGTCCCCTCCCCCCCTCAAATCCCTCCCTTCAGGTTTCACCATCATCATCGAGCCCTTCGACGACAGGACCCCCACCATCCCCAACCCCGTCCTGCACTTCAGGTGGGGACACCGCGGGGGGGGACACACACACGGGGACACTGGGGGGTGGGGGGAGGACAATGACACGGGGAGGTGGGGGACGGTGGCAGCGTCACCCCGGTGCTGCGTGTCCCCCCCCCGGCAGCTGCATGGACGCCTCCATCGCCATCAAACCCGTCTTCGAGCGCTTCCAGTCCGTCATCATCACGTCGGGGGTGAGTCCCCACAGCCCCCCCCTGCCCCCGTGTCCCCCATGTGTCCCCCCCCATGTCCCCCACATCCCTCTTACCGTGTCCCCCCTGTCCACCATGTGGCCTGTGTCCCCCATGTCCCCCCTTCCCACGTCCCCTCATACCCTGTGCCCAGTGTCCTTCCGTGTCCCTCGGGTGTCCCCCACGTCTCTCATGTCCCCTGTGTCCCCCATGACCCCTGTCCCCCCCCAATATCCCCCTGTGTCCCCCATGTCCCCCCGTGTCCCCCCTTCCCTTGTTCCCCCCTCCACGTCTCCGCCGTGTCCCCCGGGTGTCCCCCACGTCCCCCCTACCCTGTCCCTGTGTCCTCCCCGCCGTGTCCCCCAGCGTCCCCCCACCACATCCCCATCGGGGTGACCCTGTCCCCTCTGTGTCATCCCCGTTCCCCCCCCCCTCCAGACTCTGTCCCCGCTGGAAATTTACCCCAAAATCCTGGATTTCCGCCCCGTCACCATGGCCACCTTCACCATGACGCTGGCCCGGACCTGCCTGTGCCCCATGGTGAGTTGGGGACACACACACACACACGGGGCTGGGGGGGGGGGGGGAAAACGGACGGGGACCCCCGTGTCACCGGCGTGTGTGTGTCCCGTCCTGTCCCCCCCCCAACGTCCCTCGCAGATCGTGGGCCGGGGCAATGACCAGGTGACCATCAGCTCCAAGTTCGAGACGCGCGAGGACATCGGTAGGGGACGGGGCTGGGGGGGGGGGACAGGCATAGGGACGGGGGGTTGGTTATGGGGCTGGGGGGGGGACAGGGACGGGGTTATGGGGCTGGGGAGGACAGGAATGGGGACAGGGATGGGGTTATGGGGCTGGGGGGGGACAGGGATGGGGACAGGGACAGGGTTATGGGGCTGCGGGGGGACAGGGATGGGGTTATGGGGCTGGGGGGGACAGGGATGGGGACAGAGACAGGGTTATGGGGTTGGGGGGGGGACAGGGATGGGGACAGGGACAGGGTTTTGGGGCTGGGGGGGACAGGGATGGGGACAGGGATGGGGTTATGGGGCTGGGGGGGGACAGGGATGGGGACAGGGACGGGGTTATGGGGCTGCGGGGGGACAGGGATGGGGTTATGGGGTTTGGGGGGGGACAGGGACAGGGTTATGGGGCTGGGGCGGGGACAGGGGTGGGGACGGGGGTTGGTTGTGGGGCCAGGAGCGTGGCCGGGGTTGAGGGGGGGAGGATGCGGTGCCGGGGGGTGGGTTGGGGACAGCGCTGGGGACCGTTGAGGGGACACGGTGCCCCCCCCACCCCCCCCAGCCGTCATCCGCAACTACGGGAACCTGCTGCTGGAGCTGTCGGCCATCGTCCCCGACGGCCTGGTCGCCTTCTTCACCAGCTACCAGTACATGGAGAACATCGTGGCCTCCTGGTACGAGCAGGTACGTCCCAGCCCTGTCCCCAACCCTGTCCCCAACCCTGTCCCCAGCCCCGTGTCCCCCCCCTGACACCCCCCCCGCCCCCCGGCAGGGCATCCTGGAGAACATCCAGCGCAACAAGCTCATCTTCATCGAGACGCAGGATGGCGCCGAGACCTCCGTGGCCCTGGAGAAGTACCAGGAGGTGGGTGGGGGCGTCCCCCGGGGGGGGTGGGGGGGTGTCACCCTGTGTGTGTGTCCCCACGGCGGGTGACAGCGGTGGCTTCTCGTGGCAGGCCTGCGAGAACGGCCGGGGGGCCATCCTGCTCTCCGTGGCCCGCGGCAAAGTGTCGGAGGGCATCGACTTCGGTGAGGGGGGGGACACGGTGGCGGGGGGGGGGGATGCAGTGGTTGGGGGGGATAAGGTGGCCAGGGGACACAGTGACGGGGGGGGGACACGGTGGCGGGGGGGGATGCAGTGGTTGGGGGGAACACGATGGCGGGGGGGGACATGGTGGTGGTGGGGGGACAAGGTGGCAGGGGGATGTGGTGGCGGGGGGGGACATGGTGACGCGGGGACACGGTGACGGGGGGGGACACACGGCAATGGCAGGGGGACACAGTGATGGGGGGAGGACACGGTGATGGGGGGGACACACGGCGATGGCAGGGGGACACGGTGACAGGGGGAGGACACGGTGGCGGGGGGGGATGCAGTGGTTGGGGGGGATAAGGTGGCCAGGGGACACGGTGGCAGAGGGGGGACGTGGTGGCGGGGGGGGACACATGGTGACAGGGGGACACGGTGACGGGGGGGGACACACGACGATGGCAGGGGGACACGGTGACGGGGGGAGGACACGGTGGCGGGGGGGGGATGCAGTGGTTGGGGGGGACACGGTGGCCAGGGGACACGGTGGCAGGGGGGGACACGGTGGCAGAGGGGGGACGTGGTGGTGGGGGGAGGACACGGTGACAGGGGGGCACACACGGTGACAGGAGGAGGCGGGGGCGGGTGCTGGAGCCCCCCCAGCCCCCCCGTTCGGTGTCCCCCCCCCAGTGCATCACTACGGCCGGGCCGTCGTCATGTTCGGGGTCCCCTACGTCTACACCCAGAGCCGCATCCTCAAGGTCAGCGGGACGCGGGCGTCCCCTCCTGTCCCCATGTCCCCCATGTCCCCAGTGTCCCCTGCGTCCCCATGTCCCCCGTGTCCCCTGGTGTCCCCAATGTCCCCATGTCCCCAGTGTCCCCAAGTGCGGCTGCAGTACCTGTGTCCCCATGTCCCCCATGTGCCCTGGTGTCCCCAATGTCCCCACGTACCCTGGTGTCCCCATATCCCCCGTGTCCCCATGTCCCCAATGTCCCTGTGTCCCCCGGTGTCCCCAATGTCCCCTGGTGTCCCCAATGTCCCCATGTCCCCAATGTCCCCATGTCCCCTGGTGTCCCCAATGTCCCCACGTACCCTGGTGTCCCCATATCCCCCGTGTCCCCATGTCCCCAATGTCCCTGTGTCCCCCGGTGTCCCCAATGTCCCCGTGTCCCCAATGTCCCCTGGTGTCCCCCGTGTCCCCAGTGTCCCCATGTCCCTGTGTCCCCCATGTCCCCGTGTCCGTGTCCCCAGGCACGGCTGCAGTAGCTGTGTCCCCCATGTCCCCTGGTGTCCCCAATGTCCCCGTGTCCCCCATGTCCCCAGTGTCCCCATGTCCCCCGGTGTCCCCATGTCCCCTGGTGTCCCCAATGTCCCCAGTGTCCCCAAGTGCGGCTGCAGTACCTGTGTCCCCATGTCCCCCATGTGCCCTGGTGTCCCCATGTTCCCTGGTGTCCCTGATGTCCCCAATGTCCGCGATGTCTCCCCCATGTCCCTGATGTCCCCAATGTCCCCCATGTCCTCTGGTGTCCCCAGTGTCCCCCATGTCCCCTGGTGTCCCCATGTCCCCTGGTGTCCCCAATGTCCCCATGTCCCCAATGTCCCCACGTCCCCTGGTGTCCCCATGTCCCCCGTGTCCCCATGTCCCCAATGTCCCTGTGTCCCCCGGTGTCCCCAATGTCCCCGTGTCCCCAATGTCCCCATGTCCCCCATGTCCCCGTGTCCGTGTCCCCAGGCGCGGCTGCAGTGCCTGCGTCCCCCATGTCCCCTGGTGTCCCCAATGTCCCCATGTCCCCTGGTGTCCCCAGTGTCCCCCATGTCCCCTGGTGTCCCCAATGTCCCCATGTCCCCAGTGTCCCCGTGTCCCCCGGTGTCCCCATGTCCCCCATGTCCCCTGGTGTCCCCAATGTCCCCATGTCCCCTGGTGTCCCTGATGTCCCCAATGTCCGTGATGTCTCCCCAATGTCCCCCATGTCCCCAGTGTCCCCACGTCCCCTGGTGTCCCCATGTCCCCAGTGTCCCTGTGTCCGTGTCCCCAGGTGCAGCTGCAGTACCTGTGTCCCCCATGTGCCCTGGTGTCCCTGATGTCCCCAATGTCCGCGATGTCCCCCCCATGTCCCTGATGTCCCCCTGTGTCCCCATGTCCCCTGTGTCCCCTGTGTCCCCATGTCCCCTGGTGTCCCCATGTCCCCCGGTGTCCCCCATGTCCCCATGTCCCCAGGCGCGGCTGCAGTACCTGCGGGAGCAGTTCCAGCTGCGGGAGAACGACTTCCTCACCTTCGACGCCATGCGGCAGGCGGCGCAGTGCGTGGGGCGGGCACTGCGGGGCAAGAGCGACTACGGCATCATGCTCTTCGCCGACAAGGTGGGACGCCGTGGGGCCAGACCCCCCCCTGCCATGGGGCCACATCACCCCCCTGGCTTTCGGGGTGAAATCCCCCCCACTTTGGGACAAAATCCTCCGTTTCGGGGGGCAAATGCTCCACTTTGGAGCAAAAAGTCCTCCATTTTAGGGTGAAAACACCCCACTGGGGGGGAACATCCCACTTTGGGGCAAAATCCTCCATTTTAGGTTGAAAACACCCCACTTGGGGGGGGGGAAACACCCCATTTTGGGGCAAAATCCTCCGTTTTAGGGTGAAAACACCCCACTTGGGGGGGGAAACACCCCACTTTGAGGCAAAATCCTCCATTTTGGGGTCAAACCCCCCCCCGTTTTGGGGTGAATTCCCCCACTTTGGGGGCAGCCCTACACTTCCACCCCAGGTCCCCCCCTGGCCCCCCCCGCACTTTGCCCAGGCGGACGAGCGGGTTTTGGGGGTGATTCCCCCCATTTTGTGCTGATGCCCCCCCCCCCGCCATGTCCCCATCCCCCGCCCCAGCGCTTCTCCCTTGTGGACAAGCAGGTTTTGGGGCTGATTCCTCCCATTTGTAGCTGTTTCCCCCCTACCTTGCAGACGAGCGGGTTTTTTTGGGGGCGATTCCCCCCCCCCGTTTTTGTGCTGATGCCCCCCACCCCCCCCATTTCTCCCCACCCCCCCACCATGCTTCGCCCGGGTGTACGAGCAGGTTTTGGGGCTGATTCCTCCCATTTTCAGCTGCTTTCCCCCCCCGCCTTGTGGACGAGTGGGTTTTTTGGGGGCGATTCCCCCCCGCCCAGTTTTGTGCTGATGCCCCCCCCCATGTCCCCCCCCCCAGCGCTTCGCCCGGGCGGACAAGCGGGGGAAGCTGCCGCGCTGGATCCAGGACCACCTGCCCGAGGCCAACCTCAACCTGACGGTGGACGAGGCCTTGCAGGTGGCCAAGTTCTTCCTGCGCCAGATGGCCCAGCCCTTCCCGCAGGTAGCCACACACACCCCCCTCCCCCCACTGACACCCCCCCGGGATGGGGAGACCCCCCCTGACCCCACCCTGTGCCACAGGGGGAGCAGCTGGGGCTGTCGCTGCTGACGCTGGAGCAGCTGCAGTCGGAGGAGACGCAGCAGCGGGTGCAGCAACTCGCCCGCCAGCTCTGAGGGGTGGGTTATTTTTGGGGGGGGGGGTGTCACCCCCATAGACACACACACCCCACCCCCCCCCCCGAGCCCCATGGAACATCCCCCCCTCCCCAGGCGCTGGGAGAGGGAGGAGGGGGAGCAATTGGGGGCTGGGACACCCCCCCCCCCCCCAACCCCCGCCAAAGCGGGGTCTGGGCCCCCCCCCAGTGCTCAAATAGGACCTGCCCCCCCCCCCTCCATGTTCAAGGTGGGATCTGGGACATCCCCCTCCCCCACCAAAGTGGGGTCTGGACCCCTCACCTGGGATCTGCCCCCCCCCCACCCCCCGCCGTGCTGTGCTTCCGGGACTCCGCCATTCACCTCATTTTTGTACACTCCCCTCCCCAATAAATGGACACCCCCCCCCCCCCATGTCACTGCTCCCCCTTATTCACCCCCCTGCGCCTGGGAGCACCCCTGGGAACCACCCCCACTATGTCCCCCAAAACTCCCCCCATGCCCAGGGTCCCCCATGTCCCCAGTGTCACCTGTGTCCCCTGGGGTCCCCCGTGTCCCCATCCCTGGGGTCCCCCCATGTCCCTTGGGACCCGGCCCCACCCGTCCCCTCTGTGCCTCAGTTTCCCCTGGCAGCGCCTGGAATTTGGGGGGGGGGGGGGGGGGGTGGGGTGGTGACGCCCCCTAGGTCCCCCCCCGCGTCTGTCCCGGGCCCCCCATGGGTTCCCCCAGGGGGGTGGGGGGTGTGTGTGCCCCCCCCTCCTCCCTCCGACACCGGAGCCGGCGGGTAACGGGATCTGGCCTAAAAATACCGGTGGGGGGCGGGGGAGGGAGCGGCTTGAATTGCCCTGATCCAGCAGATCCTGGGTTAACCCCCCCGGGACCCCCCCCCAGGGTCACCCTCCAGGACCCACCCGGACCACCCCCCCCGGCATCTCCTGGGGGCAGAGGGAGACGGGGGGGTTTGGGGGGGTCGGGGGGGAGGTTGGGGGTGCACACCCCCCCCCCCCCCCCCACCCAGGACAGATTCTGACACTCCCCCCACAAAGTTGCAGCCAGGGCCTGGAGGGGCAGCTCGGGGTGGGGGGCTGTCAAGGTTGCCCCACAGCACTGACCCACAGCACCGACCCACAGCACCCACTGACCCATGGCACTGACCCACAGCCCCCCCCCATGGGACCCACAGCCCCACGGCACTGACCCACGGCCCCACCATGGGACCCATGGCCCCCCCACAGCACTGACCCACGGCCCCCACAGCCCCACAACGGGGTGGGGGGTGCAGGGGGACATGGGCGGAGGGGGGGTGCCCCACAGCGCCGTGGGGCTGCACAAAGCCGGGGGGGGGGGCGGGGGGCGCAGTGTCCGTATGTATTGGGGGGTCCCGGGGGGTCCCCGGGGGGGTCCGGGGGGGCGGCAGGTGCCGGGCCGGGCGCCCAGCAGACACCCGACACCGCGGGGGGGCGGCTCCCAGGGTGGGGGGGGGGGTCCCGAAGGGTCTCCCCGTTGCCGGGGCCGCCTCCAGCAGCGCCCGACCCCCTGCCTGGTGCCGAGCCCCCCCCCGGGGACCCCCCCCACCGGGGCCGGAGGGGCTGGGAGTTGGGGGGTGGATAAAAGCCGGTGGCAGCCCCGCTCCCTGCTGCCACCTCCACCGGTACCGGCCCGACCCGACCCGCTCCGTCCGCAGCGCTCAAGGTAACCCCGGACCCCCCCCGGGACTGACACCACCTGCCCCCCCCACGGGACCCCCCCCGGGACTGACACCACCCGCCCCCCCCACGGGACCCCCCCCCCGGGACTGACACACACACCCACAGCCCCGGTGACACCGGGGACAAACAGGGACTGGACCCACCAGCATCGGAACTGGGATCGTGATCGGGACCGGAGTTGCCCCCCCGCCCCGGTGCCGCCGGGACCCCCAAGGACCCGGGCGTGGGATCGATCCCGGGGTCGTGTCCCTCCCCCCCCCCGTAGTCCTGGACCCTTCGAGCTATAAATAGCCCCGGCCCCGTCGCGGCCAAACACGGCCACGCCAACACGGCCACGCCCCCCCGGCCACGCCCAGGGATACGCCCTCGGGGACCACGCCCAGGGCCATGCTCACTGTCCCCCGTCTGCCCCACACCGGGGCGTGCCCCATGGCGGCCTGTACCCCACACCGTGCCCCACGGCGGCCCATACCCACCCCGTGTGTCCCCCCCACTGCAGCACCGCCATGTCGTGCCCCACATCGCCCCGTGCCCTGTGGTGGCCCCATTGCGCCGCTGCCCCACGGCGGCCCGTACCCACGCCGTGTCCCCCTGCCCCCCAGCCCCGCCATGCCGTTCAGCAGCACCCACAACCGGCACAAGCTGAAGTTCCCGGCGGAGGAGGAGTTCCCCGACCTGTCGCGACACAACAACCACATGGCCAAGGTGCTGACGCCGCAGCTCTACCAGCGCCTGCGCGACAAGGAGACCCCCAGCGGCTTCACCCTCGACGACGTCATCCAGACGGGGGTCGACAACCCGGGTGGGTGACGCGGGACGGGGGACGTCGGCCGCAGGGGGGCCCAGAGCCGTTCCCAGCGCCGTACTGGTGTCCAGTGCCCTGCCCCAGTGCCATTCTGGTGTCTATTGCCCTGTCCCAGTGTCATACTGGGTGCCCAGTGCCCTGTTGTCTGTCCCCAGTGCCATACTGGATGCCCTGTTCCCTGTTCCCAGTGCCCTACTGGGTGCCCTGTCACCATTCCCAGTCCCTTGTCCCCAGTGCCATACTGGGTGGCTAGTTCCCCATTCCCAGTCCCTTGTCCCCAGTGCCATACTGGGTGGCTAGTGCCCCATTCCCCAGTGCCCTGCTCCCATTCCCAGTGCCAAACTGGGTGCCCTGTTCCCTGTCCCCAGTGCCATACTGGATGCTGGTCCCTTGTCCCCCGTGCCACCTCCATTCCCAGTTCCTTGTCCCCAGGGCCATACTGGGTGCCCAGCACCCTGTCCCCAGTGCCATACTGGGTGTCTAGTGCCCCATTCCCAGTGCCCTGCTCCCATTCCCAGTGCCATACTGGGTGCCAAGTGCCCTGTTGCCTGTCCCCAGGGCCATACTGGGTACCCAGTGCCCTGTTCCCAGTGCCATACTGGGTGGCTAGTTCTCCATTCCCAGTCCCTTGTCCCCACTGCCACCTGACCCCCCCCAAATGTGTGTGTGTCCCCCCCCCCCAGGCCACCCCTTCATCATGACGGTGGGCTGCGTGGCGGGGGACGAGGAGTCCTATGAGGTCTTCAAGGAGCTCTTCGACCCCGTCATCCAGGACCGGCACGGGGGGTACAAACCCACCGACAAGCACCGCACCGACCTCAACCACCAGAACCTCAAGGTGGGGACGCCCCTGGGTACCCCGCACCCCCCTGGGCCATGGGGACAAGGCGACATGGGTTGGGGGTGGTGGGATCTGGGGGGGAGTGGGGGTGCCGTTGGTGTCTGAGCGCCCCGTCCCGCAGGGGGGGGACGACCTGGACCCCAAGTACGTGCTGAGCAGCCGCGTGCGGACGGGCCGCAGCATCAAGGGCTACTCGCTGCCCCCCCACTGCAGCCGCGGCGAGCGCCGCGCCGTCGAGAAGCTCTCGGTGGCCGGTGAGGGCGGGGCTTCGGGGGCGGGGCTTCGGGGGCGGGGCTTGAGGGGCTGGTGCGCGGCGGGGGCGTGGTCTGAGACGGGAGGGGGCGTGGTCTCGGAGCGACGTGTAGGTGGCGGGGGCGTGGTCTGGGGTGGAGGGGGCGTGGCCCGACTGGGAGGGTTGCGTGAAGGGGGCGTGGCCTGGGATGAGGGGGCGTGGCCCGACTGGGAGGGGTGTGCGGATGGGGCGTGGCCTGGGATGGAAGGGGCGTGGTCTGAGTGGGAGGGTTGGGGGCGTGGCCTGGGATGGAGGGGGCGTGGCCCGACTGGGAGGCTCGGGTGGATGGGGCGTGGTCTGGGATGGAGGGGGCGTGGCCCGAGTGGGAGGCTTGGGGGGAGGGGGCGTGGTCTGGGGCGCTGGGCGCGTGGTCTGAGGGGATGGGGGGCGTGGTCTGAGAGTTGCGGGCCGGAGGGGGCGTGGTCGGGGATGGGGAGTGGCCTGTGGGGGGGTTGTGGGCGTGGCCTAAGTGGCAGCAGGTACCGCGGGCGCGCTCGGTGGGCGTGGCCTGTGGGGGGTGTGGGGGCGTGTCCCGGGAGTTTGTGGGCGTGTCCCGCTCTGACCCCGCCCCCCGCAGCGCTGACGAGCCTGGACGGGGAGTTCAAGGGCCGGTACTACCCGCTGAAGGCCATGACGGAGCAGGAGCAGCAGCAGCTCATCGACGACCATTTCCTCTTCGACAAGCCCGTCTCGCCCCTGCTGCTGGCCTCGGGCATGGCCCGCGACTGGCCCGACGCCCGCGGCATCTGGTGGGGGGGGGGGGAGCGGGTGGCAACAGGCCAGGGGCTGGGGGCACCCAGAGAGAGGGGGACCCACCTGGGGGGTGCTGGAGGCAACCAAGTGTCAGGGACCCAACCTGGGGGCACCCACATATTGGGGACATCCCCCCCCCCCAACCCCTCCCCCCCCCCGCCCAGGGTGGGCAAAGGGGCAGGGACCCACCTGGGGGGGGGGGGGGTCTGGGGACACCCAAAGGTTGGGGATTTCCCCCCTTAGAGGGGTTCAAGGGGCACCCAGAGAGTGGGGACACAACCAGAGGGATTTGGGGGGCACCCAAGTGTCAGGGACCCAACCTGGGGGCACCCACATATTGGGGACACACACCCCCCCACCCCCCCCCAAGAGGGTTCAAGGGGCACCCAGAGAGCAGGGACCCACCTGGAGGGGTGCTGGAGGCACCCAAATGTTGGGGATCCCCCCTTAGAGGGGTTTGAGGGGCACCCGGAGAGCAGGGACCCAACCAAGGGGATTCGGGGGGGCACCTGGAGAGCGGGAGCCCACCTGGGGATGCTGAGGGGGGTGTCTGTGTGTCCGTGTCCCCCCCCCACCCCGCGCAGGCACAATGACAACAAGACCTTCCTGGTGTGGGTGAACGAGGAGGACCATCTCCGCGTCATCTCCATGGAGAAGGGGGGCAACATGAAGGAGGTCTTCAGGCGCTTCTGCGTCGGCCTCCAGAAGGTGGGGCAGAGCCTGGGTAGCGGGGGGGCACGTTGGGGCCACATGGGGATGGGGACAGGGACCACAGAAGGTGTTGGGGACATGGGGGGGCTTTGGGGACACATGAGGATGGGGACAGGGGCCATGGAGGGTCTCGGGGGCATGGAGGGTGTTTGGGACATGGAGGGGGCGTTGGGCCCCTTGAGGACATGGGGGGATGTGGGAGATATGGGGGGCATGGAGGGTGTTGGGGATGTGGGGGGGGCTTTGGGGACACACAAGGACGTGGGGGGACATGGGGGGGGGGTGTTGGGGGCATGAAGGGGCCATGGGGAGATTTGGGGGGACGTGGAGACAGGGGGGACATGGAGGGGCTTTGGGGCCACATGGGGATGGGGACGGGGCCATGGAGGGTCTTGGGGGCATGGAGGTTGTTGGGGACATGGCGGGGGGGGGCTTTGGGGACACATGAGGGACACATGGGGGAATGGGGGGGACGGGGGGGACATGGGGGGGTTTTGGGGACAGGGGCATAGTGGGGACATTGGTGTGTGGGGTCACGGGGGGGGGCCGGGAGGACGTGGGGGCCGGGGCCCGGTGACAGGGGGGTGCAGGCGCCTTGTGGGCAGCAGAGGGTCCCGGGGGGGGGGGCGGTGGCAGCAGTGTCCCCAGGCTGGGGGTGGCCGGACCCCCCCCTCCCGCCTGTGTCCCGCCTGTGTCACGCGCATGTGTGTCCCCAGATTGAGGAGATCTTCAAGAAGGCGGGTCACCCCTTCATGTGGACGGAGCACCTGGGCTACGTCCTGACCTGTCCCTCCAACCTGGGCACGGGGCTGCGGGGGGGGGTCCACGTCCGCCTGCCCAAGCTCAGCCAGCACCCGAAATTCGAGGAGATCCTCAAGCGCCTCCGCCTGCAGAAGCGCGGCACAGGTACGGGGGGGGGACACGCAGGGGACGTGGGGGGACAAGGGACGCGGGTACAGGTGGGGACGGTGGGGGGGACAGGGGGGACGGGGGGCACAGGTGGGACGGGGGATGGGGCACAGGGGACATGGCACAGGTGGGGACAGGGACAAGGGACAGGGGACATGGGGACAAGGGGATGCGGAGACGAGGGGACGTGACGCGAAGAGGTTGCCGTTTGGGGCAGGAGTGGGCACAGGGACCGGGGGGGGACATTGTCTGCCGGTGGTGCGGGGGGGGGGGGTGGGGGGGGGCGTGTGGCACTGATGTCCCCGTGCGCGTGTGTCCCCCCGTCCCCGTCCCCAGGCGGGGTGGACACGGCGGCCGTGGGCTCCGTCTTCGACATCTCCAACGCGGATCGACTGGGCTCCTCGGAGGTGGAGCAGGTGCAGATTGTGGTGGATGGGGTGAAGCTGATGGTGGAGATGGAGAAGAAGCTGGAGCAGAACCAGCCCATCGACGACATGATCCCGGCTCAGAAATAGGGGGGGGACGGGACACGGACACCCCCAACCTCCTCCATGGGGACCCCCCCACCACCACCAAGGGCCTCAATAAACGCCACTGGGTCTCGCTGTGAACCCCAGAGTCTGGGCTGATGGCGGGGGGGGGGCAGATGGACACCCCCAACCTCCTCCATGGGGGGACCCACCCCCAACCTCCACGGGGACCCCCCCCAACCTCCATGGGAATCCCCCCAACCTCCATGGGGACCCCCCCCCCAACCTTCACGGGGACCCCACAACCTCCATGGGGACCCCCCCACCACCACCAAGGGCCTCAATAAACGCCGCTGGGCCCCACTGTGAACCCCAGAGTCTGGGCTGATGGCGGGGGGGGGGAAGGGACACACACGTGGGGTTGCCCCCCCCCGAGGGGCTGTGACAAGGTTGGGGGGGGGGGTGTGTCCCAGTACCGAGGGGTGACACCACCGAGGGGTTTCCTATGTTTATTGGGGGGGGTCGAGGTACAGATCGGGACAGGAATAACTTAAAAATGTGCTGGGGAAGGAGGGGGGGGGTGACACCGGAGCCCCCCCGGCCGTATTTACAGGGCTGGGGGGACAAGGGGACAAGGGGACAGTCCCCCTGGGTGGGGGGGGGGTGGTCTGGGGGACCCTGGGATCAGCCACAGCTTGGGGGACAGTGGGGGAGGGGGGGCGGCAGGGGTGACACAAAGCCCCCCCCCCGTCTGGGAGCTGGGGGACTCCAAGGTCCCGGCAAACACGTCCCCGAGTTCCCAGAGCTGATGTCCCCAAGATGGGGGACCCCAAGGTCCTGGCGCCGATGTCCCCAAGGGTCCCAGAACTGATGTCCCCAAGGTCCCCCAGACACTGGACCCCAAGGTCCCAGAGCCGATGTCCCCAAAGTCCCCAGGTTGGCAGTCCACGAGGTCCCGGAGCTGGTGGACCCCAAGGTCCTGGCACCGATGTCCCCAAAGTCCCCAGGTTGGCAGTCCCTGGGGTCCCGGAGATGGTGGACCCCAAGGTCTCAGAGCCGACGCGATGTCCCCAAGATGGCAGTCCCCAGGGTCCTGGAGCCGATGTCCCCAAGCTGGTAGTCCCTGAGGTCCCGGAGCTGGTGGACGCCAAGGTCTTGGCGTCGATGTCCCCAAGGTCCCCAAGATGGTAGTGCCCAGGGTCCCGGAGCCAGGGGCTGCTGGGGTCCCACATCCGATGGCCCCACAGGTAGCCGAGGGTGCCTGGGGCACGCGGGGGGGCCCTGGGGGGGGTCCCGGCTCCCTGAGCTGTCACCCCCCCCCCCCAGCTGCTGGTGTCCCCAAGGGGACGCTGGAGCCCAGGGAGCCCCCGGGAAGGTCCCCAGAGCCGGGTCAGCCCCTGGGGGGGTCCCCGAGTTGCTGCATCCCCTGGGGGGGGGGCCGGAGCCCCCCGGTGCCAATAAAGCTCCCAGGGGGGTCCCGACGCCAATGGAGCCCTCGGGGTCAGCTCTGCGATGTCCTGGGGGGGTCCCAGCTCCGGCGCATCCCCCCCCAAGGAGGGCTGCACCACTGGAGGTGGGGGGGGGGGTGTCCCAGCTCCGGCGCAGCCCCCCCGGGGGGGGAGTGGGGGGGTCCCGGCGGCGTTCCCTAGAGCCGGAGCTGCCGGGCCACGCGTGGCGGGGCGTCGCGGAAGGCGCCGGCGGCGAGTGGGAAGATCTCGCCGTGGAGGCCGCGGCGCGGGGGCCGGCAAACCTCAGCCTGCAAGTGGCAGAAGTGGGGGCCGGGGGGGGCCCGGGGCTGGCGTGGGGGCCGCTGTGGGTGCCACCACCACCCCCACCACCCCCCGCCCCCCCCAACCCGCTCCTCACCTTCACAGGCCGGGGCCGTCGGAGCAGCCGGGGTTCGGCTTCCGTTTGATCCCAAGGTAGATGGCAACTGCGGGGCGAGGGGCAGAGAGGTGGGTGGGGGGGTGGGCAGGGGGCTACGGGGCAGGGGGGGGGGTATGGGGCAGGTGGGGGGGCTACAGAGCTCCAGGGGGGATGGGTATGGGGTGGGTGGGGGGCTACGGGGTCGGTATGGGGGCTACAGGGCACCAGAGGAGGGGGTTATGGGGTGGGCGCGGGGCTATGGGGCGGGGGGGGGGGCTATGGGGCATTGAGAGGGGGGGTATGGGGTGGGCGCGGGGCTATGGGGTCGGTATGGGGGCTACGGGGCATTGAGGGGGGTTATGGGGCACGGGGGGGGGGGTGGGTACAGCACAGACAAGGGTCTGCCCCCCCCCTGCCGCAGGAGCACCCATGGGTGGGGGGCAACGGGGTGTCACCCACCTTGTGAGCGCAGGTCCCCCGACTCTCTCAGGTTCGTCTGTGACCCTGGCGGGGGGGACACACAGGTCAGGGGGGGGGACCGGGGGGGG
>CANTUZ010000014.1:7914237-7986737 GCA_947846985.1 Fratercula arctica | reverse complement strand
GGGGCTGGGGAGGGGGGGACACGGGTGACAGGGTCTGGGGAGGGGGGGACACGGGTGACGGGGGACGAGGAGGGGCCACGGGAGCAGCGTTTTGGGGTGGGCACCATCCTTTCCACCCCCCCGCGGGACCTCGGGTGGGGAGGGGACGGACAGTCCCCAGCACAGGATGGGGGGGGACGCGGGGGGACACACAAGTGGGTGACAGGGTCTGGGGAGGGGGGGACACGCATGACGGGGGATGAGGACGGGCCACAGGAGCAGCACTTTGGGGTGGGCACCGTCCCCTCTGCCCCCTGCGGGACCTCGGGCGGGGAGGGGACAGGACAGTCCCCAGTGCAGGATGAGGGGGGGACACAGGGGGGGACACACACATGGGTGACGGGGTCTGGGGAGGAGGACACGGGTAACAGCGTCTGGGGAGGGGGACACAGGCAACGGGGGACGAGGAGGGGCCACGGGAGCAGCGTTTTGGGGTGGGCACCGTCCTTTCCACCCCCCACGGGACCTCGGGTGGGGAGGGGACAGGACGGTCCCCAGCGCAGGATGGGGGGGAGGACACGGGGGGGGACACACAGGTGGGTGACGGCATCTGGGGAGGGGGACACGTGTGATGGGGTCTGTGGAGGGGGACACGGGTGACGGGGGACAAGGACGGGCCACGGGAGCAGCGTTTTGGGGCGGGCACCGTCCTTTCCACCCCCCGCGGGACCTCGGGCGGGGAGGGGAGGGGACGGGATGGGACGGTCCCCGGCGCGGAGGAGGGACGCGGGGGGTGCGGGTGACAGCAGGGGACAAGCCGCCCACCTTGAGGTTGTGCCCGTCGAAGGGCAGGGAGCCGCTGACCAGGGTGTAGAGGATGACGCCCAGGCTCCAGATGTCCACCTCGGGCCCGTCGTACTTCTTGCCCTGGAAGAGCTCGGGGGCGGCGTAGGGGGGGGACCCGCAGAAGGTGTCCAGCTTGGAGCCCAGCGTGAACTCGTTGCTGAAGCCGAAGTCCGCGATCTTGATGTTGGCGTCGGCGTCCAGCAGCAGGTTCTCCGCCTGCGGGGGGACGGGACGGGGCGCCGAGATGGGACGCCGGGACGGGCTTGGGGACACGCTCGGGGACACCAGGGTGGGCACCGGGATGGGCTTGGGGACATGCTCAGGGACACGCTCGGGGACATGGGATGCCTGGATGGGCACTGGGATGGACGCTGGGATGGGCCTGGGGACATGGGGACGCCAGGATGTGCTCGGGGGACGTGGGAGGCAGAGGGATGGGCTGGGGGACAGGGGGACACCGGGACAGGCGCCGGGATGGGCACCAGGACAGGCTTGGGGACATGGGGACACCAGGACGGGCGCCAGGACGGGCTTGGGGACACACTCGGGGACACCAGGGTGGGCACCAGGATGGGCTTGGGGACACGCTCGGGGACATGGGATGCCTGGATGGGCACCGGGATGGACGCCGGGACGGGCTTGGGGACATGGGGACACCACGATGGGCACCGGGATGGGCCTGGGGACACGGGATGCCGGGATGGGCACTGGGATGGGCACCAGGACAGGCTTGGGGACACCGGGACGGGCACCGGGACACGCACAGGGACATGGGGACACTGGGATGGGCACCGGGACGGGCTTGGGGACATGGGGACACTGGGATGGGCACCGGGATGGGCTTGGGGACACACTCGAGGACATGGGATGCCGGGATGGGCACTGGGATGGGCACCGGGACGGGCTTGGGGACATGGGGACACTGGGACAGGCACCGGGACGGGCGCCAGGATGGGCTTGGGGACATGGGGACACTGGGATGGGCACCGGGACAGGCGCCAGGATGGGCTTGGGGACATGGGGACACCAGGATGGGCACCGGGACAGGCTCGGGGACATGGAACACTGGGATGGGCACCAGGACGGGCTTGGGGACACCGGGACAGGAACCGGGATGGACACTGGGATGGGCTTGGGGACATGGGGACACCGGGATGGGCTCAGGGACATGGGGACACCGGGATGGGCTCAGGGACATGGGGACGCTGGGATGGGCACTGGGACAGGCTTGGGGACACGAGGACGGGGACACCGGGACACCGGGAAGGGCGTGGCACGGGACAGTGCCACCATGGGCCCCCCCCCCCAACCCGGTGCCACCCCCGTCTGGGGACACGGAAGGGGGGGACAGCCAGGTCTCACCTTGAGGTCGCGGTGGACGATGTTCTTCTGGTGGCAGTAGTGCACAGCCGAGACGATCTGGGGACACGGGGGTGTCACTGCTGTCCCCCCCACTGCCACCGCTGGGTCCCGTCCCCCCCCCCGCCTTCATCCCACCCTGATCGATGACGCCGCGGCCGGTGGCCCCCGGGGGGGGGGACATCGATCCTGCCCACGTGTGGCTGCCACGTGCCGGCCCCTCCCCGTGGCCCCCCCACTGCCACCCTGTGCCCAGCCCCCCCACCATTGTCCCCAGCCCCCCTGTGTCCCCCGTGATGTCCCCAGTCCCCTGCCAGCCCCCACACTGTCCCCAGGCCCCCTGCCACATCCCCCCCGATGTCCCCCGCCCCCCCCCATGACCCCACGATGTCCCCAGCCCCATGCCAGCCCCCCCCCGCAATGTCCCCAGCCCTCCCCCATGTCCCCCCTGATGTCCCCAGCCCCCCCGTGACCCCACGATGTCCCCAGCCCCATGCCAGCCCCCCCCGCAATGTCCCCAGCCCTCCCCCATGTCCCCCCTGATGTCCCCAGCCCCCCCCATGACCCCACGATGTCCCCAGCCCCATGCCAGCCCCCCCCGCAATGTCCCCAGCCCTCCCCCATGTCCCCCCTGATGTCCCCAGCCCCCCCGTGACCCCACGATGTCCCCAGCCCTCCCCCATGTCCCCCCTGATGTCCCCAGCCCCCCCCATGACCCCACGATGTCCCCAGCCCCATGCCACGTCCCCCCCCGCAATGTCCCCAGCCCCCCCACCATGTCCCCCCGATGTCCGCAGCCCCCCCACCATGACCCCAGCCCCATGCCACGTCCCCTGCAACATCCCCAGCCCCCCCACCATGTCCCCCGTGATGTCCCCAGCCCCCCGGCCATGTCCCCAACCCCCTGGCCATGACCCCTACCATGTCTCCAGCCCCACCCCCCCCGATGTCCCCGGTGTGTGTCCCCCCCCCCACCTGTCTGAACTTGGCCCGCGCCTCCTTCTCCTTCATCCTCCCGTGGGACACGAGGTAGTCGAACACTTCGCCTGCAGGGACACCCATGGGTGCCCGCGCCCCCCCCTCCAACAACCCCTGCCCCCCCCCTCCCCCCCCCCAGCCCAACTTTCCCCCCCCAGGAGGTGGCCACCGTGTCCATCCCATCCCCCCCCCCCCCACCATCACCAGACCCCTGGGAGCACCCCCAACACCTTGGGGTGCACCCAGGTGGGGGGCACGGCCCCCGGGGGGGGGTGCAGCACCCACGGGGGGGGTGCAGCACCCACGGGGGGGGGGGGGCGGGGGGGTGTCAGTGTCCCCGGGGGGGGTCTCACCGGCACTAGCATACTCCATCACCAGGTACAGCGTTTTCTCCGTCTCGATGACCTCAAACAGTTTCACTGAGGGGGGGGGCAGGTAAAAGGAGGGGGGGGTCAGCACAAGCACCCAGGGGTGCCCCCCCACCCCCCCCGGGGGACGACTCACCGATGTTGGGGTGGTTCAGCCCCTTCATGATGCGAACTTCACGGAAGAGCTGGGTGGGGAGGGGACACACACACACAAAGGCGTCAGTTGGGGGGTCTGGGACACCCCCCACCCCCCCACCCCCCCCGGTGCTCAGGGGGTGCTGCCCCCCCGCCTTGTCGTCCCGTCCCCCCCCCGGGGTGCCCCCCACCTTCTGGAGGCTGGTGGGGTTCAGCTGCGTCTTGTCGATGATTTTTATGGCCACCTGGGAAGGAACCGGGGGATGACAAGGGAGGGACGACACAGGGGGCGCAGCGCTGCCCGTTACCCCCAGACCCCCACATAACCCCCCCCATGGCACCCACCTACCCCAGGACCCCCCTTTCTCCCCCCCAGGCTCCTTCCCCAGGATCCCCCAACCCACCCCAGGCGCCCCCCGGCCCCCCATTTCTCCCCCTGGCTCCCCCCAGTCACCCTCAGGGATCCCCCCAGCTCCCCCCAAGACCCCCCAGGGAGCCCCCAGCTCCCTCCCATCACCCCCATGGTGCCCCCCAAGACCTCCCAGTCAGCACCAGTCACCCCCAGGGACCCCCCAGCTCCCCCCCATCACCACCAGGGACCCCCCCAAGACCCCTCAGCTCCTTCCCACCCTCCCCAGGGACCCCTCATCTCCCTCCTACTCCCCCAGGGACCCCCTGGGACACCCCAAGGACCCTCAATCACCCCCAGGACCCCCCCAAAACCCCCCAGCTCCCTCCCATCACCCCCAGGACTCCCCCAAGACCCCCTAATCACCCCCAGGACCCCCCCAAGACCCCACCCCATCCCTCCCATCACCCCCAGGATCCCCCCAAGACCCCTCAGCTCCCTCCCATTCCACCCAGGGACCCCCTAAGTCCCCCCAGTCACCTCCAGGGACACCCCAAGTCCCCCCAGCTCCCCCCAGGGACCCCCCCCAAGACGCCCCAGCTCCCTCCCATCACCCCTAGGGACCCCCAGGACCCCCCAAAAGCTCCCCCCCCATCACCACCAGGGACCCCCCAGCTCCTTCCCACCCCTCCCAGGGACCCCCCCCCCCTCCAGGCGCCACTCCCACCTCGCGGCCGGTGAGGATGTGGCGGGCCAGCTTGACCTTGGCGAAGTTGCCCTTGCCAATGGTGCGCAGCAGGCGGTAGTTGCCGATGTGGGGCTGCTCCTCGGGGCAGGAGGCGATGGAGTTGCGGCAGCGGGCACCCAGCGAGCGGCTGGACCAGGCTGAGCCCTTCTCCGAGCGGCTGCCCCCCAGGCCTGCCAGCTGGGGCAGGGGGGGGAAACAGGCAGCTGAGACCCCCCCCCAGCTCATCACATGGATGACAGTGTGGCTGAGACCCCCTACAGCTCATCACAGGGATGACAGTGTGGCTGAGACCCCCTACAGCTCATCACAGGGGTGTTGGTGCCCCTGAGACCCCCTACAGCTCATCACAGTGGTGAAAGTGTGGCTGAGACCCCCCCCCAGCTCATCACAGGGGTGTTGGTGCCGCTGAGACCCCCCCAGCTCATCACAGGGGTGTTGGTGCCCCTGAGACCCCCTACAGCTCATCACAGTGGTGAAAGTGTGGCTGAGACCCCCCCCCCAGCTCATCACAGGGGTGTTGGTGCCGCTGAGACCCCCCCCAGCTCATCACAGGGGTGTTGGTGCCCCTGAGACCCCCCCAGCTCATCACAGGGGTGACAGTGTGGCTGAGACCCCCCCAGCTCATCACAGGGATGACAGTGTGGCTGAGACCCCCTACAGCTCATCACAGGGGTGCTGGTGCGGCTGAGACCCCCCCAGCTCATCACAGGGGTGTTGGTGCCCCTGAGACCCCCCCAGCTCATCACAGGGGTGTTGGTGCCCCTGAGACCCCCCCAGCTCATCACACCGGTGCCCCCCCAGCACCCAAAGGCCCTCGGGGGGGGGCGCGGATCCGGCCCGACCGGCTCCGGGGCCGCGTCCCGGCCTCACCCAGGGGTGTCCAGACGCCTGCTCTCCCCGCCCCCCCCTCCCCGGGTAACCGGGGGGTCCCCTGGTCCCAGTGCGTCCCCCCAAGTCACACCAGGACCCCCCCCCCCCCCTCCCCGGTTCCGCTTACTGGGGACACTGTCCCCCCCCAGTATAAACTAACCACCCCCCCGGTACAACCGGATCCCCCTCCCGGGCCCCCCCCGGCACAACCGAGCCCCTCCCCGGTGCAACTCAGCGTCCCCCCCAGTGCTGCCCCCGGTACAAACCTGCCTCCCCCCGGTCCTGTCGACAGGATCCGAACCCCCTCGGTGCTCCCTCCGGTACAATCGAGGTCCCCCCCGGTACATCCGAGCCCCCCAAGGTACAACCGGGCCCCCCTCCCGGTATAACCGGGCCCCTCCCCCGGTACATCTGGGCTCCCCCCCCCCCCGCTCACCGTGTCCGCGTTCCGCTCGTTCCCCGCCGCCAGGGCGGAGCGCGAAGACATCTTGACCGGCGGGGGCTCGGTGCCGGCGGGGGCTCGGGGCGGGGCAGGCCCGGGCCGGGGCCGGGCGCACCGGGCGCGGCCGCTACCAGCGGCTCATGGCCGGGCCGGGGCGCTCGAAGGCGGAGTCGGGGCCGGGCCGGGCCGGGCCCGGGCGGGGGAGCCCGAGGGGCGGGCGGCGGCGGGGGCGGCCATGGGCCGGAACCGGAACCGGAAGCGGGACCAGGGGGGTGGTGGGAGGGGTGAGGGGGTGGGCGGGGCTTGGGCGGCCGGTGGCCAATAGGGGCGTGGCCGCGCCTCCTTCCCATTGGCTGCGCCGAGGCATGGAGACAGCCCGCCCCGCCCCCTCCTGCGGGGGCGGGGCCTGCGCCAGCGCGCCTTTTCCATTGGCTGCGATGCCGGCCAATCAGCGGCGGCGGGGTGGGGTGGGGGGCGTTAACCCCTGAGTGCTCGTGCGGCGGGGGTGTCACGTGGGGCCGGGAGTCACGTGGGGCACGTGGGGACCCCGCCCCGGTGCCACCGGTGCCGGTGCCCGACTCACGTGGTGTCACCGCTGTCCCCGGGTCCTGCCCCCGCGCCGTGCCCGTGTCCCCCGGTGTCCCCGGGTCCTGCCCCCGCGCCGTGCCCGTGTCCCCCGCTGTCCCCCGGGTCCTGCCCCCGCGCCGTGCCCGTGTCCCCCCCGGGCCACCGGCATCCTGTCCCCAAGTCACGGCAGCATCCCCTGGGTCACCGGGTCCTGTCCCCGGGCCGTGTGGGGTCCCCTGTGCCACCGGTGTCCCGTCCCTGTGCCATTGGGGTCCCCTGTGCCACGGGGGTCTCGTCCTGTCCCATGCCCGTGTCCCCCCCCCACGCCACCGGTGCCCCGTCCCCGCGCCACGCAGAGGCGGGTGGCCGTGTCCCCCTGTGTCCCCCCCCGTCTCCGTGTCACCCCCGTCCCCACGTTCCCCCCCGTCCTCATGTCCCCCCCCTTGTCCCTGGGCCCCCCATCCCCATGTCCCCCCCGTCTCCGTGTCCCCCCCGATCTCCGTGTCCCCCCGTGTCCCCCTGTGTCCCCCCCGTCCCCGTGTCCCCCCCGTCCCCGTGTCCCCCGTGTCCCCCCTGTCCCCGTGTCCCCCCTGTCCCCATGTCCCCCCGATCTCCGTGTCCCCCCGTGTCCCCCTGTGTCCCCCCCGTCCCCGTGTCCCCCCCGTCCCCGTGTCCCCCGTGTCCCCCCTGTCCCCGTGTCCCCCCGATCTCCGTGTCCCCCCGTGTCCCCCGTGTCCCCCCCCGTGCCCCCCATCCCCGTGTCCCCCGTGCCCCCCCATCCCCGTGTCCCCCCCATCCCCCTGTCCCCGCGTCCCCCGTGTCCCCCGTGTCCCCCCCATCCCCGTGTCCCCCGTGTCCATCCCGTCCCCATGCCCCCCCCCGTGCCCCCCCCGTCCCCGGTGGCCCAGCGGAACCGGGGCTGACCCTGCCCGGCCCCGGGAGGCCGCCCCGGGGAGGCGCTTCCTCAGGAAACCCCCCGCCCGCCGCCGCCGCCGCCGCTGTCACCGCTGTCACCGCTGTCACCGCCGCCACCGGGTACGTGTGGCACCGGGGGGGGGGGGGGGGGGGGGGGGTCGCACGCTCACGGCGGGGAGGGGGGGGCCGGTGCTCGGTAAGTGTGCACGGGGGGTCGTGTGAGCTCACGGGGGGCTGCACGGGGGGGTTTGGCATATTCACGGGGGGGGGCAGTGCTCAGTAAGTGTGCACAGGGGGTCGTGCAAGCTCATGGGGGTTTGCACGAGGGTCGTGCGAGCTCACGGGGGGTTGCACGGGGAGTCGTGCAAGCTCATGGGGGTGTGCATGGGGGGTCGTGTGAGCTCACGGGGGGCTGCACGGGGGGGTTGGCACGCTCGCGGGGGGGCTGGTGCTCACTAAGTGTGCACGGGGGGTCGTGCAAGCTCACGGGGGTTTGCACAAGGGTCGTGCGAGCTCACGGGGGGTTGCATGGGGGGTCGTGCAAGCTCACAGAGGTTTGCACAAGGGTCATGCGAGCTCACGGGGGTGTGCATGGGGGGGGTTGGCATATTCACGGAGGGGGACAGTGCTCAGTAAGTGTGCACGGGGGGTCGTGCAAGCTCATGGGGGTTTGCACAAGGGTCGTGTGAGCTCACGGGGGTTTGCACAAGGGTCGTGCGAGCTCACGGGGGGCTGCACGGGGGGGTTGGCACGCTCGCGGGGGGGCCGGTGCTCACTAAGTGTGCACGGGGGGTCGCACAAGCTCGCACGGGGAGGGGGGTTCGGGCGCTCTCCGGGTTGACACGCCGGGGTGCCCGGTGCCACCACCCCATCCCGGTGACCACCCCGGTGCCACCCGCCGTGTGTGTCCCCCCCCCAGGCCATGCCGCTGCTGAGGAGACCCCCCAAGGAGGAGGAGGAGGAGGATGGCGACCCCTTCGCCTCCCACCCCGAGAGCCGCTACCGGCGTCGGGCCACCCTGGAGCGGCTGGTGGGGCTGGCCCCCTTCGGCCGCCCTCGCCGCGGGCCCCCCAAGGACGGGGACGGGGACGGGGACGGGGGCCGCGTCCGGCGGCGCTCCGAGGATTTCGGGCTGCTGCGGCGGCTGCCGGGGCGGAGGAAGGCCAGCGTGGAGGCCCTGGCCGAGAGGACGGTCCCCAAGCGGGGCTCGCTGCTGCGGCTGGCCCTGGGGCCGTGGGGCCAGCGCGGGGCCGGCGGCGAGCGGCCGGCGGCCGAGGGCGAGGGGGGACGCGACGGGGAGCAGGACGGCGGCGGGCAGCGGCCCGAGGGGCGCGGGAAGGGCAGGGAGCCCCTCTCGGGTGAGGGGGGACGCGGGGACGCGGGACATGGGCCGGGGGGACGGGGGGAGGTGGGGGTGGGGACACGGGACGAGGGGATGGGGAGAGGGGATGTAGGACATGGGGACATGGGACGAGGGGATGGGGACATGGGACATGGGAATGGGGAGAGGGATGTAGGACATGGGGACATGGGAACGATGGGGATGGGGACAAGGGGATGGGGAGAGGGGATGGGGACAAGGGGACATGGGAATGGGGAGAGAGGATGTAGGACGTGGGGATGGGGACGTGGGGACATGGGAATGGGGAGAGGGGACATGGGACGAGGGGATGGGGACGTGGGGACATGGGGATGGTGGGGATGGGGACATGGGACGAGGGGATGGGGACATGGGATGTGGGGATGGGGAGAGGGGACACGGGGACAAGGGGATGGGGACATGGGACATGGGCACGGGGACATGGGGACAGAGGAGGACGTGGGATGCGGTGAGGTGGGGACACACCACGGGCCATGGGGTGGCCTCAGGTGCCAGCGGAGTCCCTGTGTCCGTCCCCCCCCCCCCGGGCTGTCCCCGTTGTCCCCAGTGCTGGAGATCCTGGAGCTGATCCAGCGCCGGGAGCTGGTGGCGGCCGACGAGCAGATCATCGCGCTGGAGGCCGAGTGCGTGGCCGCCGCCACCTCCCCATCCCCGTCCCCGTCCCCGTCCCCTTCCCCGGTGGCCGGGCGGCAAGCGCGGGACGTGGCTCTGCTCTACGAGGCGCTACTGGCCCAACTCTGGGCCGTGGTGGCCGAAGCCGTGCCCGCCGGCCGCCCCTACCCGCCCTTGCGCTCCGTTATCCGGGTGCTGGAGCAGGAGGAGGCGGCCGATGGCCGTCACCCCCCGGGGACACCGGGGCGTCCCCGTGCCCTCCGCCGCCGCTGGCAGGAGGCGGTGGGACGAGCGGCCAGCGAGCGGCTGGGGCAAGTGGCCCCGGTTGCCGGCTTGGGAGCCCGGCTGGCGGCTTTGGCCGGGCGGCTGGTGGGCGACCTGGGGGCCGTGAGGTGCCACGTGGCCCCCGCGTACCCCCCCGAGTACGGCGCCTTCGGGGTCTACGCCCGCGGCTACCACCGGGCGCTGGCCCAGCAGCTGGTCACGGTAGCCCAGAGAGCCCTGCCTGTGCCCGACCTCTACCTGCTGCTCGACTGGCACAGCAACACCTACCCCAGGTGAGACCCCCCCCACAGCACCACAGGACCCCCCCCCCCCCTCCCCTCCCGGGGGACCCCCCCCCCCATCACCTTGGGGACGCTGGGGGACCCGCTGCCACCCGTGGGAACCTGCAGCATCCTCGTTCCCGGCACCCTCTGCCACCCACTGTCACATGTGGGACCCCCCCCAGCACCTTGGGGACCCTGTGCCACCCGATGTCACCCCTAGGACCCCCCCCAGACACTGGGGACACTGTGGGACCCCCTCCCCGGCACCCTGGGGACCCTGTGCCACCCGATGTCACCCCTAGGACCCCCCCCAGACACTGGGGACACTGTGGGACCCCCTCCCCGGCACCCTGGGGACCCCTGTGCCACCCGATGTCACCCCTGGGACCCCCCCCAGACACTGGGGACACTGCAGGACACCCCCCCCCGGCACCCTGGGGACCCTGTGCCACCCAATGTCACCCATGGGGACCCCCCCCCCAGGTCACTGGGGACACTGTGGGACTCCTGCTGTCACCCCCGGGTCCCCATCACTCTGGGCCCCCTGTGCCACCCACGGGACACCCCCCCCCCCCCCCAGGGCTGTCCCCGCGGGGGGTGGCGGGTGCCCTGGTGCCACCCCAGGGGGTCCCTGTGCCCGCAGGGAGGTGCTGGGACACCCCGAGGTGGGGGCCCTGCTGCAGGCGCAGGCGCTGGGACCCCCCCTGCCCCCCGAGACCCAGCGCGGCCTCGAGAGCTCCTGCATCGCCGCCGTCAAGGTGCGGGCACGGGGCGGGCACCACGGTGGCACTGGGGTGGGCACACATTGGGCACCACAGTGGCACTGGGATGGCACTGGGATGGGCACCAGGGTGGCACTGGGATGGCACTGGGATGGGCACCATGGTGGCACTGGGATGGCACTGGGATGGACGTGAGGGTGGCACTGGGATGGCACTGGGATGGGCACGAGGATGGCAGTGGGATGGGCACACATTGGGCACCATGGTGGCACTGGGATGACACTGGGATGGGCACACATTGGCACCAGGGTGGCACTGGGATGGCACTGGGATGGCACTGGGATGGGTGTGAGGGTGGCACTGGGATGGCACTGGAATGGGCACCATGGTGGCACTGGGATGGCACTGGGATGGGCATACATTGGGCACCATGGTGGCACTGGGATGGCACTGGGATGGGTGTGAGGGTGGCACTGGGATGGCACTGGGATGGGCACGAGGGTGGCACTGGGGTGGGCACACATTGGGCACCACGGTGGCACTGGGATGGCACTGGGATGGGTGTGAGGGTGGCAGTGGGATGGACATGAGGGTGGCACTGGGATGGCACTGGGATGGGCACACATTGGCACCATGGTGGCACTGGGATGGGCACGAGGGTGGCACTGGGGTGGGCACACATTGGGCACTGTCCCCATCCGTCCCCGCTGTCCCCGTCCCCGCCGTCCCCGTGCCAGGCCAAGGTGGAGGTGGCGGTGGCGCAGGAGCTGCAGCTCAGCGAGGACACGTGGGCGGAGGAGGCCACCAGCCAGGAGCTGCAGGAGGGACTGGCCACTCGCGTCACCGGGGTACGGCACCCCAGGGACGCCCCTTGGGGACACAGGGTGACACGCGGCCCCGAGGGGGTGCTGGGGGGGGGGCCGGGCACCCCATGGGGACACCCGGGTGCCCCACAGGGACATCAGGACACCAGGGTGCCCCATGGGGACACCAATGTGCCAGGGTACCCTATAGGGATGCCACCATACCGGGGCACCCCATAGGGACATCAAGGTGCTGAGACACCCCATGGGGCCACCAAGGTGCCTGGGCACCCCATAGGGACGTCAAGGTGCTGAGATACCCCATGGGGCCACCAAGGTGTCTGGGCACCCCATAGGGACACCAGGGTGACAGGGTACCCCATGGGGCCACCAAGGTGTCTGGGCACCCCATAGGGACATCAAGGTGCTGAGACACCCCATGGGGCCACCAAGGTGCCTGGGCACCCCATAGGGACATCAAGGTGCTGAGACACCCCATGGGGCCACCAAGGTGCCTGGGCACCCCACAGGGATTTCAAGGTGCCCAGATGCCCCATAGGGCCACCAGGTTGCCCGAGTACCCCATAGGGCCACCAAGGTGCCTGGGTGCCCCACAGAGTTGCCAGAATGCCCAGGCGCCCCAAGGGGATGGTGGGGTGGCTGGTACCCCAGGGGACATCACGGCGTCCCCGGGGGGCTGGTGGCCACCCCCCCCCAGCGGTGCCTGTGCCCACAGCTGCTGCGGGCGCACGTGGAGCGAGCCCCCCAGATCACCCCCGAGTTCGGGGTGGAGATGGCACACAGCCTGCTGGGCGTGCTGGTGGCCTTCCTGCACAGGTGGGCGCGGGGACACGGCGGGCGAGAAGGGGTGGGCATGGGGACGTGGAGGCACGGGGAGACCGGGCACGGCCATGGGGACACCGGGACAGGACAGGGGATGGGAACAGGGGGGTGGGGACATGAGGGGACAGGAGCCGGGCATGGGGACACGGGGACGTGGGGAGGGACACGGGTGATGGGCACGGGGACGTGGGCACCGTGGTGGGACAGGAGCCACCGGACAGAGCTGGGATGGCCATGGCGGGGACAGGGGACACAGGACGAGTGTAGCACCCGGGTGGCAGGTCCCCAGGGTGCCGGGTCCCCAAGGTCCCCCTGTGGGTGACCCATGTGGGCGCTCTCAGTTTCCAGCGGAAGGTGGAGCGGTTCCTGGAGGCCCCCGCTGAAGCCACCCCACCCGACGGTGCCACCAGCCGGGCCATCGCCCTGGTCAACTGCTGTCCCCCCTTCAGGTGAGGCCACCCCCAGCTGTCCCCCTCCCCACGTCCCCGCGGTGCTCGGGGTCCCCGGCAGCACCCACTGACCTCCCTGCGGCAGGGCCTTCGCCGAGCGGCTGGCGCAGTTCGGGCACCCTGAGAGCGAGGAGCCCCGGCGCCAGGCCCACGCCGCCCTGGACAAGGTGACCCGGCTCTGCAACCACGTCCTCACGCAGCGCCTCTTCGAGGACCTCAAGGTGGGTGACACCCACGGGTGCAATGGTCATGGTGTCCATCCGTTGGGTGTTGAGCCGGGTGACACCCACGGGTGCAATGGTCATGGTGTCCATCCATTGGGTGTTGAGCCGGGTGACACCCACGGGTGCAATGGGCATCATGGTGCCCATCCGTTGGGTGTTGAGCCAGGTGACACCCATGGGTGCAATGGTCATGGTGTCCATCCATTGGGTGTTGAGCCGGGTGACACCCATGGGTGCAATGGGCATCATGGTGCCCATCCATTGGGTGTTGAGCCGGGTGACACCCATGGGTGCAATGGTCATGGTGTCCATCCATTGGGTGTTGAGCCGGGTGACGCCCATGGGTGCAATGGGCATCATGGTGCCCATCCATTGGGTGTTGACCCAGGTGATGCCCATGGGTGCAATGGTCATGGTGTCCATCCGTTGGGTGTTGACCCAGGTGATGCCCATGGGTGCAACGGTCACGGTTCCCAACCGTTGGACGATGCCCATGGGTGCAACCATCATGGTGCCCCTCCGTTGGCCGTTGAGCCAAGTGACACCCATGGGTGCAATGTTCCGGGTGGCCTCCCACGCACCGGGCGCCGCCAGGGATGGCACCCCTGGGTGCAGGGACGTCCGCCCACCCCAGTTTCCCCCTCGCCGCCTCCCAGCCCTACTTCAACAAGCTGATGAAGCGCAAGTGGCTGACGAGCTCCGACGCCTTCGACGCCATCGTCATGCTCGTCACCAGCTTCAGCCAGAAGCTGCGCCCGCTGCGCCCGGAGCCCTACCAGGTGGGTGCCGCCTCCGGCGCCCGGCGGTGGGACGGTGACCGCCGTCACCGCTGGCTTCTGCTGACCCTTGATGCCGCAGGTGCTGGTGAGCGAGGTGCACCGGCGGGTGCTCATCGAGTACGTGCGGCCGCTCATGCAGGTGCGCTTGGTCTGCACCTCGGCCAAGATGCGGGCCCGGGTGGCCGCCCGCCTCGGGGACGAAGCCCGCCAGCTCCGCGAGCTCTTCAGCCGCTTGGTGAGACCCCCACCCCCCCGTCCCCGCCACCCTTGGGTGCTCCTCGGCTGGGGCAGGGGTGGGGGGGGTGATAACCCTGGGGGTCCCGCTCAGGATTCGGCTTCGCCCTGGCTGGACTCGGTGGTGCCGCGGCTGCGGGAGCTGCTGGTGCTGGAGGACACGGCGGCGCTGCAGATGGAGGTGGGCGTCCTGGTGAGGGACTTCCCCGACGTCCGGTGAGTGCGGTGACACCATGGTGGCCCCACGGCGGGGTGGGGGGGGGGATGGCCAAGCGGGGACACCCCAGCCCCATAGGGACAACAGCGGGGGTGGCGCTTGGGGCCCCGCAGCCGGCGTGGGGGGGTGGCAATGCCAAGGCGAGGTGCCACCACCCCGCAGGGAGCGGCGGCGGGACGCGGTGTCACCCCGAGCCGGGTGACGGGGACGCGGCATCCGTCCTTCCCGGCACCTCCCGCCCCGCCGGGAAGCGGCCGCGGCCCAGGGCCAAGTCCCCTCCCTTGTCCCCCGGGGGGGACGGTGGCACGCGTGTGGCCCCGCAGGCCCTGGGGGGGCTTCCGGCCCCGGCTGCCACCGGTGACAGCGAGAGCCGGGGTGCCCTAAAAATGGGTGCCAGCCCCTCCCCAAAAAATGGGTCCACCCCCATCACCCCAAAACCGGGTGTGTTCCCCCTGCCCAGACTCGGGCCCACCCCAAACCCGGGCGCGTTCCCCCTTCCCAGACTCGGGCCCACCCCAAACCCGGGTGCGTTCCCCCTCCCCGGAGTCGGGCCCACCCCCGTCCCCCCAAAACCAGGCGCATTCCCCCTCCCCAGACTTGGGCCCGTCCCCTCAAACCCGGGCGCGTTCCCCCTTCCCAGACTCGGGCCCGTCCCCGTCCCCCCAAACCCGGGCGCGTTCCCCCTTCCCAGACTCGGGCCCACCCCAAACCCGGGCGCGTTCCCCCTTCCCAGACTCGGGCCCACCCCCGTCCCCCCAAACCCGGGCGCGTTCCCCCTTCCCAGACTCGGGCCCGTCCCCGTCCCCCCAAACCCGGGCGCGTTCCCCCTTCCCAGACTCGGGCCCACCCCAAACCCGGGCGCGTTCCCCCTTCCCAGACTCGGGCCCGTCCCCGTCCCCCCAAACCCGGGCGCGTTCCCCTTCCCAGACTCAGGCCCATCCCAAACCCGGGCCCGTTCCCCCTTCCCAGACTTGGGCCCACCCCAAACCCGGGCACGTTCCCCCTTCCCAGACTCGGGCCGTCCCCGTCCCCCCAAACCCGGGCGCCTTCCCCCTTCCCAGACTCGGGCCCACCCCCGTCCCCCCCTCCCAGACTCGGGCCCACCCCCGTCGCCCCCTCCCAGACTCGGGCCCACCCCCGTCCCCCCCTCCCGGCCTCGGGCCCGGTGCTGAGGGCGCTGCTCCGCAGGCGCGAGCACGTGGCGGCGCTGCTGGACGTGCGGGGGCTGCGGGGGCAGGCGGCGCGGCAGGAGATTTTGGGGGTGCTGCAGGAGGTGGAGCCGGGGCCCCCCCGCCATCGCGCCTTCTTCGCCCAGTTGCCGGTGGCCCGCCAGGTCCGCTGCTTGCCCTGCCACTGGCCGCGGCTGGCGCGACTCGCCCCCCCCCGCCTGCCGCGCCCCCACCCCCCCCGCCCGTGAGCGCCCCGAAAATGGGCGGCCGCCCCCCCCCCCCCCCCCCCCCCAAGAGAGGGGCGCGATGTCGCACCCCGAAACCGGGGGAACCACCTGCCCCGGAGATGGGCGCGTCACTGCATCCCAAATTCGGGGTGCTCACCCCCCCCCCCCCCCCCCCCCCCCCAGAGCGGGGTGCGATGCTGCGCCCCAAAACCGGGTGCCGGCTCGGCCCCCCCCACCCCCCCCCCGTATAAACGGTGTCGATGCTGTAAATTAACGCTGGAGCCCGACCCCATCCTTGGCTCTCGCTCGGGGGGGGGGACACCGGGGGGGGGGACACCGGGGGGGGGACACACGGGACTGGGGGACACGGGGGGGGGCGACACGGTGCCGTCCCCGTGCGGGAAGCGGCTCCCGGTCCCAGGGCGGGGGGGGGGGGGGGGGGGGGGGAGGAAGGAAAGGGCCCGGTGCCTCGCCGGGAAGCCACCGCGGGGGGGGGGGGACAAGGGGGACACGATGGTCCTTCCCGGCACGGGGGGGTGTGGGGGGGGGGAACATGGGACACCCCCATCTGGACCCCCGACGAGTGGCCAGGGGTTGGGGACAGCGCGGCTCGGCCAAGGGCAGGATCGGGCCCCCGGCGGGGGGGGGGGGGGTTGGGGGGGGGGGGGGGGGCCACCCTGTCCCTGCTCCATCCAACCCCACCCGGATCCGGCGCCTCCTGGGACACCCTGTGTGTGTGTGTCCCCCCCCGGGGGGGCTGGAAAAATCGGGGGGGGGGGGGACGGGGGGACACACACAGGACACCGAGGCCGCGACCCCCCCCCCCCCCCCCCCCGTGTCCCTCCTGCCGCCGGCGGCGCCGTCACCCACCGCTGCCACGAGTTCGTGGGGCCTCAGCGCATCCCTGGCGGGGGGGGGGGAGACCATGGGTGAAGCCACCGCGTGTGTGTGTGTCCCCCCCCCCCCACGGCCTTGGCCCCCCCCCCCCCCCCGGTGTCAAAAATAAGCGAGTGCCGGATCCGGGCAGGAAAAGAGCTAAAAATAGGCGTCCCCGGGGCCGCCGCGGGAAGGGGGGCGACGGCGGCGGGGGGCGGAAGCGGCAGCGCCAGGCGGGGGCGGCGGGAAGGGACCGGGGGGGGGCACAGGGGGGATGGGGGGCACAGGGGTGTCACCGGTGCCAGGCACGTGGGGACAGGGAGGGGACAGCGCGGGGACGGGGGGTGTCACCGCGAGGGGACACACGGAGGGGACCGGGCCGAGGCGCTGCGTCCCCTGTGACAGCCCCGGCGCCAGTCACCGCGGGGGGGGGGGGGGGGGGGGCAGGGGGACCCCCCAAACTCATCCCCCCCTCCCCAGCACCCGGCTGGGCAGGGACCCCCCAAACTGGGCAAGGAGCCGCCAAACTGGGGAAGAACCCCCCAAACTGGACAGGGACCCCCCCAAACTGGGCAAGGACCCCCCAGACTGGACAGGGACCCCCCAAACTGGACAGGGACCCCCCAGACTGGGCAAGGACCCCCCAAACTGGGGGAGGACCCCCCTAGACTGGACAGGGACCCCCCCAAACTGGGCAAGGACCCCCCCAAACTGGGGAAGAACCCCCCTAGACTGGACAGGGACCCCCAAACTGGACAGGGACCCCCCAGACTGGGCAAGGACCCCCCAAACTGGGGAAGAACCCCCCCTAGACTGGACAGGGACCCCCCCAAACTGGACAGGGACCCCCCAAACTGGACAAGGACCCCCCAGACTGGGGAAGAACCCCCCTAGACTGGACAGGGACCCCCCCAAACTGGACAGGGACCCCCCAAACTGGACAAGGACCCCCCAGACTGGGGAAGAACTCCCCTAGACTGGACAGGGACCCCCCCAAACTGGGCAAGGACCCCCCAGACTGGGGAAGAACCCCCCTAGACTGGACAGGGACCCCCCAGACTGGGGAAGAACCCCCCTAGACTGGACAGGGACCCCCCAAACTGGGCAAGGACCCCCCAGACTGGGGAAGAACCCCCCTAGACTGGACGGGGACCCCCAAACTGGACAGGGACCCCCCAGACTGGGCAAGGACCCCCAAACTGGGGGAGGACCCCCCTAGACTGGACAGGGACCCCCCCAAAACCTGGGCAAGGACCCCCCAGACTGGGGCAGAACCCCCCTAGACTGGACAGGGACCCCCAAACTGGACAGGGACCCCCCAGACTGGGCAAGGACCCCCCAAACTGGGGAAGAACCCCCCTAGACTGGACAGGGACCCCCCCAAACTGGACAGGGACCCCCCCAAACTGGACAAGGACCCCCCCAGACTGGGGAAGAACCCCCCAGACTGGACAGGGACCCCCCCCAAACTGGACAGGAAACCCCCCAAACTGGACAAGGACCCCCCAGACTGGGGAAGAACCCCCCTAGACTGGACAGGGACCCCCCCAAACTGGACAGGGACCCCCCAAACTGGACAAGGACCCCCCAGACTGGGGAAGAACCCCCCTAGACTGGACGGGGACCCCCAAACTGGACAGGGACCCCCCAGACTGGGCAAGGACCCCCAAACTGGGGGAGGACCCCCCTAGACTGGACAGGGACCCCCCCAAACTGGGCAAGGACCCCCCAGACTGGGGCAGAACCCCCCTAGACTGGACAGGGACCCCCAAACTGGACAGGGACCCCCCCAGACTGGGCAAGGACCCCCAAACTGGGGAAGAACCCCCCTAGACTGGACAGGGACCCCCCCAAACTGGACAGGGACCCCCCCAAACTGGACAAGGACCCCCCAGACTGGGGAAGAACCCCCCTAGACTGGACAGGGACCCCCCCAAACTGGACAGGGACCCCCCAAACTGGACAAGGACCCCCCAGACTGGGGAAGAACCCCCCAGACTGGACAGGGACCCCCCCCAAACTGGACAGGGACCCCCCAAACTGGGCAAGGACCCCCCAGACTGGGGAAGAACCCCCCTAGACTGGACAGGGACCCCCCCAGACTGGGCAAGGACCCCCCAGACTGGGCCAGGTCCTGCTCCCTCCCCGTCCCTTGGCGCCGGCGCCCCCTGGCGGCCGCCCACGGGGGCTGCAGGGGCGGGGCTTGGGAGGGCGTGGTCCTTTTGCCAAGCCCCGCAGGACCCGCCCACCACTTGATTGGCAGATGGATGGGCCAATGGGGAGACATTCCACCCCCCCGGCTCTACGTCCCCAAGGAGCTCCGCCCCAGGGCCCCCTCCCTCGAGGTTTTCCCCCTCCGTGGTGTCACCACCTCGGTGCTCCCCCCCCCCGTCCCCAAGGACCCCCCCCCAACCCCCCTCCCCCAGGAGACCTCCCCCCTCAACCCCCCCCCCCCCCAACCCTCCTCCCCAGGGTGACCCCCCCCCCCCCAACCCCCCTCCCCCCAGGAGGAGACACCCCCCCCCCCCCAACCCTCCTCCCCCAGGAGGACACCCCCCCCCCCCAACCCTCCTCCCCAGGAGATCCCCCCCCCCCAACCCCCCTCCCCCAGGAGACCCCCCCCCACCCCGGGTTCCCGGCTGGTGTCACCCTTCCAGAGACAGGGCCCAGCGTGGGGGGGGGGTGGGGGGGGGGGGGGGGGGGGCCAATCCGAAACTGCTCCATTGGCCACGTCGGGACAGGCCGAGCGCGGACACGGGGAGGGGGGGGGACCGAAGCGGCCCTGGAACGGTCACGGGCAAATCATCATCATCATCATCATCATCATCATCATCATCATCATCATCATCATCATCATCAATAATGATAATAAAATATTAAACATTCCCCCCCAGGGGCCAAAAAGGTCCCAAGTCTGACCTCCGCAGCCGGGCCCCGGGGTGGCGGGGGGGTGGGGGGCGGCGGGGGGAAAAACCCCCAGGTTTTAGTCTTTTAGTCATCTTTTTTTTTTTTATTTTTAGCCTTTGATTTCGCTCTGGGGGGGGGGGAGGGGGGGGGGCTCAAATAAGACAACGCTCAACCCCCGCGTACGGCCGAGGCAGAACGAAAACCCGAGCGAGGGTCCCACTCCCCCCCCCCCCCCCCCGTCCCCACACGCGCCGCTCGCCCGTAGGACCATGGGGCTGGAAGGGACCCCCCCCGACCCCCCCCCCGCCAGGGTCCCCCGGAGCCGCTGCTCTCATCGCTTTGGGGATTTATCGGGTTTTTTTTTTTCCCTTTTGCAGCGGGAGGGGGGGGGCACCCGGCGACGGCAGCAGGTGGCTGGTTTTGGGGGATGGCGTCAAGGATGGATTCGGACCCCCCCACCCCCTCCCCACCCCCCAGCCCTCCAAAGGCTGAGCTGAGAGACCGGCGCCGGAGCGGGGCCGAGGGGCCGAGGTCGACGGTTGCCAAAAGGGGTCTTTGCCGTCGGAGCGGGGCCGAGGGGCCGAAGTCGACGGTTGCCAAAAGGGGTCTTTGCCGCCGGAGCGGGGCCGAGGGGCCGAGGTCGACGGTTGCCAAAAGGGGTCTTTGCCGCCGGAGCGGGGCTGAGGTCGACGGTTGCCAAAAGGGGTCTTTGCCGTCGGCGCGGTGGCGAGGGGCCGAGGTCGACGGTTGCCAAAAGGGGTCTTTGCCGTCGGCGCGGTGGCGAGGGCCGTCCCGGAGCGCGGTTCCCCCCCCCACTTCGGGCAGGCGGAGGATGCGGTTGACGGGTTCAGCGCGACGCCCGCGTCCGTCCTCGGCGTCATTCGTGTCTTCCGCGTCTCAGACCTTTCTCGCGGGGGGGGGGGGGGTCTCGATGTCGTCCCGACGCTCGAGGAACGCGGCCGCGGCCCCTCGGGTGCCGTTCCCTCAGCATCCGGAACGGCCGCACCCTCGGGCACGGCGCCGGCCGGCCGCCGCTCCTCTTGGCGTTGCGCGGTCAAGAGCGTGCGGGGAAGGAATCCCGGTGGCGGAAGCGGGTCATCTGGAAACTTCCGAGACGCGTCGTGACGTCCGTAGGTCTGGAAGCCGGGCTTCCCGCGCGTCCGCCCTCTCCGTTTGGAGAGTCGCTTCTTGTCTCGGGCCACGTCGTCCTTCCCGGTTCCCCGGGGGGCTTCCCTCGAGCCCCCCCCAAATCGCCACAGGGGCCCCGCAGGTCTCTTCGCCCGGGGATGGCCGAGCGCCCGGCTCCCACCGCTCCGTCGGGGATCGACGCCGGCAGAGGTTACCGCTGCGCTTCCGTCTCTCCCGCGGCGCAGCAGGGGTCTCGAGCGCATTCCTTCGGGCGCTTCCCAGCGGATTCTGACCCCCCCCCCCCGGCCCGGCTCTCTGGAAGTTGAGCGGAGGGGCCCGGGCCAGGGGCAGGGTGGGCTTCGGAGGAAGCGGAGAAGGTCGACAACGGCCGGGAGGGGTTTGGAAGTCAGCGCGGGGCAGCGGGACGTCCAGGAGCCGTCCCCTGTGGGCACTTTTGGGAACGCCGTCCCCGCCACCTTTGGGAAAGGGAAGGGGTGAGGCTGCGGCTCGACGCTGGCGCGTGTCGGGCAGGTTCAGTCCCAGCCCCGTGTCCGTTGTGTGGTTTGTGTCGTCTCAGACCTCGGGGGTCTCGATGTCCTCGGGGGGGGGGGGGGGGCACCACCCGCAGGGGCTCAAATTGCCTGTATTTCGGCACCGATTTTCTCAGGTGACAAGCTCGAAGCGCGGATCGGGCTTCCGCGACGGAAAGCTCCGGCCGGTTCCCACTCGGGGGTGTTGTTCCCAGCTGCACGAGCAGTTCCGCGTTCCGGCAGCCCGTTTGCGGGATCTGGGATTTCCCCCCCCCCCCGCCTCGTTCTGTTCTTGGGCCTGGACGCCAGGCTTCCCCCCCCCCCCGCGCACACGCGTCTCCTCGGTTTTGGAGAGTCTCTTCTTATCCCGCACCGCGACGTTCCGCGCTCGGTTTCAGGGGGGTTCCCCGGAGCCTCCTCACGTCACCGTCGGGGGCCCGCAGGTCGTCTTCCCCCGGCAGGACGTCCGTCCGGGGGGGTCCTTCCTCTCGCTCCTGGAGGCGTCGCTCCGTGTGGCGTCGCTCCGTGTGGCGTTGCTCCGTGTGGCGTCGCTCCGTGTGGCGTCGCTCCGTGTGGCGTTCCCGTCCGTAGCACCAACCTCCGGACACACGGGAATTTTTGCGGCCAGCCCCGGGGCGAGTGAGAAAAGGTGTTTTTTTGAGGCTCTCTGGGAACCTCGGCCCTGGGGAAAGGGTCCCCTAAAGGGAAGGGGGGGGATGACCCTAAACCCCTGGGGCGGGGGGGGGGGGGCATAAAGGGACCCCAAAAACCCCAGGGGGAAAATGGCTGGGGGGGGCCCAAAAACTAAAGGAAACGGGGACACCCCCCCCCCAAAAACCCCAGGGGGAAATGAGGGGGGAGAGGGGACAAGACCAAAAGGGAGGGGGGGACCCCCAAAAGCCCTGGGGAAAAGGGGGGGGACCCTAAACCCCAGGCGGGGGATAAAGGGACCCCCAAAGCCAAAGGGAATGTGGGGGACGACACCCCAAAGGGAACCTGGGGACACCCCACCCCCCCCCCCCCCCAACCCAGAGCCCGGGGGGACTTGGGGGAACTCCGGGGGGGGGCAACACACGTTTGGAACCCAAGAGGGACTTGGGGGGATGTCAGGGACCCCCCCAGGGGACATCAGGGACCCCCCCCCCCCACGGATCTCAAAGCCCACGGGAGACTTCAGGGACCCTCCTGGGGCCATTGGGGACCCCCTGGAGACTTCAGCCCCCCCCCCCCCCCCCCAGGCCATTGGGGACCCCCCCGGGGACCTCAAAGACCCCCTGGAGACTTCAGGACCCCCCCGAGGACATTGGGGACCCCCTGGAGACTTCAGCCCCCCCCACCCAGGCCATTGGGGACCCCCCCTCCCCGGGGACTTAGGGGACCCCCCCCCGCGGCCATGGCCCCCCCCGACCTCGGATGAGCTGGCGCAGGGCTGCGTAGCGGCGGTTGCGGAGGCGGGTGCGGGCGGGGGAGCGGCGGGGGCGCCCCCACATTTTGGGGGGGTCCCATTTACCCCCTGTGGGGGGCCAGGCGTTGCCTCTCGGCGGGGACACTTTGGGGTCCCCTTCTTGGGGGGGGGGGGGGCCCCGCCGGCGACACGGGCCCCCCTCCCTGGGGCGCTGCGGGGTCCGGCTCCGGCTCGGTGACATCGGGGTCCCCCTCGGTTTTGGGGTCCCACCCCGCCATGGTCCCTCGGCTGCGGGGGGGGTGGGGGGTCTCTGTCTGGGGACAAGGGGACCCCAAAGGGCTCAGGGAAGGGGGGGGGCACCCCCCCAGGGGACCCCAAATCCCTCAGGGAAGGGGGGGGGCACCTCAGGGGACCCCAAATCCCTCAGGAAAGGGGGGGACACACCCCATAAGGGACCCCAAAGGTCTCAGAGAAGGGGGGGGCCACCCCCCCCAGGGGACCCCACATCCCTCAGGGACCCCAATTCTCTCAGGAAAAGGGGGGACACACACCTCACGGCACCCCACAGGCCTCGGGGGGGGGACGACATTTCAGGGGACCCCCAATTCCCTCGGGAAAGGGGGGAGGATATTTCAGGGGACCCCAATTCTCCCAGGAAAAGGGGGGGGGGACGCCGAGGGACCCCCCCCCCCCCCGGACCGCCCGGCCCCGTTTCAACGCGACCCCACCTCACCCGCCGCCGCCCCGCGTCCCGCCCTGACGTCATTTCCGGGATCGCGCGCGGCGGGGGAAACACCGACCCCGCGCCGAAGGTTCCGGGGCACTTTGGTTCCCCCCCTCCAATAACCCCCAAAACCCCCTAAATCCACCCCAAAAACGGGCCGGGGGCGGAGAAAGGCGAGACCGGGGAGGGGCAGGCGGCGTTTTGGGGCGTTTGCCTTTTTTTTTTGGTATTGTTTTTTGGGTTTTTTTTGGTTTTTTTTGTTTTTTTTTTTAAATTCTATTTTATTTCCTTCCTTCCCTGACGGGTTGGTAAAAACCCCCCAAAAAAGGGGGAAAGCAAAATTCCGGTAAAGCGGCCCTTCCCCACTTGGATGGGGGAAGAGAGGGGGGGCCCCCCAAAAATTTCCCGGGGTGGGGGGGGGGGGGGAGACACTGAAAATGGCGTGAAAAATAAAGAAAACAGGTTTAAGGGGGGGGGGGGGGGGGGGGGGAATGGCCCAAAAAGGGCAATGTGGCCCCAGAAAGAAGGAAATTTTGGCTTAAAAAAGGGGAGAAATGTAGCCTAAAAGGGGAAAGGGGGGGGGGGGGTGTCTCGGGGGGGGGCGGACACGACACACATTGACCATCCCAGTCTCTTTCGAGGTTAAAAATAATCTTTTTTTTTTTCTTTTTTTCTTTTTTTTTAACAGACAAAGAGAAAAAAACTGCAACTTCTTTTTTTTTTGGGGGGGGGGGGGGGGGGGGGAGGGGACACACACACACACAGAGCTGGGGGGGGGAGGGGGTTGGGGTGTCACTGGGCGCTGGCCCCCCCCTGGGAGCTGCCGTAGCCCCCGTAGTCGTAGGTGCTGTAGTAGGGGGGCCAGGGGCCCTGCTGCTGGTAGTACTGGTTCCACTGGGCATACTGGGAGGGGGGGGGGGAAGGGGGTGAGGACCCCCCCATCCCCCCCCCCACCCCCCAAACTTTGAGAAAAGGGGGTGGGTTCCCCCCCCAAAATCCCCCCCCCCTCCTCTAAAAACCCAGGTTTTGCCCTCCCCCCCCCCCCCCCCCCCCCCCCCCCCGAAAAAAAAAATGAGCGTTTCCGCCCCAAAATCCCCTTCCTCAAATTGCCCCCAAATGGGAGTTTTTCCACCCCAAACCCCATCCTCTCCCTCCCAAAAAGGGGCTTTTCCAGCAAAAAGGACGGTTTTCACCCCAAATCCCATCTCAATCATCCCAAAAAAGGGGCTCCTCCTCCCCAAAACAGGGGTTTTCCACCCAAAAAGGGGCTTTTCCACCCCAAATCCCATCCCCACTCTCCCAAAAATGGACTTTTCCACCCAAAAAGGGAGTTTTTCACCCTAAATCCCATCCCTGTCCTCCCAAAACTGGCATTTTCCCCACCCAAAATCCCATCCCCGTCCTCCCAAAACTGGCATTTTCCCACCCAAAATCCCATCCCCTTCCTCCAAAAATGGGCATTTCCCTCCCCCAAATCCCATCCCCCTCCTCCCCAAAACCCAGGAGTTTCACCCCAAAACTCCCTCCCCGCCCTCCCAAAACGGACACTTTCCCCCCCAAAATCGGCATTTCCCCCTCCCCAAAACCCCGGAATTTCCCCCCAACACCCTCTCCCCCCCGCCCAAAACCCGGCATTTTCCCTCCCCCCCAAAATCCCCAAACCGGGGTTTTTCCCCCCAAAACGGCACCTGCTGGTACTGCCCGTAGCTCTGCCCGTAGCTCTGCCCGCTGGGGGGGGGGGCCCTGGGGGTAGCTCTGCCCGTAGCCCCCGTAGCCTCCGTAGCCGTAACTGGGGGGGTTGTAGCCACCTTGGCCGTAGCCACCCTGGGGGGGGGATGGGGGGGGGGCGTCAGAAGTGGGGGCTGGGTGCTGGGGGGGCCCCCCAAAGGGGGGGGGGGGGGGTACCTGCTGGCCCTGGTAGCTGGGGGGGGCGGTGGTGGCCCCGGTGGTGGTTTTGTAGCCCCCGGTGTTGGCGCGGGGGGGGCTGTAGGTGGGGGCCGGTTGGGGGGTGCGGTTGTAGCCCCCCCGGTTGGTGGTGGCCGAGTCGCGGTTGTTGGTGGCCCAGCGAGGGGGGGTGTAAGTGCCCCGGTGGAATCCTGGGGGAGGGGGGGGACAAACATGACACAACATGACACAAACAGAGGAGGGGGGGGCAGCCCGGGGGGGGGCACAGGGGGAAAGGGGGGGGGGCACAAAGAGGGGGGGGGGGCAAGAGGGGGGGGCAAAAGGGGGGGGGGGCAAGAGGGGGGGGGGGCAAAGAGGGGGGGGGCAAAGAGGGGGGGGGGCAACAAAGAGGGGGGGGCACAAAGAGGGGGGGGGGGCAAAGAGGGGGGGGGGGCAAAGGGGGGGGGGGGCAAAGAGGGGGTGGGGGCAAAGAGGGGGGGGGGCAAAAAGAGGGGGGGGGGCAAAGAGGGGGGGGGGCATAGAGGGTGGGTGCATAGAGGGTGGGGGCATAGAGGGTGGGTGCATAGAGGGGGGGGGGGCAAGCAGGAGGGGGGGGGAAAAAAGAGGGGGGGGGGAAGAAAAAAGAGGGGGGGGGAAAAAGAGGGGGGGGGAAAAAGAGGGAGGGGGAAAAAGAGGGGGGGGGAAAAGAGGGGGGGGGAAAAAGAGGGGGGGGGGAAAAGAGGGGGGGGGGGAAAAAGAGGGGGGGGGAAAAGAGGGGGGGGGAAAAGAGGGGGGGGGAAAGAGGGGGGGGGGAAAAGAGGGGGGGGGAAAAGAGGGGGGGGAAAGAGGGGGGGGGAAAAGAGGGGGGGGGAAAGAGGGGGGGGGGAAAGAGGGGGGGGGGAAAGAAGGGAGGGGGAAAGAGGGGGGGGGGGAAGGGGGGGGGGAGGAAGGGGGGGGGGGGAAAGGCGGGGGGGGGGCGCATGTCCTACCTGCTCCGGTGCCGCCGTTGCCCCCGCGGAAGCCCGCCGCCGCGGTTCTGGAAGCCGCCCCGGGCTGGGGCCGTGCCGCCCGCCACCGCCGCGTTGGAACCCCCCCCGTCCCCGAAAAGCCGGGGGGCGTCCTCCCGTGCCCCCCCCGCCCCCATCCCCCGGCCCCCCCCCCGCCTCGAAGCGTCTTCTCCGGGGGGGGGCCGGCGTTTCGGCCCTCCTCGTTGTAGCGCCGCACCAGCGCCGCCGCCTCCTCCCGCTGCAGCTCCACGAACAGCACCGCGTCCAGGAACTCCCCCGCCTCCGGCAGCGAGAAGTTGGCTGCGGGGGGGGAAGGGGGGAACGGCGGGGGGGGGAAGTTGGGGAGAGACAGTTGGGGGGGGGGAAACGTCGGGGGGAGGGGGACACAAGTGCGGGGGGGGTCGGGACAACACGTCGGGGGGGGGGACACACACGTCGGGGGGGGGGACACACACGTCGGGGGGGGGGGACACCACGTCGGGGGGGGGGGGACACACACGTCGGGGGGGGGACACACGTCGGGGGGGGGGGACACACACGTCGGGGGGGGGGGCACGCGGGGGGGGGGGAACACGTCGGGGGGGGGGGACACACGTCGGGGGGGGGGGGACACGTCGGGGGGGGGGGGGACAACCGTCGGGGGGGGGACACGGGGGGGGGGACACGTCGGGGGGGGGGGGGGGGGGAGGGGAGGAAGAGCCGAGTCCCTCCTAGAACAGGCTCGGGAGGGGCTCATTGGGGTCCAGGGGGGCTAATTGGGGTCCCCATCACCTTAATTGGGTCCTAGTGGCACTAATTGGGGCCAGGGGGGCTAATTGGGTCCCCATCACACTAAGTGGCCGGCTCCCCATCACCCTAATTGGGGTCCAGGGGGGCTAACTGGGGGTCCCCATCACCCTAATTGGGGTCCAGGGGGGCTAACTGGGGGTCCCCATCACCCTAATTGGGGTCCAGGGGGGCTAACTGGGGGTCCCCATCACCCTAATTGGGGTCCTGTGGCGCTAAGTGGGGTCCCCATCACGCTAATTGAGGTCCCCGGGAGCTAATTGGGGTCCTCGTGGCACTAATTGGGGTCCCCATCACCCTAATTGGGGTCCTGGGGGACTAATTGGGGTCCCCATCACGCTAATTGGGGTCCCCGGGAGCTAACTGGGGTCCCCGGGGGGCTAACTGGGTCTAACTAGACTCGCTCGTCGCCGACCCCCAACCCGGCTCTGTGCCCGCCATCGCGGCCCTCTGAGCTCTTCCACCCAGTTCTCCATCACCCCCCCCCCCCCCCCCCCCCCCCCTCCCCCCCCCCCCCTCCCCCCCCCCATCCCTTCACCCGCCCCCTCACCCCCCTCCCTGAGGAGACGCCGGTCCCGGCGGCCGCCATCCCCCCCCCCCCCATCGCCACCACCCAGTCGCGCCAAAACGGTGTGTCCCCCCCATACCCACCCCCCCCAAAAAGCCGCCGCGGGGATCGGGCCCCCCCAGCCCCCCCCAGCCCCCCCCCCCGCACCTTTCATCTCCAGCACGGCGTGGTCGGGGACGTCCTTGCCCTCCTCGTCGGTGCGTCGGACGGTGCGGTCGCGCAGGTCCTGGTCGCGGGGGCAGATGACGATGGCCTTGCGCTGGAAGCCCTCGAAGGGCCGCATTTTTCGGCGCTGGGCCGAGCCGTAGACGTTGGTCTGCCCGCAAGAAACGGGGGGAAAAACACAGAAAACGGGTTTTTTTCCACACTTCGGGACCTTCCTCCTCCCTCCTCCCGCCCTTTCGGGGGGAAAAGGGGCTGTTTTGGGCTCCTAAATAGAGGGTTTTAGTGGGAAGAGGAAGGGGACGCCGTGAGCCTTGGGGACAGCGGGTGGCACCGGAGGCGGCCCCCAGGGGTTTGGGTCAGGCACCTGCACATGGGGACACCGAGGGAGGTGGGGGACGCCGGGGGGGGCGAGACACAGCGGGGGACATGGGGGGACACCGAGGGGACATGGGGGGGGGGGATGGAGACGCAGCAGGGGACATGGGGGGACACCGAGGGGACACGGGGGGACACCGAGGGGACACTGTGGGGGGGATGAGACGCAGCAGGGGACATGGGGGGACACCGAGGAGGATGTGGGGTGGCCAGGGGACACCGGGAGCCAAGCGCAGGGGACATGGGGACACTGAAGGATGCCAGGAACCAACTGCAGGGGACACGGGGACGCCGAAGACGCTGGGGGCCAAACATGGGGGACACGGGGACACCGAGAGAGATGGGGACGCCAGGGGTCAAATGCGGGGGATACGGGGACACCAAGAGCCAAACACAGGGGACATGGGGACAGAGGGGGCCAAATGTGGGGGACACCGAGAGAGATGGGGACGCCAGGGGCGAAATGTGGAGGCCATGGGGACGCCGGAGGCCAAACACAGGGGACATGGGGACACCAGGGGCAAAACGCGGCGGCCACGGGATGTCACGGGTCGTCCCCGCTGCCACCCCCGGTTGGAGGACGGCACTGCATTCTCGCGGGTGGACACCGAGAACCCCCGGAGGCCACCGAGGGCCACGGGGCAAGACATGGGGACATGGGGAAGCGGGGACGGTGCGGGGACAGGGGCACGTGGGGACAGGGGGACCCCGGGACGGCGCAGGGACAGGGGGACGGCGCGGGGACGGCGTGGGGACAGGGGGACGGCGCGGGGACATGGGGACGCGGGGATGGCATGGGGACAGTGCGGAGACGGGGCGAGGACATGGGGATGTGGGGACATGGGGACACGGGGAGGGCGCGGGGATGCGGCACCTGGTCGAGGATGTAGTTGCGTTTCTTGCGGGCGGCGATCTGGATGAGGCGGTTGAGGCACTGCGTCGCCTGCTGGATGAGGACGTCCCAGCGTCCCGCGTAGTTGCGCTGCCGCCGGAGTCCCATCACCTGGCAATGAAAGGGAGGGGGGGGGGGACACGGTGACAACACCCGGTGACGCCATTTGGGGGGGTGGGGGTGTGCGACGGGTGAGGCCTTACCCTCATTTTATCCATGATGGCGTTGGTCCCTAAGATGTTGTACTTCTTGGAGGGGTTGGCGGCGGCGTGTTTGACGGCCCACGTCGTCTTGCCGGCGGCCGGCAAACCCACCATCATCAGGATCTGGGAGGAGACGCCGTCCCTTTTCGTCACCGCCGGGGCGCGGTGCCACCGTCCCCCCTGTGTCGTCCCCCCCCCCCGTCCCCCCGCTTTTCGCACCTCACACTCCGCTTTGCTCTTGGGGCCGAGGGTGCCGCGGACGCGGTCGGCGAGGGGCAGGTGTTGGATGAAGGTAAAACCGGGGGGGACGGAAAAATAAGTCTCTTCTCGTTGCCCGAAGTTGAATTCGATGGCGCAGTTTTTCACCAGGACGTGGGGGAAAAGGGCCCGGCCGCCCAAAACCTCCTTCCGCACCCGATACGCCACCCCCAGCCATTTGCCGTTCTTCATGAAGGACATCTCCACCTCCTCCCCGCACTCGAAATCCTGCGGGGGGGCGGGGGGGACACGACGGGACAGCAGCGTGACCCTCGAGGAACGGGGGACGCCACGGAAGGGGAGGGGGACGCACGCAGAGGACGCGGTGATGCTGCCACCCACCACCAGGCAAGCGATGACGTCGTTTTCGGCGAAGGTTTCCCCGTAGTTTTCGAATTTGCAGTTGGTCGACTTCTTGCCGGTGCCGCCGTAACCGTAGGAAAAGGGTTCCTCGCCTGCGGGGGTGGGGTGGGGGGGGGTTAAATAACTCAGGTCGGGGGGGGAGAAGCCCCCCAAACCCCCCCCAACCCCCCGCCTTACCCAGCTGGGTGCTGCAGGAGTCCAGCGACCAGCCCACCCGCACCACGTGAGGGTCCGGCTCGGTGGAGGGCAAGTGTTTGACGGAGATTTCCTCGTTAACCTGCGGAGAAAGGAGGCGGTTGGCGGGGGGGGGGACACACAGAGGTGACAAAGGGACGCGGGGGGGGGGGTTTGTCACCTTCATCTCGTAGCAGACGCGGCCCTGCCGCGCGCCGTAGGTGGCGCGAGCGCCCGACCAGAGGTAGGCGAAACCCTCGATGGTGAGGGGGTAACCGCTGTACCGGTCCCGCGCCACTTTGAAATGCAGGTCGCAATTATCTGCAGGATAATTTTGGGAGGGGGGAAGAGGGAAATTAGCCATCCCCAAATTGGGGGTGTCGTCGTGTGTGTCCCCCCCCCCCACCCCCGGCGCTTCGGGGGCACTCACAAGTGTCCACGGCCACCAGCGTGTCGTCAAAATCCTCCTCCTCGTCCTCAGCGGGCGGCTGCGGCGAGCGGCCCCTGGTTTTTGGGGGAGGAGGGGGGGGGGGGGAAGAGGGAGGGCTAAATTTTAGAGGTGGGGGGGGGAGTTAAGTTTTGGGGTGTTGGGTTTTTGAGGGGAGGGGGGGTCCCCACCTCTTGTCCTCGCGGTGCTCGTAGTAACCCCGTCCCCGTTGCTCCTCGTAGGGCCGTTTGCGGGGCTGCGGCGGCGGCCGAGCGGGGTCCGGCGCGTTGTAACCCCCCGGGGGAGGGTTGTAAGGGGGGGGGCCGGGGGTGCTGTAGGGGGCGGGGGGCGCGTTGTAGGTCGGGGGGGTGCTGTAGGTGGGCGGGGGGGTGCTGTAGGCCGGGGGGGTGCTGTAGGGGGCGGGGGGCGCCGTGTAACCGGGAGCCTGGGGGGCGTAAGCGGGAGGGGTGTAAGCGGGAGCGGTGTAAGCGGCCGGTGGCGGCCCGTAACCAGCCGGGGGGGGCGCGTTGTAAGTCGGGGGGGGGCGGGATGTTATAAGGGGGGGTGGGGGGAGCGTAATTAGGAGGGGGGACGTTGTAAGGGGGAACGGGGGGTTCTTCCGGCTTCGATTCTGGCGGCTTCATCTCTGTGGGGTGGGGGGGGAGAAGGGAATGGGAAGGGAGGGAGCCGGGGCTGGCACAGCCGCGGTGCCGCCGGTGGCCCCCCCCCCCGGCCCCTACCTTGGTGCAGGACGGGGGGGTCTTGGTCCAAAGCTCTCCTCTCGTAGCCCGGTTCGGCGTCAGGCTTGAGGCCTGGGGGCTCGTAGGGCTGGTAGCCCTGGGGCTCGCTGGCGTGGCTGTTGTTGTCGACGCCATCTTCCAAAAAAAGTGTGTGGGGGGGGAAGCGGGAAATCAGGAAATAAATTAAATGTTAGTGGTTTATTCGCGGAAAGGGGGGGGGAGCGCCAGTGGCCCCCATGGGGAGGAGGGTGTCCCGCTCGTGGGGTCACCCTGAATTTGGGGGGGGGGAACGACACAGCCATGACAGGGAGCTGCTCCCCAGGGTGGGGGTCCCATCCCTTGGCAGATGAACCCCCCCCCACTGGAGTCATGGGGATGGGACACATCGATGGGGGGGGGGGGGCACTGCTTCTCCCCAGCAGCTCTGAGGAAAGTGAAGCTGCTGTTGGGGGAGGGGGGGGGGGGCCACAACTGGGGACACTGGAGGGACCTGGGGGGGGAAATGGGACACAGACACCCCCAGGGAGGGGGACCCCAGCTGACAGAAGGGGTGAGGGGGGGGCAAGGTGACAGGGACCCTGAGGGACAGTGAAGGGGTGGATCAGGCCCTTGGGGAACTGGGGGAAGCCTCAGGGAAGGGGCAGACGGGGGGGGGGGGGTGGGACAGAGAGGGCCCCTCAGGAAATAGGGGGGGACCGGGAGGGGACACGGCACCGGGGAGGGGCCGGGGGGACACGGAGGGGGGGGGGGGCCCCTCAGGGAAGGGGGGAACCAGGGGGGACACCGGGGGGCACAATCCCTTCAGGGAAGGGGGGGAGCTAAGGGGACACCGGGGGGGCCAGTCCCCTCAGGAAAGGAGGGGAGCGGGGCAGGGGGGGCGCAGACCCCTCAGGGAAGGGGAAGGGGGGGGGGGGGCGCAGACCCCCTCAGGGAAGGGGGAAGGGGCGCAGACCCCTCAGGGAAGGGGGAAGGGGGGGGGGGGGGCGCAGACCCCTCAGGGAAGGGTGAAGGGGGGGGGGGGCGCAGACCCCCTCAGGGAAGGGGAAGGGGGGGGGGGGGGCGCAGACCCCCTCAGGGAAGGGGGAAGGGGGGGGGGGGGGCGCAGACCCCTCAGGGAAGGGGAAGGGGGGGGGGCGCAGACCCCTCAGGGAAGGGGGGACCGGGGGCACAGTCCCCCCTCACGGAAGCGGGGGACGAGACCCCTGGAGGGAAGGGGCGAAACCAGGCCCCACCGGGGGCCACCAGAGGGGCTGGGGAGCAGGGAAGGGACCCGCCCCGCCCCACGGCCCTTACAGTGTCCGTCGGGGGCCGGGTCCCCGCCGGCCCCTCCGGGCCCCCTCCGGGCCTCCTCCGCCTCCAGCGCCGCCTGCAGCCGCTCGGCCAGCTCGGCCTTAAGGCCTCGGGTGTCCAGGCCCCGCCGGCCCAGCTCCTCCTTCAGCTCGTTGACCCGTAGCCGCCTCACGTCCATGGCCCCGCCGCTCAGCGCCGCCGCCGCCGCCCGGCCATCGAGGGCGCCGCCGACGGGGCCCGGCTCAAAATGGCACGCCAACACCCTCCTCCCCTCCCCGGCCCGCGCCGCTCTGCAAGGCGCGCCGCCATTGGCCCGCCGCCCCGCCGCCGCCTGTAACGCGCCTCCCCATTGGGTGCCGCGCTGACGCGCCCCCTCCGGGCCGGCCCCCGCCTCTCTCGCCCGGATCCCGCTCAGTCCCGCTTTGCAAAGCGGGCGCTCATTGGGCGAGAGTGGAAATGACGCTGTAACGCGGCTTATCATTGGTTGGAAGGGGATTTGGCTCCTCCCCCCGCGCCGCTAGGGCCAGCCCCCGGGAGCCCTCTTGATTAACACAGGAAGAGGGCGGGCGCACGCGGCCTTCTGGCCAATCGCGACGAGAACCCTTCTGGGCTTCTATTGGCTGGCTCCCCTGCCTGTCAGCCCCGGGGCGGGCCCACAGGGCAAGCGCTTACTTCCCACTGGCTGCTCCCGCGCGGAGGGCGGGGCGAGCGCGACTCGGCTCTCATTGGCTGCCTGGGGGGCGGGCCGGAGGTTGTTCCATCCGCCTCCCATTGGCGGAGCCGCGGGCGGGCTGGGGCGGGCGCGGCCGCCATTGGCGGAAGCCCGGCGGCCGTCTCGGCGTGCTTACCGCACCCCCGCGCTGCCTAGCAACGAGAGCCGGCTGCCTATTGGCTGGCGGGCGGGCAGCGCCGCGCTCCTATTGGACGAACCCCGGGGGCTTTGGGCCCGAACCACAAACCCCGCCCCCCGGAACCCCCGTGGCCCCTCATGGCGCCCCCCATGTCCCCTTGTGCCCCCCCCCCCCCCGCCCCCCCCCCAAAGAAGGAGGCGGGTGCAGGACAAGGAGCTTTATGGGGGGGGGGGGGGGGGGGACACGACAGCGTGGGGGGGGGGCATGGGGCCCCCCCGGGGAGAGGGGGGGCGGCCACCGGGTGTCCCCCTCCCGGGGGTCCCGAGGCCGCCTAAAGTGCGGGGGGGGGCGGCGGTGGGGGTCCGGGGGGGCTTCTGGCCTTTTGGGGGGGGGGGAAGTCCCTGGGGGGGGGGGCCTGCCTTTGAGGGGGGGTCCCCCAGGGTGCTGCAAGAGCCTGGGGGGGGGTGTCCCGTCCCTCGGGGGGGGGCCCGGAATGCCCTAGTGCGTGGCGGTGGGGGGGTCCCGGGGGGGCGGGGTGGGGTGTTCCTGTCCCTGGGGGGGGCCCTTTTGGGGGCGGGGGGGGGGCAGCCTTCGGGGGGGGGGGTCCCCGGGGTGCTGCAGTACCTGGGGGGGCAGGTCCCGGGGGGGGGGGGGTCTCTGTCTCTCAAGGGGGGGGGCCCTGGAATGCCCTAGTACCTATTGGGGGGGGTCCCGGGGGGGGGGGGTTCAGTCCCTTTGGGGGGGGCCCCGGGGGGGTCCCCCCCTTTGGGTGGGGGGGTCCCCGGGGTGCCCCAGTACCTGGGGGGGGGTCAGTCCCTTATGGGGGGGTCCCAACCATTGGCGGGGGGGGGGGGTCCCCCAGTACCTGGGGGGGGGGCTCTATCCCTTGGGGGGGGTTGGTTTGGGTGGGGTCCCCATCCCTGGGGGGGGGTCCCCGAGTCCGTCCAGCGAGCGGCGGGGGGGGGGGGGGGGCGCGGGGGGAGACACGGACACTGGCAGTGACGCAGCTGGGGGGGGGGGCAAGATGGTGCCCCCCCCACTCAAGCCCCCTCCTCAGAGGCAGCACAAGGGGCTGCGGGGGCGCCGGGGGGGGCCCCGCTTTCCGGGGGGGGGGGGGACAGACCACGTAGCGCCCGGGGGCCCCCCTCGGCTTGGGGGGGCGCGGGGGGGGCCGGGAGGGGGGGGGGGGCCCCCGCTTTCCTTGGCGGGGGGGGGGGGGGAAGACACGACATGACACCCCCCCGCGGCGGCTTGCCCCCCCCCCACCCCCCCCCTTCCTCCATGTTGACGTAGAGGGGGTCGGGTGGGGGCCGGGGGGGGGGCAGCCCCCCCAGTGCCGCCCCCAGGGCCCCCCCCAGCTCCTCGAAGCTCGGCCGCTCCCGGGGGTCTGCGGCCCAGCACCGCAGCATCAGCTCGTACCTGGGGGGGGGCACCCCAAAAATGGAGGGGGGGGGTCAGGGGGGGCGCGGGGGGGGGCCCCAAGGGATTTGGGCGGGGGTCCTGGAGGGGGTCCTGGGGGGGGGATCCCAGGGATTTGGGGGGGTCCTGGGGGGGTCCCAGGGGCTCGAGAGGGTCCCAGGGGCGTGGGGGTCCCAGGGATTTGGGGGGGTCAGGGGGGCCCGGGGGGGGGCCCAAGGCTTTGGGGGGGTCTTGGAGGGGGTCTGGGGGGGGTCCAGGGATTTGGGGGGTCCGGGGGGGGTCGGGGGGGTCATAGGGGGGTCCCAGGGCTTTGGGGGGGGTCCTGGGGGGGTCCCAGGGATTTGGGGGTGTCCTGGGGGGGGGTCTCAGGGGCTTTGGGAGGGTCCTGGCGGGGGAATCAGGGGTGTCCTGGGTGGGTCCCGGGGGGGTCACTCACAGGTTGGGGGGGGGGCAGAGGGGGGAGGACATGGAGGGGATGTGGAGGGTCTGGGGGGGGGGGTGGCAGGGGATTTGGAGGGAATTGGGAGGGAAATGGGGGGGTCTGGGGGGGTTTTGGGGCTCGGGGGGGTACCGGGGGGTCACTCACAGGTGGGGGGGGGGCAGGGGGGGGGAGGGTGGATGTGGGGGGGATGTGGGGGGTGGCAGGGGATTTGGGGGGGATTGGGGGGGGGGTGGGTGGGAAATGGGGGGGTCTGGGGGGGTTTTGGGGCTCGGGGGGGTCCCGGGGGGGTCACTCACAGGTGGGGGGGGGGGGACAGAGGAGGGGGGGACAAGGTGGACGTGGGGGGGGATGTGGGGGGTGTCGGGGGATGGGAGGGAAATGGGGGGGCCCGGGGGGGTTTTGGGGCTCGGGGGGGTGCGGGGGGGTCACTCCACAAGGTGGGGGGGGGTGGCAGAGGGGGGGGAGGGTGGATGTGGGGGGGATGTGGGGGGTGTCAGGGGATTTGGGGGGGATTGGGAGGGAAATGGGGGGGTCTGGGGGGGTTTTGGGGTCTGGGGGGGTCCGGGGGGGGTCCCGGGGGGGTCACTCACAGGTGGGGGGGGGGGGGGGAAGAGAGGGGGGGACAAGGGGATGTGGGGGGGGGATGTGGGGGGTGTCGGGGATTTGGGGGGGATTGGGAGGGAAATGGGGGGGGTCCGGGGGGGTTTTGGGGCTCGGGGGGGGTGCCGGGGGGGGTCACTCACAGGTGGGGGGGGCAGAGGGGGGGGGGCGCGCAGGCGGTGGCCCTGCCGCAGGTAGTCGTAGACCTCGCTGTTCTCCAGCCCGGGGTAGGGGGTCTGGCCCCGCGTGGCGATTTCCCACATCGTCACCCCGAAAGACCACTGCGGGGGGGGGGCGGGGGGGGGCACCGGCATCAACCTGCCCCCCCGGCACCCCCTCCGGCCCCCCCCCCCCCGCCATCCCCCCCAACACCCCCCTGGGACCCCCCTGCACCCCCTGATCCCCTCCCCCAGGGACACCCCCCCCCCCCCCCCCCCCCCCCCCCCCCCCCCCCCCCCCCCCCCCCCCCCACCCCAAGAACAACCCCCCATGGCCCCCCCGCACCCCCTGATCCCCCCCCCAACGCCCTGGAACCCCCCCCAAAACACTCCCCCACCCCAAGAACCCCCCCAGCCCCCCCCCCCCCCCCAAACCTGGACCCCCCCATGGCCCCCCCCCACCCGCAATCCCCCCTCCCCCCCAAAAATGCCCCCCAACCCCCCCCGGGACCCCCCTGCACCCCCTGATCCCCCCCCCCGCCCAGGGACCCCCCCGAACACTCCCCCACCCCAAGAACCCCCCCCAGGCCCCCCCCCCCCCCAAACCTGGACCCCCCCACACCATCCCCCCGCCTGCGATCCCCCCTCCCCCCCAAAAATGCCCCCCAACCCCCCCCCGGGACCCCCCTGCACCCCCCGATCCCCCCCCCGAACCCCCACTCAGGACCACCCCCCCCTGCCCCCAGAGGGGTCCTGGGGGGTGCTGGGGGGGTCCCGCGGGGGGGGCTCCCGGCGGTCCTACATGTCCCAGTGGGGTCACTGGGTGGACTGGGAGGGCTGGGGGGGGTCGTGGGGGGGTGTGTGGGGGTTTGGGGTGCGGGGGGGGGTCCTGGGGGGTGTTTTGGGGTCCGGGGGGGTTGCGGGGGGGTCTCAGAGGGGTCCCAGTGAGGTCCAGGGGGGAGTCCCATGTGTCCCAGTGGGGTCACTGGTGTGGACTGGGAGGCACTGGGAGGGCTGGGGGGGGGTCGTGGGGGGGGTGGGGCGGTGTGGGGGGGTTTGGGGTGCGGGGGGGGGTCCTGGGGGGTGTTTGGGGTCCGGGGGGGTTGCGGGGGGGTCTCAGAGGGGTCCCAGTGAGGTCCAGGGGGGAGTCCCATGTGTCCCAGTGGGGTCACTGGGAGGACTGGGAGGGCTGGGGGGGGGGGCGGTGTGTGGGGGTGTTTGGGGGTGCGGGGGGGTCCCGGGGGGGGTCTCACCACGTCGCTCTTGGTGGTGTAGACGCGGTCGGCCAGGCTCTCCAGGGCCACCCACTTGACGGGGACGGGGGCCACCCGGCCCTGCCGGTAGTACTGGCCCCCCCCCCACCTGCTTGGCCAGGCCGAAGTCGGCCACCAGCACCCGCAGCCGCTCGTCCAGCCTGGGGACACGGGGACATTGTCACCCTGTCACCCCGTCACCCCGTCACCCTGTCACTGTCCCCCACACACACCCCCGCAGCCGCTCGTCCAGCCTGGGGACACAGGGACATTGTCACCCTGTCACCCTGTCACTGTCACCCCCACACACACCCAGAGCTGCTCATCCAGCCTGGGGACATTGTCACCCCGTCACCCTGTCACGGTGTCACCCCGTCACCCTGTCACTGTCACCCACACACACACCCAGAGCCACTCGTCCAGCCTGGGGACACGGGGACATTGTCACCCTGTCACGGTGTCACCCCGTCACGGTGTCAGCCTGTCACTGCCACCCCCACACACACCCGCAGCCGCTTGTCCAGCCTGGGGACATTGTCACCCCGTCACCCTGTCACTGTCACCCCCACGCACACCCGCAGCTGCTCGTCCAGCCTGGGGATGCGGGGACATTGTCACCCTGTCACGGTGTCACCCTGTCACTGTCACCCCCACACACACCCGCAGCCGCTCGTCCAGCCTGGGGACATGGGGACATTGTCACCCCGTCACGGTGTCACCCTGTCACCTTGTCACCCCGTCACTGTCACCCCCACACACCCCCACAGCCGCTCGTTCCAGCTGGGGACACGGGGACATTGTCACCCTGTCACCCTGTCACTGTCACCCCCCACACACACCCAGAGCCGCTCATCCAGCCTGGGGACATTGTCACCCCGTCACCCTGTCACGGTGTTACCCCGTCACTGTCACCCACACACACACCCAGAGCCGCTCGTCCAGCCTGGGGACACGGGGACATTGTCACCCTGTCACGGTGTCACCCCGTCACTGTCACCCCCACACACACCCGCAGCCGCTTGTCCAGCCTGGGGACATTGTCACCCCGTCACCCTGTTACTGTCACTCCCACACACACCTGCAGCCGCTCGTCCAGCCTGGGGACACGGGGACATTGTCACCCCGTCACCCTGTCACGGTGTCACCCTGTCACGGTGTCACCCTGTCACCCCAGCACTGTCACCCCCACACACCCCCAGAGCCACTCGTCCGGCCTGGGGACATTGTCACCCCGTCACCCCGTCACCCTGTCACTGTCACCCCAGCACTGTCACCCCCACGCACACCCGCAGCCGCTCGTCCAGCCTGGGGACGCGGGGACCTTGTCACCCTGTCACGGTGTCACCCCGTCACTGTCACCCCCACACACACCCGCAGCCGCTCGTCCGGCCTGGGGACATTGTCACCCCGTCACCCCGTCACTGTCACCCGTGACTCTGTCAACCCATCAAGGAGCTCATGTCCCCCCCATGTCCCTGTGTCCCCCTGTTGCCCCCCATGGTCCCCCTGAGCCCCCACCATCCCCCCCCGCGCCCCCCCCCCCCATGTCCCTGTGTCCCCCCCATGTCCCCGTCCCCCCCCATCCCTGTGTCCCCCCCCATGTCCCCACACCCCCCCCACGTCCCCGTGTCCCCCCCCCCCCCCCCGCGCCCCCCCATGTCCCCGTGCCCCCCCATCCCTGTGTCCTCCCCCATGTCCCCACGCCCCCCCCTTCCGTTACCTTCTTTTCCCCCTCCCCCCCCCCCCGCGCCCCCCCCGCGCCCCACATGCAGTTCCGGGCCGCCAGGTCGCGGTGCAGGAAGTTCCTGCGGCTGAGGTAGCCCATCCCCGCCGCGATGTCGGCCATGAACCCCAGCAGCCGCCGGGGGGGCAGCGCCTGGGGGGGGGGGCACGGCCTCAGCCCCCCCGCACGGCACCACCCCGGACCCAAACACCCCAAAACACCCCCAAAAAACACCCACCCAGAGCCCCAAAACACCCCAAAACACCCCCCCAAACGCCCCCCCAGAGCCCCCAACACCCCCCGACCCCCCCCACCCCCCACGACCCCCATAATCCCCCTCCCAACCCCCCCCAAAGCCCCCTCCAACGCCCCCCAACCCCCCCAGACCCCAGAAACCCCCCCCTTTCCCGACCCCCCCATGACCCCCCCAGACCCCACTGACACCCCCCCCCCCGACCCCCCCAGAAACCCACTGACCCCCCCTCTTCCCGCACCCCCCCGGCTCCCTCCATGACCCCCCCAGGCCCCTCCCCCCCCGAACCCCCCCCATGACCCCCCCAACCCCCCCCCAAACCCCCTCCAACCCCCCCCCCCCCAGCCCCCTATGACCCCCCCCAGCCCCCCCCAGACCCCCAGACCCACCCTCTCCCGACCCCCCCATGACCCCCCCCAGCCCCCTAGACCCCCCCTCTCCCGACCCCCCCGGCCCCCCCCGCTGACCACGGGGCTGCCCCCCAGGCGGGAGCAGAGCAGGAAGCTGTGCAGGTCGCCATGTTTCATGTAGGGCAGGATGACGACGGGGGCGGGCAAGCCCCTCAGCCCCCCCAGCTCTGCAGGCAGACCCCTGCCCGGGGCTCAGCCCCACAGCGCCCCACAGCGCCCCATAGCGCCCCCCACGGCCCCGGGGCTCAGCCCCACAGCGCCCCACAGCGCCCCATAGCGCCCCCCACGGCCCGGGGCTCAGCCCCACACCACCCCCCAACTGCCCCCCAACAGCCCCATAGCGCCCCCCACAGCCCGGGGCTCAGCCCCACAGCGCCCCATAGCGCCCCCCACGGCCCGGGGCTCAGCCCTACAGCGCCCCACACCGCCCATAGCGCCCCCCACGGCCCGGGGCTCAGCCCCACACCACCCCCCAAACTGCCCCCCAACAGCCCCATAGCGCCCCCCACAGCCCGGGGCTCAGCCCCACAGCGCCCCATAGCGCCCCCACGGCCCGGGGCTCAGCCCTACAGCGCCCCACACCGCCCCATAGCGCCCCCCACGGCCCGGGGCTCAGCCCCACACCACCCCCCAACTGCCCCCCAACAGCCCCATAGCGCCCCCCACAGCCCGGGGCTCAGCCCCACAGCGCCCCATAGCGCCCCCCACGGCCCGGGGCTCAGCCCCACAGCGCCCTCCAACTGCCCCACAGCGCCCCACGGCCCGGGGCTCAGCCCCACAGCGCCCCCCAACCGCCCCACAGCGCCCCCCACAGCCCGGGGGTCAGCCCCACACCGCCCCCCAACCACCCCCCAACCGCCCCCCAACCGCCCCCCGGCCCGGGGGGGGGGGGGGGCAGCCCAATATGGGCACGGAGCCGAATCTGGGGGGCAGACCCCCGATGTGGGGGGCCAGAGCCCCGGTTAGGGGGGTTGCCACATCCCGAACCCTTTGGGCGTGGGGGGGTCCCAGCAGCCCTTGTCCCCAGGGGGTCCTGGGGGTGCCCTGTCCCCATGGGGGGTGTCCCCTGTCCCTGGGGGTCCCGGGGGTCCCCTGTCCTATGAGGGTCCTGGGTGTCCCTTCTCCCCATGGAGGGTGTCCCCCGTCCTCATGGGTGTCCCCAGTGTCCCCTGTCCCCAAGAGGGTCCCAGGTGTCCCCTCTCCCGGGGGGTGTCCCCTGTCTCCGGGGGGTGTCCCCTGTCCCTGGGGGGTGTCCCCTGTCCCTGGGGGGGGGTCCCCGGTGTCCCCTGTCCCTGGGGGTGTCCCTTGTCCCGGGGGTGTCCCCTGTCCCCAGGGGGTCCCCGGTGTCCCCTCTCCCGGGGGGTGTCCCCTGTCCCCAGGGGGGTCCCCGGTGTCCCCTCTCCCGGGGGTGTCCCCTCTCCTGGGGGGTGTCCCCTGTCCCCGGGGGTGTCCCCGGTGTCCCCTGTCCCGGGGTGTCCCCTCACCGATGAGCTTCATGACGTTGGGGTGGTCGAAGTCCTTCATGCAAACGGCCTCCCCCAGGAAATCCTCCAGCTCCCCCCGGCTGCAGATGGCGACTGGGGGGGGGGGGAGGGGGGTGTGTGTGTCACCGGGGGGGCCCCGGGGGACCCGGGGGACGGGGGGACATGGGGGGGTGGCCCTCACTCTTCATGGTCTTGACGGCCACTTTGAGGACGCCGTTGTCCTGGTTGAGGTGTCCCTCCATGACGGAGCCGAACTCGCCTTTGGGGGCGTAAAAGGGGGGGGGGGACAAAAAGGGGGTGTTTGGGGACAATGACACCCCTGAGCTCTGGGGGGGGGGTCCCGTGGGGGGGGGAACACCCCTCACCCCCCCTCTCCGCCCCCCTACCTTCGCCCAGGGTCTTGCCCAGGGCCACGCGGTGCCGCTCCACCATGACGTCCCGCAGCTTCTCCTTCAGCTCCTCGCTGATGCCCAGGCTGTTCACTGGGGGGGCACGCGGGGACACCGCTGGCACCCACGGACACCCCCCCGGGGACACGCGGGGACACCGCTGGCACCCACGGACACCCCCCCGGGGACACGCGGGGACACCGCTGGCACCCACAGACACCCCCCCGGGGACACACGGGGACACCGCTGGCACCCACCCACGGACACCCCCCCAGGGACACGCGGGGACACCGCTGGGACCCACGGACACCCCCCCGGGGACACGCGGGGACACCGCTGGCACCCACGGACACCCCCCCGGGGACACGCGGGGACACCGCTGGCACCCGCGGACACCCCCCCGGGAACACTTGGGGACACCGCTGGGACCCACGGACACCCCCCCCGGGGACACGTGGGGACACCGCTGGCACCCACGGACACCCCCCCGGGGACACGCGGGGACACCGCTGGCACCCACGGACACCCCCCGGGGACACGCGGGGACACCGCTGGCACCCACGGACACCCCCCTGGGGACCACGGGACATGGGGAGGGGGGACGGGGGGACAGGGAGAAGGGGACAAGGGGACAGGGGGATGGGGGACAGGGAGAAGGGGACAAGGGGACATGGGGACATGGGGATGGGGGACAAGGGGACCGGGAGAAGGGGACATGGGGACAAGGGGACAGGGACATGGGGATGGGGGACAGGGGGATGAGGGGACGGGGGACATGGGGAAGGGGGGGACAGGGGGACATGGGGATGGGGGGACATGGGGACAGGGGAGGTGGTGACGTGGGCGGGGGGGCGCGGTGACGGGCGGGTGACACTCACGGGTGGCCTCGGCGCTGCGGCGGCCGTAGGAGCTGCGCACGCGGAACTGCACGACCGGCTCCCCCCGGCCCGAGAAGGCCCCCCTGGCACGGGGACAGCGGTGACACCGCGGGGGGGACACCGCCACGGGGGGGACACGGGGGGACACCGGGACAGGGGGGACACGGGGGGACACCGGGGGGACACCGGGACAGGGGAGACATGGAGGGACACTGGGACCGGGGGGACACAGGGGGACACCGGGACAGGGGGGACACGGGGGGACACCAGGATGGGGGGACCGGGGGGACACAGGGGGACACCGGGACAGGGGGGACATGGAGGGACACTGGGACTGGGGGGACACGGGGGGACACCGGGACAGGGGGGACATCGCCGCGGGGGGACATGGGGGGACACCGGGACCGGGGGGACACGGGGGGACACCAGGATGGGGGCACACGGGGGGACACCACCACGGGGGGGACACGGGGGGACACCGGGATGGGGGGACATGGGGGGACACCAGGACAGGGGGGACACAGGGGGACACCGTGACAGGGGGTGACATGGGGTGACACTGCCACGGGGGGGACATGGAGGGACACTGGGACCAGGGGGACACAGAGGGACACCGGGATGGGGGGACATGGGGTGACACCAGGACAGGGGGGACACGGGGGGACACCGTGACAGGGGGTGACATGGGGTGACACTGCCACAGGGGGGACACAGGGGGACACGGGGTGACACCGGGACAGGGGGTGACATGGGGTGACACTGCCACAGGGGGGACATGGGACGGGGGGACACCGGGGGACACTGGAACAGGGCGTGACATGGGGACAAGAGGTGACACTGGGCAGGGGGGTGACACAGTGCTGGGAGGTGACATTGTGCTGGGGGGAGTGACACCGTGAGGAGGGTGACACCGCGCTGGGGGAGGTGACACGGTGCTGGGGGGATGACACCGTGCTGGGGAGGTGACAGGGTGACAGAGGTGGTGACACCGTGCCAGGGAGGTGACACTGTGCCAGGGGTGTGTGTGTGTGACATCGTGAGGAGGGTGACACCGCGCTGGTGGAGGTGACAGGGTGATGGAGGGGGGTGACACGGTGACAGGGGGGTGACACAGTGATGGGGAGGTGACACTGTGCCAGGGGTGTGTGACACCGTGAGGAGGGTGACACCACGCTGGGGAGGTGACAGGGTGATGGAGGGGGGGTGACACGGTGACGGGGGGGGGTGACACAGTGATGGGGAGGTGACACTGTGCCAGGGGTGTGTGACACCGTGAGGAGGGTGACAGCGCGCTGGGGAGGTGACAGGGTGACGGGGGGGTGCCGGGGGGTGACAGGGGGGTGACAGGGGGGTAACGGGGGGTGACGGGGGTGACAGGGGGGTAACGGGGGGTGACGGGGGGTGACAGGGGGTGACAGGGGGGTAACGGGGGGTGACAGGGGGGTGCCGGGGGGGTGCCGAGGGGGTGACAGGAGGATGACAGGGGGGTAACGGGGGGTGACGGGGGGTGACAGGGGGGTGACAGGGGGGTAACGGGGGGTGACGGGGGGTGACAGGGGGGTGACAGGGGGGTAACGGGGGGTGACGGGGGGGGACAGGGGGGTGACAGGGGGGTAACGGGGGGTGACGGGGGGGTGACAGGGGGGTGACAGGGGGGTAACGGGGGGTGACGGGGGGTGACAGGGGGTGACAGGGGGTGACAGGGGGGGTGACAGAGGGGTAACGGGGGTAACGGGGGGTGACAGGGGGGGTGACAGAGGGGTAACGGGGGGGTAACGGGGGGGTGACGGGGGGTGACAGGGGGTGACGGGGGGGTAACAGGGGGTGACAGGGGGTGACAGGGGGTGCCGGGGGGTGACAGGGGGGGTGACAGGGGGTGACAGGGGGTGCCGGGGGGTGACAGGGGGTGACAGGGGGGTGACAGGGGGGTAACAGGGGGTGACAGGGGGGTGACAGGGGGGTGACAGGGGGTGACAGGGGGTGCCGGGGGGTGACAGGGGGTGACAGGGGGTAACAGGGGGTGACGGGGGGTGACGGGGGGTGACAGGGGGTGACAGGGGGTGATGGGGGGTGACAGGGGGTGACAGGGGGTGCCGGGGGCTGTGTCTCACCGAAGCGCGTCTCCTTGCGGCGGCGCCGGGCCAGGCAAGCATGCCCCAGGGCCAGCGCCAGCCCCCCCCAGTAGCCCCAGGGCCACCAGCGCCAGCCACCACCCCCCCCAGGGCCCTGGCGCCCGCGTCACCGCTGCCACCGGGACACGGGACACACGGGGACACACGGAGGGGACACGGGGAGACACGGGGACACACGGGGACACGGGACACGGGGACACACGGGACACGGGGACACACAGGGACACACGGGGACACACGGGGACACGGGACACGGGACACACGGGGACACATGGGGACACGAGGACACACGGACACACGGACACACACGGGGACACACGGGGACACACGGACACACGGGGACACACAGGGACAAATGGGGACACGAGGGGACACACTGGACACCACGGGGACAGGGGACACACGGGACATGGGGACACACGGGGACACACGGGGACACACGGGGACACATGGGGACACGGGGACACACGGGGACACACGGGGACACGGGGACACATGGGACACGGGACACACGGGGACACACGGGGACACGGGACACACGGACACACGGGACACACGGGGACACACGGGGACACACGGGGACACGGGACACAAGGGGACACACGGGGACACATGGGGACACGAGGACACACGGGGACACACGGGGACAAATGGGGACACGAGGACACACGGACACACGGGGACACGGGACACGGGGACACACGGGACATGGGGACACACGGGGACACACGGGGACACATGGGGACACGAGGACACACGGGGACACACGGGGACACGGGACACGGGGACACACGGGGACACACGGGGACACACGGGGACACATGGGGACACGAGGACACACGGACACACGGGGACACACGGGACATGGGGACACACGGGGACACACGGGGACACACGGACACACGGGGACACACGGGGACACGGGGACACACGGGGACACACAGGGACAAATGGGGACACGAGGACACACGGACACACGGACACACGGGGACACATGGACACACGGGGACACGGGGACATGGGGACACACGGGGACACACAGGGCACCTCAGCGGGGACGGCCACCAACAGCAGCACGGCCCCTCCCCATCCCGTCCCATCCCGTCCCATCCCATCCCAGTTCATCCCATCCCATCCCGTCCCATCCCAGTTCATCCCATCCCAGTTCATCCCAGTCCCTCCCATCCCATCCCAGTTCATCCCAGTCCCTCCCATCCCATCCCAGTTCATCCCATCCCATCCCGTCCCATCCCAGTTCATCCCATCCCAGTTCATCCCAGTCCCTCCCATCCCATCCCAGTCCCTCCCAGTCCATCCCATCCCATCCTAGTCCATCCCAGTCCCTCCCATCCCATCCCACCCCAGTCCCTCCCATCCCATCCCGTCCCATCCCATCCCAGTTCATCCCAGTCCCTCCCAGTCCATCCCATCCCATCCCATCCCACCCCAGTCCCTCCCATCCCATCCCATCCCACCCCAGTCCCTCCCAGTCCCTCCCATCCCAGTCCCATCCCAGTTCATCCCAGTCCCTCCCAGTCCATCCCATCCCATCCCAGTCCCTCCCAGTCCATCCCATCCCAGTTCATCCCAGTCCATCCCCTCCCAGTCCCTCCCAGTCCCTCCCATCCCATCCCATCCTGTCCCATCCCATCCCCTCCCAGTCCCTCCCAGTCCATCCCAGTCCCTCCCATCCCCTCCCCTCCCCTCCCATCCCATCCCATCCCATCCTGTCCCATCCCATCCCAGTCCCTCCCAGTCCCCCCGCAGGCCCCTCACCCGGCTGCGACTCCAGCGGTGCCTCGGGGGCTGTGGGGACATCGGGGACGTCAGGGGGACACGGGGGGGGACGGGGACGTTGACGTGGGGTGACAGGGACACGGGTGACAGGGACACGGGGGCGCTGGGGACGGGGACATGGCGGTGACAGTGATGGGGGGGTTGGGGACACAGGGGGACAGTGACCGGGGTGACAGGGGGGTGACAGTGACAGGGGGTGATGGTGACAGTGGGGTGTTGGGGACACAGGAGGGACAGTGATGGGGGTGACAGGGGGGGTGACAGTGACTGGGGTGACAGTGACAGTGGGGTGACAGGGGGGTGACAGTGACGGGGGTGACAGTGGGGTGACAGGGTAACAGGGGGTGACAGTGACAGTGGGGTGGTGTGGGGACACAGGGGGGACAGTGATGGGGGTGACGGGGGGTGACAGTGACGGGGGGGTGACAGTGACAGTGGGGTGCCAGGAGTAACGGGGTGACAGTGACAGTGGGGTGTTGGGGACACAGGGGGGACAGTGATGGGGGTGACAGTGACAGGGGGGTGACAGGAGTAACGGGGTGACAGTGACAGAGAGTGAGGTGACAGGGGGGGCGACAGTGACAGGTGGGGTGCCAGGAGGGTGACTGGTGACACAGTGGGGTGACGTGGGGTGAACAGTGGAAACGGGCGGTGGTGACGGTGACAGCGGGGGGTGTGGGACACGGGGGACAGTGACGTGGGTGACAGGGGGGTGACAGTGCGGTGTTGGGGACACTGGGCAGACAGTGACGGGGGGACAGTGACAGGGGGTGACAGTGACAGTGGGGTGACAGAGGGTGACGGTGACAGTGGGGTGACAGTGACAGGGGGGTGACAGCCGGTGGGGACAGTGACTCAACGACAGCAGCACGGGGGGGCTCCAGGGCCCGTCCCCCCCCCGGTGTATGGGGCCCACCCGGCCGACCACAGGCTCTGCCCCAATCCAAGCCCCCCCCCCGTCGCCCTCCTGCGCTACAGCCACCACGTCCTAGCACCGCCTGGGGCAAGGGCAGAGTGGGGGCTACCGGTGCGGGAATTCGAGAGAGCGGGGAGACAGGGGGCGCCGGGTGGGGCGCGTGTGGGGTCGTGGGGTCAAACAAGGGCGTGCAAATTGGGGTGCAATGGGGTGCAGTGTGGGGCACAGTGTGGGGCACAGTGGGGCACAATGGCATGCAATGGGGTGCAATGGGGTGCAGTGTGGGGCACAGTGTTGGGGCCACAGTGGGGCACAATGGCGTGCAATGGGGTTGCAGGGTGGGGACAGGGTGGGCTGTGTGCGGGCGCTGTGGGGCACAATGGCATGCAATGGGGTGCAATGGGGGTGCCGTGGGGCACAGTGGGGCACAGTGTGGGGTGCCATGGGGCACAATGGCGTGCAATGGGGTGCAATGGGGGCGCCGTGGGGTGCAGTGGGGCACAATGGCATGCAATAGGGTGCAATGGGGGCGCCGTGGGGTGCAGTGGGGCACGGTGGGTGGGGGGCAGTGGGGCGCCGTGGGGTGCAGTGGGGCACAGTGTGGGGCACAGTGGGGCACAATGGGGTGCAATGGGGCGCAGTGGGGCACAGTGTGGGGCGCCATGGGGCACAATGGCATGCAATGGGGTGCAATGGGGGCGCCGGGGGGCACAGTGTGGGGCGCCGTGGGGCACAATGGCGTGCAATGGGGTGCTGTGGGGGGGGCGGTGGGGCGCCGTGGGGCACAATGGGATGCAATGGGGTGCAATGGGGGTGCCGTGGGGCAGTGTGGGGCGCTGTGGGGCACAATGGCTTGCAATGGGGTGCAATGGGGTGCTGTGGGGCATGGGGGGGGGCCAGTGGGGCACAGTGTGGGGCGCCGTGGGGCACAATGGCATGCAATGGGGTGCAATGGGGGTGCAGTGGGGGGCAGTGGGGCACGGTGGGGGGGGGAGCAGTGGGGCCACCGTGGGTCGCTGTGGGGCACAATTGGCGTGCAATGGGGTGCAATGGGGCGCCGTGGGGGGGCAGTGGGGTGCAATGGGGCGCAGTGGGCACAATGGCGTGCAATGGGGCGCAGTGGGGCGCAGTGGGGCGCGGTGGGGCGCCGTGGGGCTCACCTCGGGGTCGCGGGCCCGGCGGTAGCCCAGCCGGTAGCCCCGCAGCACCCCATTGAGGGGCCCCCGGGGGGGCGCCCAGCGCACGCGGCCCAGGCCCCCTCCCGCGCCGCCGACACGTTCTCGGGGGGGGCCCCCGGCGCTGGGGGGCGGGGGGGGGGGGGCATCAGTGGGGCCAGCCCCATGGAGCCCCCCAGCCCCATAGAGCCCCCAACCCCATGGGATCCCCCCCAGCCCCATGTGAACCCCCAGCCCCATTCCCATTGAGCCCCCCAGCGAACCCCACACCCAGCCCCATAGAGCCCCCCCCAGCCCCATAGAGTCCCCCAGCCCCCCAGCCCCAGCCCCATGGAGCCCCCCAGCCCCATGGAGCCCCCCCAGCCCCACAGAGACCCCCATCCCCAGCCCCACAGAGCCCCCCAGCCCCACGGAGACCCCCAGCCCCATAGAGCCTCCCCAGCCCCATCCCCAGCCCCACAGAGACCCCCATCCCCACAGAGCCCCCCCAGCCCCACAGAGCCCCCCCGCCCCACGGAGCCTCCCATCCCCAGCCCCATGGAGTCCCCCCAGCCCCAGACCCATGGAGCCCCCCCATCCCCACAGAGCCCCCCAGCCCCATAGAGCTCCCCCAGCCCCATCCCCATCCCCATCGAGCCCCCCCATCCCCACGGAGACCCCCATCCCCACAGCGACCCCCAGCCCCACAGAGCCCCCCAGCCCCATCCCCATCCCCATCCCCACGGAGCCCCCCCATCCCCACAGAGACCCCCATCCCCAGCCCCATAGAGCCCCCCCATCCCCACAGAGCCCCCCAGCCCCACAGCGACCCCCATCCCCACGGAGTCCCCCCATCCCCACAGAGACCCCCATCCCCAGCCCCATAGAGCCCCCCCATCCCCACAGAGACCCCCATCCCCAGCCGCATGGAGTCCCCCCAGCCCCATCCCCATCCCCATGGAGCCCCCCCATCCCCACAGAGACCCCCATCCCCAGCCCCATAGAGCCCCCCCCATCCCCACAGAGCCCCCCAGCCCCACGGAGCCCCCCCATCCCCAGCCCCATCCCCACAGAGCCCCCCCGCCCCATAGAGCCCCCCCGGACCCACAGAGCCCCCCCATCCCCACAGAGCCCCCCCATCCCCACAGAGCCCCCCAGCCCCATAGAGCCCCCCCATCCCCACAGAGCCCCCCAGCCCCAGCCCCATAGAGCCCCCCCATCCCCACAGAGCCCCCCAGCCCCAGCCCCATAGAGCCCCCCCATCCCCACAGAGACCCCCCGCCCCATAGAGCCCCCCCCATCCCCACAGAGCCGCCCCCGCCCCCGCCTCACCGCCCTCAGCCGTGGCCGCGCGCGCCAGGCGCTCCAGGGGGCGGGGCGGGGCGGGGCGCAGCGCCACGCGCGCGCGGTAGGCGCATAAGGAGGGCTGAGCCCGCCCAGGCGCTGGGCGAAGGGCGGGACCGGCACCTCCCGGCTCCGCACCGCGCCCCCCCGCGCACCCCCCCCGCGCTCCCCCGCCTCCGCCACCACCTGCGGGGACAGCGCGGCCATGGGGACACCCCCGCCATGGGGACACCGCCATGGGGACACCACCCCCTTGGGGACACCGCCATGGGGGACACCGCCATGGGGACACCGCCCCATGGGGACACCCCGCCATGGGGACACCGCCATGGGGACACCGCTATGGGGACACCCCCGCCATGGGGACACCCCGGGGGACACCGCTATGGGGACACCGCCCCATGGGGACACCCCGGGGGACACCGCCATGGGGACACCGCTATGGGGACACCCCGGGGGACACCGCCATGGGGACACCCCGCCATGGGGACATCGCTATGGGGACACCGCTATGGGGACATCCCATGGGGACATCCCCGCCATGGGGACACCGCCATGGGGACACCGCTATGGGGACACCGCTATGGGGACACCCCGGGGGACACCGCCATGGGGACACCGCCATGGGGACACCGCTATGGGGACATCCCCGCCATGGGGACACCCCGGGGGGACACCGCTATGGGGACACCGCTATGGGGACACCCCGCCATGGGGACACCGCCATGGGGACACCGCCATGGGGACACCGCCATGGGGACATCGCTATGGGGACACCCCGGGGGGACACCACCCCCTTGGGGACACTGCTATGGGGACACCGCCCCATGGGGACATCCCCGCCATGGGGACATGCCAGGGGGACACCGCTATGGGGACATCCCCGCCATGGGGACACCCTGTGGGGACACCGCCCCCTTGGGGACATCACTATGGGGACATTCCCGCCATGGGGACACCGCTATGGGGACACCAGCCCCATGGGGACATGCCAGGGGGACATCACTATGGGGACACCCCATGGGGACATCCCCGCCATGGGGACACCCCGGGGGACACCGCCATGGGGACATCGCTATGGGGACACCGCCCCATGGGGACACCCCGGGGGACACCGCCATGGGGACATCGCTATGGGGACATCGCTATGGGGACACCCCGTGGGGACACTGTTTGGGGACACCCCGTGGGGACATCCCTGGGCCACCCCCCATGTGCCCACTCCCCCCCCGCTCCCCCAATGTCCCCCTGTGCCCCCCCATGTCCCCCCCGTGTCCCCAACCCCCCCCGTGCCCCCCCCCGTCCCGCATGTCCCCCCCCACCCCCCCCATGTCCCCAGGACCCCCCCGTCCCCATGTCCCCCCTGTCCCCATGTCCCCCCCGTGCCCCCCAGCTCCCCCTGTCCCCCCCCCCGTCCCCAAGCCCCCCCGTGTCCCCCTCACCCCCCCCATGACCCCCCCATCCCCAAGCCCCCCCGTGTCCCCCTCACCCCCCCCCATGACCCCCCCCATCCCCATGTCCCCCCCCGTCCCTATGTCCCCCCTGTCCCCATGTCCCCCCCGTGCCCCCCCCCACACCCCCCCGTGACCCCCCCATCCCCATGTCCCCCCCCATCCCCAAGCCCCCCCGTGCCCCCCCCCTCACCTGCAGGGTGCAGACCTGCGGGGGGGGGTCCCCGCTGCCCCCCCCCGGCTCCCAGCCCAGCTCCAGCCAGTGCTGCCCCCGCCCCAGCACCGCCAGCCGCCGGGGGGGGCCCGGCACCACTGGGGGGGGCACGGGGGGGTGAGTGACCCCCCGCGTGTGTCCCCCCCTCCGTGTCCCCCCCCCACAGGGTCCCCCATCACCCCCCACCCGTTTCACAGGAGGGTTCCCCCCCACCCATCCACACCCCCCCCCCATCACCCCCAGTGCCCCCCCCCCCCCGGTCACAGGAGGGTGTCCCCCCCTCACCCACCCTGTCCCCCCCCATGTCCCCCCCCAGGGTCCCCATCACCCCCCTTTGCCCCCCCTCCGGGCCCCCCTCAACCCCCCGTATTCCCCCCCCCTTCAGAGGAGGGCCCCCCCCATGGCCCCCATCACCCCCCCCGTTCACAGGAGGGTTCCCCCCCCCCATCACCCCCCCATCACCCCCCCCGTTCACAGGAGGGTGTCCCCCCCTCACCCCCCCCATGGCCCCCCCCCATGGCCCCCATCACCCCCCCCCGTTCACAGGAGGGTGCCCCCCCCATGTCCCCTCCCCATCCCCCCCCGTGCCCCCCCCGCCATTCAGAGGAGGGTCCATCCCCCCCCCCAGGGCCCCCCCCATGACCGCCATCATCCCCCATCCCCCCCTTTGCCCCCCCCCCCGGGCCCTCCTCACCCCCCCAGTGCCCCCCCCCCCTGTTCAGAGGAGGGTCCCCCCCCTCGCCCCCCCCTCGCCCCCCCTCGCCCCCCCGTGCCCCCCCCGCTGACCGGTGACCGTGGCCGTGCGGGACGTGGCCACCCCGCGGGCGTTGTGGGCCTCGCAGGAGAAGGAGCTGGAGCGGTTCAGGCCTGGGGGGGACACGGGGGGGTCCGGGGGGGTGTGTGAGGGGGGGTCCCTCCTCTGAACGGGGGGGGGGGCCGGGGGGGGAAATGGGGGGGGGCGAGGGGGGGGGACATGGGGGGCGATGGGGGCCTTGGGGGGGGGACACGGGGGGGACACGGGGTGTGAGGGGGGGGCGGGGGGGGGACACAGGGGGGGGGTGAGGGGGGGTCCCTCCTCTGAACGGGGGGGGGGCCGGGGGGGGAAAATGGGGGGGGGGCGAGGGGGGGGACATGGGGGGCGATGGGGGCCTTGGGGGGGGGACACGGGGGGGGACACGGGGTGTGAGGGGGGGGACATGGGGGGGGACACAGAGGGGGGGCATGGGGGGGGACACAGGGGGGGTGTGAGGGGGGGTCCCTCCTCTGAACGGGGGGGGGCCGGGGGGGGAAATGGGGGGGGGCGAGGGGGGGGACATGGGGGGCGATGGGGGCCTTGGGGGGGGGACACGGGGGGGGACACGCGGGGTGAGGGGGGGGGAACCCCCACCCCACCCCCCCATGTGGGAGGAGGGACACAGAAGGGGGGTGAGAGGGAGGGGGGGGGCATTGGAGGGGGGACACCAAGGGGGGGGGGTGTGAGGGGGGGTCCCTCCTCTGAACGAAGAGATGGGGGGCCTAGGGGGGGATAAATGGGGGGGGGGCGAGGGGGAAGGAGGGGGACAGTGAACATGGGGTAGGCAAGGGGGACCGTGAGGGGGAGGGACCAACGGGGGGGACACAGAGGGGGTGTGAGGAGGGGGAGACTCCTCTGAACGGGGGGGGGGGGTCCGGGGGGGGAAATGGGGGGGCGAGGGGGGGGGGACATGGGGGGCGATGGGGGCCTTGGGGGGGTGATTGGGGGGGAGATGGGGGGGGGGGGGCACACACGAGGGAGTGGGACGCACCCCCCCCCCCCCGGGACTGAGTCCTGGGCTTGTCGCCCACCCCCCCCAGTGCCCCCCATTGCCCCCCCCCATTGCCCCCATTGCCCCCCAGCCCCCCATTACCCCCATTGCCCCCCATTGCCCCCCCATTGTCCCCAGCCCCCCATTGCCCCCCATTGTCCCCATTGCCCCCCATTGCCCCCATTGCCCCCAGCCCCCCATTACACCCCATTGCCCCCCCCATTGCCCCCATTGCCCCCCATTACCCCCCATTGCCCCCCCATTGCCCCCCATTGCCCCCCCATTGCCCCCATTATCCCCATTGCCCCCATTGCCCCCCATTGCCCCCCATTGCCCCCCATTGCCCCCCCCATTGCCCCCCATTACCCCCATTGCCCCCCATTGCCCCCATTGCCCCCCCATTGCCCCCATTGCCCCTGTCGCCCCCATTCCCCCAGCAGTGCCCCCCATTGCCCACCATTGCCCCCATTTGCCCCAGCCCCCCCATCTGCCCCCATTGCCCCCCCATTGCCCCCATTCCCCCCATTGCCCCCCATGCCCCCCATTGCCCCCCATTGCCCCCCCATTGCCCCCATTGCCCCCATTGCCCCCATTGCCCCCCATTACCCCCATTGCCCCCCATTGCCCCCATTGCCCCCAGCCCCCCATTGCCCCCATCCCCCCCATTGCCCCCCATTGCCCCCAGCCCCCCCGTCGCCCCCAGCCCCCCCATTGCCCCCCATTGCCCCCATTGCCCCCAGCCCACCCGTCGCCCCCATTGCCCCCATTGCCCCCCATTGCCCCCATTGCCCCCATTGCCCCCATTGCCCCCCATTGCCCCCATTGCCCCCATTGCCCCCCCGTCGCCCCCATTGCCCCCCCATTGCCCCCCATTGCCCCCATTGCCCCCAGCCCCCCCGTCGCCCCCAGCCCCCCCATTGCCCCCCATTGCCCCCAGCCCCCCCGTCGCCCCCAGCCCCCCCCCAGCTCACCCGGGACCCTCAGCGTGGAGGGGGAGGGGGCCATCCCCGCCCCGGGGGGGCTGAGGGGGGTCCCGTCCCGCAGCCAGAGCAGCCCCACGGGCTCGGGGGGGCCGCGGGCGCCGCAGCGGAGGGTGAAGGGGGCGCCCGCCCCCACCGCCAGGTCCTGCGGCTCCTCCCAGAAGAAGGGCAGCCCTGGGGGGGGGCACGGGGGGGGGGACAGGGGGGTGAGGGGGGGGGACCCCCTCTGTTGGGGGGGGGGGGCAAGGGGGGTGATGGGGGGGTGATGGGGGACCTGGGGGGGGGGGCACCGGGGGTGATGGGGGGCACGGGGGGGGACATGGGGGGTGAGGGGGGGGACCCTCCTCTGTTGGGGGGGGGCAAGGGGGGTGATGGGGGCCTTGGGGGGGGGGGCCCTGAGGGGTTACAGGGGGGCACTGGGGGTGATGGGGGGGGACATGGGGGGTGGATATGGGGGGTGAGGGGGGGGACCCTCCTCTGTTGGGGGGGGGGGGGGCAAGGGGGGTGATGTGGGGGTGATGGGGGGGCACGGGGGGGCGACATGGGGGGTGATTGGGGGGCGATGGGGGGCAATGGGGGGTTGGGGGGCAAGGGGGGGGGGACACGGGGGGGGACACATGGGGGGTGAGGGGGGGGGACCCTCCTCTGTTGGGGGGGGGGGGCAAGGGGGGTGACGGGGGCCCTGGGGGGGGACACTGGGGGTGATGGGGGGGGACATGGGGGGGGGACGTTGGGGGTGAGGGGGGGGGGACCCTCCTCTGAACAGGGGGAGCGAGAAATGGGGTGATGGGGGCCCGGGGGGGGGGGAACATGGAGGGTGATTGGGGGGTGATGGGGGCCCTGGGGGGGGACACTGGGGGTGATGGGGGGGGGCCAAGGGGGGGGATATGGGGGGTGAGGGGGGACCCTCCTCTGCGGGGGGGGGGGCAATGGGGGGGATGGGGGGGTGATGGGGGGGGGGGACACCCTCCTGTGACCGGGGGGGGGGGGCACTGGGGGTGATGGGGGGGGTGATGGGGGGGTGACACCCTCCTGTGACCGGGGGGGGTGATGGGGGCCCTGGGGGGACACACGGGGGGGGGACACACGCGGGGGGTCACTTCACCCCCCCGTGCCCCCCCCAGTGGTGCCGGGCCCCCCCCGGCGGCTGGCGGTGCTGGGGCGGGGGCAGCACTGGGCTGGAGCTGGGCTGGGAGCCGGGGGGGGGCAGCGGGGACCCCCCCCCGCAGGTCTGCACCCTGCAGGTGAGGGGGGGGGGCAACGGGGGGGGCTTGGGGATGGGTGGGGGACATGGGGATGGGGGGGTCACGGGGGGGTGTGGGGGGGGCACGGGGGGGACATGGGGACAAGGGGGGACATAGGGACGGGGGGGGACATGGGGATGGGGGGGGGCATGGGGGGGGTGAGGGGGACACGGGGGGGGCTTGGGGACGGGGGGGGGACATGGGGGGGGTGAGGGGGACACGGGGGGGCTTGGGGATGGGGGGGTCATGGGGGGGGGTGAGGGGGACACGGGGGGGCTTGGGGACGGGGGGGGGACAGGGGGACCTGGGGGGCACGGGGGGGACATGGGGACAGGGGGGGACATGGGGACGGGGGGGGTCCTGGGGACATGGGGGGGGTGGGGGGGGACATGCGGGACGGGGGGGGGCGCGGGGGGGGGTTGGGGACACGGGGGGGACATGGGGGGGCACAGGGGGACATTGGGGGAGCGGGGGGGGAGTGGGCACATGGGGGGGGGCCCAGGGATGTCCCCACGGTGGGGATGTCCCCACGGGGTGTCCCCATAGCGATGTCCCCATGGGGGTGGTGTCCCCATAGCAGTGTTCCCATGGGGTGTCCCCACAGTGATGTCCCCATGGGGTGTCCCCATAGCGGTGTCCCCCTGGCATGTCCCCATGGGGCTGGTGTCCCCATAGCGATGTCCCCATGGCGGGGATGTCCCCATGGGGGCAGTGTCCCCCGGGGTGTCCCCATAGCGATGTCCCCATGGGGGCGGTGTCCCCCGGGGTGTCCCCATGGCGGGGATGTCCCCACGGGATGTCCCCATAGCGGTGTCCCCCCGGGGTGTCCCCATAGCGGTGTCCCCATGGCGGTGTCCCCATAGCGGTGTCCCCCTGGCATGTCCCCATGGCAGGGATGTCCCCATAGTGATGTCCCCATGGCGGTGTCCCCACGGCGGGGATGTCCCCATGGGGCGGTGTCCCCATAGCGGTGTCCCCCGGGGTGTCCCCATAGCGGTGTCCCCATGGGGGCAGTGTCCCCATAGCGGTGTCCCCATAGCGGTGTCCCCATGGCGGTGTCCCCCGGGGTGTCCCCATGGCGGGGATGTCCCCATAGCGGTGTCCCCATAGCAGTGTCCCCACGGGGTGTCCCCATGGCGGTGTCCCCATGGGGCGGTGTCCCCACGGGGTGTCCCCCCGGGGTGTCCCCATAGCGATGTCCCCATAGCGGTGTCCCCCCGGGGTGTCCCCATAGCGATGTCCCCATAGCGGTGTCCCCCCGGGGTGTCCCCATGGCGGTGTCCCCACGGGGTGTCCCCCCGGGGTGTCCCCATAGCGGTGTCCCCATGGCGGTGTCCCCATGGCGGGGTGTCCCCATGGCGGTGTCCCCATAGCGGTGTCCCCACAGCGGTGTCCCCAAGGGGGTGGTGTCCCCATGGCGGTGTCCCCATGGCGGTGTCCCCCGGGGTGTCCCCATGGCGGTGTCCCCATGGCGGGGTGTCCCCATGGCGGCGCTGTCCCCGCAGGTGGTGGCGGAGGCGGGGGGCGCGGGGGGGTGCGCGGGGGGCGCGGTGCGGAGCCGGGAGGTGCCGGTCCCGCCCTTCGCCCAGCGCCTGGGCGGGCTCAGCCCCTCCTGCGCCTACCGCGCGCGCGTGCGCTGCGCCCCGCCCCGCCCCGCCCCCTGGAGCGCCTGGGCGCGCGCGGCCACGGCTGAGGGCGGTGAGGCGGGGGCGGGGGCGGGGGGGGCTCCGTGGGGATGGGGGGCTCTGTGGGGCTGGGGGGGGCTCTGTGGGGATGGGGGGCTCTGTGGGGATGGGGGGGGCTCCGTGGGGATGGGGGGCTCCGTGGGGATGGGGGGGCTCCGTGGGGATGGGGATGGCGGTCTCTGTGGGGATGGGGGGGCTCCGTGGGGATGGGGGGGGCTCCGTGGGGCTGGGGATGGCGGTCTCTGTGGGGATGGGGGGGCTCTGTGGGGATGGGGGGGCTCCGTGGGGATGGGGGGCTCTGTGGGGCTGGGGGGGCTCTGTGGGGCTGGGGGGGCTCTGTGGGGATGGGGGGGGCTCCGTGGGGATGGGGGGCTCCGTGGGGATGGGGGGGCTCCGTGGGGATGGGGGGCTCTGTGGGGATGGGGGGGCTCTATGGGGCGGGGGGGGCTCTGTGGGGATGGGGCTGGGGATGGGGGGGCTCCGTGGGGATGGGGGCCTCTGTGGGGATGGGGGGGCTCTGTGGGGATGGGAATGGGGGTCTCTGTGGGGATGGGGGGGCTCTATGGGGCTGGGGATGGGGGTCTCTGTGGGGCTGGGGGGCTCTGTGGGGCTGGGGGGGCTCTATGGGGCTGGGGGATGGGGGTCTCTGTGGGGATGGGGGAGCTCCGTGGGGATGGGGATGGGGATGGGGCTGGGGGGGCTCTGTGGGGCTGGGGGTTGCTGTGGGGATGGGGGTCTCCGTGGGGATGGGGGGGCTCTATGGGGATGGGGATGGGGATGGGGCTGGGGGGGCTCTATGGGGCTGGGGGTCTCCGTGGGGATGGGGGGGCTCTATGGGGCTGGGGGTCTCCGTGGGGCTGGGGGGCTCTGTGGGGCTGGGGATGGGGGGCTCCGTGGGGCGGGGGGCTCTGTGGGGCTGGGGCTGGGGGGCTCTGTGGGGCTGGGGGGGCTCCATGGGGCTGGGGCTGGGGGACTCTATGGGGCTGGGGGGGCTCTATGGGGCTGGGTGTGGGGTTCGCTGGGGGGCTCAATGGGAATGGGGCTGGGGGGCTGGGGGTTCACATGGGGCTGGGGGGGATCCCATGGGGTTGGGGGCTCTATGGGGCTGGGGGGCTCCATGGGGCTGGCCCCACTGATGCCCCCCCCCCCGCCCCCCAGCGCCGGGGGCCCCCCCCGAGAACGTGTCGGCGGCACGGGAGGGGGCCTGGGCCCGCGTGCGCTGGGCGCCCCCCCGGGGGCCCCTCAATGGGGTGCTGCGGGGCTACCGGCTGGGCTACCGCCGGGCCCGCGACCCCGAGGTGAGCCCCACGGCGCCCCACCGCGCCCCACTGCGCCCCACTGCGCCCCATTGCACGCCATTGTGCCCCACTGCGCCCCATTGCACCCCACTGCCCCCCCACGGCGCCCCATTGCACCCCATTGCACGCCATTGTGCCCCACAGCGCCCCACGGTGCCCCACTGCCCCCCCCCACCGTGCCCCACTGCACCCCACTGCACCCCCATTGCACCCCATTGCATGCCATTGTGCCCCACGGCGCCCCACACTGTGCCCCACTGTCCCCCCCCATGCTCCACAGCACCCCATTGCACACCATTGTGCCCCACAGCGCCCCACACTGTGCCCCCCCGGCGCCCCCATTGCACCCCATTGCATGCCATTGAGCCCCACGGCGCCCCACACTGTGCCCCACACTGTGCCCCCCGGCGCCCCATTGCACGCCATTGTGCCCCACTGTGCCCCACACTGTGCCCCACACTGCACCCCATTGCACCCCATTGCACGCCATTGTGCCCCACGGCGCCCCACACTGTGCCCCACACTGCGCCCCCCGGCGCCCCATGTCTCCCCCCTCTCGCCCTGCCCCAGGCGGTGCTGGACGTGGGGCTGGCGCAGGAGGCGACGCTGGAGCTTGGGGGGCAGAGCCTGTGGGTCCGGGTGGCCCCATACACCGGGGGGGGGGACGGGCCCTGGAGCCCCCCCGTGCTGCTGCGTGAGTCACTGTCACCTCTGTCACCCCCCCTGTCACTGTCACCCCACTGTCACCGTCACCCTCTGTCACCCCACTGTCACTGTCACCCCCCTGTCACCGTCACTCTCTGTCACTGTCACCCCGTTACTCTTGTCACCCGCCTGTCACTGTCACCCCCATCACTGTCACCCCCGTCACCCCCCATCCCTGTCCCCCCTGTGTCCCCAACACCCCACTGTCACCGTCACCCCCTGTCACTGTCACCCTCTGTTACTCCTGTCACCCCACTGTCACCATCACCCTCTGTCACCCCACTGTCACTGTCACCCCCCTGTCACCATCACTCTCTGTCACTGTCACCCCGTTACTCTTGTCACCCGCCTGTCACTGTCACCATCACTGTCACCCCCGTCACCCCCCATCACTGTCCCCCCTGTGTCCCCAACACCCCACTGTCACCGTCACCCCCTGTCACTGTCACCCCGTTACTCCTGTCACCCCACTGTCACCCCCCGTCACTGTCACCCCCCTGTCACCCCCCCTCACTGTCCCCCCCTGTGTCCCCAACACCCCACTGTCACCGTCACCCCCTGTCACTGTCACCCCACTGTCACCCCACTGTCACTGTCACCCCCCTGTCACCGTCACTGTGTGTCACTGTCACCCTGTTACTCCTGTCACCCCCCTGTCACCCCCCGTCACTGTCACCCCCTGTCACCCCACTGTCACTGTCACCCCAGTCACTGTCACCCCCCTGTCACCCCCCATCACTGTCCCCCCTGTGTCCCCAACACCCCACTGTCACCATCACCCCCTGTCACTGTCACCCCCCTGTCACCCCCTGTCACTGTCACCCCCCTGTCACCCCGGTCACTGTCCCCCTGTGTCCCCAACCCCCCCCGTCGCTGTCACCACCATGTCCCCGTCCCCAGCGCCCCCGTGTCCCTGTCACCCGTGTCCCTGTCACCCCACGTCAATGTCCCCGTCCCTCCCCCGTGTCCCCCTGACGTCCCCGATGTCCCCACAGCCCCCGAGGCACCGCTGGAGTCGCAGCCGGGTGAGGGGCCTGCGGGGGGACTGGGAGGGACTGGGAGGGGATGGGATGGGACAGGATGGGATGGGAGGGGATGGGAGGGGATGGGAGGGACTGGGATGGACTGGGAGGGACTGGGAGGGACTGGGAGGGGATGGGATGGGATGGGATGGGATGGGAGGGACTGGGAGGGACTGGGAGGGGATGGACTGGGATGAACTGGGATGGGATGGACTGGGAGGGACTGGGATGAACTGGGATGGGATGGGACGGGATGGGATGGGAGGGACTGGGAGGGACTGGGGTGGGATGGGATGGGATGGGATGGGATGGGACGGGATGGAATGGGAGGGACTGGGGTGGGATGGGATGGGATGGACTGGGAGGGACTGGGATGAACTGGGATGGGATGGGATGGGATGGGAGGGACTGGGAGGGACTGGGGTGGGATGGGATGGGATGGGAGGGACTGGGATGGACTAGGATGGGATGGGATGGGATGGGATGGGATGGGATGGACTGGGAGGGACTGGGATGAACTGGGATGGGATGGGACGGGATGGGGAGGGGCCGTGCTGCTGTTGGTGGCCGTCCCCGCTGAGGTGCCCCGTGTGTCCCCGTGTCCCGTGTCCCTGTGTGTCCCCGTGTCCCCGTGTGTCCTCGTGTCCCCATGTGTCCCCGTGTGTCCCCGTGTGTCCCCGTGTCCCTGTGTCCCGTGTCCCCATTTGTCCCCGTGTCCCCGTGTGTCCCCGTGTGTCCCGTGTCCCGGTGGCAGCGGTGACGCGGGCGCCGGGGCCCTGGGGGGGGTGGTGGCTGGCGCTGGTGGCCCTGGGGCTACTGGGGGGGCTGGCGCTGGCCCTGGGGCTGCTGCTGGCCCGGCGCCGCCGCAAGGAGACGCGCTTCGGGTGAGACACGGCCCCCGGCACCCCCTGTCACCCCCTGTCACCCCCCGGCACCCCCTGTCACCCCCTGTCACCCCCCGTCACCCCCCTGTCACCCCCTGTTACCCCCCTGTCACCCCCCCTGTCACCCCCTGTCACCCCCCATCACCCCCTGTCACCCCCCGTCACCCCCCGTCACCCCCCTGTTACCCCTCTGTCACCCCCCAGCACCCCCTGTCACCCCCTGTCACCCCCCGTCACCCCCTGTCACCCCCCGTTACCCCCTGTCACCCCCTGTCACCCCCTGTCACCCCCCGTCACCCCCCTGTCACCCGCCTGTCACCCCCCGTTACCCCCCTGTCACCCCCTGTCACCCCCCTGTCACCCCCCTGTCACCCCCTGTCACCCCCCGTTACCCCCCTGTCACCCCCTGTCACCTCCGTCACCCCCCGTTACCCCCCTGTCATCCTCCTGTCACCCCCCATCATCCCCCTGTCACCCTGTCACCCCCCTGTCACCCCCCGGCACCCCCCCCGTCACCCTGTCACCTCCCCAGCGCACTGTCACCCTCCTCACGGTGTCACACACCCCTGGCACAGTGTCACCTCCCCATCACTGTGTCACCCCCCCGTCACCGTGTCACCCCCCCTCCATCACCCTGTCACCTCCCCAGCGTGGTGTCACCCTCCTCACGGTGTCACACACCCCTGGCACAGTGTCACCTCCCCATCACTGTGTCACCCCCCTGTCACCGTGTCACCCCCCTCCATCACCCTGTCACCTCCCCAGCACGGTGTCACCCCCCCAGTACCGTGTCACCTCCACCAGCGCGGTGTCACCCTCCTCACGATGTCACACACACACACCCCTGGCACAGTGTCACCTCCCTGGCACGGTGTCACCACCTCTGTCACCCTGTCACCTCCCCAGCACGGTGTCATCCCCCAGCACCGTGTCACCTCCCCCAGCGCGGTGTCACCCTCCTCACGGTGTCACTCCCCCCAGCACAATGTCACCTCCCAGCACTGTGTCACCCCCCTGCCCAGTGTCACCTCTTGTCCCCATGTCACGCCCTGTTCCAGTGTCCCCCGGTGTCCCCCCGTCCCATGTCCCCCTGTGGCAGTGTCACCCCATGTCACCCCCTGTCCCGTGTCCACCCCGTGTCCCCCTGTGTCCCCCCTGTGGCAGTGTCACCCCATGTCACCCCCTGTCACGGTGTCCCCCCGTGTCCCCCCTGTCCTGGTGCCCCCCCCATGTCCCCCCATCCCGGTGTCCCTCTGTGTCCCCCTGGTCCCAGTGTCCCTCCATGTCCCCCCCGTGGCAGTGTCACCCCATGTCACCCCCTGTCACGGTGTCCCCCTGTGTCCCCCCTGTCCTGGTGTCCCCCCATGTCCCCCCATCCCGGTGTCCCCCCGTGTCCCCCCGTGGTGGTGGTCCCCCCGTGTGCCCCATCCTGGTGTCCCCCCGTGTCCCCCGGTCCCGGTGTCCCCCACCATGTCCCTCCGCCGGGCGATGGTCCCCCCTGTCCCGGTTCCCCCCGTGTCCCCCCAGTCCCAGTGTCCCTCCATTGTCCCCCTGTCCGGTGTTCCCCTGTGTCCCCCCGGTCCCCCCATCCTGGTGTCCCCCCGTGTCCCCCCTGTCCCGGTGTCCCCCTGTGTCCCCCCGGTCCCAGTGTCCCTCCATGTCTCCCCTGTCCCGGTGTCCCCCCCGTGTCCCCCCGTGTCCCCCCTGTCCCGGTGTCCCCCCGTGTCCCCCCGTGGCGGTGTCCCCCCGCGGTGTCACCGCTGTCCCCGTGCCAGGGGGGCCTTCTCGGGCCGGGGGGAGCCGGTCGTGCAGTTCCGCGTGCGCAGCTCCTACGGCCGCCGCAGCGCCGAGGCCACCCGTGAGTGTCACCCGCCCGTCACCGCGCCCCCCCCGACCACGTCACCACCTCCCCTGTCCCCATGTCCCCCATCCCCATGTCCCCCTGTCCCCCCCTTCCCCATGTCCCCCGTCCCCTCATCCCCCTGTCCCCCCCCATGTCCCTGTCCCCTTGTCCCCATGTCCCCTTCTCCCGGTCCCCTTGTCCCCCATCCCCATGTCCCCTTGTCCCCTTGTCCCCTTCTCCGTGTCCCCATGTCCCCTGGTGTCCCCATGTCCCCTTGTTCCTCTGTCCCCATGTCCCCTTCTCCCTGTCCCCCTGTCCCCCATCCCCCCGTCTCCATGTCCCCCATCCCCATGTCCCCATTCCCCTGTCCCCTTGTCCCCTTCTCTGTGTCCCCATGTCCCCTTCTCCCTGTCCCCCCATCCCCATGTCCCCCATCCCCATGTCCCTGTCCCCTTGTCCCCTTCTCCGTGTCCCCTTGTCCCCTTCTCCCTGTCCCCCCGTCCCCCCTCCCTGTGTCCCGTGGTCCCCAGGGGGGTGTCCGTGGGTGCCAGCGGTGTCCCCGCGTGTCCCCGGGGGGGTGTCCGTGGGTGCCAGCGGTGTCCCCCGCGTGTCCGCCGGGGGGTGTCCGTGGGTCCCAGCGTGGTCCCCCTTGAGTGTCCCTGGGGGGTGTCCCGTGGGTGGGTGGCCAGCGTTGGCCCCGGTGTGTCCCCGTGGGGGTGTCACGTGGGTTGCCAGTGGTGTCCACCGCGTGGCGGTGTTTCCCCGGGGGGGTGTCCGTGGGTGGGTGCCAGCGGTGTCCCCGTGTGTCCCCGGGGGGGGTGTCCGTGGGGTGCCTAGCGGTGTCCCCCGCGTGTCCCTCGGGGGGGTGTCTGTGGGTGCCAGCGGTGTCCCCGCGTTGCCCCCCGGGGGGGTGTCCGTGGGTGTCCCGCCCCCTCCAGCGGTGTCCCCGCGTGTCCTGGGGTGTCCGTGGGTGCCAGCGGTGTCCCCGAGTGTCCCCGGGGGGTGTCCGTGGGTGCCAGCGGTGTCCCTGGCGTGTCCCCGGGGGGGTTTCCGTGGGTGTGCCAGCGGTGTCCCCGCGTGTCCCCGGGGGGGTGTCCGTGGGTGGGTGCCAGCGGTGTCCCTGCGTGTCCCCGGGGGGGTATCCGTGGGTGCCAGCGGTGTCCCCGAGTGTCCCCGGGGGTGTCCGTGGGTGCCAGCGGTGTCCCCCGTGCCCGTGGTCCCCGGGGGGGTTCCGTGGTGCCAGCGTGTCCCCGCGTGTCCCCGGGGGGGGGTGCAGCGGTGTCCCCCGCGTGTCCCCGGGGGGGGTCCGTGGTGGGTGCCAGCGGTGTCCCCACGTCCCTGGGGGGTGTCCGTGGTGGGTGCCAGCGGTGTCCCCGTGTGTCCCCGGGGGGTGTGTGTGGGTGCCAGCGGTGTCCCCGCGTGTCCCCGGGGGGGGTGTCCGTGGGTGCCAGCGGTGTCCCCGCGTGTCCCCGGGGGGGTGTCCGTGGGTGGGTGCCAGCGGTGTCCCCGCGTGTGGTCCCCGGGGGGTGTCGGGTGCCAGGTGTCCCTGGGTGTCCCCGGGGGGTCGTGGTGCCAGCGGGTCCTGGGTCCCGTGGTCCCCGCGGGGTGTCCGTGGGTGCCAGCGGTGTCCCTGGGTGTCCCCGGGGGGGTGTCTGTGGGTGCCAGCGGTGTCCCTGGGTGTCCCCGGGGGGGTGTCCGTGGGTGGGTGCCAGCGGTGTCCCCGCGTGCCCCCCCAGTGAACAGCCTGGGCATCAGCGAGGAGCTGAAGGAGAAGCTGCGGGACGTCATGGTGGAGCGGCACCGCGTGGCCACTGGGCAAGACCCTGGGCGAAGGTAGGGGGGCGGAGAGGGGGGGTGAGGGGTGTTCCCCCCCCCACGGACCCCCCCCCAGAGCTCAGGGGTGTCATCGTCCCCAAACACCCCCCCCACCCCCCTTTTACGCCCCCAAAGGCGAGTTCGGCTCCGTCATGGAGGGACACCTCAACCAGGACAACGGCGTCCTCAAAGTGGCCGTCAAGACCATGAAGAGTGAGGGCCACCCCCCCATGTCCCCCCGTCCCCCGGGTCCCCCGGGACCCCCCCGGTGACACACACCCACCCCTCCCCCCCCCCCCAGTCGCCATCTGCAGCCGGGGGGAGCTGGAGGATTTCCTGGGGGAGGCCGTTTGCATGAAGGACTTCGACCACCCCAACGTCATGAAGCTCATCGGTGAGGGGACACCCCGGGACAGGGGACACCGGGGACACCCCCGGGGACAGGGGACACCCCCCAGGAGAGGGGACAACCCCCGGGAGAGGGGACACCGGGGACCCCCCTGGGGACAGGGGACACCCCCCGGAGGGGAGACCCGGGGACCCCCGGGGACACCCCTGGGGACAGGGGACACCCCCGGGACAAGGGACACCCCCAGGGACAGGGGACACCGGGGACCCCCCAGGGACAGGGGACACCCCCCAGGGACAGGGGACACCCCCCGGAGACAGGGGACACCCCCCGGGAGAGGGGACACCTGGGACCCTCTTGGGGACAGGGGACACTGGGGACACCCATGAGGACGGGGGACACCCTCCATGGGGAGAAGGGACACCCAGGACCCTCATAGGACAGGGGACCCCCGGGACCCCCAGGGACAGGGGACACCCCCCATGGGGACAGGGCACCCCCAGGACCCCCCTGGGGACAAGGGGCTGCTGGGACCCCCCCACGCCAAAGGGGTTCGGGATGTGGCACCCCCCTAACCGGGCTCTGCCCCCCACATCGGGGTCTGCCCCCCAGATTCGGCTCCGTGCCCCATATTGGGCTGCCCCCCCCCCCCCCCGGCCGGGGGGCGGTTGGGGGCGGTTGTGGGGTGGTTGGGGGGATGTGTGGGGCTGACCCCCGGGCTGTCGGGGGGCGCTGTGGGGCAGGGGGGTGGTTGGGGGGCGCTGTGGGGCTGAGCCCCGGGCCGTGGGGCGCTGTGGGGCAGTTGGGAGGGCGCTGGTGGGGCTGAGCCCCGGGCCGTGGGGGGCGCTATGGGCGCGCTGTGGGCTGAGCCCGCGGGCTGTGGGGGGCGCTATGGGGTGCTGTTGGGGGGCAGTTGGGGGGTGGTGTGGGGCTGAGCCCCGGGCCGTGGGGGGCGCTATGGGGCGGTGTGGGGCGCTGTAGGGCTGAGCCCCGGGCCGTGGGGGCGCTATGGGGCGCTGTGGGGCTGAGCCCCGGGCTGTGGGGGGCGCTATGGGGCTGTTGGGGGGCAGTTTGGGGGGTGGGTGTGGGGCTGAGCCCCGGGCCGTGGGGGCGCTATGGGCGGTGTGGGCGCTGTAGGGCTGAGCCCCGGCCGTGGGGGCGCTATGGGCGCGTGGGGCTGAGCCCCGGGCTGTGGGGGGCGCTATGGGGCTGTTGGGGGGCAGTTGGGGGGTGGTGTGGGGCTGAGCCCCGGGCCGTGGGGGGCGCTATGGGGCGCTGTTGGCGCTGTGGGCTGAGCCCCGGGCCGTGGGGCGCTGTGGGGCGGTGGGGGCGCTGTGGGGCTGAGCCCCGGGCAGGGGTCTGCCTGCAGAGCTGGGGGGCTGAGGGGCTGCCCGCCCCCGTCGTCATCCTGCCCTACATGAAACATGGCGACCTGCACAGCTTCCTGCTCTGCTCCCGCCTGGGGGGCAGCCCCGTGGTCAGCGGGGGGGGCCGGGGGGGTCGGGAGAGGGGGGTCTAGGGGGCTGGGGGGGGTCATGGGGGGTCGGGAGAGGGTGGGTCCTGGGGGTCTGGGGGGGCTGGGGGGGTCATAGGGGGCTGGGGGAGGGGGGTTGGAGGGGGTTTGGGGGGGGGTTGGGGGGTCTGGGGGGGGTTGGGGGGGGGTGGTGGGTGGGGTCATGGAGGGCCGGGGGGGTCGGGAGAGGGGGGGTCAGTGGGTCTCTGGGGGGGTCGGGGGGGGGGGGTGGGTCAGTGGGGTCTGGGGGGGTCATGGGGGGGTCGGGAAAGGGGGGGTTTCTGGGGGTCTGGGGGGGTTGGGGGGCGTTGAGGGGGCTGGGGGGGGTTGGAGGGGGTTTGGGGGGGGGCTGGGGGGTTGGGGGGGGTCGGGGGTGTTTGGGGCTCTGGGGGGGCGTTTTGGGGGGGTGTTTTGGGGTGTTTTGGGGCTCTGGGGGGTGTTTTGGGGCCAGGGTGTTTTGGGGTGTTTGGGGTCCGGGGGGTGCCGGGCGGGGGGGCTGAGGCCGTGCCCCCCCCCCCAGGCGCTGCCCCCCCGGCGGCTGCTGGGGTTCATGGCCGACATCGCGGCGGGGATGGGCTACCTCAGCCGCAGGAACTTTCCTGCACCGCGACCTGGCGGCCCGGAACTGCATGTGGGGCGCGGGTGGGGCGGGGGGGGGGGGGGAGGGAGGGGCGGGGGGTGGCGTGGGGACAAGGGGGGGGACACAGGGATGGGGGGGCACGGGGACATGGGGGGGGGCGGGGGGCGGGGGTGGGGGTGTTGGACGGACACGGGGACTGTGGGGGGGGTGGGTGGGGACATGGGGGGGGGGGACAGGGATGGGGGGGCACGGGGCATGGGGGGACACAGGGACATGGGGGGGCGCGGGGGGGATGTGGGGGCTCAGGGGGACATGGGGGGGGCACAGGGGGACACAGGGACATGGGGGGACATGAGCTCCTTGATGGGTTGACAGCGTCACGGGTGACAGTGACGGGGTGACGGGGGTGACAATGTCCCCAGGCCGGACGAGGCGGGGCGTGCGGGTGTGCGTGGGGGATGACAGTGGTACTGGGGTGACAGTGGGTGACGGGGGTGCGGGGACGTAATGTCCCCAGGCTGGACGAGTGGCTGCGGGGTGTGTGGGGGTGACAGTGCGGGGTGACAGGGTGACCCCGTGACCAGGGTGACCCCCGTGACAGGGTGACGGGGTGACAATGTCCCCCGTGTCCCCCAGGCTGGACGAGCGCTGCAGGTGTGTGTGTGGGAGTGACAGTAACAGGTGACGGGGTGACAATGTCCCCAGGCTGGACAGCGGGCTGCGGGTGTGTGTGGGGGTGACAGTGACGGGGTGACACCGTGACAGGTGACATGTCCCCGTGTCCCCAGGCTGGACGAGCCGGCTCTGGGTGTGTGGGTGGGTGACAGTGACGGGGTAACACCGTGACAGGGTGGACGGGTGACAATGTCCCCAGGCTGGATGAGCGGCTCTGGGTGTGTGTGGGGGTGACAGTGACAGGGTGACAGGGTGACAATGTCCCCGTGTCCCCAGGCTGGACGAGCGGCTGTGGGGGTGTGTGGGGGTGACAGTGACGGGGTGACAAGGTGACAGGGTGACACCGTGACGGGTGACAATGTCCCCCATGTCCCCAGGCTGGACGAGCGGCTGCGGGTGTGGTGTGGGGTGACAGTGACAGGGTGACACCGTGACAGGGTGACAATGTCCCCGCATCCCCAGGCTGGACGAGCAGCTGCGGGTGTGCGTGGGGGTGACAGTGACAGGGTGACGGGGTGACAATGTCCCCAGGCTGGACAAGCGGCTGCGGGTGTGGTGTGGGGGTGGCAGTGACAGGGCTGACACCGTGACGGGGTGACACCGTGACAGGGTGACAATGTCCCCGTGTCCCCAGGCTGGACGAGTGGCTCTGGGTGTGGTGTGTGGGTGACAGTGACAGGGTGACGGGGTGACACCGTGACAGGGTGACGGGGTGACAATGTCCCCAGGCTGGATGAGCAGCTCTGGGTGTGTGTGGGGGTGACAGTGACAGGGTGACAGGGTGACAATGTCCCCAGGCTGGACGAGCGGCTGTGGGGGTGTGTGTGGGGGACAGTGACAGGGTGACACCGTGGCAGGGTGACAATGTCCCCATGTCCCCAGGCTGGACGAGCGGCTGCGGGTGCTGGTGGCCGACTTCGGCCTGGCCAAGCAGGTGGGGGGGGGCCAGTACTACCGGCAGGGCCGGGTGGCCCCCGTCCCCGTCAAGTGGGTGGCCCTGGAGAGCCTGGCCGACCGCGTCTACACCACCAAGAGCGACGTGGTGAGACCCCCCCCGGGACCCCCCCGCACCCCAAACACCCCCACACACCGCCCCCCCCCCCAGCCCTCCCAGTCCTCCCAGTGACCCCACTGGGACACATGGGACTCCCCCCTGGACCCCACTGGGACCCCTCTGAGACCCCCCCTACCCCCCCGTGACCCCAACACCCCCCAGGACCCCCCCCCGCACCCCAAACCCCCCCCACAGACCGCCCCCACCCCCCCACGACCCCCCCCCAGCCCTCCCATTCCTCCCATCCACCCAGTGCCCCACTGGGACACTGGGACTCCCCCCTGGACCTCACTGGGACCCCTCTGAGACCCCCCCGCAACCCCCCCGGACCCCAAACACCCCCCAGGACCCCCCCCCGCCACCCCAACCCCCCACACACACACCCGCCCCACCCCCCCCACGACCCCCCCCCAGCCCTCCCAGTCCTCCCAGTCCACCCAGTGACCCCACTGGGACATGTAGGACCGCCGGGAGCCCCCCCCCGGGACCCCCCCAGCACCCTCCAGGACCCCTCTGGGGGCAGGGGGGGGTGGTCCTGAGTGGGGGTTCGGGGGGGGGATCGGGGGGTGCAGGGGGGTCCCGGGGGGGGTTGGGGGGCATTTTTGGGGGGGGGGGGGATTGCGGCGCGGGGGGATGGTGTGGGGGGGTCCAGTTTTGGGGGGGGGGGGGCCTGGGGGGGTTCTTGGGGGGGGGGGGGTGTCGGGGGGGGTCCCTGGGCGGGGGGGGGATCAGGGGGTGCAGGGGGGTCCCGGGGGGGTTGGGGGGGATTTTTGGGGGGGAGGGGGGATTGCGGGTGGGGGGGGGCCAATATGGGGGGGTCCCAGGTTTGGGGGGGGGGGGCTGGGGGGGTTTCTTGGGGTGGGGGAGTGTTTGGGGGGGTTCCAGGGGGTTGGGGGGGGGATCAGGGGGTGCGGGGGGCCCATGGGGGGGTCCTTGGGGTGGGGGGGGGGGGGGGGGGGGGGGGGGGGGGGGGGGGGGGGGGGGGGGGGTGTCCCCCTGGGGGGAGGGGATCCAGGGGGTGCAAGCGATGTGGGTCCCCAGGGGGGTGTTAAGGGGCCGGAGAGGGGGGGGGGTGGCGGGGGGGGGGGGGGGGGGGGGGTGGGGCGGGTGCCCCGGGGGGTGCCGGCGGTGCAGGTTGATGCCGGTGCCCCCCCCCCCCCCGCCCCCCCCCCCGCAGTGGTCTTTCGGGGTGACGATGTGGGAAATCGCCACGCGGGGCCAGACCCCCTACCCCGGGCTGGAGAACAGCGAGGTCTACGACTACCTGCGGCAGGGCCACCGCCTGCGCGCCCCCCCCCCTCTGCCCCCCCCCACCTGTGAGTGACCCCCCCGGCACCCCCCCCGAGCCCCAAAACCCCCCCGGCCCCCCCCCATTTCCTTTCCTCCCCCCATCCCCCACAACACCTCCCCCGACACCCCCCACAATCCCCCCCACAATCCACCTTGGTCCCCCCCTCCGTCTTCCCCTGACCCCCCGCCCCACCTGTGAGTGACCCTGCACACCCCCGGGACCCCCGCCCGGACCCCACCCAGAACCCCCCAAAACCCCCACCCCAAAACCCCCCCATTTCCGCCCCAACAACAACCACCCCCCATCCCCCCCCAAATCAAATCCCCTGCCACCCCCCCCCATCCCCCCTCACATCCCACCCTCCCCCCCCTCTCGTCCTCGTGGCCCCCACCCACCTGGTGGAGTGACACCTCCCCCGGCACCCCCCCCGACGCCCAAAACCCCCCCGGACACCCCCCCATTTCCCCTACCCATCCCCCGCCACCCCCCACATCCTCCCCCCACGTCCACCTTGTCCCCCCCTCCTCTGTCCCCCCCCCCCCCCACCTGTGATGTGACCCCCCCGGGACCCCCACCCCAGACCCCAAACCCCCCCCCAGACCCCCCCCATTTCCCCACCCAACACCCCCCCCATGCCCCCCACATCCCCCTGCCACCCCCCACATCCCCCCCACATCCACCCTCCCCCCCCCCTGCCCCCCCCCCCACCTGTTGAGTGACCCCCCCCGGTACCCCCCCCGAGCCCCAAAACCCCCCCCGAACCCCCCCTTTCCCTCCCAATTCCCTCCAAATCCCCTGCCCCCCCCCCCCCCCCAGACCCTCCCACGATGCCCATCCCTCCCGTGTCCTCCCCCCTCTGCCCCCCCCCCACCCTGTGAGTGACCCCCACCGGGACCCCCCCGGACACCCCTGATTCCCCCGCCAGGACCCTCCCCAAGCCCCCTGAGACCCCCCCCCAGGACGCCCCCAAATCCCTGGGACCCCCCCAGGACCCCCCCCCCCAAAGCGCCTAGGGACCCACCCGATGACCACCCCCCGACCCACCCCCGGACGCCCCCACATCCCTGGACCCCCCCCCAGACCCCCTCCAAGACCCCCCCAAAGCCATTGGGCCCCCCCCCCGGGCCCCCCCTGAACCCCCCCAATTCCTCCCTGGGACCCCCACGCCCCTGGGACCCTCTCTCGAGCCCCTGGACGGGCCCCCCCAGGAACCCCCACCAAATCCCTGGGATCCCCCCCCCAAGGCCCCCTCCAGGAAACCCCCGCCCAAAGCCCTTGGGGCCCCACCCCTCGCGCCCCCCCTGCACCCCACCCCCTCCATTTTTGGTGGTGCCCCCCCCCAGGTACGGAGCTGATGCTCGCGTGCTGGGGCCGCAGACGCCCGGGAGCGGCCCGTGCTTCGCGGAGCTTGGGGGGGGCCCTGGGGGCGGCACTGGGGGGGCTGCCCCCCCCCCCCGGCCCCCACCGCGACCCGCCGCTAACGTCACCATGGAGGAAGGGGGGGGGTGGGGGGGGGCCATGCCGCCGCGGGGGGGTGTCATGTCGTGTTCTTCCCCCCCCCCACTCCCCCGCCAATGGAAAGCGGGGGGACAAACCCCCCCCCCCTCCCCCGCCCGGCCCCCCCCGCGCCCCCCCAAGCCGAGGGGGCGCCCCCGGGCGCTAAACGTGAGTCTGTCCCCCCCCCCCCGGAAAGCGGGGCCCCCCCCGGCGCCCCCGCAGCCCTTGTGCTGCTCTGTAGGAGGGGGCTTGATGGGGGGGGGCACCATCTTGGCCCCCCCCCCCAGCTGCGTCACTGCCAGTGTCGTGTTCCCCCCGCGCCCCCCCCCCCCCCCCGCCGCTCGCTGGACGGACTCGGGGACCCCCCCCCAGGGATGGGGACCCCCCCCAACCAACCCCCCCCCAAGGGATAGAGACCCCCCCCAGGTACTGGGGGACCCCCCCCCCCCGCCAATGTTGGGACCCGCCCCATAAGGGAACTGACCCCCCCCCAGGTACTGGGGGCCCCCGGGGACCCCCCCACCCAAAGGGGGGGACCCCCCCCGGGCCCCCCCCAAAGGGACTGAACCCCCCCCCCCGGGACCCCCCCCAATAGGTACTGAGGGATTCCAGGGCCCCCCCCCTTGAGAAGACAGAGACACCCCCCCCCCGGGACCTGCCCCCCCAGGTACTGCAGCACCCCGGTGACCCCCCCCCCCGAAGGCTGCCCCCCCCCCCCGCCCCCAAAGGGCCCCCCCCGAGGGACAGGACACCCCCCCCGCCCCCCCGGGACCCCCCCACCCCACGCACTAGGGCATTCCGGGCCCCCCCCCGAGGGACGGGACACCCCCCCCCAGGCTCTTGCAGCACCCTGGGGACCCCCCCCTCAAAGGCAGGCCCCCCCCCCCAGGGAACTTCCCCCCCCCCCAAAAGGCCAGAAGCCCCCCGGACCCCCACCGCCGCCCCCC
>CANTUZ010000014.1:7149170-7206301 GCA_947846985.1 Fratercula arctica | reverse complement strand
ATCTAAGCTGGCCTTGAAGCCTGGGATTTTGGTTCAGTTGGGTTGGATTTTGGGTTGGAATTTTTGGGTTGTATTTTTTTTTTGGGTTGAATTTTGTAGTTGGATTTTTGGGGTTTCAGAGTTGGATTTGCAGGCTGGATTTTTGTGGTTGGATTTTGGGTTAGTTGGATTTTTGGGTTTGATTTGTGCGGTAGATTTTGGAGTTTTGGGGTTGGATTTTTGAGTGGGTTTTTTGGGGTTGGGGTTTTGAGGTTGGATTTTTGGGTTTGGATTTTTCATTTTTACGGGTTATATTTTTGGGGTTGCATTTTTGGGGTTGCATTTTTAGTGTTGGATTTTTTACGGTGGATTTTGGGTTGAGTTGGATTTTGGGGTGGAGTTCTGGCTTTTTGAGATGGATCTTGGAATGGGTTTTGCATTCTAACACAAAAAATCCAACACCAAAAATCCAACCAAAAAAAAACCAACACAAAAATTCCAACTCCAAAATCCAACACAAAAAAATCCCAATCCAAAAATTCCAACCCAAAAAACTGAAAAATCCAACCCAAAAATCCAAATCAGAAACTCCAAAATCGACCCCCAAAAATCCAATTCCAAAAAACAACTCAAAAAAATTAAAGAAAAAAATTCAAACACAAAATTTAACCCCAAAAATCAAAAAATCCACCCCAAAAACTCAAAGAAATTTAACAACCCAAATTTTTGGGTTGGATTTTGGGTTGGAATGTTCGGGTTGAGATTTTTTTGGGTTGAATTTTTCAGATTTTTGGGTTGGATTTCACAGTTGGGTTTTGGGGGTTGGATTTTTCAGTTTTTTGGGTGGCATTTCGGGTTGGAATGTTTGGGTGGGGATTGTTTTGGGGTTCGGTTTGGGAGTTGGATTTGGGGGTTGGATTGTTCAGTTTTTTGGGTCGGATTTCGGGTTGGAATTCCAACCCAAAATCTAACGAAAAAAAAGTTTGCTATGCTTCGGATTTCGGTTTGGAATGTTTGGGTCAGGATTTTTTGGGGTTGGGTTTGGGAGTTGGCTTTTGGGGGTTGGATTTTTGCGGTTTTTGGGTCGGAATTCGGGTTGGAATTCCAACCCAAAATCTGACCCAAAAAATTGGTTTTGGGTGGGATTTTGGGTTGGAATGTTGGGGTTGGGATTTTTGGGGTTGGGTTTGGGAGTTGGCTTTTGGGGGTTGGATTTTTGCGTTTTTTGGGTCGGATTTCGTGTTGGAATTCCAACCTGAATTCTAACGAAAAAAAAATTTGCTATGAGTTGGATTTCGGTTTGGAATGATGGGGTTGGGATTTTTTGGGGTTGGGTTTGGGAGTTGCATTTTGGGGGTTGGATGTTACAGTTTTTTGGGTCGGATTTCTGGTTGGCATTCCACCCCGAAATCTAATGAAACAAAATTTGCTATGGGTTGTATTTTGGGTTGGAATGTTGGGGTTGGGATTTTTTGGGGTTGGGATTTTTTGGGGTTGGGTTTGGGAGTTGGCTTTTGGGGGTTGGAGTTTTGCGTTTTTTGGGTTGGATTTCGGGTTGGAATTCCAACCCGGAATCCCACCCAAAAAGTTGGTTTTGGGTTGGAATGTTGGGGTTGGGATATTTTGGGGTTGGGTTTGGGAGTTGGCTTTTGGGGGTTGGATTTTTGCGTTTTTTGGGTCGGATTTCGGGTTGGAATTCCAGTCCAAAATCCGACCCAAAAAATTGGTTTTGGGTTGGATTTTGGTTTGGAATGTTGGGTTTGGGATTTTTTAGGGTTGGGATTTTTTGGGGTTGGGTTTGGGAGTTGGCTTTTGGGGTTGGATTTTTGCATTTTTTGGGTCGGATTTCAGGTTGCAACTCCAACCCAAAATCCCACCCAAAAAATTGGTTTTGGGTTGGATTTTGGGTTGGAATGTTGGGGTTGGGATTTTTTGGGGTTGGGTTTGGGAGTTGGCTTTTGGGCGTTGGATTTTTGCGTTCTTTGGTTCGGATTTTGTGTTGGAATTCCAACCCAAAATCCCACCCAAAAAATTGGTTTTGGGTTGGATTTCGGTTTGGAATGTTGGGGTTGGGATTTTTTGTGGTTGGGATTTTTTGGAGTTGGGTTTGGGAGTTGGCATTTGGGGGTTGGATTTTTCAGTTTTTTAGGTCGGATTTCGGGTTGGAATTCTATCGCGGAATCCCACCGAAAAAATTGGTTTTGGGTTGGATTTCGAGTTGGAATGTTGGGGTTGGGATTTTTTGGAGTTGGGTTTGGGAGTTGGCATTTGGGGGTTGGATTTTTCAGTTTTTTAGGTCGGATTTCGGGTTGGAATTCTATCGCGGAATCCCACCCAAAAAATTGGTTTTGGGTTGGATTTCGAGTTGGAATGTTGGGGTTGGGATTTTTTGGGGTTGGGATTTTTTGGGGTTGGATTTGGGAGTTGGCTTTTGGGGGTTGGATTTTTGCTTTTTTTGGGTGGGATTTCGGGTTGGAATTCCAACCCAAAATCTAACGAAAAAAAATTTGCTATGGGTTGGATTTTGGGTTGGAATGTTGGGGTCGGGATTTTTTTGTGGTTGGGTTTAGGAGTTGGCTTTTGGGGTTGGATTTTTGCGTTTTTGGGATCGGATTTCGGGTTGCAACTCCAACCCGAAATCCCACCCAAAAAATTGGTTTTGGGTTGGATTTTGGGTTGGAATGTTGGGGTTGGGATTTTTTTGTGTTGGGTTTGGGAGTTGGCTTTTGGGGGTTGGATTTTTGCGGTTTTTGGGTCGGATTTCCTGTTGCAATTCCAACCCAAAATCCGACCCAAAAAATTGGTTTTGGGTTGGACTTTGGGTTGGAATGTTGGGATTAGGATTTTTTGGGGTTGGGATTTTTTGGGGTTGGGTTTGGGAGTTGGCTTTTGGGGGTTGGATTTTTGCGTTTTTTGGGTCGGATTTCGGGTTGGAATTCCAACCCAAAATCTAACGAAAAAAAATTTGCTATGGGTTGGATTTCGGGTTGGAATGTTGGGGTCGGCTTTTTTTTGGGGTTGGGGTTGGATTTGGGAGTTGGTTTTGGGGTTGGATTTTTGTGTTTTTTGGGTTGGATTTCGGGTTGGAATTCCAACCGAAAATGGAACGAAAAAAAATTTGCTATGGGTTGGATTTTGGGTTGGAATGTTGGGGTTGGGATTTTTTGGGGTTGGGTTTGGGAGTTGGCTTTTGGGGGTTGGATTTTTGCGTTTTTTGGATCGTATTTCGGGTTGGAATTCCAACCCGAAATCTAACAAATATAAAAGTTGCTATGGGTTGGATTTCAGGTTGGAATTTTGGGGTCGGGATTTTTTTGGGGTTGGGTTTGGGAGTTGGCTTTTGGGGGCTGGATTTTTGCGGTGTTTTGGTCGGATTTCGGGTTGGAATTCCAACCCAAAAAATTGGTTTTGGGTTGGATTTCGGGTTGGAATGTTGGGGTCGGGATTTTTTTGGGGTTGGGGTTGCATTTGGGAGTTGGCTTTTGGGGTTGGATTTTTGCGTTTTTTGGATCGGATTTCGGGTTGGAATTCCAACCCAAAATCTAACGGAAAAAAATTTGCTATGGGTTGGATTTCGGGTTGGAATGTTGGGGTCGGGATTTTTTTGGGGTTGGGTTTGGGAGTTGGTTTTGGGGTTGGATTTTTGCGTTTTTTGGGTCGGATTTCGGGTTGGAATTCCAACCCAAAATCTAACGAAAAAAAATTTGCTCTGGGTTGGATTTTGGGTTGGAATGTTGGGGTCGGGATTTTTTTGGGGTTGGGGTTGGATTTGGGAGTTGGTTTTGGGGTTGGATTTTTGCGTTTTTTGGGTCGGATTTCGGGTTGGAATTCCAACTGAAAATGGAACGAAAAAAAATTTGCTATGGGTTGGATTTTGGGTTGGAATGTTGGGGTTGGGATTTTTTGGGGTTGGGTTTGGGAGTTGGCTTTTGGGGGTTGGATTTTTGCCGTGTTTTGGTCGGAATTCGAAATGGAATATTTGGGTTGGGATTTTTTGGGGTTGGGTTTGGGAGTTGGCTTTTGGGGGCTGGATTTTTGCGTTTTTGGGTCGGATTTCAGGTTGCAATTCGAACCTTAAATCCGAGCAGAAAATTGGTTTTCGGTTGGATTTCATCTTGGAATGTTCGGGTCGGGATTTTTTGGGGTTGGGTTTAGGAGATGGCTTTTGGGGGTTGGATGTTTCAGTTTTATGGTTCGGATTTCGGGTTGGAATTCCAACCCAAAATCCGACCCAAAAAATTGGTTTTGGGTTGGATTTTGTGTTGGAATATTCGGGTCGGGATTTTTTGGGGTTGGATTTGGGAGTTGGCTTTTGGGGGTTGGATTTTTGCGTTTTTTGGGTCGGATTTCGGGTTGCAATTCCAACCCGAAATCCGACCCAAAAAATTGGTTTTGGGTAGGATTTTGTGTTGGAATGTTCGGGTCGGGATTTTTTGGGGTTGGATTTGGGAGTTGGCTTTTGGGGGTTGGATTTTTGCTTTTTTTGGGTGGGATTTCGGGTTGGAATTCCACCCTGAAATCTAACGAAACAAAATTTGCTATGGGTTGTATTTTGGGTTGGAATGTTGGGGTTGGGATATTTTGGGGTTGGGTTTGGGAGTTGGCTTTTGGGGGTTGGATTTTTGCGTTTTTTGGGTCGGATTACGGGTTGGAATTCCAACCCAAAATCCGACCCAAAAAATTGGTTTTGGGTTGGATTTCGGTTTGGAATGTTGGGATTGGGATTTTTTGGGGTTGGGATTTTTTGGGGTTGGGTTTGGGAGTTGGCTTTTGGGGTTGGATTTTTGCGTTTTTTGGGTCAGATTACGGGTTGGTATTCCAACCCAAAATCTAACGAAAAAAAATTTGCTATGGGTTGGATTTCGGGTTGGAATGTTGGGGTCGGGATTTTTTTGTGGTTGGGTTTAGGAGTTGGCTTTTGGGGTTGGATTTTTGCGTTTTTGGGATCGGATTTTGGGTTGCAACGCCAACCCGAAATCCGACCCAAAAGATTGGTTTTGGGTTGGATTTTGGGTTGGAATGTTGGGGTTGGGATTTTTTGGGGTTGGGTTTGGGAGTTGGCTTTTGGGGGTTGGATTTTTGCGGTTTTGGGTCGGATTTCCTGTTGCAATTCCAACCCAAAATCCGACCCAAAAAATTGGTTTTGGGTTGGACTTTGGGTTGGAATGTTGGGGTTAGGATTTTTTGGGGTTGGGATTTTTTGGGGTTGGATTTGGGAGTTGGCTTTTGGGGGTTGGATTTTTGCGTTTTTTTGGGTGGGATTTCGTGTTGTAACTCCAATCCAAAATCCGACCCAAAAAATTGATTTTGGGTTGGATTTTGAGTTGGAATGTTGGGGTTGGGATATTTTGGGGTTGGGTTTGGGAGTTGGTTTTGGGGTTGGATTTTTGTTTTTTTTGGGTCGGATTTCGGGTTGGAATTCCAACCCAAAATCTAACGAAAAAAAATTTGCTATGGGTTGGATTTCGGGTTGGAATGTTGGGGTCGGGATTTTTTTGGGGTTGGGGTTGGATTTGGGAGTTGGGTTTTGGGGTTGGATTTTTGCGTTTTTTGGGTCGGATTTCGGGTTGGAATTCCAACCCAAAATCCGACTCAATAAATTGGTTTTGGGTTGGATTTTGGGTTGGAATGTTGGGGTCAGGATTTTTTGGGGTTGGGAATTTTTGGGGTTGGGTTTGGGAGTTGGGTTTTGGGGTTGGTTTTTTGCCTTTTTTGGGTCGGATTACGGGTTGGAATTCCAACCAAAAATGGAACGAAAAAAAATTTGCTGTGGGTTGGATTTCGAGTTGGAATGTTGGGGTTGGGATTTTTTGGGCTTGGGTTTGGGAGTTGGCTTTTGGGGTTGGATTTTTGCGTTTTTTGGATCGGATTTCGGGTTGGAATTCCAACCCGAAATCTAACAAATATAAAAGTTGCTATGGGTTGGATTTCAGGTTGGAATGTTGGGGTTGGGATTTTTTGGGGTTGGGTTTGGGAGTTGGCTTTTGGGGGTTGGATTTTTGCCGTGTTTTGGTCGGAATTCGAAATGGAACATTTGGGGTGGGATTTTTTGGGGTTGGGTTTGGGAGTTGGCTTTTGGGGGCTGGATTTTTGCGTTTTTGGGTCGGATTTCAGGTTGCAATTCGAACCTTAAATCCGAGGAAAAAATTGGTTTTGGGTTGGATTTCAGCTTGGAATGTTCGGGTCGGGATTTTTTGGGGTTGGGTTTAGGAGATGGCTTTTGGGGGTTGGATTTTTCAGTTTTTGGGATCGGATTTCGGGTTGCAACTCCAACTCGAAATCCCACCCAAAAAATTGGTTTTGGGTTAGATTTTGGGTTGGAATGTTGGGGTTGGGATTTTTTTGTGTTGGGTTTGGGAGTTGGCTTTTGGGGTTTGGATTTTTGCGTTTTTTGGGTCGGATTTCGGGTTGGAATTCCAACCCAAAATCCGACCCAAAAAATTGGTTTTGGGTTGGATTTTGTGTTGGAATGTTCGGGTCGGGATTTTTTGGGGTTGGGTTTAGGAGATGGCTTTTGGGGGTTGGATTTTTCAGTTTTATGGTTCGGATTTCGTGTTGGAATTCCAACCCAAAATCCTACCCAAAAAATTGGTTTTGGGTTGGATTTTGTGTTGGAATATTCGGGTCGGGATTTTTTGGGGTTGGATTTGGGAGTTGGCTTTTGGGGGCTGGATTTTTGCGTTTTTTGGGTCGGATTTCGGGTTGCAATTCCAACCCGAAATCCCACCCAAAAAATTGGTTTTGGGTTGGATTTTGTGTTGGAATGTTCGGGTCGGGATTTTTTGGGGTTGGATTTGGGAGTTGGCTTTTGGGGGTTGGATTTTTGCTTTTTTTGGGTGGGATTTCGGGTTGGAATTCCAACCCCAAATCTAACGAAAGAAAATTTGCTATGGGTTGGATTTTGGGTTGGAATGTTGGGGTTGGGATTTTTTGGGGTTGGGTTTGGGAGTTGGCTTTTGGGGTTTGAATTTTTGCGTTTTTTGGGTGGGATTACGGGTTGGAATTCCAGTCCAAAATCCGACCCAAAAAATTGGTTTTGGGTTGGATTTCGGTTTGGAATGTTGGGTTTGGGATTTTTTGGGGTTGGGATTTTTTGGGGTTGGGTTTGGGAGTTGGCTTTTGGGGTTGGATTTTTGCGTTTTTTGGGTCGGATTTCGGGTTGGAATTCCAACCCAAAAAATTGGTTTTGGGTTGGATTTCGGGTTGGAATGCTGTGGTCAGGATTTTTTGGGGTTGGGTTTGGGAGTTGGCTTTTGGGGGCTGGATTTTTGCGTTTTTGGCTCGGATTTCAGGTTACAATTCGAACCTTAAATTCGAGCCAAAAAATTGGTTTTGGGTTGGATTTCAGCTTGGAATGTTCGGGTCGGGATTTTTTGGGGTTGGATTTGGGAGTTGGCTTTTGGGGGTTGGATTTTTGCTTTTTTTGGGTGGGATTTCGGGTTGGAATTCCAACCCAAAATCTAACGAAAGAAAATTTGCTATGGGTTGGATTTTGGGTTGGAATGTTGGGGTTGGGATTTTTTGGGGTTGGGTTTGGGAGTTGGCTTTTGGGGGTTGGATTTTTGCGTTTTTTGGGTGGGATTACGGGTTGGAATTCCAGTCCAAAATCCGACCCAAAAAATTGGTTTTGGGTTGGATTTCGGTTTGGAATGTTGGGTTTGGGATTTTTTGGGGTTGGGATTTTTTGGGGTTGGGTTTGGGAGTTGGCTTTTGGGGTTGGATTTTTGCGTTTTTTGGGTCAGATTACGGGTTGGTATTCCAACCCAAAATCTAACGAAAAAAAATTTGCTATGGGTTGGATTTCGGGTTGGAATGTTGGGGTCGGGATTTTTTTGTGGTTGGGTTTAGGAGTTGGCTTTTGGGGTTGGATTTTTGCGTTTTTGGGATCGGATTTTGGGTTGCAACGCCAACCCGAAATCCGACCCAAAAGATTGGTTTTGGGTTGGATTTCGGGTTGGAATGTTGGGGTTGGGATTTTTTGGGGTTGGGTTTGGGAGTTGGCTTTTGGGGGTTGGATTTTTGCGGTTTTGGGTCGGATTTCCTGTTGCAATTCCAACCCAAAATCCGACCCAAAAAATTGGTTTTGGGTTGGACTTTGGGTTGGAATGTTGGGGTTAGGATTTTTTGGGGTTGGGATTTTTTGGGGTTGGATTTGGGAGTTGGCTTTTGGGGGTTGGATTTTTGCGTTTTTTTGGGTGGGATTTCGTGTTGTAACTCCAATCCAAAATCCGACCCAAAAAATTGATTTTGGGTTGGATTTTGAGTTGGAATGTTGGGGTTGGGATATTTTGGGGTTGGGTTTGGGAGTTGGTTTTGGGGTTGGATTTTTGTTTTTTTTGGGTCGGATTTCGGGTTGGAATTCCAACCCAAAATCTAACGAAAAAAAATTTGCTATGGGTTGGATTTCGGGTTGGAATGTTGGGGTCGGGATTTTTTTGGGGTTGGGGTTGGATTTGGGAGTTGGGTTTTGGGGTTGGATTTTTGCGTTTTTTGGGTCGGATTTCGGGTTGGAATTCCAACCCAAAATCCGACTCAATAAATTGGTTTTGGGTTGGATTTTGGGTTGGAATGTTGGGGTCAGGATTTTTTGGGGTTGGGAATTTTTGGGGTTGGGTTTGGGAGTTGGGTTTTGGGGTTGGTTTTTTGCATTTTTTGGGTCGGATTACGGGTTGGAATTCCAACCAAAAATGGAACGAAAAAAAATTTGCTGTGGGTTGGATTTCGAGTTGGAATGTTGGGGTTGGGATTTTTTGGGCTTGGGTTTGGGAGTTGGCTTTTGGGGTTGGATTTTTGCGTTTTTTGGATCGGATTTCGGGTTGGAATTCCAACCCGAAATCTAACAAATATAAAAGTTGCTATGGGTTGGATTTCAGGTTGGAATGTTGGGGTTGGGATTTTTTGGGGTTGGGTTTGGGAGTTGGCTTTTGGGGGTTGGATTTTTGCCGTGTTTTGGTCGGAATTCGAAATGGAACATTTGGGGTGGGATTTTTTGGGGTTGGGTTTGGGAGTTGGCTTTTGGGGGCTGGATTTTTGCGTTTTTGGGTCGGATTTCAGGTTGCAATTCGAACCTTAAATCCGAGGAAAAAATTGGTTTTGGGTTGGATTTCAGCTTGGAATGTTCGGGTCGGGATTTTTTGGGGTTGGGTTTAGGAGATGGCTTTTGGGGGTTGGATTTTTCAGTTTTTGGGATCGGATTTCGGGTTGCAACTCCAACCCGAAATCCCACCCAAAAAATTGGTTTTGGGTTAGATTTTGGGTTGGAATGTTGGGGTTGGGATTTTTTTGTGTTGGGTTTGGGAGTTGGCTTTTGGGGGTTGGATTTTTGCGGTTTTTGGGTCGGATTTCGGGTTGGAATTCCAACCCAAAATCCGACCCAAAAAATTGGTTTTGGGTTGGATTTTGTGTTGGAATGTTCGGGTCGGGATTTTTTGGGGTTGGGTTTAGGAGATGGCTTTTGGGGGTTGGATTTTTCAGTTTTATGGTTCGGATTTCGTGTTGGAATTCCAACCCAAAATCCTACCCAAAAAATTGGTTTTGGGTTGGATTTTGTGTTGGAATATTCGGGTCGGGATTTTTTGGGGTTGGATTTGGGAGTTGGCTTTTGGGGGCTGGATTTTTGCGTTTTTTGGGTCGGATTTTGGGTTGCAATTCCAACCCGAAATCCCACCCAAAAAATTGGTTTTGGGTTGGATTTTGTGTTGGAATGTTCGGGTCGGGATTTTTTCGGGTTGGATTTGGGAGTTGGCTTTTGGGGGTTGGATTTTTGCTTTTTTTGGGTGGGATTTCGGGTTGGAATTCCAACCCCAAATCTAACGAAAGAAAATTTGCTATGGGTTGGATTTTGGGTTGGAATGTTGGGGTTGGGATTTTTTGGGGTTGGGTTTGGGAGTTGGCTTTTGGGGTTTGAATTTTTGCGTTTTTTGGGTGGGATTACGGGTTGGAATTCCAGTCCAAAATCCGACCCAAAAAATTGGTTTTGGGTTGGATTTCGGTTTGGAATGTTGGGTTTGGGATTTTTTGGGGTTGCGATTTTTTGGGGTTGGGTTTGGGAGTTGGCTTTTGGGGTTGGATTTTTGCGTTTTTTGGGTCGGATTTCGGGTTGGAATTCCAACCCAAAAAATTGGTTTTGGGTTGGATTTCGGGTTGGAATGCTGTGGTCAGGATTTTTTGGGGTTGGGTTTGGGAGTTGGCTTTTGGGGGCTGGATTTTTGCGTTTTTGGCTCGGATTTCAGGTTACAATTCGAACCTTAAATCCGAGCCAAAAAATTGGTTTTGGGTTGGATTTCAGCTTGGAATGTTCGGGTCGGGATTTTTTGGGGTTGGATTTGGGAGTTGGCTTTTGGGGGTTGGATTTTTGCTTTTTTTGGGTGGGATTTCGGGTTGGAATTCCAACCCAAAATCTAACGAAAGAAAATTTGCTATGGGTTGGATTTTGGGTTGGAATGTTGGGGTTGGGATTTTTTGGGGTTGGGTTTGGGAGTTGGCTTTTGGGGGTTGGATTTTTGCGTTTTTTGGGTGGGATTACGGGTTGGAATTCCAGTCCAAAATCTGACCCAAAAAATTGGTTTTGGGTTGGATTTCGGTTTGGAATGTTGGGTTTGGGATTTTTTGGGGTTGGGATTTTTTGGGGTTGGGTTTGGGAGTTGGCTTTTGGGGTTGGATTTTTGCGTTTTTTGGGTCAGATTATGGGTTGGTATTCCAACCCAAAATCTAACGAAAAAAAATTTGCTATGGGTTGGATTTCGGGTTGGAATGTTGGGGTCGGGATTTTTTGTGGTTGGGTTTAGGAGTTGGCTTTTGGGGTTGGATTTTTGCGTTTTTGGGATCGGATTTCGGGTTGCAACTCCAACCCGAAATCCCACCCAAAAAATTGGTTTTGGGTTAGATTTTGGGTTGGAATGTTGGGGTTGGGATTTTTTTGTGTTGGGTTTGGGAGTTGGCTTTTGGGGGTTGGATTTTTGCGGTTTTTGGGTCGGATTTCCTGTTGCAATTGCAACCCAAAATCCGACCCAAAAAATTGGTTTTGGGTTGGATTTTGGGTTGGAATGTTGGGTTTGGGATTTTTTGGGGTTGGGTTTGGGAGTTGGTTTTGGGGTTGGATTTTTGCGTTTTTTGGGTGGGATTTCGGGTTGGAATTCCAACCCAAAATCTAACGAAAAAAAAATTTGCTATGGGTTGGATTTCGGGTTGGAATGTTGGGGTCGGGATTTTTTTGGGGTTGGGGTTGGATTTGGGAGTTGGCTTTTAGGGTTGGATTTTTGCGTTTTTTGGATCGGATTTCGGGTTGGAATTCCATTGCAGAATCCCACGCAAAAAATTGGTTTTGGTTTGGATTTTGGGTTGGAATGTTGGGGTTGGGATTTTTTGGGGTTGGGTTTGGGAGTTGGCTTTTGGGGGTTGGATTTTTGCGTTTTTTGGGTCGGATTTCGGGTTGGAATTCCAACCCGAAATCCGACCCAATAAATTGGTTTTGGGTTGGATTTTGGGTTGGAATGTTGGGGTTGGGATTTTTTGGGGTTGGGAATTTTTGGGGTTGGGTTTGGGAGTTGGGTTTTGGGGTTGGATTTTTGCGTTTTTTGGGTCGGATTACGGGTTGGAATTCCAACCCAAAATCTAACGAAAAAAAATTTGCTATGGGTTGGATTTCGAGTTGGAATGTTGGGGTTGGGATTTTTTGGGCTTGGGTTTGGGAGTTGGCTTTTGGGGTTGGATTTTTGCGTTTTTTGGATCGAATTTCGGGTTGGAATTCCAACCCGAAATCTAACAAATATAAAAGTTGCTATGGGTTGGATTTCAGGTTGGAATGTTCGGGTTGGGATTTTTTGGGCTTGAGTTTGGGAGTTGGCTTTTGGGGGTTGGATTTTTGCGTTTTTTGGGTCGGATTTCGGGTTGGAATTCCAACCCAAAAAATTGGTTTTGGGTTGGATTTCGGGTTGGAATGCTGTGGTCAGGATTTTTTGGGGTTGGGTTTGGGAGTTGGCTTTTGGGGGTTGGATTTTTTGCGTTTTTTGGGTCGGAATTCGAAATGGAATATTTGGGTTGGGATTTTTTGGGGTTGGGTTTGGGAGTTGGCTTTTGGGGGCTGGATTTTTGCGTTTTTGGCTCGGATTTCACGTTACAATTCGAACCTTAAATTCGAGCCAAAAAATTGGTTTTGGGTTGGATTTCAGCTTGGAATGTTCGGGTCGGGATTTTTTGGGGTTGGGTTTAGGAGATGGCTTTTGGGGGTTGGATGTTTCAGTTTTATGGTTCGGATTTCGGGTTGGAATTCCAACCCAAAATCCGACCCAAAAAATTGGTTTTGGGTTGGATTTTGTGTTGGAATATTCGGGTCGGGATTTTTTGGGGTTGGATTTGGGAGTTGGCTTTTGGGGGTTGGATTTTTGCGTTTTTTGGGTCGGATTTCGGGTTGCAATTCCAACCCGAAATCCGACCCAAAAAATTGGTTTTGGGTTGGATTTTGTGTTGGAATGTTCGGGTCGGGATTTTTTGGGGTTGGATTTGGGAGTTGGCTTTTGGGGGTTGGATTTTTGCTTTTTTTGGGTGGGATTTCGGGTTGGAATTCCAACCCAAAATCTAACGAAAGAAAATTTGCTATGGGTTGGATTTTGGGTTGGAATGTTGGGGTTGGGATTTTTTGGGGTTGGGTTTGGGAGTTGGCTTTTGGGGGTTGGATTTTTGCGTTTTTTGGGTGGGATTACGGGTTGGAATTCCAGTCCAAAATCCGACCCAAAAAATTGGTTTTGGTTTGGATTTTGGGTTGGAATGTTGGGGTTGGGATTTTTTGGGGTTGGGTTTGGGAGTTGGCTTTTGGGGTTGGATTTTTGCGTTTTTTGGATCGGATTTCGGGTTGGAATTCCAACCCGAAATCTAACAAATATAAAAGTTGCTATGGGTTGGATTTCAGGTTGGAATGTTCGGGTTGGGATTTTTTGGGCTTGAGTTTGGGAGTTGGCTTTTGGGGGTTGGATTTTTGCGTTTTTTGGGTCGGATTTCGGGCTGGAATTCCAACCCAAAAAATTGGTTTTGGGTTGGATTTCGGGTTGGAATGCTGTGGTCAGGATTTTTTGGGGTTGGGTTTGGGAGTTGGCTTTTGGGGATTGGATTTTTTGCGTTTTTTGGGTCGGAATTCGAAATGGAATATTTGGGTTGGGATTTTTTGGGGTTGGGTTTGGGAGTTGGCTTTTGGGGGCTGGATTTTTGCGTTTTTGGCTCGGATTTCAGGTTACAATTCGAACCTTAAATCCGAGCCAAAAAATTGGTTTTGGGTTGGATTTTGTGTTGGAATGTTCGGGTCGGGATTTTTTGGGGTTGGGTTTAGGAGATGGCTTTTGGGGGTTGGATGTTTCAGTTTTATGGTTCGGATTTCGGGTTGGAATTCCAACCCAAAATCCGACCCAAAAAATTGGTTTTGGGTTGGATTTTGTGTTGGAATATTCGGGTCGGGATTTTTTGGGGTTGGATTTGGGAGTTGGCTTTTGGGGGTTGGATTTTTGCGTTTTTTGGGTCGGATTTCGGGTTGCAATTCCAACCTGAAATCCGACCCAAAAAATTGGTTTTGGGTTGGATTTTGTGTTGGAATGTTCGGGTCGGGATTTTTTGGGGTTGGATTTGGGAGTTGGCTTTTGGGGGTTGGATTTTTGCTTTTTTTGGGTGGGATTTCGGGTTGGAATTCCAACCCAAAATCTAACGAAAGAAAATTTGCTATGGGTTGGATTTTGGGTTGGAATGTTGGGGTTGGGATTTTTTGGGGTTGGGTTTGGGAGTTGGCTTTTGGGGGTTGGATTTTTGCGTTTTTTGGGTGGGATTACGGGTTGGAATTCCAGTCCAAAATCCGACCCAAAAAATTGGTTTTGGGTTGGATTTCGGTTTGGAATGTTGGGTTTGGGATTTTTTGGGGTTGGGATTTTTTGGGGTTGGGTTTGGGAGTTGGCTTTTGGGGTTGGATTTTTGCGTTTTTTGGGTCAGATTATGGGTTGGTATTCCAACCCAAAATCTAACGAAAAAAAATTTGCTATGGGTTGGATTTCGGGTTGGAATTTTGGGGTCGGGATTTTTTTGTGGTTGGGTTTAGGAGTTGGCTTTTGGGGTTGGATTTTTGCGTTTTTGGGATCGGATTTCGGGTTGCAACTCCAACCCGAAATCCCACCCAAAAAATTGGTTTTGGGTTAGATTTTGGGTTGGAATGTTGGGGTTGGGATTTTTTGTGTTGGGTTTGGGAGTTGGCTTTTGGGGGTTGGATTTTTGCGGTTTTTGGGTCGGATTTCCTGTTGCAATTGCAACCCAAAATCCGACCCAAAAAATTGGTTTTGGGTTGGATTTTGGGTTGGAATGTTGGGGTCAGGATTTTTTGGGGTTGGGATTTTTTGGGGTTGGGTTTGGGAGTTGGGTTTTGGGGTTGGATTTTTGCGTTTTTTGGGTCAGATTATGGGTTGGTATTCCAACCCAAAATCTAACGAAAAAAAATTTGCTATGGGTTGGATTTCGGGTTGGAATGTTGGGGTCGGGATTTTTTTGTGGTTGGGTTTAGGAGTTGGCTTTTGGGGTTGGATTTTTGCGTTTTTGGGATCGGATTTCGGGTTGCAACTCCAACCCGAAATCCCACCCAAAAAATTGGTTTTGGGTTAGATTTTGGGTTGGAATGTTGGGGTTGGGATTTTTTTGTGTTGGGTTTGGGAGTTGGCTTTTGGGGGTTGGATTTTTGCGGTTTTTGGGTCGGATTTCCTGTTGCAATTGCAACCCAAAATCCGACCCAAAAAATTGGTTTTGGGTTGGATTTTGGGTTGGAATGTTGGGGTTAGGATTTTTTGGGGTTGGGATTTTTTGGGGTTGGGTTTGGGAGTTGGCTTTTGGGGTTGGATTTTTGCGTTTTTTGGGTCGGATTACGGGTTGGAATTCCAACCCAAAATCTAACGAAAAAAAATTTGCTGTGGGTTGGATTTCGGGTTGGAATGTTGGGGTTGGGATCTTTTGGGGTTGGATTTGGGAGTTGGCTTTTGGGGGTTGGATTTTTGCGTTTTTTGGGTGGGATTTCGTGTTGTAATTCCAACCCAAAATCCGACCCAAAAAATTGATTTTGGGTTGGATTTTGAGTTGGAATGTTGGGGTTGGGATTTTTTGGGGTTGGGTTTGGGAGTTGGTTTTGGGGTTGGATTTTTGCGTTTTTTGGGTCGGATTTCGGGTTGGAATTCCAACCCAAAATCTAACGAAAAAAAATTTGCTATGGGTTGGATTTCGGGTTGGAATGTTGGGGTCGGGATTTTTTTGGGGTTGGGGTTGGATTTGGGAGTTGGCTTTTAGGGTTGGATTTTTGCGTTTTTTGGATCGGATTTCGGGTTGGAATTCCATTGCAGAATCCCACGCAAAAAATTGGTTTTGGTTTGGATTTTGGGTTGGAATGTTGGGGTTGGGATTTTTTGGGGTTGGGTTTGGGAGTTGGCTTTTGGGGTTGGATTTTTGCGTTTTTTGGATCGGATTTCGGGTTGGAATTCCAACCCGAAATCTAACAAATATAAAAGTTGCTATGGGTTGGATTTCAGGTTGGAATGTTCGGGTTGGGATTTTTTGGGCTTGAGTTTGGGAGTTGGCTTTTGGGGGTTGGATTTTTGCGTTTTTTGGGTCGGATTTCGGGCTGGAATTCCAACCCAAAAAATTGGTTTTGGGTTGGATTTCGGGTTGGAATGCTGTGGTCAGGATTTTTTGGGGTTGGGTTTGGGAGTTGGCTTTTGGGGATTGGATTTTTTGCGTTTTTTGGGTCGGAATTCGAAATGGAATATTTGGGTTGGGATTTTTTGGGGTTGGGTTTGGGAGTTGGCTTTTGGGGGCTGGATTTTTGCGTTTTTGGCTCGGATTTCAGGTTACAATTCGAACCTTAAATCCGAGCCAAAAAATTGGTTTTGGGTTGGATTTCAGCTTGGAATGTTCGGGTCGGGATTTTTTGGGGTTGGGTTTAGGAGATGGCTTTTGGGGGTTGGATGTTTCAGTTTTATGGTTCGGATTTCGGGTTGGAATTCCAACCCAAAATCCGACCCAAAAAATTGGTTTTGGGTTGGATTTTGTGTTGGAATATTCGGGTCGGGATTTTTTGGGGTTGGATTTGGGAGTTGGCTTTTGGGGGTTGGATTTTTGCGTTTTTTGGGTCGGATTTCGGGTTGCAATTCCAACCTGAAATCCGACCCAAAAAATTGGTTTTGGGTTGGATTTTGTGTTGGAATGTTCGGGTCGGGATTTTTTGGGGTTGGATTTGGGAGTTGGCTTTTGGGGGTTGGATTTTTGCTTTTTTTGGGTGGGATTTCGGGTTGGAATTCCAACCCAAAATCTAACGAAAGAAAATTTGCTATGGGTTGGATTTTGGGTTGGAATGTTGGGGTTGGGATTTTTTGGGGTTGGGTTTGGGAGTTGGCTTTTGGGGGTTGGATTTTTGCGTTTTTTGGGTGGGATTACGGGTTGGAATTCCAGTCCAAAATCCGACCCAAAAAATTGGTTTTGGGTTGGATTTCGGTTTGGAATGTTGGGTTTGGGATTTTTTGGGGTTGGGATTTTTTGGGGTTGGGTTTGGGAGTTGGCTTTTGGGGTTGGATTTTTGCGTTTTTTGGGTCAGATTATGGGTTGGTATTCCAACCCAAAATCTAACGAAAAAAAATTTGCTATGGGTTGGATTTCGGGTTGGAATGTTGGGGTCGGGATTTTTTTGTGGTTGGGTTTAGGAGTTGGCTTTTGGGGTTGGATTTTTGCGTTTTTGGGATCGGATTTCGGGTTGCAACTCCAACCCGAAATCCCACCCAAAAAATTGGTTTTGGGTTAGATTTGGGTTGGAATGTTGGGGTTGGGATTTTTTTGTGTTGGGTTTGGGAGTTGGCTTTTGGGGGTTGGATTTTTGCGGTTTTTGGGTCGGATTTCCTGTTGCAATTGCAACCCAAAATCCGACCCAAAAAATTGGTTTTGGGTTGGATTTTGGGTTGGAATGTTGGGGTCAGGATTTTTTGGGGTTGGGATTTTTGGGGTTGGGTTTGGGAGTTGGGTTTTGGGGTTGGATTTTTGCGTTTTTTGGGTCAGATTATGGGTTGGTATTCCAACCCAAAATCTAACGAAAAAAAATTTGCTATGGGTTGGATTTCGGGTTGGAATGTTGGGGTCGGGATTTTTTTGTGGTTGGGTTTAGGAGTTGGCTTTTGGGGTTGGATTTTTGCGTTTTTGGGATCGGATTTCGGGTTGCAACTCCAACCCGAAATCCCACCCAAAAAATTGGTTTTGGGTTAGATTTTGGGTTGGAATGTTGGGGTTGGGATTTTTTTGTGTTGGGTTTGGGAGTTGGCTTTTGGGGGTTGGATTTTTGCGGTTTTTGGGTCGGATTTCCTGTTGCAATTGCAACCCAAAATCCGACCCAAAAAATTGGTTTTGGGTTGGATTTTGGGTTGGAATGTTGGGGTTAGGATTTTTTGGGGTTGGGATTTTTTGGGGTTGGGTTTGGGAGTTGGCTTTTGGGGTTGGATTTTTGCGTTTTTTGGGTCGGATTACGGGTTGGAATTCCAACCCAAAATCTAACGAAAAAAAATTTGCTGTGGGTTGGATTTCGGGTTGGAATGTTGGGGTTGGGATCTTTTGGGGTTGGATTTGGGAGTTGGCTTTTGGGGGTTGGATTTTTGCGTTTTTTTGGGTGGGATTTCGTGTTGTAATTCCAACCCAAAATCCGACCCAAAAAATTGATTTTGGGTTGGATTTTGAGTTGGAATGTTGGGGTTGGGATTTTTTGGGGTTGGGTTTGGGAGTTGGTTTTGGGGTTGGATTTTTGCGTTTTTTGGGTCGGATTTCGGGTTGGAATTCCAACCCAAAATCTAACGAAAAAAAATTTGCTATGGGTTGGATTTCGGGTTGGAATGTTGGGGTCGGGATTTTTTTGGGGTTGGGGTTGGATTTGGGAGTTGGCTTTTAGGGTTGGATTTTTGCGTTTTTTGGATCGGATTTCGGGTTGGAATTCCATTGCAGAATCCCACGCAAAAAATTGGTTTTGGTTTGGATTTTGGGTTGGAATGTTGGGGTTGGGATTTTTTGGGGTTGGGTTTGGGAGTTGGCTTTTGGGGGTTGGATTTTTGCGTTTTTTGGGTCGGATTTCGGGTTGGAATTCCAACCCGAAATCCGACCCAATAAATTGGTTTTGGGTTGGATTTTGGGTTGGAATGTTGGGGTTGGGATTTTTTGGGGTTGGGAATTTTTGGGGTTGGGTTTGGGAGTTGGCTTTTGGGGTTGGATTTTTGCGTTTTTTGGATCGGATTTCGGGTTGGAATTCCAACCCGAAATCTAACAAATATAAAAGTTGCTATGGGTTGGATTTCAGGTTGGAATGTTCGGGTTGGGATTTTTTGGGCTTGAGTTTGGGAGTTGGCTTTTGGGGGTTGGATTTTTGCGTTTTTTGGGTCGGATTTCGGGCTGGAATTCCAACCCAAAAAATTGGTTTTGGGTTGGATTTCGGGTTGGAATGCTGTGGTCAGGATTTTTTGGGGTTGGGTTTGGGAGTTGGCTTTTGGGGGTTGGATTTTTTGCGTTTTTTGGGTCGGAATTCGAAATGGAATATTTGGGTTGGGATTTTTTGGGGTTGGGTTTGGGAGTTGGCTTTTGGGGGCTGGATTTTTGCGTTTTTGGCTCGGATTTCAGGTTACAATTCGAACCTTAAATCCGAGCCAAAAAATTGGTTTTGGGTTGGATTTCAGCTTGGAATGTTCGGGTCGGGATTTTTTGGGGTTGGGTTTAGGAGATGGCTTTTGGGGGTTGGATGTTTCAGTTTTATGGTTCGGATTTCGGGTTGGAATTCCAACCCAAAATCCGACCCAAAAAATTGGTTTTGGGTTGGATTTCGGGTTGGAATATTCGGGTCGGGATTTTTTGGGGTTGGGTTTGGGAGTTGGCTTTTGGGGGTTGGATTTTTGCGTTTTTTGGGTCGGATTTCGGGTTGCAATTCCAACCCGAAATCCGACCCAAAAAATTGGTTTTGGGTTGGATTTCGGGTTGGAATGTTCGGGTCGGGATTTTTTGGGGTTGGATTTGGGAGTTGGCTTTTGGGGGTTGGATTTTTGCTTTTTTTGGGTGGGATTTCGGGTTGGAATTCCAACCCAAAATCTAACGAAAGAAAATTTGCTATGGGTTGGATTTTGGGTTGGAATGTTGGGGTTGGGATTTTTTGGGGTTGGGTTTGGGAGTTGGCTTTTGGGGGTTGGATTTTTGCGTTTTTTGGGTGGGATTACGGGTTGGAATTCCAGTCCAAAATCCGACCCAAAAAATTGGTTTTGGGTTGGATTTCGGTTTGGAATGTTGGGTTTGGGATTTTTTGGGGTTGGGATTTTTTGGGGTTGGGTTTGGGAGTTGGCTTTTGGGGTTGGATTTTTGCGTTTTTTGGGTCAGATTATGGGTTGGTATTCCAACCCAAAATCTAACGAAAAAAAATTTGCTATGGGTTGGATTTCGGGTTGGAATGTTGGGGTCGGGATTTTTTTGTGGTTGGGTTTAGGAGTTGGCTTTTGGGGTTGGATTTTTGCGTTTTTGGGATCGGATTTCGGGTTGCAACTCCAACCCGAAATCCCACCCAAAAAATTGGTTTTGGGTTAGATTTTGGGTTGGAATGTTGGGGTTGGGATTTTTTTGTGTTGGGTTTGGGAGTTGGCTTTTGGGGGTTGGATTTTTGCGGTTTTTGGGTCGGATTTCCTGTTGCAATTGCAACCCAAAATCCGACCCAAAAAATTGGTTTTGGGTTGGATTTTGGGTTGGAATGTTGGGGTCAGGATTTTTTGGGGTTGGGATTTTTTGGGGTTGGGTTTGGGAGTTGGCTTTTGGGGTTGGATTTTTGCGTTTTTTGGGTCGGATTACGGGTTGGAATTCCAACCCAAAATCTAACGAAAAAAAATTTGCTGTGGGTTGGATTTCGGGTTGGAATGTTGGGGTTGGGATTTTTTGGGGTTGGATTTGGGAGTTGGCTTTTGGGGGTTGGATTTTTGCGTTTTTTTGGGTGGGATTTCGTGTTGTAATTCCAACCCAAAATCCGACCCAAAAAATTGATTTTGGGTTGGATTTTGAGTTGGAATGTTGGGGTTGGGATTTTTTGGGGTTGGGTTTGGGAGTTGGTTTTGGGGTTGGATTTTTGCGTTTTTTGGGTGGGATTTCGGGTTGGAATTCCAACCCAAAATCTAACGAAAAAAAATTTGCTATGGGTTGGATTTCGGGTTGGAATGTTGGGGTCGGGATTTTTTTGGGGTTGGGGTTGGATTTGGGAGTTGGCTTTTAGGGTTGGATTTTTGCGTTTTTTGGATCGGATTTCGGGTTGGAATTCCATTGCAGAATCCCACGCAAAAAATTGGTTTTGGTTTGGATTTTGGGTTGGAATGTTGGGGTTGGGATTTTTTGGGGTTGGGTTTGGGAGTTGGCTTTTGGGGGTTGGATTTTTGCGTTTTTTGGGTCGGATTTCGGGTTGGAATTCCAACCCGAAATCCGACCCAATAAATTGGTTTTGGGTTGGATTTTGGGTTGGAATGTTGGGGTTGGGATTTTTTGGGGTTGGGAATTTTTGGGGTTGGGTTTGGGAGTTGGCTTTTGGGGTTGGATTTTTGCGTTTTTTGGATCGGATTTCGGGTTGGAATTCCAACCCGAAATCTAACAAATATAAAAGTTGCTATGGGTTGGATTTCAGGTTGGAATGTTCGGGTTGGGATTTTTTGGGCTTGAGTTTGGGAGTTGGCTTTTGGGGGTTGGATTTTTGCGTTTTTTGGGTCGGATTTCGGGTTGGAATTCCAACCCAAAAAATTGGTTTTGGGTTGGATTTCGGGTTGGAATGCTGTGGTCAGGATTTTTTGGGGTTGGGTTTGGGAGTTGGCTTTTGGGGGTTGGATTTTTTGCGTTTTTTGGGTCGGAATTCGAAATGGAATATTTGGGTTGGGATTTTTTGGGGTTGGGTTTGGGAGTTGGCTTTTGGGGGCTGGATTTTTGCGTTTTTGGCTCGGATTTCAGGTTACAATTCGAACCTTAAATCCGAGCCAAAAAATTGGTTTTGGGTTGGATTTCAGCTTGGAATGTTCGGGTCGGGATTTTTTGGGGTTGGGTTTAGGAGATGGCTTTTGGGGGTTGGATGTTTCAGTTTTATGGTTCGGATTTCGGGTTGGAATTCCAACCCAAAATCCGACCCAAAAAATTGGTTTTGGGTTGGATTTTGTGTTGGAATGTTCGGGTCGGGATTTTTTGGGGTTGGATTTGGGAGTTGGCTTTTGGGGGTTGGATTTTTGCGTTTTTTGGGTCGGATTTCGGGTTGCAATTCCAACCCGAAATCCGACCCAAAAAATTGGTTTTGGGTTGGATTTTGTGTTGGAATGTTCGGGTCGGGATTTTTTGGGGTTGGATTTGGGAGTTGGCTTTTGGGGGTTGGATTTTTGCTTTTTTTGGGTGGGATTTCGGGTTGGAATTCCAACCCAAAATCTAACGAAAGAAAATTTGCTATGGGTTGGATTTTGGGTTGGAATGTTGGGGTTGGGATTTTTTGGGGTTGGGTTTGGGAGTTGGCTTTTGGGGGTTGGATTTTTGCGTTTTTTGGGTGGGATTACGGGTTGGAATTCCAGTCCAAAATCCGACCCAAAAAATTGGTTTTGGGTTGGATTTCGGTTTGGAATGTTGGGTTTGGGATTTTTTGGGGTTGGGATTTTTTGGGGTTGGGTTTGGGAGTTGGCTTTTGGGGTTGGATTTTTGCGTTTTTTGGGTCAGATTATGGGTTGGTATTCCAACCCAAAATCTAACGAAAAAAAATTTGCTATGGGTTGGATTTCGGGTTGGAATGTTGGGGTCGGGATTTTTTTGTGGTTGGGTTTAGGAGTTGGCTTTTGGGGTTGGATTTTTGCGTTTTTGGGATCGGATTTCGGGTTGCAACTCCAACCCGAAATCCCACCCAAAAAATTGGTTTTGGGTTAGATTTTGGGTTGGAATGTTGGGGTTGGGATTTTTTTGTGTTGGGTTTGGGAGTTGGCTTTTGGGGGTTGGATTTTTGCGGTTTTTGGGTCGGATTTCCTGTTGCAATTGCAACCCAAAATCCGACCCAAAAAATTGGTTTTGGGTTGGATTTTGGGTTGGAATGTTGGGGTCAGGATTTTTTGGGGTTGGGATTTTTTGGGGTTGGGTTTGGGAGTTGGCTTTTGGGGTTGGATTTTTGCGTTTTTTGGGTCGGATTACGGGTTGGAATTCCAACCCAAAATCTAACGAAAAAAAATTTGCTGTGGGTTGGATTTCGGGTTGGAATGTTGGGGTTGGGATCTTTTGGGGTTGGATTTGGGAGTTGGCTTTTGGGGGTTGGATTTTTGCTTTTTTTGGGTGGGATTTCGTGTTGTAATTCCAACCCAAAATCCGACCCAAAAAATTGATTTTGGGTTGGATTTTGAGTTGGAATGTTGGGGTTGGGATTTTTTGGGGTTGGGTTTGGGAGTTGGTTTTGGGGTTGGATTTTTGCGTTTTTTGGGTCGGATTTCGGGTTGGAATTCCAACCCAAAATCTAACGAAAAAAAATTTGCTATGGGTTGGATTTCGGGTTGGAATGTTGGGGTCGGGATTTTTTTGGGGTTGGGGTTGGATTTGGGAGTTGGCTTTTAGGGTTGGATTTTTGCGTTTTTTGGATCGGATTTCGGGTTGGAATTCCATTGCATAATCCCACGCAAAAAATTGGTTTTGGTTTGGATTTTGGGTTGGAATGTTGGGGTTGGGATTTTTTGGGGTTGGGTTTGGGAGTTGGCTTTTGGGGGTTGGATTTTTGCGTTTTTTGGGTCGGATTTCGGGTTGGAATTCCAACCCAAAATCCGACGCAATAAATTGGTTTTGGGTTGGATTTTGGGTTGGAATGTTGGGGTCAGGATTTTTTGGGGTTGGGAATTTTTGGGGTTGGGTTTGGGAGTTGGGTTTTGGGGTTGGATTTTTGCATTTTTTGGGTCGGATTACGGGTTGGAATTCCAACCCAAAATCTAACGAAAAAAAATTTGCTATGGGTTGGATTTCGAGTTGGAATGTTGGGGTTGGGATTTTTTGGGCTTGGGTTTGGGAGTTGGCTTTTGGGGTTGGATTTTTGCGTTTTTTGGATCGAATTTCGGGTTGGAATTCCAACCCGAAATCTAACAAATATAAAAGTTGCTATGGGTTGGATTTCAGGTTGGAATGTTCGGGTTGGGATTTTTTGGGCTTGAGTTTGGGAGTTGGCTTTTGGGGGTTGGATTTTTGCGTTTTTTGGGTCGGATTTCGGGTTGGAATTCCGACCCAAAAAATTGGGTTTGGGTTGGATTTCGGGTTGGAATGCTGTGGTCAGGATTTTTTGGGGTTGGGTTTGGTAGTTGGCTTTTGGGGGTTGGATTTTTTGCGTTTTTTGGGTCGGAATTCGAAATGGAATATTTGGGTTGGGATTTTTTGGGGTTGGGTTTGGGAGTTGGCTTTTGGGGGCTGGATTTTTGCGTTTTTGGCTCGGATTTCAGGTTACAATTCGAACCTTAAATCCGAGCCAAAAAATTGGTTTTGGGTTGGATTTCAGCTTGGAATGTTCGGGTCGGGATTTTTTGGGGTTGGGTTTAGGAGATGGCTTTTGGGGGTTGGATGTTTCAGTTTTATGGTTCGGATTTCGGGTTGGAATTCCAACCCAAAATCCGACCCAAAAAATTGGTTTTGGGTTGGATTTTGTGTTGGAATATTCGGGTCGGGATTTTTTGGGGTTGGATTTGGGAGTTGGCTTTTGGGGGTTGGATTTTTGCGTTTTTTGGGTCGGATTTCGGGTTGCAATTCCAACCCGAAATCCGACCCAAAAAATTGGTTTTGGGTTGGATTTTGTGTTGGAATGTTCGGGTCGGGATTTTTTGGGGTTGGATTTGGGAGTTGGCTTTTGGGGGTTGGATTTTTGCTTTTTTTGGGTGGGATTTCGGGTTGGAATTCCAACCCAAAATCTAACGAAAGAAAATTTGCTATGGGTTGGATTTTGGGTTGGAATGTTGGGGTTGGGATTTTTTGGGGTTGGGTTTGGGAGTTGGCTTTTGGGGGTTGGATTTTTGCGTTTTTTGGGTCGGATTACGGGTTGGAATTCCAGTCCAAAATCCGACCCAAAAAATTGGTTTTGGGTTGGATTTCGGTTTGGAATGTTGGGTTTGGGATTTTTTGGGGTTGGGATTTTTTGGGGTTGGGTTTGGGAGTTGGCTTTTGGGGTTGGATTTTTGCGTTTTTTGGGTCAGATTATGGGTTGGTATTCCAACCCAAAATCTAACGAAAAAAAATTTGCTATGGGTTGGATTTCGGGTTGGAATGTTGGGGTCGGGATTTTTTTGTGTTGGGTTTAGGAGTTGGCTTTTGGGGGTCGGATTTTTGCGTTTTTTGGATCGGATTTCGGGTTGCAACTCCAACCCGAAATCCCACCCAAAAAATTGGTTTTGGGTTAGATTTTGGGTTGGAATGTTGGGGTTGGGATTTTTTTGTGTTGGGTTTGGGAGTTGGCTTTTGGGGGTTGGATTTTTGCGGTTTTTGGGTCGGATTTCCTGTTGCAATTGCAACCCAAAATCCGACCCAAAAAATTGGTTTTGGGTTGGATTTTGGGTTGGAATGTTGGGGTCAGGATTTTTTGGGGTTGGGATTTTTTGGGGTTGGGTTTGGGAGTTGGCTTTTGGGGTTGGATTTTTGCGTTTTTTGGGTCGGATTACGGGTTGGAATTCCAACCCAAAATCTAACGAAAAAAAATTTGCTGTGGGTTGGATTTCGGGTTGGAATGTTGGGGTTGGGATCTTTTGGGGTTGGATTTGGGAGTTGGCTTTTGGGGGTTGGATTTTTGCTTTTTTTGGGTGGGATTTCGTGTTGTAATTCCAACCCAAAATCCGACCCAAAAAATTGATTTTGGGTTGGATTTTGAGTTGGAATGTTGGGGTTGGGATTTTTTGGGGTTGGGTTTGGGAGTTGGTTTTGGGGTTGGATTTTTGCGTTTTTTGGGTCGGATTTCGGGTTGGAATTCCAACCCAAAATCTAACGAAAAAAAATTTGCTATGGGTTGGATTTCGGGTTGGAATGTTGGGGTCGGGATTTTTTTGGGGTTGGGGTTGGATTTGGGAGTTGGCTTTTAGGGTTGGATTTTTGCGTTTTTTGGATCGGATTTCGGGTTGGAATTCCATTGCATAATCCCACGCAAAAAATTGGTTTTGGTTTGGATTTTGGGTTGGAATGTTGGGGTTGGGATTTTTTGGGGTTGGGTTTGGGAGTTGGCTTTTGGGGGTTGGATTTTTGCGTTTTTTGGGTCGGATTTCGGGTTGGAATTCCAACCCAAAATCCGACCCAATAAATTGGTTTTGGGTTGGATTTTGGGTTGGAATGTTGGGGTCAGGATTTTTTGGGGTTGGGAATTTTTGGGGTTGGGTTTGGGAGTTGGGTTTTGGGGTTGGATTTTTGCATTTTTTGGGTCGGATTACGGGTTGGAATTCCAACCGAAAATCTAACGAAAAAAAATTTGCTATGGGTTGGATTTCGAGTTGGAATGTTGGGGTTGGGATTTTTTGGGCTTGGGTTTGGGAGTTGGCTTTTGGGGTTGGATTTTTGCGTTTTTTGGATCGAATTTCGGGTTGGAATTCCAACCCGAAATCTAACAAATATAAAAGTTGCTATGGGTTGGATTTCAGGTTGGAATGTTCGGGTTGGGATTTTTTGGGCTTGAGTTTGGGAGTTGGCTTTTGGGGGTTGGATTTTTGCGTTTTTTGGGTCGGATTTCGGGTTGGAATTCCGACCCAAAAAATTGGGTTTGGGTTGGATTTCGGGTTGGAATGCTGTGGTCAGGATTTTTTGGGGTTGGGTTTGGTAGTTGGCTTTTGGGGGTTGGATTTTTTGCGTTTTTTGGGTCGGAATTCGAAATGGAATATTTGGGTTGGGATTTTTTGGGGTTGGGTTTGGGAGTTGGCTTTTGGGGGCTGGATTTTTGCGTTTTTGGCTCGGATTTCAGGTTACAATTCGAACCTTAAATCCGAGCCAAAAAATTGGTTTTGGGTTGGATTTCAGCTTGGAATGTTCGGGTCGGGATTTTTTGGGGTTGGGTTTAGGAGATGGCTTTTGGGGGTTGGATGTTTCAGTTTTATGGTTCGGATTTCGGGTTGGAATTCCAACCCAAAATCCGACCCAAAAAATTGGTTTTGGGTTGGATTTTGTGTTGGAATATTCGGGTCGGGATTTTTTGGGGTTGGATTTGGGAGTTGGCTTTTGGGGGTTGGATTTTTGCGTTTTTTGGGTCGGATTTCGGGTTGCAATTCCAACCCGAAATCCGACCCAAAAAATTGGTTTTGGGTTGGATTTTGTGTTGGAATGTTCGGGTCGGGATTTTTTGGGGTTGGATTTGGGAGTTGGCTTTTGGGGGTTGGATTTTTGCTTTTTTTGGGTGGGATTTCGGGTTGGAATTCCAACCCAAAATCTAACGAAAGAAAATTTGCTATGGGTTGGATTTTGGGTTGGAATGTTGGGGTTGGGATTTTTTGGGGTTGGGTTTGGGAGTTGGCTTTTGGGGGTTGGATTTTTGCGTTTTTTGGGTGGGATTACGGGTTGGAATTCCAGTCCAAAATCCGACCCAAAAAATTGGTTTTGGGTTGGATTTCGGTTTGGAATGTTGGGTTTGGGATTTTTTGGGGTTGGGATTTTTTGGGGTTGGGTTTGGGAGTTGGCTTTTGGGGTTGGATTTTTGCGTTTTTTGGGTCAGATTACGGGTTGGTATTCCAACCCAAAATCTAACGAAAAAAAATTTGCTATGGGTTGGATTTCGGGTTGGAATGTTGGGGTCGGGATTTTTTTGGCTTTGGGTTTAGGAGTTGGCTTTTGGGGGTCGGATTTTTGCGTTTTTTGGATCGGATTTCGGGTTGCAACTCCAACCCGAAATCCCACCCAAAAAATTGGTTTTGGGTTGGATTTCGGTTTGGAATGTTGGGGTTGGGATTCTTTGGGGTTGGGTTTGGGAGTTGGCTTTTGGGGGTTGGATTTTTGCGGTTTTTGGGTCGGATTTCGTGTTGGAATTCCAACCCAAAATCCCACCCAATAAATTGGTTTTGGGTTGGATTTTGGGTTGGAATGTTGGGGTCAGGATTTTTTGGGGTTGGGATATTTTGGGGTTGGGTTTGGGAGTTGGCTTTTGGGGTTGGATTTTTGCGTTTTTTGGGTCGGATTACGGGTTGGAATTCCAACCCAAAATCTAACGAAAAAAAATTTGCTGTGGGTTGGATTTCGGGTTGGAATGTTGGGGTTGGGATTTTTTGGGGTTGGATTTGGGAGTTGGCTTTTGGGGGTTGGATTTTTGCGTTTTTTTGGGTGGGATTTCGTGTTGGAATTCCAACCCAAAATCCCACCCAATAAATTGGTTTTGGGTTGGATTTTGGGTTGGAATGTTGGGGTTGGGATTTTTTGGGGTTGGGTTTGGGAGTTGGCTTTTGGGGTTGGATTTTTGCGTTTTTTGGGTGGGATTTCGGGTTGGAATTCCAACCCAAAATCTAACGAAAAAAAATTTGCTATGGGTTGGATTTCGGGTTGGAATGTTGGGGTTGGGATTTTTTGGGGTTGGGTTTGGGAGTTGGCTTTTGGGGGTTGGATTTTTGCGTTTTTTGGGTCGGATTACGGGTTGGAATTCCAGTCCAAAATCCGACCCAAAAAATTGGTTTTGGGTTGGATTTCGGTTTGGAATGTTGGGTTTGGGATTTTTTGGGGTTGGGATTTTTTGGGGTTGGGTTTGGGAGTTGGCTTTTGGGGTTGGATTTTTGCGTTTTTTGGGTCAGATTATGGGTTGGTATTCCAACCCAAAATCTAACGAAAAAAAATTTGCTATGGGTTGGATTTCGGGTTGGAATGTTGGGGTCGGGATTTTTTTGTGGTTGGGTTTAGGAGTTGGCTTTTGGGGTTGGATTTTTGCGTTTTTGGGATCGGATTTCGGGTTGCAACTCCAACCCGAAATCCCACCCAAAAAATTGGTTTTGGGTTAGATTTTGGGTTGGAATGTTGGGGTTGGGATTTTTTTGTGTTGGGTTTGGGAGTTGGCTTTTGGGGGTTGGATTTTTGCGGTTTTTGGGTCGGATTTCCTGTTGCAATTGCAACCCAAAATCCGACCCAAAAAATTGGTTTTGGGTTGGATTTTGGGTTGGAATGTTGGGGTTAGGATTTTTTGGGGTTGGGATTTTTTGGGGTTGGGTTTGGGAGTTGGCTTTTGGGGTTGGATTTTTGCGTTTTTTGGGTCGGATTACGGGTTGGAATTCCAACCCAAAATCTAACGAAAAAAAATTTGCTGTGGGTTGGATTTCGGGTTGGAATGTTGGGGTTGGGATCTTTTGGGGTTGGATTTGGGAGTTGGCTTTTGGGGGTTGGATTTTTGCGTTTTTTTGGGTGGGATTTCGTGTTGTAATTCCAACCCAAAATCCGACCCAAAAAATTGATTTTGGGTTGGATTTCAGGTTGGAATGTTGGGGTTGGGATTTTTTGGGGTTGGGTTTGGGAGTTGGTTTTGGGGTTGGATTTTTGCGTTTTTTGGGTCGGATTTCGGGTTGGAATTCCAACCCAAAATCTAACGAAAAAAAATTTGCTATGGGTTGGATTTCGGGTTGGAATGTTGGGGTCGGGATTTTTTTGGGGTTGGGGTTGGATTTGGGAGTTGGCTTTTAGGGTTGGATTTTTGCGTTTTTTGGATCGGATTTCGGGTTGGAATTCCAACCCAAAATTCCCACCCAATAAATTGGTTTTGGGTTGGATTTTGGGTTGGAATGTTGGGGTCAGGATTTTTTGGGGTTGGGATATTTTGGGGTTGGGTTTGGGAGTTGGCTTTTGGGGGTTGGATTTTTGCGGTTTTTGGATCGGATTTCGGGGTGCAACTCCAACCCGAAATCCCACCCAAAAAATTGGTTTTGGGTTGGATTTTGGGTTGGAATGTTGGGGTTGGGATTTTTTGGGGTTGGGTTTGGGAGTTGGCTTTTGGGGCTTGGATTTTTGCGGTTTTTGGATCGGATTTCGGGTTGGAATTCCATCGCGGAATCCCACCCAAAAAATTGGTTTTGGGTTGGATTTTGGGTTGGAATGTTGGGGTTGGGATTTTTTGGGGTTGGGTTTGGGAGTTGGCTTTTGGGGGTTGGATTTTTGCGTTTTTTGGGTCGGATTTCGTGTTGGAATTCCAACCCAAAATTCCCACCCAATAAATTGGTTTTGGGTTGGATTTTGGGTTGGAATGTTGGGGTCAGGATTTTTTGGGGTTGGGATATTTTGGGGTTGGGTTTGGGAGTTGGCTTTTGGGGGTTGGATTTTTGCGTTTTTTGGGGTTGGATTTCGGATTGGAATGTTGGGGTTGGGATTTTTTGGGGTTGGGTTTGGGATTTCGCTTTTGGGGGTTGGATGTTTCAGTTTTTTGGGTCGGATTTCTGGTTGGAATTCCACCCTGAAATCTAACGAAACAAAATTTGCTATGGGTTGTATTTTCGGTTGGAATGTTGGGGTCGGGATTTTTTGGGGTTGGGATTTTTTGGGGTTGGGTTTGGGAGTTGGGTTTTGGGGTTGGATTTTTGCGTTTTTTGGGTGGGATTTCGGGTTGGAATTCCAACCCAAAATCTAACGAAAAAAAAATATGCTATGGGTTGGATTTTGGGTTGGAATGTTGGGGTCGGGATTTTTTTGGGTTTGGGGTTGGATTTGGGAATTGGCTTTTGGGGCTGGATTTTTGCGTTTTTTGGATCGGATTTCGGGTTGGAATTCCAACCCGAAATCCCACCCAATAAATTGGTTTTGGGTTGGATTTTGGGTTGGAATGTTGGGGTTGGGATTTTTTGGGGTTGGGTTTGGGAGTTGGCTTTTGGGGGTTGGATTTTTGCGTTTTTTGGGTCGGATTACGGGTTGGAATTCCAACCCAAAATCTAACGAAAAAAAATTTGCTATGGGTTGGATTTCGGGTTGGAATGTTGGGATCGGGATTTTTTTGGCGTTGGGTTTAGGAGTTGGCTTTTGGGGGTTGGATTTTTGCGTTTTTTGGATCGGATTTCGGGTTGCAACTCCAACCCGAAATCCCACACAAAAAATTGGTTTTGGGTTGGATTTTGGGTTGGAATGTTGGGGTTGGGATTTTTTGGGGTTGGGTTTGGGAGTTGGCTTTTGGGGGTTGGATTTTTGCCGTTTTTGGGTCGGATTTTGGGTTGGAATTCCATTGCGGAATCCGACCCAAAAAATTGGTTTTGGGTTGGATTTCGGTTTGGAATGTTGGGGTTGGGATTTTTTGAGGTTGGGTTTGGGAGTTGGCTTTTGGGGGTTGGATTTTTGCGTTTTTTGGGTCGGATTTCGTGTTGGAATTCCAACCCAAAATTCCCACCCAATAAATTGGTTTTGGGTTGGATTTTGGGTTGGAATGTTGGGGTCAGGATTTTTTGTGGTTGGGATATTTTGGGGTTGGGTTTGGGAGTTGGCTTTTGGGGGTTGGATTTTTGCGTTTTTTGGGTCGGATTACGGGTTGGAATTCCAGTCCAAAATCCGACCCAAAAAATTGGTTTTGGGTTGGATTTCGGTTTGGAATGTTGGGTTTGGGATTTTTTGGGGTTGGGATTTTTTGGGGTTGGGTTTGGGAGTTGGCTTTTGGGGTTGGATTTTTGCGTTTTTTGGGTCAGATTACGGGTTGGTATTCCAACCCAAAATCTAACGAAAAAAAATTTGCTCTGGGTTGGATTTTGGGTTGGAATGTTGGGGTCGGGATTTTTTGGGGGTTGGGTTTATGAGTTGGCTTTTGGGGTTGGATTTTTGTGTTTTTTGGATCGGATTTCGGGTTGCAATTGCAACCCGAAATCCGACCCAAAAAATTGGTTTTGGGTTGGATTTTGGGTTGGAATGTTGGGGTTAGGATTTTTTGGGGTTGGGATTTTTTGGGGTTGGGTTTGGGAGTTGGGTTTTGGGGTTGGATTTTTGCGTTTTTTGGGTGGGATTTCGGGTTGGAATTCCAACCCAAAATCTAACGAAAAAAAATTTGCTATGGGTTGGATTTCGGGTTGGAATGTTGGGGTCGGGATTTTTTGGGGTTGGGTTTGGGAGTTGGCTTTTGGGGGTTGGATTTTTGCGGTTTTTGGGTCGGATTTCGGGTTGGAATTCCATCGCGGAATCCCACCCAAAAAATTGGTTTTGGGTTGGATTTTGGGTTGGAATGTTGGGGTTGTGATTTTTTGGGGTTGGGTTTGGGAGTTGGCTTTTGGGGGTTGGATTTTTGCGTTTTTTGGGTCGGATTTCGTGTTGGATTTCCAACCCAAAATCCCACCCAATAAATTGGTTTTGGGTTGGATTTTGGGTTGGAATGTTGGGGTCAGGATTTTTTGGGGTTGGGATTTTTTGGGGTTGGGTTTGGGAGTTGGCTTTTGGGGGTTGGATTTTTGCGTTTTTTGGGTCGGATTTCGGGTTGGAATTCCATCGCGGAATCCCACCCAAAAAATTGGTTTTGGGTTGGATTTTGGGTTGGAATGTTGGGGTTGTGATTTTTTGGGGTTGGGTTTGGGAGTTGGCTTTTGGGGGTTGGATTTTTGCGTTTTTTGGGTCGGATTTCGTGTTGGATTTCCAACCCAAAATCCCACCCAATAAATTGGTTTTGGGTTGGATTTTGGGTTGGAATGTTGGGGTCAGGATTTTTTGGGGTTGGGATTTTTTGGGGTTGGGTTTGGGAGTTGGCTTTTGGGGGTTGGATTTTTGCGTTTTTTGGGTCGGATTTCGGGTTGGAATTCCATCGCGGAATCCCACCCAAAAAATTGGTTTTGGGTTGGATTTTGGGTTGGAATGTTGGGGTTGTGATTTTTTGGGGTTGGGTTTGGGAGTTGGCTTTTGGGGGTTGGATTTTTGCGTTTTTTGGGTCGGATTTCGTGTTGGAATTCCAACCCAAAATTCCCACCCAATAAATTGGTTTTGGGTTGGATTTTGGGTTGGAATGTTGGGGTCAGGATTTTTTGGGGTTGGGATTTTTTGGGGTTGGGTTTGGGAGTTGGCTTTTGGGGGTTGGATTTTTGCGTTTTTTGGGTTGGATTTCGGATTGGAATGTTGGGGTTGGGATTTTTTGGGGTTGGGTTTGGGATTTCGCTTTTGGGGGTTGGATGTTTCAGTTTTTTGGGTCGGATTTCTGGTTGGAATTCCACCCTGAAATCTAACGAAACAAAATTTGCTATGGGTTGTATTTTCGGTTGGAATGTTGGGGTCGGGATTTTTTGGGGTTGGGTTTGGGAGTTGGGTTTTGGGGTTGGATTTTCGCGTTTTTTGGGTGGGATTTCGAGTTGGAATTCCAACCCAAAATCTAAGGAAAAAAAATATGCTATGGGTTGGATTTTGGGTTGGAATGTTGGGGTCGGGATTTTTTTGGGTTTGGGGTTGGATTTGGGAATTGGCTTTTGGGGTTGGATTTTTGCGTTTTTTGGATCGGATTTCGGGTTGGAATTCCAACCCGAAATCCCACCGAATAAATTGGTTTTGGGTTGGATTTTGGGTTGGAATGTTGGGGTTGGGATTTTTTGGGGTTGGGTTTGGGAGTTGGCTTTTGGCGGTTGGATTTTTGCGTTTTTTGGGTCGGATTACGGGTTGGAATTCCAACCCAAAATCTAACGAAAAAAAATTTGCTATGGGTTGGATTTTGGGTTGGAATGTTGGGGTCAGGATTTTTTGGGGTTGGGATATTTTGGGGTTGGGTTTGGGAGTTGGCTTTTGGGGGTTGGATTTTTGCGTTTTTTGGGTCGGATTACGGGTTGGAATTCCAGTCCAAAATCCGACCCAAAAAATTGGTTTTGGGTTGGATTTCGGTTTGGAATGTTGGGTTTGGGATTTTTTGGGGTTGGGATTTTTTGGGGTTGGGTTTGGGAGTTGGCTTTTGGGGTTGGATTTTTGCGTTTTTTGGGTCAGATTACGGGTTGGTATTCCAACCCAAAATCTAACGAAAAAAAATTTGCTCTGGGTTGGATTTTGGGTTGGAATGTTGGGGTCGGGATTTTTTTGTGGTTGGGTTTAGGAGTTGGCTTTTGGGGTTGGATTTTTGCGTTTTTTGGATCGGATTTCGGGTTGCAATTGCAACCCGAAATCCGACCCAAAAAATTGGTTTTGGCTGGGATTTTGGGTTGGAATGTTGGGGTTAGGATTTTTTGGGGTTGGGATTTTTTGGGGTTGGGTTTGGGAGTTGAGTTTTGGGGTTGGATTTTTGCGTTTTTTGGGTGGGATTTCGGGTTGGAATTCCAACCCAAAATCTAACGAAAAAAAATTTGCTATGGGTTGGATTTCGGGTTGGAATGTTGGGGTCGGGATTTTTTTGGGGTTGGGTTTAGGAGTTGGCTTTTGGGGGTTGGATTTTTGCGGTTTTTGGATCGGATTTCGGGTTGCAACTCCAACCCGAAATCCCACCCAAAAAATTGGTTTTGGTTTGGATTTTGGGTTGGAATGTTGGGGTTGGGATTTTTTGGGGTTGGGTTTGGGAGTTGGCTTTTGGGGGTTGGATTTTTGCGGTTTTTGGGTCGGATTTCGGGTTGGAATTCCATCGCGGAATCCCACCCAAAAAATTGGTTTTGGGTTGGATTTTGGGTTGGAATGTTGGGGTTGGGATTTTTTGGGGTTGGGTTTGGGAGTTGGGTTTTGGGGTTGGATTTTTGCGTTTTTTGGGTGGGATTTCGGGTTGGAATTCCAACCCAAAATCTAACGAAAAAAATATGCTATGGGTTGGATTTTAGGTTGGAATGTTGGGGTCGGGATTTTTTTGGGTTTGGGGTTGGATTTGGGAATTGGCTTTTGGGGTTGGATTTTTGCGTTTTTTGGATCGGATTTCGGGTTGGAATTCCAACCCGAAATCCCACCCAATAAATTGGTTTTGGGTTGGATTTTGGGTTGGAATGTTGGGGTTGGGATTTTTTGGGGTTGGGTTTGGGAGTTGGCTTTTGGGGGTTGGATTTTTGCGTTTTTTGGGTCGGATTACGGGTTGGAATTCCAACCCAAAATCTAACGAAAAAAAATTTGCTATGGGTTGGATTTCGGGTTGGAATGTTGGGGTCGGGATTTTTTTGGCGTTGGGTTTAGGAGTTGGCTTTTGGGGGTTGGATTTTTGCGTTTTTTGGATCGGATTTCTGGTTGCAACTCCAACCCGAAATCCCACCCAAAAAATTGGTTTTGGGTTGGATTTTGGGTTGGAATGTAGGGGTTGGGATTTTTTGGGGTTGGGTTTGGGAGTTGGCTTTTGGGGGTTGGATTTTTGCGGTTTTTGGGTCGGATTTCGGGTTGGAATTCCAACCCAAAATCCGACCCAAAAAATTGGTTTTGGGTTGGATTTCGGTTTGGAATGTTGGGGTTGGGATTTTTTGGGGTTGGGTTTGGGAGTTGGCTTTTGGGGGTTGGATTTTTGCGTTTTTTGGTTCGGATTTCGTGTTGGAATTCCAACCCAAAATTCCCACCCAATAAATTGGTTTTGGGTTGGATTTTGGTTTGGAATGTTGGGGTCAGGATTTTTTGGGGTTGGGATATTTTGGGGTTGGGTTTGGGAGTTGGCTTTTGGGGGTTGGATTTTTGCGTTTTTTGGGTCGGATTACGGGTTGGAATTCCAGTCCAAAATCCGACCCAAAAAATTGGTTTTGGGTTGGATTTCGGTTTGGAATGTTGGGTTTGGGATTTTTTTGGGTTGGGATTTTTTGGGGTTGGGTTTGGGAGTTGGCTTTTGGGGTTGGATTTTTGCGTTTTTTGGGTCAGATTACGGGTTGGTATTCCAACCCAAAATCTAACGAAAAAAAAATTTGCTATGGGTTGGATTTTGGGTTGGAATGTTGGGGTCGGGATTTTTTTGGGGTTGGGTTTAGGAGTTGGCTTTTGGGGTTGGATTTTTGCGTTGTTCGGATCGGATTTCGGGTTGCAATTGCAACCCAAAATCCGACCCAAAAAATTGGTTTTGGCTGGGATTTTGGGTTGGAATGTTGGGGTTAGGATTTTTTGGGGTTGGGATTTTTTGGGGTTGGGTTTGGGAGTTGGCTTTTGGGGTTGGATTTTTGCGTTTTGTGGGTGGGATTTCGGGTTGGAATTCCAACCCAAAATCTAACGAAAAAAAATTTGCTATGGGTTGGATTTCGGGTTGGAATGTTGGGGTCGGGATTTTTTTGGGGTTGGGTTTAGGAGTTGGCTTTTGGGGGTTGGATTTTTGCGTTTTTTGGGTCGGATTTCGTGTTGGAATTCCAACCCAAAATCCCACCCAATAAATTGGTTTTGGGTTGGATTTTGGGTTGGAATGTTGGGGTCAGGATTATTTGGGGTTGGGATATTTTGGGGTTGGGTTTGGGAGTTGGCTTTTGGGGGTTGGATTTTTGCGTTTTTGGGGTTGGATTTCGGATTGGAATGTTGGGGTTGGGATTTTTTGGGGTTGGGTTTGGGATTTTGCTTTTGGGGGTTGTATGTTTCAGTTTTTTGGGTCGGATTTCTGGTTGGAATTCCACCCTGAAATCTAACGAAACAAAATTTGCTATGGGTTGTATTTTCGGTTGGAATGTTGGGGTCGGGATTTTTTGGGGTTGGGATTTTTTGGGGTTGGGTTTGGGAGTTGGGTTTTGGGGTTGGATTTTTGCGTTTTTTGGGTGGGATTTCGGGTTGGAATTCCAACCCAAAATCTAACGAAAAAGAATTTGCTATGGGTTGGATTTCGGGTTGGAATGTTGGGGTCGGGATTTTTTTGGGGTTGGGTTTAGGAGTTGGCTTTTGGAGGTCGGATTTTTGCGTTTTTTGGATCGGATTTCGGGTTGCAACTCCAACCCGAAATCCCACCCAAAAAATTGGTTTTGGGTTGGATTTTGGGTTGGAATGTTGGGGTTGGGATTTTTTGGGGTTGGGTTTGGGAGTTGGCTTTTGGGGGTTGGATTTTTGCGTTTTTTGGGTCGGATTACGGGTTGGAATTCCAGTCCAAAATCCCACCCAAAAAATTGGTTTTGGGTTGGATTTTGGGTTGGAATTTTGGGGTTGGGTTTGGGAGTTGGCTTTTGAAGGTTGGATTTTTGCGGTTTTTGGGTCGGATTACGGGTTGGAATTCCAGTCCAAAATCCCAATCAAAAAATTGGTTTTGGGTTGGATTTTGGGTTGGAATTTTGGGGTTGGGTTTGGGAGTTGGCTTTTGAAGGTTGGATTTTTGCGGTTTTTGGGTCGGATTTCGGGTTGGAATTCCATCGCGGAATCCAACCCAAAAAATTGGTTATGGGTTGGATTTTGGGTTGGAATGTTGGGGCTGGGATTTTTTTGGGTTGGGTTTGGGAGTTGGCTTTTGGGGGTTGGATTTTTGCGGTTTTTGGATCGGATTACGGGTTGGAATTCCAACCCAAAATCCGTCCCAAAAGATTGGTTTTGGGTTGGATTTTGGGTTGGAATGTTGGGGTTGGGATTTTTTGGGGTTGGGTTTGGGAGTTGGCTTTTGAAGGTTAGATTTTTGCGGTTTTTGGGTCGGATTTCGGGTTGGAATTCCATCGCGGAATCCCACTCAAAAATTTGGTTTTGGGTTGGATTTCGGTTTGGAATGTTGGGGTTGGGATTTTTTGGGGTTGGGTTTGGGAGTTGGCTTTTGGGGGTTGGATTTTTGCGGTTTTTGGGTCGGATTTCGGGTTGGAATTCCATCACGGATTCGCACCCAAAAAATTGGTTTTGGGTTGGATTTCGGTTTGGAATGTTGGGGTTGGGATTTTTTGGGGTTGGGTTTGGGAGTTGGCTTTTGGGGGTTGGATTTTTGCGTTTTTTGGGTCGGATTACGGGTTGGAATTCCAGTCCAAAATCCGACCCAAAAAATTGGTTTTGGGCTGGATTTTGGGTTGGAATGTTGGGGTTGGGATTTTTTGGGGTTGGGATTTTTTGGGGTTGGGTTTGGGAGTTGGATTTTTGCGTTTTTTGAATCGGATTTCGGGTTGCAATTCCAACCCGGAATCCCACCCAAAAAATTGGTTTTGGGTTGGATTTCGGGTTGGAATATTCTCGTCAGGATTTTTCGGGGTTGGGTTTGGGAGTTGGTTTTGGGGTTGGATTTTTTGCTTTTTTTGGGTCGGAATTCGAAATGGAATATTTGGGTTGGGATTTTTTGGGGTTGGGTTTGGGAGTTGGCTTTTGGGGGCTGGATTTTTGCGTTTTTGGCTCGGATTTCAGGTTGCAATTCGAACTCTAAATCCGAGCCAAAAAATTGGTTTTGGGTTGGATTTCAGCTTGGAATGTTCGGGTCGGGATTTTTTGGGGTTGGGTTTAGGAGATGGCTTTTTGGGGTTGGATTTTTCAGTTTTATGGTTCGGATTTCGGGTTGGAATTCTAACCCAAAATCCGACCCAAAAAATTGGTTTTGGGTTGGATTTTGTGTTGGAATATTCAGGTCGGGATTTTTTGGGGTTGGATTTGGGAGTTGGCTTTTGGGGGTTGGATGTTTTCGTATTTTGGGTGGGATTTCGGGTTCGAATTCCAACCCGAAATCCGAGCCAAAAAATTGGTTTTGGGTTGGATTTTCGGTTGGAACGTTGGGGTTGGGATATTTTGGGGTTGGGTTTGGGAGTTGGCTTTTGGGGTTGGATTTTTGCGTTTTTTGGATTGGATTACGGGTTGGAATTCCAGCCCGAAATCCCACCCAAAAAAATGGTTTTGGGTTGGATTTCAGGTTGGAATGTTGGGGTCAGGATTTTTTGGGGTTGGGATTTTTTGGGGTTGGGTTTGGGAGTTGGCATTTGGGGGTTGGATTTTTGCGTTTTTTGGGTCGGATTTCGGGTTGGAATTCTAACCCAAAAAATTGGTTTTGGGTTGGATTTCCGGTTGGAATGTTCTGGTCGGGATTTTTTGGGGTTGGGTTTGGGAGTTGGCTTTTGGGGGTTGGATGTTTCAGTTTTTTGAGTGGGATTTCGGGCTGGAATATTTGGGTTGGGACTTTTTGGAGTTGAGTTTGGTAGTTGGCTTCTGTGGGTTGGACTTTTGCGTTTTTGCGCGGGATTTCGGCTTGGAATTCCAACCCGAAATCCCAGCCAAAAACTTGGTTTTGGGTGGGATTTTGGGTTGGAATGTTCGGGCTGGGATTTTTTGGTGTTGGGTTTGGGAGATGGCTTTTGGGGGTTGGATTTTTGTGGTTTTGGGTCGGATTTCGGGTTGGAATTCCAGCCCGAAATCCAACCCAAAAAAGTTGTTTTGGGTTGGATTTTGGGTTGGAATGTTGCGGTTGGGATTTTTTTGGGGGTTGGGTTTGGGAGTTGGCTTTTGGGGGTTGGATTTTTGCGGTTTTTGGGTCGGATTTCTGGATGGAATATTTGGGTTGGGATTTTTTGGAGTTGGGTTTGGGAGTTGGCTTCTGTGGGTTGGACTTTTGCGTTTTTGGCTCGGATTTCGGGCTGCAATTCGAACTCTAAATCCGAACGAAAAAATTGGTTTTGGGTTGGATTTCAGGTTGGAATGTTGGGGTTGGGATTTTTTGGGGTTGGGTTTAGGATTTGGCTTTTGGGGGTTGGATGTTTCAGTTTTATGGTTTGGATTTCGGGTTGGAATTTCAACCCGAAATCCGACCCAAAAGATTGGTTTTGGGTTGGATTTCTGGTTTGAATGTTGGGGTTGGGATTTTTTGGGGTTGGCTTTGGGAGTTGGCTTTCGGGGGTTGGATTTTTGCGGTTTTTGGTTCGGATTTCGGGTTGCAATTCCAACCCGAAATCCGAGGCAAAAAATTGGTTTTGGGTTGGATTTTGGGTTGGAATGTTCAGGTCGGGATTTTTTGGGGTTGGGTTTGGGAGTTGGGTGTTGGGGGTTGTATTTTTGCTTTTTTTGGGTCGGATTTCGGGCTGGAATTCCAAACCAAAATATAACGAAAAAAATTGGTTTTGGGTCGGATTTTGAGTTGGAATGTTGGGGTTGGGATTTGTTTTGGGTTGGGTTTGGGAGTTGGGTTTTGGGGGTTGGATTTTTGCGTTTTTTGTGTCAGATTTCGGGTTGCAATTCCAACCCGAAATCCGAGCCAAAAAATTGGTTTTGGGTCATATTTCAGGTTGGAATGTTCAGGTTGGTATTTTTTGGCTTTGGTTTTTGGCTTTTGGCTTTTGGGGTTGGATTTATCATTGTTTTCGGTCAAATTTTGGATTGGAATGTTCGGGTTTGGATTTTTTGGTGTTTGGTATGGGAGTTGGCTTTTGGGGGCTGGATTTTTGCGTTTTTTGGGTCGGATTTCATGTTGGAATTCCAACCCAAAGTCCAAAGAAAGAAAAATTGGTTTTGGGTCGGATTTCGGGTTGGAATTTTCGGGTTGGGATTTATTGGGGTTGGGTTGGGGGGTTGGCTTTTGGGGGTTGGATTTTTCTGATTGCCCTGTGATGTCACGAAGGGTGGGCTCTGACTGCCTCGGGATGTCACAAAAGGTGAGCTCTGGGTGCTGTGTGATGTCAGAATGGGGGGCTCTGACTGCCCCGTGATGTCACAAGTGGGGCCCTGAGTGCTATAACACTACAGACAGGGCTATAACACTGCAGACACGGGTGCAGCACTACACAGTAGGCTGTAACTGCACACAAGCTGTTATAACACTGCTGACATGGCTCTAGCACTGCTGACACTGCAGAAAAGGCTGTAACACTACAGACACGGGTGTAATTGCAGACACACCGCTACAACACTGCGCACATGTCTATAGGAGTACAGAGATGCCTAAAATTCCTACAGACACGGCTGTAACACAGCTATAACAGTGCTCTCGCGCTGCAGACGTCTATAAGACTGCACACACGCTACAGACATGGCTATAACACTGCAGACATGGGTGTAACACTACAGACACGGCTGTTACACTACACAAATGGCTACAACACTCCAACACGGGTGTAGCACTACACAATTGGCTGTAACTGCACACAAGCTGTTATAACACTGCTGACACGGCTCTAGCACTGCCGACACTGCAGAAAAGGCTGTACCACTGCAGACACAGCTACAACACTGCGCACATGTCTATAGGAGTACACAGACGCCTAAAAAAACAACAAACAGGTCTTTAACACTGTAGACAAGGCTATAACTGTGCTCTCACGCTGCAGACGTCTATAAGATGTCACCAAGGGTGGGGCTCTGACTGCCCCGTGCTGTCACAAAATGTGAGCTCTGAGTGCTGTGTGATGTCACCAAAGGCAGGTTCTGGGTGCTGTATGATGTCACAAAGGGGGGCCTCTGACTACCCCGTGATGTGACAAAGGGGGGCTCTGACTGCCCCGTGATGTCACCAAGAGCGGACTCTGACTCCCTTGTGAAGTCACCAGCCGCGGCCTGTGATTGCCCTGTGATGTCACCAAGGGTGGGCTCTGACTGCCCCCTGGTGGCAAAAAGCGGGGACTGTGGCTGCCCCGTGGTGTCACAAACTGAGGCTCTGACTCCCCTGTGATGTCACCAAGGGCGGGATCTGACTGCCCCATGATGTCACCAGGGGTCCGGCCCTGACTGCCCTGAGATGTCACCAAGAGCAGACTCTGACTGCCCTGTGATGTCACCAAGGGCCGGCTCTGACTGCCCCGTGATGTCACAAATGGTGGCTCCGACTGACCCGTAGTGTCATAAAGCTTGAGCTGTGACTGCCGTGTGATGTCACCGAGAGTGGGGCTCTGACTGCCCCATGATGTCCCCAAGGGCAGGCTCTAACTGCCCTGTGCTGTCACCAAGGGTGTGTTCTTACTGCCCTGTGATGTCACAAAGGGGGTCTCTGACTGCCTCGTAGTGTCACCAAGGGCTGGCTCTGACTGCCTGTGGAATAATTTCTAAATTGGCTAAAAAATACAGAAGTACAACATTGTTCACACATTAAGGAAAAGTATAAAATCAAGAGGCCTCTGAGGTAGAAAACAGCCACAGCCGGCGTGAAGAACACAACACCCGCGGTTCCCTGATAAAGAGCTGGTGACGCTACACGAGGTACGGGGCGGGATGCAATTATTCCGCGGCTTTACCTTACGATGTAGAGCAGATACGGGGATGGGACGCTACCATGAAACAGAGGAGCTGCCAATTAGCTGCCTGCTCCATACTCGGAGCCAACGTTTTGTCAAATTGGGATGAAATGCTGTCCTTTGTGCGAACTTTGCTCATTCTAATGTCATTATAATACCAAAACACACCTCCATCCCAAAGGCTACCCGCCTCCGAGGTGCGACCGCTCCTTCTTGAGTCTGCGCCCTGAATTTTTCATAAACTTTACCTTTAATTGTGAAGCGAGAGAATTTTACACCAATCCTAATTAAAGTATTTATGACTAAAGTCACTCCAACTCCACCTTGAAGATAACAAAGAGTATAAAAATAGCCCGAGAGAGGGGGGATATCGGGGAAGACGCCGTCGCAAAGAACTTCATCACCGACTCCCGGGACCCGCCGACGGGCTGAGCCTTCCCTCCCCCCGTAGGGACGCCTTTGGGTGAGACTTGGATTATACCGAGTGTTTCCTCGGGAAACTTAGAAATCTCTCTAGAGAATCTCTATCCTACATTTATAGCCAGGCCGTATCGTTTATAACTCTGTCGCGCATTTGATAGATGTAATAATACTTTCATTGGCACGTGCTTTGCAGACGGTGTATTTATCCCCGGCAATCCTAAGAACCGATAGATCTGGTGTTTAAACCGCACATTTTAAGTAGCTGCTCGTTTCGGTTCCTCATTGACGGCGACCAAAGACTCGAGAGTGGCCGTGCTGGTTCACGAGCACGATGAGACTGAAGGCGCCGTCCACTATCAGCGTATCCGAATCGTAACAGTTTAATACATAGTAAACGCGATCGGACCGATAGTGCTGGATTGCGCATCACTCAGAATTTAAACCCAGCCGCACCAAGCTTCCCACCTCGGTGAGGAGTGTTAGAATGCGAGGGGGTTTATCTTCTGCCAAAACTGCTTTGCCCCTTTCCACGCAACACTGCCCCGTAATGTCCCAAAGGGAGGCTCAAGTGCTCCGTAATGTCACCAAGGGCGGCCACTGACTGCCCCGTGGTGTCACAAAGGCCGGGCTCTGACTGTCCGGTGATGTCACCTAGGGTCGGGCTCTGAGTGACCTGTGATGTCACCAAGGACAGGCTCTGACTCCCCTGTGATATCACCAAGGGTGTGACCTGACTGCCCCGTGATGTCACAAAGCGGGGCTCTGACTGCCCTGTGATGTCACAAAGGGGGGCTCTGACTCCCTTCTGCTGTCACAAATGGGGAGCTCTGACTGCCTCGTGATGTCCCCAAGGACGGGCTCTGACTACCCTGTGGTGTCACAAAGGGCAGAACCTGACTGCCCCGTGATGTCACAAAGGGGGACTCTGACTGCTCCGTGTTGTCATAAACTGGGTCTCTGACTCCTCTATGATGTCACAGAGGGCGTGATCTGACTGCCCCGTGATGTCACCAAGGACAGGCTCTGACTCCCCTGTGATGTCACCAAGTGTTGGCCTCTGACTGCCCTGTGATGTGACCAAGGGCGTAGTCGGACTGCCCTGTGATGTCACAAAGTGTGGGCCGTGACTGTCCACTGATGTCACAAACGGGGGCTCTGACTGCCCTGTAATGTCACCAAGGGTGGGCCGTGACTGTCCACTGATGTCACAAACGGGGGCTCTGACTGCCCTGTAATGTCACCAAGGGTGGGCTCTGACTGCCCCGTGATGTCACCAAGTGTTAGCTGTGACTGCCCGGTGATGTCACCAAGGGCGGGATGTGACTGCCCCGTGATGTCACCAAGGGTGGGCTCTGACTGCCCCGTGATGTCACAAAGGGCGGGTTCTGACTGCCCCGTGATGTCACCAAGGGCGTGCTCTGACTGCCCTGTGATGTCACCAAACGGGGCTCTGACTGCCCCGTGATGTCACCAAGGACGTGCTCTGACTGCCTCACGATGTCACCAAGCGTCGGGCCCTTACTGTGCCGTGATGTCACCAAGAGCGGGCTCTGACTGCCCTGTGATGTCACCAAGGGCGGGCTCTGACTGCCCCGTGATGTCACCAAGGGTCGGGCCCTGACTGCCCTCTGATGTCACACTGGACAGGCTCTGAATGCCCCGTGATGTCACCAATGGCGGGATGTGACTGCACCGTGATGTCACTAAAGGCGGGCTCTGACTGCGCTGTGATGTCACCAAGGGTGGGCTCTGACTGCCCCGTGATGTCACCAAGGGTCAGGCCCTGACTGTCCTGTGATGTCACCAAGAGCGGGCTCTGACTGCGCTGTGATATCACCAAGGGGGAGTCTGACTGCCCTGTGATGTCACCAAGGGCCAGCTCTGACTGCCCCGTGATGTCACAAAGGGGGCCTCTGACTGCCCCGTGATGTCACAGAGGGCGGGATCTGACTCCCTTGTGATGTCACAGATGGTGGCTCCGACTGGGCCGTAGTGTCACCACGCGTGAGCTGTGACTGCCCTGTGATGTACACAAAGTGGGGCTCTGACTCCCTTGTGATGTCACCAAGGGCGGACACTGACTGCCCCGTGATGTCACAAAGGGCAGGCCCTGACTGTCCGGTGATGTCACAAACGGGGGCTCCGACTGCCCCATGATGTCACCAAAGGCGGGTTCTGAATGCCCTGTGATGTCACATAGTGGGGTTCTGACTACGCCGTGATGTCACCAAGAGTCGGGCCCTGACTGTACCGTGATGTCACCAAGAGCGGACTCTGACTGCCTCGTCATGTCACCAAGGGTCGGGCCCTGACTGTACCGTGATGTCACCAAGGGCAGCCTCTGACTACCCTGTGGTATCACAAGGCGTGGTCTCTGAGTGCCCTGTGATGTCACAATGGGGGGTCTCTGACTGCCCTATGATGTCACCAAGGGTGGGCTCTGACTGCCCCCTGGGGGCAAAAAGCGGGAGCTGTGGCTGCCCCGTGGTGTCACAAGGGGGGCTCTGACTGCCCCGTGATGTCACCAAGGGTTGGGCTATAACTGCCCTGTGATGTCAGTAAGGGCGGGATCTGACTGCCCTGTGATGTCACAAAGGCGGGCCCTGACTGTGCCGTGATGTCACCAAGAGCGGACTCTGACTGCCCCGTGATGTCACAAAGGGGGGCTCTGACTGCGCTGTGATGTCACCAAGGTCAGCCTCTGACTACCCTGTGGTATCACAAGGCGTGGTCTCTGACTGCCCTGTGATGTCACCAAGGGTCGGGCCCTGACTGCCCCGTGATGTCACCAAATGTGAGCTCTGCGTGCTGTGTGATGTCACAAAGAGGGGCTCTGACTGCCTCGCGATGTCACCAAGGGTCGAGCCCTGACTGTGCCGTGATGTCACCAAGAGCGGACTCTGACTGCCCCCTGCTGGCAAAAAGCAGGGGCTGTGACTACCCCGTGGTGTCACATGGGGAGCTCTTACTGCACTGTGATGTCACCAAGGGTTAGCTCTGACTGCCCCGTGATGTCACCAAGGGCGGGCACTGACTGCCTTGTGATGTCACCAAGGGTTAGCTCTGACTGCCCCATGATGTCACCAAGGGCGGGATATGACTGTACCGTGATGTCACTAAAGGCGGGCTCTGACTGCCCTGTGATGTCACCAAGGGTGGGCTCTGACTGCCCCGTGATGTCACCAAGGGCGGGCTCTGACTGCCCCATGATGTCACCAAGGGTGGGCTCTGACTGCCCCGTGATGTCACAAAGGGCGGGTTCTGACTGCCTTGTGATGTCACCAAGGGCGGGCTCTGACTGCCCTGTGATGTCACCAAAGGCGGGTTCTGAATGCCCTGTGATGTCACAAAAGGGGGTCTGTGACTGCCCTGTGATGTCACAAAGGGGGGCTCTGACTGCCCTGTGATGTCACCAAGGGTTAGCTCTGACTGCCTCGTGATGTCACCAAGGGTCGGGCCCTGACTGTGCCGTGATGTCACCAAGAGCGGACTCTGACTGCCCCGTGATGTCACAAAGGGGGGCTCTGACTGCGCTGTGATGTCACTAAGGTCAGCCTCTGGCTACCGTGTGGTATCACAAGGCGTGGTCTCTGACTGCCCTGTGATGTCAGAATGGGGGTCTCTGACGGCCCCGTGATGTCACAAAGGGCGGGATGTGACTGCCCCGTGTTGTCACCAAGGGTGGGCTCTGACTGCCCTGTGATGTCAGAAAGGGGGGCATGAATGCCTTGTGATGTCACAAAGGGGGGCTCATCTGCCCCGTGATGTCACAAAGGGGGGCTCTGACTCCCCAGTGATGTCACCAAGGGCGAGCTCTGACAGCCCCATGATGTCACCAAGGTTTGGCTCTTACTGCCCCGTGATGTCACCAAGGGCGGGATCTCACTGCCCCGTGATGTCACCAAATGCAGATACTGAATGCCCTGTGATGTCACAAAGGGGGGGTTCTGACTCCCCTGTGATGTCACCAAGGGCGGGCTATGACTGCCCCGTGATGTCACAGAGGGCGGGATATCACTGCCCCATGGTGTCACCAAGGGTGGCTCCGACTCGCCTGTGGTGTAACCAAGCGTGAGCTGTGACTGCCCTGTGATGTCACAAACGGGGGCTCTGACTCCCTCGTGATGTCACCAAGAGTGGGCTTTGACTGCCCCGTGATGTCACCAAGTGTTAGCTGTGACTGCCCGGTGATGTCACCAAGGGCGGGATGTGACTGCCCCGTGATGTCACCAAGGGTGGGCTCTGACTGCCCTGTGATGTCACCAAACGGGGCTCTGACTGCCCCGTGATGTCACCAAGGGTCGGGCTCTGACTGCCCCGTGATGTCACAAAACGGGGCTCTGACTGCCCTGTGATGTCACAAATCGGGGCTCTGACTGCCCTGTGATGTCACAAAGGACCGGATCTGACTGCCCTGTGATGTCACCAAGGGAAAGCTCCGACTGCCCTGTGTTGTCACAAAGGGGGGTTCTGACTGCCTCGTGATGTCACCAAGGGTCGGGCCGTGACTGTGCTGTGATGTCACCAAGAGCGGACTCTGACTGCCCCGTGATGTCACAAAGGGGGGCTCTGACTGCGCTGTGATGTCACCAAGGTCAGCCTCTGACTACCCTGTGGTATCACAAGGCGTGGTCTCTGACTGCCCTGTGATGTCACAATGGGGATCTCTGAATGCCCTATGATGTCACCAAGGGCAGGCTCTGACTGCCCTGTGATGTCACCAAGGGTTAGCTCTGACTGCCCCGTGATGTCACCAAGGTTCGGGCCCTGACTGCCCTGTGATGTCACCAAGGGTTAGCTCTGACTGCCTGGTGATGTCACCAAGGGCGCGATGTGACTGCCCCGTGATGTCACCAAGGGTTAGCTCTGACTGCCCCGTGATTTCACCAAGGGCCAGCTCTGACTGCCCCGTGATGTCATAAAGGGGGCCTCTGACTGCCCCGTGATGTCACAGAGGGCGGGATCTGACTCCCTTGTGATGTCACAAATGGTGGCTCCGACTGGGCCGTAGTGTCACCACGCGTGAGCTGTGACTACCCTGTGATGTCGCAAAGTGGGGCTCTGACTCCCTTGTGATGTCACCAAGGGCGGCTTCTGACTGCCCCGTGATGTCACAAAGGGCAGGCCCTGACTGTCCGGTGATGTCACAAAGGGGGGCTCTGACTGCCCTGTGATGTCACCAAGGGTCGGGCTCTGACTGCCCAATGATGTCACCAAAGGCGGGTTCTGAATGCCCTGTGATGTCACAAAAGGGGGTCTGTGACTGCCCTGTGATGTCACAAAGGGGGGCTCCGACTGCCTCGTGATGTCACCAAGGGTCGGGCCCTGACTGTGCCGTGATGTCACCAAGAACGGACTCTGACTGCCCCGTGATGTCACAAAGGGGGGCTCTGACTGCGCTGTGATGTCACCAAGGTCAGCCTCTGACTACCCTGTGGTATCACAAGGCGTGGTCTCTGAGTGCCCTGTGATGTCACCAAGGGCGGGCTCTGACTGCCCCGTGATGTAACCAAGGGTGGGCTCTGATGCCTCGCGATGTCACCAAGCGTCGGGCCCTTACTGTGCCGTGATGTCACCAAGAGCGGGCTCTGACTGCCCTGTGATGTCACACTGGACAGGTTCTGAATGCCCCGTGATGTCACAAAGGGGGGCTCTGACTGCTCTGTGATGTCACAAAGGGGGGCTCTGACTGCGCTGTGATGTCACCAAGGGTGGGCTATGACTGCCCCGTGATGTCACCAACAGTGGACTCTGACTGTCCTGTGATGTCACCAAGGGTGGGCTCTGATGCCTCGCGATGTCACCAAGGGTCGGGCCCTGACTGTGCCGTGATGTCACTAAAGGCGGGCTCTGACTGCCCTGTGATATAACCAAGGGTTAGCTCTGACTACCCAGTGATGTCACCAAGGACGGGATCTGCCTGCCCCGTGATGTGACCAAGGGTGGGCTCTGACTGCCTCATGATGTCACCAAGCGTCGGGCCCTTACTGTGCCGTGATGTCACCAAGAGCGGGCTCTGACTGCCCCATGATGTCACCAAGGGTCAGGCCCTGACTGTCCTGTGATGTCACCAAGGTCAGCCTCTGACTACCCTGTGGTATCACAAGGCGTGGTCTCTGACTGCCCTGTGATGTCACAATGGGGATCTCTGAATGCCCTATGATGTCACCAAGGGCAGGCTCTGACTGCCCTGTGATGTCACCAAGGGTTAGCTCTGACTGCCCCGTGATGTCACCAAGGTTCGGGCCCTGACTGCCCTTTGATGTCACAAAGGGGGGCTCTGACTGCGCTGTGATGTCACCAAGGTCAGCCTCTGACTACCCTGTGGTATCACAAGGCGTGGTCTCTGACTGCCCTGTGATGTCACCAAGGGTCGGGCCCTGACTGCCCCGTGATGTCACCAAATGTGAGCTCTGCGTGCTGTGTGATGTCACAAAGAGGGGCTCTGACTGCCTCGCGATGTCACCAAGGGTCGAGCCCTGACTGTGCCGTGATGTCACCAAGAGCGGACTCTGACTGCCCCCTGCTGGCAAAAAGCAGGGGCTGTGACTACCCCGTGGTGTCACATGGGGAGCTCTTACTGCACTGTGATGTCACCAAGGGTTAGCTCTGACTGCCCCGTGATGTCACCAAGGGCGGGCACTGACTGCCTTGTGATGTCACCAAGGGTTAGCTCTGACTGCCCCATGATGTCACCAAGGGCGGGATATGACTGTACCGTGATGTCACTAAAGGCGGGCTCTGACTGCCCTGTGATGTCACCAAGGGTGGGCTCTGACTGCCCCGTGATGTCACCAAGGGCGGGCTCTGACTGCCCCGTGATGTCACCAAGGGTGGGCTCTGACTGCCCCGTGATGTCACAAAGGGCGGGTTCTGACTGCCTTGTGATGTCACCAAGGGCGGGCTCTGACTGCCCTGTGATGTCACCAAAGGCGGGTTCTGAATGCCCTGTGATGTCACAAAAGGGGGTCTGTGACTGCCCTGTGATGTCACAAAGGGGGGCTCTGACTGCCCTGTGATGTCACCAAGGGTTAGCTCTGACTGCCTCGTGATGTCACCAAGGGTCGGGCCCTGACTGTGCCGTGATGTCACCAAGAGCGGACTCTGACTGCCCCGTGATGTCACCAAGGTTCGGGCCCTGACTGCCCTTTGATGTCACAAAGGGGGGCTCTGACTGCGCTGTGATGTCACTAAGGTCAGCCTCTGGCTACCGTGTGGTATCACAAGGCGTGGTCTCTGACTGCCCTGTGATGTCAGAATGGGGGTCTCTGACGGCCCCGTGATGTCACAAAGGGCGGGATGTGACTGCCCCGTGTTGTCACCAAGGGTGGGCTCTGACTGCCCTGTGATGTCAGAAAGGGGGGCATGAATGCCTTGTGATGTCACAAAGGGGGGCTCATCTGCCCCGTGATGTCACAAAGGGGGGCTCTGACTCCCCAGTGATGTCACCAAGGGCGAGCTCTGACAGCCCCATGATGTCACCAAGGTTTGGCTCTTACTGCCCCGTGATGTCACCAAGGGCGGGATCTCACTGCCCCGTGATGTCACCAAATGCAGATACTGAATGCCCTGTGATGTCACAAAGGGGGGGTTCTGACTCCCCTGTGATGTCACCAAGGGCGGGCTATGACTGCCCCGTGATGTCACAGAGGGCGGGATATCACTGCCCCATGGTGTCACCAAGGGTGGCTCCGACTCGCCTGTGGTGTAACCAAGCGTGAGCTGTGACTGCCCTGTGATGTCACAAACGGGGGCTCTGACTCCCTCGTGATGTCACCAAGAGTGGGCTTTGACTGCCCCGTGATGTCACCAAGTGTTAGCTGTGACTGCCCGGTGATGTCACCAAGGGCGGGATGTGACTGCCCCGTGATGTCACCAAGGGTGGGCTCTGACTGCCCTGTGATGTCACCAAACGGGGCTCTGACTGCCCCGTGATGTCACCAAGGGTCGGGCTCTGACTGCCCCGTGATGTCACAAAACGGGGCTCTGACTGCCCTGTGATGTCACAAATCGGGGCTCTGACTGCCCTGTGATGTCACAAAGGACCGGATCTGACTGCCCTGTGATGTCACCAAGGGAAAGCTCCGACTGCCCTGTGTTGTCACAAAGGGGGGTTCTGACTGCCTCGTGATGTCACCAAGGGTCGGGCCGTGACTGTGCTGTGATGTCACCAAGAGCGGACTCTGACTGCCCCGTGATGTCACAAAGGGGGGCTCTGACTGCGCTGTGATGTCACCAAGGTCAGCCTCTGACTACCCTGTGGTATCACAAGGCGTGGTCTCTGACTGCCCTGTGATGTCACAATGGGGATCTCTGAATGCCCTATGATGTCACCAAGGGCAGGCTCTGACTGCCCTGTGATGTCACCAAGGGTTAGCTCTGACTGCCCCGTGATGTCACCAAGGTTCGGGCCCTGACTGCCCTGTGATGTCACCAAGGGTTAGCTCTGACTGCCTGGTGATGTCACCAAGGGCGCGATGTGACTGCCCCGTGATGTCACCAAGGGTTAGCTCTGACTGCCTCGTGATGTCACCAAGGGTCGGGCCCTGACTGTGCCGTGATGTCACCAAGAGCGGACTCTGACTGCCCCGTGATGTCACCAAGGTTCGGGCCCTGACTGCCCTTTGATGTCACAAAGGGGGGCTCTGACTGCGCTGTGATGTCACTAAGGTCAGCCTCTGGCTACCGTGTGGTATCACAAGGCGTGGTCTCTGACTGCCCTGTGATGTCAGAATGGGGGTCTCTGACGGCCCCGTGATGTCACAAAGGGCGGGATGTGACTGCCCCGTGTTGTCACCAAGGGTGGGCTCTGACTGCCCTGTGATGTCAGAAAGGGGGGCATGAATGCCTTGTGATGTCACAAAGGGGGGCTCATCTGCCCCGTGATGTCACAAAGGGGGGCTCTGACTCCCCAGTGATGTCACCAAGGGCGAGCTCTGACAGCCCCATGATGTCACCAAGGTTTGGCTCTTACTGCCCCGTGATGTCACCAAGGGCGGGATCTCACTGCCCCGTGATGTCACCAAATGCAGATACTGAATGCCCTGTGATGTCACAAAGGGGGGGTTCTGACTCCCCTGTGATGTCACCAAGGGCGGGCTATGACTGCCCCGTGATGTCACAGAGGGCGGGATATCACTGCCCCATGGTGTCACCAAGGGTGGCTCCGACTCGCCTGTGGTGTAACCAAGCGTGAGCTGTGACTGCCCTGTGATGTCACAAACGGGGGCTCTGACTCCCTCGTGATGTCACCAAGAGTGGGCTTTGACTGCCCCGTGATGTCACCAAGTGTTAGCTGTGACTGCCCGGTGATGTCACCAAGGGCGGGATGTGACTGCCCCGTGATGTCACCAAGGGTGGGCTCTGACTGCCCTGTGATGTCACCAAACGGGGCTCTGACTGCCCCGTGATGTCACCAAGGGTCGGGCTCTGACTGCCCCGTGATGTCACAAAACGGGGCTCTGACTGCCCTGTGATGTCACAAATCGGGGCTCTGACTGCCCTGTGATGTCACAAAGGACCGGATCTGACTGCCCTGTGATGTCACCAAGGGAAAGCTCCGACTGCCCTGTGTTGTCACAAAGGGGGGTTCTGACTGCCTCGTGATGTCACCAAGGGTCGGGCCCTGACTGTGCTGTGATGTCACCAAGAGCGGACTCTGACTGCCCCGTGATGTCACAAAGGGGGGCTCTGACTGCGCTGTGATGTCACCAAGGTCAGCCTCTGACTACCCTGTGGTATCACAAGGCGTGGTCTCTGACTGCCCTGTGATGTCACAATGGGGGTCTCTGACTGCCCTATGATGTCACCAAGGGCAGGCTCTGACTGCCCTGTGATGTCACCAAGGGTTAGCTCTGACTGCCCCGTGATGTCACCAAGGTTCGGGCCCTGACTGCCCTGTGATGTCACCAAGGGTTAGCTCTGACTGCCTGGTGATGTCACCAAGGGCGCGATGTGACTGCCCCGTGATGTCACCAAGGGTTAGCTCTGACTGCCCCGTGATTTCACCAAGGGCCAGCTCTGACTGCCCCGTGATGTCATAAAGGGGGCCTCTGACTGCCCCGTGATGTCACAGAGGGCGGGATCTGACTCCCTTGTGATGTCACAAATGGTGGCTCCGACTGGGCCGTAGTGTCACCACGCGTGAGCTGTGACTACCCTGTGATGTCGCAAAGTGGGGCTCTGACTCCCTTGTGATGTCACCAAGGGCGGCTTCTGACTGCCCCGTGATGTCACAAAGGGCAGGCCCTGACTGTCCGGTGATGTCACAAAGGGGGGCTCTGACTGCCCTGTGATGTCACCAAGGGTCGGGCTCTGACTGCCCAATGATGTCACCAAAGGCGGGTTCTGAATGCCCTGTGATGTCACAAAAGGGGGTCTGTGACTGCCCTGTGATGTCACAAAGGGGGGCTCCGACTGCCTCGTGATGTCACCAAGGGTCGGGCCCTGACTGTGCCGTGATGTCACCAAGAACGGACTCTGACTGCCCCGTGATGTCACAAAGGGGGGCTCTGACTGCGCTGTGATGTCACCAAGGTCAGCCTCTGACTACCCTGTGGTATCACAAGGCGTGGTCTCTGAGTGCCCTGTGATGTCACCAAGGGCGGGCTCTGACTGCCCCGTGATGTAACCAAGGGTGGGCTCTGATGCCTCGCGATGTCACCAAGCGTCGGGCCCTTACTGTGCCGTGATGTCACCAAGAGCGGGCTCTGACTGCCCTGTGATGTCACACTGGACAGGTTCTGAATGCCCCGTGATGTCACAAAGGGGGGCTCTGACTGCTCTGTGATGTCACAAAGGGGGGCTCTGACTGCGCTGTGATGTCACCAAGGGTGGGCTATGACTGCCCCGTGATGTCACCAACAGTGGACTCTGACTGTCCTGTGATGTCACCAAGGGTGGGCTCTGATGCCTCGCGATGTCACCAAGGGTCGGGCCCTGACTGTGCCGTGATGTCACTAAAGGCGGGCTCTGACTGCCCTGTGATATAACCAAGGGTTAGCTCTGACTACCCAGTGATGTCACCAAGGACGGGATCTGCCTGCCCCGTGATGTGACCAAGGGTGGGCTCTGACTGCCTCATGATGTCACCAAGCGTCGGGCCCTTACTGTGCCGTGATGTCACCAAGAGCGGGCTCTGACTGCCCCATGATGTCACCAAGGGTCAGGCCCTGACTGTCCTGTGATGTCACCAAGGGTCGGGCTCTGACTGCCCCATGATGTCACCAAAGGCGGGTTCTGAATGCCCTGTAATGTCACAAAAGGGGGGCTGTGACTGCCCTGTGATGTCACAGAGGCGGGTTCCGACTGCCTCGTGATGTCACCAAGGGTCGGGCCGTGACTGTGCCGTGATGTCACGAAGAGCGGACTCTGACTGCCCCGTGATGTCACCAAGGGTCGGGCCCTGACTGCCCTGTGATGTCACAAAGGGCGGGCTGTGTCTCCCCGTGATGTCAGTAAGGGCAGGATCTGACTGCCCTGTGATGTCAGAAAGGGGGGGGTCTGACTGCCCCGTGATATCACCAAGGGTTGGGCTCTGACTGCCCTGTGATGTCACTAAGTGTGGGATCTGACTGCCCTGTGATGTCACCATGGACAGGTTCTGAATGCCCCGTGATGTCAGAAAGGGGGGCTCTGAATGCCCTGTGATGTCACCAAGGGCAGCCTATGACTACCCCGTGGTATCACAAGGCGTGGTCTCTGACTGCACTGTGATGTCACACTGGGGGTCTCTGACTGCCCCGTGACATCACCAAAGGCGGGCTGTGACTGCCCCGTGATGTCACATAGTGGGGCTCTGACTGCCCCGTGATGTCACCAAGGGTGTGCTCTGACTGCCCTGTGATGTCACAAAGGGGGGACTCTGACTGCCCCGTGATGTCACCATGGACAGGTTCTGAATGCCCTGTGATGTCAGAAAGGGGGGCTCTGACTGCCCTGTGATGTCACAAAGGGGGGCTCTGACTGTGCTGAGATGTCACAGTGGGGGTATCTGACTGCCCTATGATGTCACCAAGGATCAGGCTGTGACTGCCCCGTGACGTCACAAAATGGGGCTCTGACTGCCCCGTGATGTCACCAAGGGTCGGGCTCTGACTGCCCCATGATGTCGCAAAACGGGGCTCTGACTGCCCTGTGATGTCACATAGTGGGGCTCTGACTGCCCTGTGATGTCACATAGTGGGGCTCTGACTCCCTTCTGCTGTCACAAATGGGGGCTCTGACTGCCCTCTGACGTCACCAAGGATGGGATCTGACTGCCCAGTGATGTCACAAAGGGCGGGCTCTGACTGCCCTGTGATGTCACAAAGGGGGGGCTCTGACTGCCCCTGGTGGCAAAAAGCGGGGGCTGTGGCTGCCCCGTGGTGTCACAAGGGTTGGGCTCTGACTGCCCCGTGATGTCACTAAGGGTTGGGCTATAACTGCCCTGTGATGTCAGTAAGGGCAGGCTCTGACTGCCCTGTGATGTCACCATGGACAGGTTCTGAATGCCCCGTGATGTCAGAAAGGGGGGCTATGAATGCCCTGTGATGTCACAAAGGGGGGCTCTGACTGTGCTGAGATGTCACAGTGGGGGTCTCTGACTGCCCTGTGATGTCACCAAGGGTCGGGCTGTGACTGCCCCGTGACATCACAAAATGGGGCTCTGACTGCCCCGTGATGTCACCAAGGGTCGGGCTCTGACTGCCCCATGATGTCGCAAAACGGGGCTCTGACTGCCCTGTGATGTCACACTGGGGGTCTCTGACTGCCCCGTGATGTCACATAGTGGGGCTCTGACTCCCTTCTGCTGTCACAAATGGGGGCTCTGACTGCCCTGTGATGTCACCAAGGACGGGATCTGACTGCCCTGTGATGTCACAAATGGTGGCTCTGACTGGGCCGTAGTGTCACCAAGCGTGAGCTGTAACTGCCGCGTGATGTCACAAAACGGGGCTCTGACTGCTCCGTGATGTCACATAGTGGGGCTCTGACTCCCTTCTGCTGTCACAAATGGGGGCTCTGACTGCCCTGTGATGTCACCAAGGACGGGATCTGACTGCCCTGTGATGTCACAAATGGTGGCTCCGACTGGGCCGTAGTGTCACCAAGCGTGAGCTGTGACTGCCCTGTGATGTCACAAAGTGGGGCTCTGACTCCCTTGTGATGTCACCAAGGGCAGCTTCTGACTGCCCCGTGATGTCACAAAGGGCAGGCCCTGACTGTCCGGTGATGTCACAAACGGGGGCTCCGACTGCCCCATGATGTCACCAAAGGCGGGTTCTGAATGCCCTGTGATGTCACATAGTGGGGTTCTGACTACGCCGTGATGTCACCAAGAGTCGGGCCCTGACTGTACCGTGATGTCACCAAGAGCGGACTCTGACTGCCTCGTCATGTCACCAAGGGTCGGGCCCTGACTGTACCGTGATGTCACCAAGGGCAGCCTCTGACTACCCTGTGGTATCACAAGGCGTGGTCTCCGAGTGCCCTGTGATGTCACGATGGGGGTCTCTGACTGTGCTGAGATGTCACCAAGGGTGGGCTCTGACTGCCCCCTGGTGGCAAAAAGCAGGGGCTGTGGCTGCCCCGTGGTGTCACAAAGGGTTGGGCTCTGACTGCCCCGTGATGTCACTAAGTGTGGGATCTGACTGCCCTGTGATGTCACCATGGACAGGTTCTGAATGCCCCGTGATGTCAGAAAGGGGGGCTCTGAATGCCCTGTGATGTCACCAAGGGCAGCCTATGACTACCCCGTGGTATCACAAGGCATGGTCTGTGACTGCACTGTGATGTCATACTGGGGGTCTCTGACTGCCCCGTGACATCACCAAAGGCGGGCTCTGACTGCCCAGTGATGTCACAAAGGGCGGGCTCTGACTGACCCCTGATGTCACATAGTGGGGCTCTGACTGCCCTGTGATGTCACCAAGGGTGTGCTCTGACTGCCCTGTGATGTCACAAAGGGGGGGCTTTGACTGCCCCGTGATGTCACATAGTGGGGCTCTGACTGCCCCGTGATGTCACCAAGGGTTGGGCTATAACTGCCCTGTGATGTCAGTAAGGGCAGGCTCTGACTGCCCTGTGATGTCACCATGGACAGGTTCTGAATGCCCCGTGATGTCAGAAAGGGGGGCTATGAATGCCCTATGATGTCACAAAGGGGGGCTCTGACTGCCCTGTGATGTCACAGTGGGGGTCTCTGACTGCCCTGTGATGTCACCAAGGGTCGGGCTGTGACTGCCCCATGATGTCGCAAAACGGGGCTCTGACTGCCCTGTGATGTCACACTGGGGGTCTCTGACTGCCCCGTGATGTCACATAGTGGGGCTCTGACTCCCTTCTGCTGTCACAAATGGGGGCTCTGACTGCCCTGTGATGTCACCATGGACAGGATCTGACTGCCCTGTGATGTCACAAATGGTGGCTCCGACTGGGCCGTAGTGTCACCAAGCGTGAGCTGTGACTGCCCTGTGATGTCACAAAGTGGGGCTCTGACTCCCTTGTGATGTCACCAAGGGCGGCTTCTGACTGCCCCGTGATGTCACAAATGGCAGGCCCTGACTGTCCGGTGATGTCACAATCGGGGGCTCCGACTGCCCCATGATGTCACCAAAGGCGGGTTCTGAATGCCCTGTGATGTCACATAGTGGGGTTCTGACTACGCCGTGATGTCACCAAGAGTCGGGCCCTGACTGTACCGTGATGTCACCAAGAGCGGACTCTGACTGCCTCGTGATGTCACCAAGGGTCGGGCCCTGACTGTACCGTGATGTCACCAAGGGCAGCCTCTGACTACCCTGTGGTATCACAAGGCGTGGTCTCCGAGTGCCCTGTGATGTCACGATGGGGGTCTCTGACTGCCCTATGATGTCACCAAGGGTGGGCTCTGACTGCCCCCTGGTGGCAAAAAGCGGGGGCTGTGGCTGCCCCGTGATGTCACCAAGGGTTGGGCTATAACTGCCCTGTGATGTCACAAAGGGCGGGATCTGACTGCCCTGTGATGTCACCATGGACAGGTTCTGAATGCCCCGTGATGTCAGAAAGGGGGGCTCTGACTGCCCCGTGATGTCACAAAGGGGGGGCTCTGACTGCCCCGTGATGTCACAAAGGGGGGACTGTGTCTCCCCGTGATGTCAGTAAGGGCAGGCTCTGACTGCCCTGTGATGTCACTAAGTGTGGGATCTGACTGCCCTGTGCCGTCACCATGGATAGGTTCTGAATGCGCCGTGATGTCAGAAAGGGGGGCTCTGAATGCCCTGTGATGTCACCAAGGGCAGCCTATGACTACCCCGTGGTATCACAAGGCGTGGTCTCTGACTGCACTGTGATGTCATACTGGGGGTCTCTGACTGCCCCGTGACATCACCAAAGGCGGGCTCTGACTGCCCAGTGATGTCACAAAGGGCGGGCTCTGACTGCCCCGTGATGTCACAAAGGGGGGGCTCTGACTGCCCCGTGATGTCACATAGTGGGGCTCTGACTGCCCCGTGATGTCACCAAGGGTGTGCTCTGACTGCCCTGTGATGTCACAAAGGGGGGGCTCTGACTGCCCCGTGATGTCACATAGTGGGGCTCTGACTGCCCCGTGATGTCACCAAGGGTGTGCTCTGACTGCCCTGTGATGTCACAAAGGGGGGCTCTGACTGCCCCGTGGGGTCACCAAGGGTTGGGCTCTGACTGCCCCGTGATGTCACATAGTGGGGCTGTGACTCCCTTTTGCTGTCACAAATGGGGACTCCGACTGCCCCATGATGTCACCAAAGGCGGGTTCTGAATGCCCTGTGATGTCACATAGTGGGGTTCTGACTACGCCGTGATGTCACCAAGAGTCGGGCC
>CANTUZ010000014.1:7131801-7148674 GCA_947846985.1 Fratercula arctica | reverse complement strand
GGTGACATCACAGGGCAGTCAGAGCCCCCATTTGTGACAGCAGAAGGGAGTCAGAGCCCCACTATGTGACATCACAGGGCAGTCAGAGCCCCATCATGTGACATCACGGGGCACTCAGAGCCCCGTTTTGCGACATCATGGGGCAGTCAGAGCCCGACCCTTGGTGACATCACGGGGTAGTCAGAGCCCCACTATGTGACATCACAGGGCAGTCAGAGCCCCCCTTGGTGACATCACGGGGCATTCATAGCCCCCCTTTCTGACATCACGGGGCATTCAGAACCTGTCCATGGTGACATCACAGGGCAGTCAGAGCCCATCCTTGGTGACATCACAGGGCAGTCAGAGCCCAACCCTTGGTGACCCCACGGGGCAGTCAGAGCACCCCCTTAGTGACATCACAGGGCAGTCAGAGCACACCCTTAGTGACATCACAGGGCAGTCAGAGCCCCACTATGTGACATCACGGGGCAGTCAGAGCCCCCCCTTTGTGACATCACAGGGCAGTCAGAGCACACCCTTGGTGACATCACGGGGCAGTCAGAGCCCCACTATGTGACATCACGGGGCAGTCAGAGCCCCCACTTTGTGACATCACGGGGCAGTCAGAGCCCGCCCTTTGTGACATCACTGGGCAGTCAGAGCCCGCCTTTGATGATGTCACGGGGCAGTCAGAGACCCCCAGTGTGACATCACAGTGCAGTCAGAGACCACGCCTTGTGATACCACGGGGTAGTCATAGGCTGCCCTTGGTGACATCACAGGGCATTCAGAGCCCCCCTTTCTGACATCACGGGGCATTCAGAACCTGTCCATGGTGACATCACAGGGCAGTCAGAGCCTGCCCTTACTGACATCACAGGGCAGTTATAGCCCGACCCTTGGTGACATCACATGGCAGTCAGAGCCCCACTATGTGACATCACAGGGCAGTCAGAGCCCCATTTTGTGACGTCACGGGGCAGTCACAGCCCGACCCTTGGTGACATCATAGGGCAGTCAGAGACCCCCACTGTGACATCTCAGCACAGTCAGAGCCCCCCTTTGTGACATCACAGGGCATTCATAGCCCCCCTTTCTGACATCACGGGGCATTCAGAACCTTTCCATGGTGACATCACGGGGCAGTCAGAGCCCCCCCTTTGTGACATCACAGGGCAGTCAGAGCACACCCTTGGTGACATCACGGGGCAGTCAGAGCCCCACTGTGTGACATCACGGGGCAGTCAGAGCCCCACTATGTGACATCACGGGGCAGTCAGAGCCCGCCCTTTCTGACATCACTGGGCAGTCAGAGCCCGCCTTTGGTGATGTCACGGGGCAGTCAGAGACCCCCAGTGTGACATCACAGTGCAGTCAGAGACCACGCCTTGTGATACCACGGGGTAGTCATAGGCTGCCCTTGGTGACATCACAGGGCATTCAGAGCCCCCCTTTCTGACATCACGGGGCATTCAGAACCCGTCCATGGTGACATCACAGGGCAGTCAGATCCCACACTTAGTGACATCACAGGGCAGTCAGAGCCCAACCCTTGGTGATATCACGGGGCAGTCAGACCCCCCTTTGTGACATCACAGGGCAGTCAGAGCCCAACCCTTGGTGATATCACGGGGCAGTCAGACCCCCCTTTGTGACATCACAGGGCAGTCAGAGCCCCCCCTTCGTGACATCACGGGGCAGTCAGAGCTCCCCTTGTGACACCACGGGGCAGCCACAGCCCCCGCTTTTTGCCACCAGGGGCAGTCAGAGCCCACCCTTGGTGACATCATAGGGCAGTCAGAGACCCCCATTGTGACACCACAGGGCACTCGGAGACCACGCCTTGTGATACCACAGGGTAGTCAGAGGCTGCCCTTGGTGACATCACGGTACAGTCAGGGCCCGACCGTTGGTGACATGACGAGGCAGTCAGAGTCCGCTCTTGGTGACATCATGGTACAGTCAGGGCCCGACTCTTGGTGACATCACGGCGTAGTCAGAACCCCACTATGTGACATCACAGGGCATTCAGAACCCGCCTTTGGTGACATCATGGGGCAGTCGGAGCCCCCGTTTGTGACATCACCGGACAGTCAGGGCCTGCCCTTTGTGACATCACGGGGCAGTCAGAAGCTGCCCTTGGTGACATCACAAGGGAGTCAGAGCCCCACTTTGTGACATCACAGGGCAGTCACAGCTCACGCTTGGTGACACTACGGCCCAGTCAGAGCCACCATTTGTGACATCACAGGGCAGTCAGATCCCGTCCTTGGTGACATCACAGGGCAGTCAGAGCCCCCATTTGTGACAGCAGAAGGGAGTCAGAGCCCCACTATGTGACATCACAGGGCAGTCAGAGCCCCGTTTTGCGACATCATGGGGCAGTCAGAGCCTGACCCTTGGTGACATCACAGGGCACTCAGAGCCCCACTATGTGACATCACAGGGCAGTCAGAGCCCCATTTTGTGACGTCACGGGGCAGTCACAGCCCGACCCTTGGTGACATCATAGGGCAGTCAGAGAACCCCACTGTGACATCTCAGCACAGTCAGAGCCCCCCTTTGTGACATCACAGGGCATTCATAGCCCCCCTTTCTGACATCACGGGGCATTCAGAACCTGTCCATGGTGACATCACGGGGCAGTCAGAGCCCCCCCTTTGTGACATCACAGGGCAGTCAGAGCACACCCTTGGTGACATCACGGGGCAGTCAGAGCCCCACTATGTGACATCACGGGGCAGTCAGAGCCCGCCTTTGATGATGTCACGGGGCAGTCAGAGACCCCCAGTGTGACATCACAGTGCAGTCAGAGACCACGCCTTGTGATACCACGGGGTAGTCATAGGCTGCCCTTGGTGACATCACAGGGCATTCAGAGCCCCCCTTTCTGACATCACGGGGCATTCAGAACCTGTCCATGGTGACATCACAGGGCAGTCAGAGCCTGCCCTTACTGACATCACAGGGCAGTTATAGCCCAACCCTTGGTGACATCACGGGGCAGTCAGAGCCCGCCCTTTGTGACATCACGGGGCAGTCAGATCCCATCCTTGGTGACATCACAGGGCAGTCAGAGCCCTCATTTGTGACAGCAGAAGGGAGTCAGAGCCCCACTATGTGACATCACAGGGCAGTCAGAGCCCCATTTTGTGATGTCACGGGGCAGTCACAGCCCGACCCTTGGTGACATCATAGGGCAGTCAGAGACCCCCACTGTGACATCTCAGCACAGTCAGAGCCCCCCTTTGTGACATCACAGGGCATTCATAGCCCCCCTTTCTGACATCACGGGGCATTCAGAACCTGTCCATGGTGACATCACGGGGCAGTCAGAGCCCCCCTTTGTGACATCACAGGGCAGTCAGAGCACACCCTTAGGTGACATCACAGGGCAGTCAGAGCCCCACTATGTGACATCACGGGGCAGTCAGAGCCCCCCTTTGTGACATCACAGGGCAGTCAGAGCACACCCTTGGTGACATCACGGGGCAGTCAGAGCCCCACTATGTGACATCACGGGGCAGTCAGAGCCCCCACTATGTGACATCACGGGGCAGTCAGAGCCCGCCCTTTGTGACATCACTGGGCAGTCAGAGCCCGCCTTTGGTGATGTCACGGGGCAGTCAGAGACCCCCAGTGTGACATCACAGTGCAGTCAGAGACCACGCCTTGTGATACCACGGGGTAGTCATAGGCTGCCCTTGGTGACATCACAGGGCATTCAGAGCCCCCCTTTCTGACATCACGGGGCATTCAGAACCTGTCCATGGTGACATCACAGGGCAGTCAGAGCCTGCCCTTACTGACATCACAGGGCAGTTATAGCCCGACCCTTGGTGACATCACATGGCAGTCAGAGCCCCCCCTTTGTGACATCACGGGGCAGTCAGAGCCCCCCTTGTGACACCACGGGGCAGCCACAGCCCCCGCTTTTTGCCACCATGGGACAGTCAGAGCCCACCCTTTGTGACATCACTGGGCAGTCAGATCCCATCCTTGGTGACATCACAGGGCAGTCAGAGCCCTCATTTGTGACAGCAGAAGGGAGTCAGAGCCCCACTATGTGACATCACAGGGTAGTCAGTGCCCCCCCTTTGTGACATCACAGGGCAGTCAGAGCACACCCTTGGTGACATCACGGGGCAGTCAGAGCCCCACTATGTGACATCACGGGGCAGTCAGAGCCCGCCCTTTGTGACATCACTGGGCAGTCAGAGCCCGCCTTTGGTGATGTCACGGGGCAGTCAGAGACCCCCAGTGTGACATCACAGTGCAGTCAGAGACCACGCCTTGTGATACCACGGGGTAGTCATAGGCTGCCCTTGGTGACATCACAGGGCATTCAGAGCCCCCCTTTCTGACATCACGGGGCATTCCGAACCTGTCCATGGTGACATCACAGGGCAGTCAGGGCCCGACCCTTGGTGACATGACGAGGCAGTCAGAGTCCGCTCTTGGTGACATCACGGTACAGTCAGGGCCCGACTCTTGGTGACATCACGGCGTAGTCAGAACCCCACTATGTGACATCACAGGGCATTCAGAACCCGCCTTTGGTGACATCATGGGGCAGTCGGAGCCCCCGTTTGTGACATCACCGGACAGTCAGGGCCTGCCCATTGTGACATCACGGGGCAGTCAGAAGCCGCCCTTGGTGACATCACAAGGGAGTCAGAGCCCCACTTTGTGACATCACAGGGCAGTAACAGCTCACGCTTGGTGACACTACGGCCCAGTCAGAGCCACCATTTGTGACATCACAGGGCAGTCAGATCCCGTCCTTGGTGACATCACAGGGCAGTCAGAGCCCCCATTTGTGACAGCAGAAGGGAGTCAGAGCCCCACTATGTGACATCACGGGGCAGTCAGAGCCCCACTATGTGACATCACAGGGCAGTAAGAGCCCCATTTTGTGACGTCACGGGGCAGTCACAGCCCGACCCTTGGTGACATCACAGGGCAGTCAGAGACCCCCACTGTGACATCTCAGCACAGTCAGAGCCCCCCTTTGTGACATCATAGGGCATTCATAGCCCCCCTTTCTGACATCACGGGGCATTCAGAACCTGTCCATGGTGACATCACGGGGCAGTCAGAGCCCCCCCTTTGTGACATCACGGGGCAGTCAGAGCCCGCCCTTTGTGACATCACTGGGCAGTCAGAGCCCGCCTTTGGTGATGTCACGGGGCAGTCAGAGACCCCCAGTGTGACATCACCGTGCAGTCAGAGACCACACCTTGTGATACCACGGGGTAGTCATAGGCTGCCCTTGGTGACATCACAGGGCATTCAGAGCCCCCCTTTCTGACATCACGGGGCATACAGAACCTGTCCATGGTGACATCACAGGGCAGTCAGAGCCTGCCCTTACTGACATCACAGGGCAGTTATAGCCCAACCCTTGGTGACATCACGGGGCAGTCAGAGCCCCCCCTTTGTGACATCACGGGGCAGTCAGAGCCCCCCTTGTGACACCACGGGGCAGCCACAGCCCCCGCTTTTTGCCACCAGGGGCAGTCAGAGCCCCCCCTTTGTGACATCACAGGGCAGTCAGAGCCCGCCCTTTGTGACATCACTGGGCAGTCAGATCCCATGCTTGGTGACGTCAGAGGGCAGTCAGAGCCCCCATTTGTGACAGCAGAAGGGAGTCAGAGCCCCACTATGTGACATCACGGGGCAGTCAGAGCACACCCTTGGTGACATCACGGGGCAGTCAGACCCCCCTTTCTGACATCACAGGGCAGTCAGAGCCTGCCCTTACTGACATCACGGGGAGACACAGCCCGCCCTTTGTGACATCACAGGGCAGTCAGAGCCCCCCCTTTGTGACATCACGGGGCAGTCAGAGCCCCCCTTGTGACACTATGGGGCAGCCACAGCCCCCGCTTTCTGCCACCAGGGGCAGTCAGAGCCCACCCTTGGTGGCATCATAGGGCAGTCAGAGACCCCCATTGTGACATCACAGGGCAGTCAGAGCACACCCTTCGTGACATCACGGGGCAGTCAGAGCCCCACTATGTGACATCACGGGGCAGTCAGAGCCCCCCCCTTTGTGACATCACGGGGCAGTCAGAGCCCGCCCTTTGTGACATCACTGGGCAGTCAGAGCCCGCCTTTGGTGATGTCACGGGGCAGTCAGAGACCCCCAGTGTGACATCACAGTGCAGTCAGAGACCACGCCTTGTGATACCACAGGGTAGTCAGAGCCTGCCCTTACTGACATCACAGGGCAGTTATAGCCCAACCCTTGGTGACATCACGGGGCAGTCAGAGCCCCCCCTTTGTGACATCACGGGGCAGTCAGAGCCCCCCTTGTGACACCACGGGGCAGCCACAGCCCCCGCTTTTTGCCACCACGGGACAGTCAGAGCCCACCCTTTGTTGCATCACAGGGCAGTCAGATCCCATCCTTGGTGACGTCAGAGGGCAGTCAGAGCCCCCATTTGTGACAGCAGAAGGGAGTCAGAGCCCCACTATGTGACATCACGGGGCAGTCAGAGCCCCCCCTTTGTGACATCACAGGGCAGTCAGAGCACACCCTTGGTGACATCACGGGGCAGTCAGAGCCCCCACTATGTGACATCACGGGGCAGTCAGAGCCCGCCTTTGTGACATCACCGTGCAGTCAGAGACCACGCCTTGTGATACCACGGGGTAGTCATAGGCTGCCCTTGGTGACATCACAGGGCATTCAGAGCCCCCCTTTCTGACATCACGGGGCATACAGAACCTGTCCATGGTGACATCACAGGGCAGTCAGAGCCTGCCCTTACTGACATCACAGGGCAGTTATAGCCCAACCCTTGGTGACATCACGGGGCAGTCAGAGCCCCCCCTTTGTGACATCACGGGGCAGTCAGAGCCCCCCTTGTGACACCACGGGGCAGCCACAGCCCCCGCTTTTTGCCACCAGGGGCAGTCAGAGCCCCCCCTTTGTGACATCACAGGGCAGTCAGAGCCCGCCCTTTGTGACATCACTGGGCAGTCAGATCCCATGCTTGGTGACGTCAGAGGGCAGTCAGAGCCCCCATTTGTGACAGCAGAAGGGAGTCAGAGCCCCACTATGTGACATCACGGGGCAGTCAGAGCACACCCTTGGTGACATCACGGGGCAGTCAGACCCCCCTTTCTGACATCACAGGGCAGTCAGAGCCTGCCCTTACTGACATCACGGGGAGACACAGCCCGCCCTTTGTGACATCACAGGGCAGTCAGAGCCCCCCCTTTGTGACATCACGGGGCAGTCAGAGCCCCCCTTGTGACACTATGGGGCAGCCACAGCCCCCGCTTTCTGCCACCAGGGGCAGTCAGAGCCCACCCTTGGTGGCATCATAGGGCAGTCAGAGACCCCCATTGTGACATCACAGGGCAGTCAGAGCACACCCTTCGTGACATCACGGGGCAGTCAGAGCCCCACTATGTGACATCACGGGGCAGTCAGAGCCCCCCCTTTGTGACATCACGGGGCAGTCAGAGCCCGCCCTTTGTGACATCACTGGGCAGTCAGAGCCCGCCTTTGGTGATGTCACGGGGCAGTCAGAGACCCCCAGTGTGACATCACAGTGCAGTCAGAGACCACGCCTTGTGATACCACAGGGTAGTCAGAGGCTGCCCTTGGTGACATCACGGTACAGTCAGGGCCCGACCCTTGGTGACATGACGAGGCAGTCAGAGTCCGCTCTTGGTGACATCACGGTACAGTCAGGGCCCGACTCTTGGTGACATCACGGCGTAGTCAGAACCCCACTATGTGACATCACAGGGCATTCAGAACCCGCCTTTGGTGACATCACGGGGCAGTCGGAGCCCCCATTTGTGACAGCAGAAGGGAGTCACAGCCCCACTATGTGACATCACGGGGCAGTCAGAACCCCACTATGTGACATCACAGGGCAGTCAGAGCCCTGTTTTGTGACATCATGGGGCAGTCAGAGCCCGACCCTTGGTGACATCACAGGGCAGTCAGAGCCCTCCCTTGGTGACATCACAGGGCAGTCAGAGCCCCGTTTTGTGACATCACGGGGCAGTCACAGCTCACGCTTGGTGACACTACGGCCCAGTCGGAGCCACCATTTGTGACATCACAGGGCAGTCAGATCCTGTCCATGGTGACATCACAGGGCAGTCAGAGCCCCCATTTGTGACAGCAGAAGGGAGTCAGAGCCCCACTATGTGACATCACGGGGCAGTCAGAGCCCCATCATGTGACATCACGGGGCAGTCAGAGCCCCATTTTGTGACGTCACGGGGCAGTCACAGCCTGACCCTTGGTGACATCATAGGGCAGTCAGAGACCCCCACTGTGACATCTCAGCACAGTCAGAGCCCCCCTTTGTGACATCACAGGGCATTCATAGCCCCCCTTTCTGACATCACGGGGCATTCAGAACCTGTCCATGGTGACATCACAGGGCAGTCAGAGCCCCCCCTTTGTGACATCACAGGGCAGTCAGAGCCCCCCCTTGGTGACATCACGGGGCAGTCAGAGCCCCCCCTTTGTGACACCACGGGGCAGCCACAGCCCCCGCTTTTTGCCACCAGGGGGCAGTCAGAGCCCACCCTTGGTGACATCATAGGGCAGTCAGAGACCCCCATTGTGACATCACAGGGCACTCGGAGACCACGCCTTGTGATACCACAGGGTAGTCAGAGGCTGCCCTTGGTGACATCACGGTACAGTCAGGGCCCGACTCTTGGTGACATCACGGCGTAGTCAGAACCCCACTATGTGACATCACAGGGCATTCAGAACCCGCCTTTGGTGACATCACGGGGCAGTCGGAGCCCCCATTTGTGACAGCAGAACGGAGTCACAGCCCCACTATGTGACATCACGGGGCAGTCAGAGCCCCACTATGTGACATCACAGGGCAGTCAGATCCCTGTTTTGTGACATCATGGGGCAGTCAGAGCCCGACCCTTGGTGACATCACGGGCCAGTCAGAGCCCCACTATGTGACATCACAGGGCAGTCAGAGCCCCGTTTTGTGACATCACGGGGCAGTCACAGCTCACGCTTGGTGGCACTACGGCCCAGTCGGAGCCACCATTTGTGACATCACAGGGCAGTCAGATCCCGTCCATGGTGACATCACAGGGCAGTCAGAGCCCCCATTTGTGACAGCAGAAGGGAGTCAGAGCCCCACTATGTGACATCACGGGGCAGTCAGAGCCCCACTATGTGACATCACAGGGCAGTCAGAGCCCCATTTTGTGACGTCACGGGGCAATCACAGCCTGACCCTTGGTGACATCATAGGGCAGTCAGAGACCCCCACTGTGACATCTCAGCACAGTCAGAGCCACCCTTTGTGACATCACAGGGCATTCATAGCCCCCCTTTCTGACATCACGGGGCATTCAGAACCTGTCCATGGTGACATCACAGGGCAGTCAGAGCCCGCCCTTACTGACATCACAGGGCAGTTATAGCCCAACCCTTTGTGACATCACAGGGCAGTCAGAGCCCGCCCTTTGTGACATCACTGGGCAGTCAGATCCCATCCTTGGTGACGTCAGAGGGCAGTCAGAGCCCTCATTTGTGACAGCAGAAGGGAGTCAGAGCCCCACTATGTGATACCACGGGGCAGTCAGAGCACACCCTTGGTGACATCACGGGGCATTCAGAACCTGTCCATGGTGACATCACAGGGCAGTCAGATCCCACACTTCGTGACATCACAGGGCAGTCAGAGCCCAACCCTTGGTGATATCACGGGGCAGTCAGAGTCCGCTCTTGGTGACATCACGGTACAGTCAGGGCCCGACTCTTGGTGACATCACGGCGTAGTCAGAACCCCACTATGTGACATCACAGGGCATTCAGAACCCGCCTTTGGTGACATCATGGGGCAGTCGGAGCCCCCATTTGTGACATCACCGGACAGTCAGGGCCTGCCCTTTGTGACATCACGGGGCAGTCAGAAGCCGCCCTTGGTGACATCACAAGGGACTCAGAGCCCCCATTTGTGACAGCAGAAGGGAGTCAGAGCCCCACTATGTGACATCACGGGGCAGTCAGAGCCCCCCCTTTGTGACATCACAGGGCAGTCAGAGCCCCCATTTGTGACAGCAGAAGGGAGTCAGAGCCCCACTATGTGACATCACAGGGCAGTCACAGCTCACGCTTGGTGACACTACGGCCCAGTCAGAGCCACCATTTGTGACATCACAGGGCAGTCAGATCCCGTCCTTGGTGACATCACAGGGCAGTCAGAGCCCCCATTTGTGACAGCAGAAGGGAGTCAGAGCCCCACTATGTGACATCACGGGGCAGTCAGAGCCCACCCTTTGTGACATCACGGGGCAGTCAGAGCCCGCCCTTTGTGACATCACTGGGCAGTCAGAGCCCGCCTTTGGTGATGTCACGGGGCAGTCAGAGACCCCCAGTGTGACATCACAGTGCAGTCAGAGACCACGCCTTGTGATACCACGGGGTAGTCATAGGCTGCCCTTGGTGACATCACAGGGCATTCAGAGACCCCCAGTGTGACATCACAGTGCAGTCAGAGACCACGCCTTGTGATACCACGGGGTAGTCATAGGCTGCCCTTGGTGACATCACAGGGCAGTTATAGCCCATCCCTTGGTGACATCACAGGGCAGTCAGATCCCACACTTAGTGACATCACAGGGCAGTCAGAGCCCAACCCTTGGTGATATCACGGGGCAGTCAGACCCCCCCCTTTCTGACATCACAGGGCAGTCAGAGCCTGCCCTTACTGACATCACGGGGAGACACAGCCCGCCCTTTGTGACATCACAGGGCAGTCAGAGCCCCCCTTTCTGACATCACGGGGCATTCAGAACCCCCTTGTGACACCACGGGGCAGCCACAGCCCCTGCTTTTTGCCACCAGGGGGCAGTCAGAGCCCACCCTTGGTGACATCATAGGGCAGTCAGAGACCCCCATTGTGACATCACAGGGCACTCGGAGACCACGCCTTGTGATACCACAGGGTAGTCAGAGGCTGCCCTTGGTGACATCACGGTACAGTCAGGGCCCGACCCTTGGTGACATCACGAGGCAGTCAGAGTCCGCTCTTGGTGACATCACGGTACAGTCAGGGCCCGACTCTTGGTGACATCACGGCGTAGTCAGAACCCCACTATGTGACATCACAGGGCATTCAGAACCCGCCTTTGGTGACATCATGGGGCAGTCGGAGTCCCCATTTGTGACAGCAAAAGGGAGTCACAGCCCCACTATGTGACATCACAGGGCAGTCACAGCTCACGCTTGGTGACACTACGGCCCAGTCGGAGCCACCATTTGTGACATCACAGGGCACTCAGATCCCGTCCTTGGTGACATCACAGGGCAGTCAGAGCCCCCATTTGTGACAGCAGAAGGGAGTCAGAGCCCCACTATGTGACATCATGGGGCAGTCAGAGCCCCATTATGTGACATCACAGGGCAGTCAGAGCCCCGTTTTGCGACATCATGGGGCAGTCAGAGCCCGACCCTTGGTGACATCACGGGGTAGTCAGAGCCCCACTATGTGACATCACAGGGCAGTCAGAGCCCCATTTTGTGACGTCACGGGGCAGTCACAGCCTGACCCTTGGTGACATCATAGGGCAGTCAGAGACCCCCACTGTGACATCTCAGCACAGTCAGAGCCCCCCTTTGTGACATCACAGAGCATTCATAGTCCCCCTTTCTGACATCACGGGGCATTCAGAACCTGTCCATGGTGACATCACAGGGCAGTCAGAGCCCATCCTTGGTGACATCACAGGGCACTCAGAGCCCAACCCTTGGTGACCCCACGGGGCAGTCAGAGCCCCCCCTTTGTGACATCACAGGGCAGTCAGAGCACACCCTTGGTGACATCACGGGGCAGTCAGAGCCCCACTATGTGACATCACGGGGCAGTCAGAGCCCCCCCTTTGTGACATCACAGGGCAGTCAGAGCACACCCTTGGTGACATCACGGGGCAGTCAGAGCCCCACTATGTGACATCACGGGGCAGTCAGAGCCCCCCCTTTGTGACATCACTGGGCAGTCAGAGCCCGCCTTTGGTGATGTCACGGGGCAGTCAGAGACCCCCAGTGTGACATCACAGTGCAGTCAGAGACCACGCCTTGTGATACCACGGGGTAGTCATAGGCTGCCCTTGGTGACATCACAGGGCATTCAGAGCCCCCCTTTCTGACATCACGGCGCATTCAGAACCTGTCCATGGTGACGGCACAGGGCAGTCAGATCCCACACTTAGTGACATCACAGGGCAGTCAGAGCCTGCCCTTACTGACATCACGGGGAGACACAGTCCCCCCTTTGTGACATCACGGGGCAGTCAGAGCCCCCCCTTTGTGACATCACGGGGCAGTCAGAGCCCCCCTTTCTGACATCACGGGGCATTCAGAACCTGTCCATGGTGACATCACAGGGCAGTCAGATCCCGCCCTTACTGACATCACAGGGCAGTTATAGCCCAACCCTTGGTGACATCACGGGGCAGCCACAGCCCCCGCTTTTTGCCACCAGGGGGCAGTCAGAGCCCACCCTTGGTGACATCATAGGGCAGTCAGAGACCCCCATTGTGACATCACAGGGCACTCGGAGACCACGCCTTGTGATACCACAGGGTAGTCAGAGGCTGCCCTTGGTGACATCACGGTACAGTCAGGGCCCGACCCTTGGTGACATCACGAGGCAGTCAGAGTCCGCTCTTGGTGACATCACGGTACAGTCAGGGCCCGACTCTTGGTGACATCACGGCGTAGTCAGAACCCCACTATGTGACATCACAGGGCATTCAGAACCCGCCTTTGGTGACATCATGGGGCAGTCGGAGCCCCCGTTTGTGACATCACCGGACAGTCAGGGCCTGCCATTTGTGACATCACGGGGCAGTCAGAAGCCGCCCTTGGTGACATCACAAGGGAGTCAGAGCCCCACTTTGTGACATCACAGGGCAGTCACAGCTCACGCTTGGTGACACTACGGCCCAGTCGGAGCCACCATTTGTGACATCACAGGGCAGTCAGATCCTGTCCATGGTGACATCACAGGGCAGTCAGAGCCCCCATTTGTGACAGCAGAAGGGAGTCAGAGCCCCACTATGTGACATCACGGGGCAGTCAGAGACCCCCAGTGTGACATCACAGGGCAGTCAGAGCCCCGTTTTGCGACATCATGGGGCAGTCACAGCCCGACCCTTGGTGACATCACGGGGCAGTCAGAGCCCCATTTTGTGATGTCACGGGGCAGTCACAGCCCGACCCTTGGTGACATCACAGGGCAGTCAGAGACCCCCACTGTGACATCTCAGCACAGTCAGAGCCCCCCTTTGTGACATCATAGGGCATTCATAGCCCCCCTTTCTGACATCACGGGGCATTCAGAACCTGTCCATGGTGACATCACAGGGCAGTCAGAGCCTGCCCTTACTGACATCACAGGGCAGTTATAGCCCAACCCTTGTGACACCACGGGGCAGCCACAGCCCCCGCTTTTTGCCACCAGGGGCAGTCAGAGCCCCCCCTTTGTGACATCACAGGGCAGTCAGAGCCCCCCCTTTGTGACATCACTGGGCAGTCAGATCCCATCCTTGGTGGCGTCAGAGGGCAGTCAGAGCCCCCATTTGTGACAGCAGAAGGGAGTCAGAGCCCCACTATGTGACATCAGGGGGCAGTCAGAGACCCCCAGTGTGACATCACAGTGCAGTCAGAGACCACGCCTTGTGATACCACAGGGTAGTCATAGGCTGCCCTTGGTGACATCACAGGGCATTCAGAGCCCCCCTTTCTGACATCACAGGGCATTCAGAACCTGTCCATGGTGACATCACAGGGCAGTCAGATCCCACACTTAGTGACATCACAGGGCAGTCAGAGCCCAACCCTTGGTGACATCACAGGGCAGTCAGAGCCCAACCCTTGGTGATATCACGGGGCAGTCAGACCCCCCTTTCTGACATCACAGGGCAGTCAGAGCCTGCCCTTACTGACATCACGGGGAGACACAGCCCGCCCTTTGTGACATCACAGGGCAGTCAGAGCCCGCCCTTTGTGACATCACGGGGCAGTCAGAGCCCGCCCTTTGTGACATCACGGGGCAGTCAGAGCCCCCCCCTTGTGACACCACGGGGCAGCCACAGCCCCCGCTTTTTGCCCCCAGGGGGCAGTCAGAGCCCACCCTTGGTGACATCTCAGCACAGTCAGAGACCCCCATTGTGACATCACAGGGCACTCGGAGACCACGCCTTGTGATACCACAGGGTAGTCAGAGGCTGCCCTTGGTGACATCACGGTACAGTCAGGGCCCGACCCTTGGTGACATCACGAGGCAGTCAGAGTCCGCTCTTGGTGACATCACGGTACAGTCAGGGCCCGACTCTTGGTGACATCACGGCGTAGTCAGAACCCCACTATGTGACATCACAGGGCATTCAGAACCCGCCTTTGGTGACATCATGGGGCAGTCGGAGCCCCCGTTTGTGACATCACCGGACAGTCAGGGCCTGCCCTTTGTGACATCACGGGGCAGTCAGAAGCCGCCCTTGGTGACATCACAAGGGAGTCAGAGCCCCACTATGTGACATCACAGGGCAGTCAGATCCCGTCCTTGGTGACATCACAGGGCAGTCAGAGCCCCCATTTGTGACAGCAGAAGGGAGTCAGAGCCCCACTATGTGACATCACGGGGCAGTCAGAGCCCCACTATGTGACATCACAGGGCAGTAAGAGCCCCATTTTGTGACGTCACGGGGCAGTCACAGCCCGACCCTTGGTGACATCACAGGGCAGTCAGAGACCCCCACTGTGACATCTCAGCACAGTCAGAGCCCCCCTTTGTGACATCACAGGGCATTCATAGCCCCCCTTTCTGACATCACGGGGCATTCAGAACCTGTCCATGGTGACATCACGGGGCAGTCAGAGCCCCCCCTTTGTGACATCACGGGGCAGTCAGAGCCCCACTATGTGACATCACGGGGCAGTCAGAGCCCGCCTTTGGTGATGTCACGGGGCAGTCAGAGACCCCCAGTGTGACATCACAGTGCAGTCAGAGACCACGCCTTGTGATACCACGGGGTAGTCATAGGCTGCCCTTGGTGACATCACAGGGCATTCAGAGCCCCCCTTTCTGACATCACGGGGCATTCAGAACCTGTCCATGGTGACATCACAGGGCAGTCAGAGCCTGCCCTTACTGACATCACAGGGCACTTATAGCCCAAGCCTTGGTGACATCACGGGGCAGTCAGAGCCCCCCCTTTGTGACACCACGGGGCAGCCACAGCCCCCGCTTTTTGCCACCACGGGACAGTCAGAGCCCACCCTTGGTTGCATCACAGGGCAGTCAGAGCCCGCCCTTTGTGACATCACTGGGCAGTCAGATCCCATCCTTGGTGACATCACAGGGCAGTCAGAGCCCTCATTTGTGACAGCAGAAGGGAGTCAGAGCCCCACTATGTGACATCACGGGGCAGTCAGAGCCCCCCCTTTGTGACATCACAGGGCAGTCAGAGCACACCCTTGGTGACATCACGGGGCAGTCAGAGCCCCCACTATGTGACATCACGGGGCAGTCAGAGCCCGCCTTTGTGACATCACTGGGCAGTCAGAGCCCGCCTTTGGTGATGTCACGGGGCAGTCAGAGACCCCCAGTGTGACATCACCGTGCAGTCAGAGACCACGCCTTGTGATACCACGGGGTAGTCATAGGCTGCCCTTGGTGACATCACAGGGCATTCAGAGCCCCCCTTTCTGACATCACGGGGCATTCAAAACCTGTCCATGGTGACATCACAGGGCAGTCAGAGCCTGCCCTTACTGACATCACAGGGCAGTTATAGCCCAACCCTTGGTGACATCACGGGGCAGTCAGAGCCCCCCCTTTGTGACATCACGGGGCAGTCAGAGCCCCCCTTGTGACACCACGGGGCAGCCACAGCCCCCGCTTTTTGCCACCAGGGGCAGTCAGAGCCCCCCCTTTGTGACATCACAGGGCAGTCAGAGCCCGCCCTTTGTGACATCACTGGGCAGTCAGATCCCATGCTTGGTGACGTCAGAGGGCAGTCAGAGCCCCCATTTGTGACAGCAGAAGGGAGTCAGAGCCCCACTATGTGACATCACGGGGCAGTCAGAGCACACCCTTGGTGACATCACGGGGCAGTCAGACCCCCCTTTCTGACATCACAGGGCAGTCAGAGCCTGCCCTTACTGACATCACGGGGAGACACAGCCCGCCCTTTGTGACATCACAGGGGCAGTCAGAGCCCCCCCTTTGTGACATCACGGGGCAGTCAGAGCCCCCCTTGTGACACTATGGGGCAGCCACAGCCCCCGCTTTCTGCCACCAGGGGGCAGTCAGAGCCCACCCTTGGTGGCATCATAGGGCAGTCAGAGACCCCCATCGTGACATCACAGGGCACTCGGAGACCACGCCTTGTGATACCACAGGGTAGTCAGAGGCTGCCCTTGGTGACATCACGGTACAGTCAGGGCCCGACCCTTGGTGACATGACGAGGCAGTCAGAGTCCGCTCTTGGTGACATCACGGTACAGTCAGGGCCCGACTCTTGGTGACATCACGGCGTAGTCAGAACCCCACTATGTGACATCACAGGGCATTCAGAACCCGCCTTTGGTGACATCACGGGGCAGTCGGAGCCCCCATTTGTGACAGCAGAAGGGAGTCACAGCCCCACTATGTGACATCACGGGGCAGTCAGAACCCCACTATGTGACATCACAGGGCAGTCAGAGCCCTGTTTTGTGACATCATGGGGCAGTCAGAGCCCGACCCTTGGTGACATTACAGGGCAGTCAGAGCCCTCCCTTGGTGACATCACAGGGCAGTCAGAGCCCCGTTTTGTGACATCACGGGGCAGTCACAGCCCGCCCTTTGTGACATCACGGGGCAGTCAGAGC
>CANTUZ010000014.1:7063489-7131303 GCA_947846985.1 Fratercula arctica | reverse complement strand
CCCTTTGTGACATCACAGGGCATTCAGAGCACACCCTTGGTGACATCACAGGACAGTCAGAGTCTGCTCTTGGTGACATCACGGGGCAGTCAGAGCAAACGCTTGCTGATATCACTGAGCAGTCAGACCCCGCCTTTAGTGACATCAGGGGGCAGTCAGAGCACACCCTTGGTGACATCACGGGGCAGTCAGAGCCCGCCTTTAGTGACATCAGGGGGCAGTCAGAGCACAACCTTGGTGACATCATAGGGCAGTCAGAGACCCCCATTGTGACATCACAGGGCAGTCACAGCTCACGCTTGGTGACACTACGGCCCAGTCGGAGCCACCATTTGTAAAACCACAGGGGAGTCAGATCCAGCCCTCTGTGACATCACGGGGCAGTCAGAGGCCCCCTTTGTGACATCACGGGGCAGTATGAGCCCGCCCTTGGTGACCCCACGGGACAGTCAGAGCCTGCCCTTGGTGACATCATAGGGCAGTCAGAGACCCCCATTGTGACATCACAGGGCAGTCAGATCCCGTCCTTGGTGACATCACAGGACAGCCAGAGCCCCCATTTGTGACAGCAGAAGAGAGTCAGAGCCCCACTATGTGACATCACAGGGCAATCAGAGCCCACCCTTGGTGACATCATGGGGCAGTCAGAGCACAATCTTTGGTGACATCATAGAGGAGTGAGAGCCCCACTCTGTGACATCACAGGCAGTCAGATCCCGCCCTTGTTGACATCACAGGGGAGTCAGAGGCTGCCCTTGGTGACATCACAGGGCAGTCAGAGCCCCCCTTTGTGACATCACGGGGCAGTCAGAGCCCGCCCTCGGTGACATCACGGGGCAGTCAGAGTTCGACCCTTGGTGACATCATAGGGCAGTCAGAGACCCCCATTGTGACATCACAGGGCAGTCAGATCCCGTCCTTGGTGACATCACAGGACGGTCAGAGCCCCCATTTGTGACAGCAGAAGGGAGTCAGAGCCCCACTATGTGACATCACAGCGCAATCAGAGCCCACCCTTGGTGACATCACGGGGCAGTCAGAGTCTGCCCTTGGTGACATCACAAGGCAGTCAGAGCCCACCCTTTGTGACATCACAGGGGAGTCAGATCCCACCCTCTGTGACATCACGGGGCAGTCAGAGGCCCCCTTTGTGACATCACGGGGCAGTAGGAGCCCGCCCTTGGTGACCCCACGGGGCAGTCAGAGCCCGTCCTTGGTGACATCACAGGGCAGTCAGAGCCCCATTTTGTGACAGCAGAAGGGAGTCAGAGCCCCACTATGTGACATCACAGGGCAGTCAGAGCCCCGTTTTGTGACATCACGGGGCAGTCAGAGCCTGTCCTTGGTGACATCACGGGGCAATTACAGCCCCCCTTTGTGACATTACGGGGCAGTCCGAGTCTGCCATTGGTGACATCACAAGGCAGTCAGAGCCCAGCCTTGGTGACATCACGGGGCAGTCAGATATCGCCCTCTGTGACATCACAGGGCAGTCAGAGCCCACCCTTGGTGACATTATGGAGGAGTGAGAGCCCCAATCTCTGACATCACAGGGCAGTCACAGCCCCCCTTTGTGACATGACGGGGCAGTCAGAGCCCGCCCTTGGTGACATCACAGGGCAGTCAGAGCATAACCCTTGGTGACATCATAGGGCACTCAGAGACCCCCATTGTGACATCACAGGGCAGTCACAGCTCACGCTTGGTGACACTACGGCCCAGTCGGAGCCACCATTTGTGACATCACAGGGGAGTCAGATCCCGCCCTCTGTGACATCACGGGGCAGTCAGAGCACACCCTTGGTGACATCACGGGGCAGTAGGAGCCCGCCCTTGGTGACCCCACGGGGCAGTCAGATCCCGTCCTTGGTGACATCACAGGACAGTCAGAGCCCCATTTTGTGACAGCAGAAGGGAGTCAGAGCCCCACTATGTGACATCACAGGGCAGTCAGAGCCCCACTCTGTGACATCACAGGGTAATCAGAGGCTGCCCTTGGTGACATCACAGCGCAGTCAGAGCCCCCCTATGTGACATCACAAGGCAGTCAAAGTCCGCTCTCAGTGAGATCACGGCACAGTCAGGGCCCGACTCTTGGTGACATCACGAGGCAGTCAGAGTCCGCTCTTGGTGACATCACGGTACAGTCAGGGCCCGACTCTTGGTGACATCACGGCGTAGTCAGAACCCCACTATGTGACATCACAGGGCATTCAGAACCCGCCTTTGGTGACATCATGGGGCAGTCGGAGCCCCGGTTTGTGACATCACCGGACAGTCAGGGCCTGCCCTTTGTGACATCACGGGGCAGTCAGAAGCCGCCCTTGGTGACATCACAAGGGAGTCAGAGCCCCACTTGGTGACATCACAGGGCAGTCACAGCTCACGCTTGGTGACACGACGGCCCAGTCGGAGCCACCATTTGTGACATCACAGGGCAGTCAGATCCTGTCCATGGTGACATCACAGGGCAGTCAGAGCCCCCATTTGTGACAGCAGAAGGGAGTCAGAGCCCCACTATGTGACATCACGGGGCAGTCAGAGCCCCACTATGTGACATCACAGGGCAGTCAGAGCCCCGTTTTGTGACATCACGGGGCAGTCAGAGCCCGACCCTTGGTGACATCGCAGCGCAGTCAGAGCCCGCCCTTGGTGACATCACAGGGCAGTCAGATCCCGCCCTCTGTGACATCACCGGGCAGTGAGAGGCCCCCTTTGTGACACAAAGGGGGGGTTCTGACTGCCCCGTAATGTCACAAAGGGGGGCTCTGACTGCCCTGTGATGTCACCAAGGGCGGGATCTGACTGCCCGGTGATGTCACCAGGGTTCGGGCTCTGACTGCCCTGTGATGTCACCAAGGACGGGATCTGACTGTCCTGTGATGACATCACGGGGCAGTCAGATCCCGCCCTTGGTGACATCACAGGGGAGTCAGAGGCTGCCCTTGGTGACATCACGGGGCAGTCGGAGCCCCCCTTTGTGACATCACAGGGCAGTCAGAGTCCGCTCTTGGTGACATCACGGCACAGTCAGAGCCTGCCTTTGGTGATGTCACGGGGCAGTCAGATTCCGCCCTTGGTGACATCACGGCACAGTCAGAGCACACCCTTGGTGACATCACAGGGCAGTCAGATTCCGCCCTTGGTGACATCACGGGGCAGTCAGAGGCCCCCTTTGTGACATCACAGGGCAGTCAGAGCACAATCTTTGGTGACATCATAGGGCAGTCAGAGCCCCCACTTTGTGACATCACAGGGCAGTCAGAGCACACCCTTGGTGACATCACAGGGGAGTCAGATCCCACCCTCTGTGACATCACGGGGCAGTCAGAGTCCGCTGTTGGTGACATCACTGCACAGTCAGAGCCCAACTCTTGGTGACATCATAGGGCAGTCAGAGACCCCCATTGTGACATCACAGGGCAGTCACAGCTCACGCTTGGTGACACTACGGCCCAGTAGGAGTCACCATTTGTGACACCACAGGGGAGTCAGATCCTGTCCTTGGTGACATCACAGGGCAGTCAGAGCCCACCATTTGTGACATCACAGGGGAGTCAGATCCCGCCCTCTGTGACATCACGGGGCAGTCAGAGGCCCCCTTTGTGACATCACGGGGCAGTAGGAGCCCGCCCTTGGTGACCCCACGGGGCAGTCAGAGCCTGCCCTTGGTGACATCATAGCGCAGTCAGAGCCCCATTTTGTGACAGCAGAAGGGAGTCAGAGCCCCACTATGTGACATCACAGGGCAGTCAGATCCCGTCCTTGGTGACATCACAGGACAGTCAGAGCCCCATTTTGTGACAGCAGAAGGGAGTCAGAGCCCCACTATGTGACATCACAGGGCAGTCAGAGCCCCGTTTTGTGACATCACGGGGCAGTCAGAGCCTGTCCTTGGTGACATCACGGGGCAATTACAGCCCCCCTTTGTGACATTACGGGGCAGTCCGAGTCTGCCATTGGTGACATCACAAGGCAGTCAGAGCCCAGCCTTGGTGACATCACGGGGCAGTCAGATATCGCCCTCTGTGACATCACAGGGCAGTCAGAGCCCACCCTTGGTGACATTATGGAGGAGTGAGAGCCCCAATCTCTGACATCACAGGGCAGTCACAGCCCCCCTTTGTGACATGACGGGGCAGTCAGAGCATAACCCTTGGTGACATCATAGGGCACTCAGAGACCCCCATTGTGACATCACAGGGCAGTCACAGCTCACGCTTGGTGACACTACGGCCCAGTCGGAGCCACCATTTGTGACATCACAGGGGAGTCAGATCCCGCCCTCTGTGACATCACGGGGCAGTCAGAGGCCCCCTTTGTGACATCACGGGGCAGTAGGAGCCCGCCCTTGGTGACCCCACGGGGCAGTCAGAGCCTGCCCTTGGTGACATCACAGGGCAGTCAGAGCCCCCATTTGTGACAGCAGAAGGGAGTCAGAGCCCCACTATGTGACGTCACAGGGCAGTCAGAGCAAAACCCTTGGTGACATCACGGGGCAGTCAGAGCCCCCCCTTTGTGACATCACAGGGCAGTCAGAGCACGCCCTTGGTGACATCGCAGGGCAGTCAGAGTCTGCTCTTGGTGACATCACGGGGCAGTCAGAGCCCAGCCTTGGTGACATCACAAGGGAGTCAGAGCCCCACTTTGTGAACCACAGCACCAGGGACAGACAAAAACGTATGGGGAGAAGCCCAGGGGGGTTCCCAGCCCCACGGCCCCCGGGGCCTACGGCCATACCACCCTGAGAACCCCCGATCTCGTCTGTCAAGGGTTCCTCTTCGGGGCCCAGCGCTGACACCACACGCAGGGCTGGCTGAAGCAGGGGGAGCAGCAGCAGCAGCGTCTCCACCAGCCCTTCAGGCAGCCCCACAGCCGGGCACAGCCCCGCGGCTGCCTGGCCACGCTCCCTGTCCGTGCCTTTGCAGCGCTGGAGTGTTTTGTTCTTCCAGGCCTTGAAAGCTGCAGGACGAGCTCCCGAAAGCACTCGCCCTTGTCCGTCTGCCTGGCTGGGGGGCTGCCCCGAGGCAGGGGCTTCGCGAAGGAGTTGAGGGAGCTGTCGGAAGAGGAGATTCTGAAGCCCCGCGTTCCTCCGGAGCTCCTCGTTAGCCAGTGCACAGAGCAGGCAAAGATGGTTATCGTCCTGGAGGGGCTGGGGGGGCCGGGAGCCCAGCGGGGGTGGGTTGCCATCGAAGCTGATAAATCCTTGGCAGGGAGGGGAGGGAGCCTTTGGGGTCCCGGAAGGGCAGGGGGTAGAGGGAGCCATCGCTGCTTAGATGATAAATCGTTGGCAGGGAGGGCAGGGAGCCCAGCGAGGCCTGCGGGGACAGGCGCTGCCCCTTCGGTGGTTCCAGGCGCCGCCCCTTCGGTGGTTCCAGGCGCTGCCCCTTCGGAGGTTCCACACTTGCCCTGTAGAGGAGGAGAGAGAAGAGACCCCGCTGCACCCTGGTGGGATCCCGGGCAGCAGCCCCTCCTCGCCCGGCAGGCAGGGCCACCCTGCACAGTCCTACCGTGTGCGCCCATCCCCATCTCATCCCCCCCTCCGTGTCCCTCTCCCATGTTCCCACAGCTCCCATCCTGTCCTCATCCCTGTCCCGTCCCACACATCCCCCTATTTGTCCCCCTGGGTCGCCATCCATGTTCCTCCCCCCATCCGCCCCCACAACGTCCCCATCCTCCCCATGTCCCCACTGTCCCACCTCCTGCTCCTGGGGGTCCTGGCCTCCCCCCCACACCTCCTGAAGAACAACGGGGAGGGGGGGCTCCTCTTGCTTGCTTCCTGGGGGAGAGCTTGCACCCCCCTTCCCTCCCCCTGAGGGCAGGGAGGGGCCGGGGAGGAGGGAGAAACCCAGCCCCAGCCCCTCCCCCCCCCAAAACCAGGGGAAAACTCTTTTGGAATCGGCAGCAATTCAGGGCGTAAGAGCTGCCCCGCACCAGCCCTGCCGCGGTCCATCACACTCACAGCATCCCAACACCGTGGGGACGACGAGGGGAATCAAGGAGGGGACACACACACACACACACACACAGAAATTTCAGGGCGTGCTCCCCCTACATCAACTTCAGCCCCCCCTAGATCACCTTCTCGCCCTCCACCATGTCAGACCCCGCTGTCTCGCCACTCCCCAGGCTGCACGGGAACTTGTGGGGCTGGCTTTTCCTCCACGGCTTTCTAAATCCGGGGGGGTGGGACACAAAGGTTTGGGGGGGGGGGGTCAAACCCTCCCACGCCCCATTTTGCCACACCCAGGGGAGGTTGTGGTGCAGGGCACTACATGCTGAACGAAGACAGCCTCCTCCGTGTCGTTCTTGGGGGACCCCCTAAGAAGAGGGACAGGGGGTTTAGGAGACCCCACAGAACTGGGGGGTTGGGGCCACCCCCAGGGCGGAGGGGTTTCCGGGGACCCTCCCATTTCACATCCAGCCCCCCCAGACACCGCCTGCCTTTGGGACAGGCATGAATCCCAAACCAGGGCTTCGCCTGGGCCGCCCCTCGAGTCCTGCCGAGGGCCTCTCCTCCGCTTTAGCAGCAACGCGCAGAACCCCCGGAGAAGCCCCGGCAGGAGCATGTGGAGAGGCCCCAGCCGCCCCCAGGCTTCACCACGGATCCCCCCCCCCGGGCCGGGAACTCTTTGGGCACGAGTCGGTCACTCGAGGGCTCGACAAACGGCACTTCAGAGGGCGCTGCCTGGGGCAGAGAAAGCCCCGCCGGAGCTTCCAGGCTCATCTCCCCTTGCCCGGAGCTCAGCCCGCCCTTCCCCGCAGCCCGCCCCGGGGCCCAAGGCAGCGAGCACCGCCCGGGGCCCAGCAGCGCGGAGGGGCAGAGCGGGAGGCAGCCCGCACCCGCAGCCCGCCCCCGGCACACCCCCACACCCCGCGCCGGGGCCTCGCCTCGCACCGGGACCCCCGCCCGCCTCTGCGCGCCCGCCGGCCCCCGCCCCTCACCTCCGCACGGACGCCCGGCCCGGCGCCCCAAGCCCAGAGCGGCGCCGGGCGGCGGCAGGAACGGCGGCGGCGGGCGGCAGGGGCTGCCCGCAGGCACGGAGCCGCCGAGGCTCCGCACGGGGCTCCCGGAGGGAAGCGCGGCCCCGGCTCGCCCCGGCCTCCTTCCAGAAGCCTCTGCCGCGCAGGCTCAGTGCAGCCGGGGGGCGGGGGCGGACACACGGGGGGGACCCGGTGGGGTCGGGGACGTTGTTGGGGCTGTGGGGGGGACACGGGGACCCTGGTGGGATGGGAGACACAGGGGACACGGTTGAGGCTGAACTACAGGAAACGGCTCCGCCGCCTTCCCCCTTCGCCCAGTTCCTCCCACGGTTTAGAAGAGAGGAACCTGGGGAGCCCCAAAGTACGGGACCCCTCCCCCAACCCACCCAGACATCCCCAAATCTGCCCCAACACTCCCAAATCTCCCCCAAGACCCTGCCCCCCTCCCCCAGTGCTACAAAAACCAGCATTCCTTAATCCACAGTCCTTCATCTGACTCCACAAGTACCTGTCCCAGAAGGCTCGGGGGGGGGGCAAGGGGGGGACCGAGGGTGCCCTGGGGGTCCCAATGGGTTTTAGGGGGCCACAGGGTTACCCAAGGGGTCCCAGCGGTGCCCGTGCACCCCCCCCTTTTCAGGGGTCCCAGGGGCGCCCCCCCCACCCCATTTGGGGGGTACCTGGGTGTTATAAATACTCCGAGTCCGTAAGGAGTTTAATAAATGTTTATTAGATAAGAAAGCAAAAGCAGCGCTGGGCGGCCGGGGAGTTGCAGCTCCACAAAGGCTCGCAAATTCGAATGTCTCAAGCAACTCCTTTTTATCTTCTCGGGGGTGGGTTTCAGCATCCTTAGTCTCCGCCAGGTGCCCCCCTATAGCTTGCCGGGTCAGCTAACATATACAAGGATCTGCACCGAGACACAAGCTCAACAAAAAAATGGGCATGAGAACGGCGTCACAGGCAGCCGCTCAAGGACATCAATCCTTCATGGCAACATTCCCCAGGTCTCATCCCTTCACCCACATAAGGCAGTCATCCGTAGCAACAGCACATGGCAGTATATCATATCATGACATTTACTGCTAGTATAGCAATTAAGTCTCATCGCAAGACAGGATGTCCTGCTTCACAGAGCAGGACACTTCCATTGCTTGTTTGGTGCAATAATTACCCTCCTTGTTCAGCTCTCCTGGTCATCAGCAAATTACCTGTTAGTCACCTATTGCATGGGGGCTCGGCCACGGGCTGGGAGGCTGGCGAAGGGGGGGCAGCCGGGCTGAGCCGGCGGAGCCAAGCGCCCAGCCAGGCCGGCCCCGGGCATCCTGCGCTGCGGCCGGGGCTACCGCCACCTGCGGGGAGAGAGCGGGCGGTGAGGGGGGGTCAGCGAGGAATGGGGGTGCCCTGAATCAGACCTCTTCCCCCCACGGACCCCCCCCTCACACGCTCACTCCCCCAGCCCCGCCATTCCCCCTCCGCATACCTCTTCTCTCCCGCGCGCTCCTGCCCCGAGCCCGCGCTGCTCTCGCCCTCGCCCTCGCCCTCTCCCTCCCCTCCACAAAATGGCGGCAGCGCCGCGCCGCACCACCCACCCTTCTCTTCCCTTCCCTCCCGCCCGCCTTTGCCCGCCACAGCCCCGCCTCCCCGTCACCTGACGCCGCGCGCAGCCGCCACCAGGCGCGGCGGGAAGGGCCGGGGCGCGAGGCGGCGGCGCTGGGGAGGGAGCCCCCGCTCTTCTCCTCAGGCTGCGGGCGGCCCCGCACGGGCGGCTGGAGCCCCCCCTTCCCCTCCAGGAGCGGCCCCGGGCCTGGGGAGAGGCTCTCCTCAGGGAGAGCCCCCGCAACCCCCAGCCCGGCCCTCGGCAGCCTCCTGCCGGGCTGGGAGCGGCGCTTCCCGCAGGGACGGAGCCCCCGAACTCCCCCCCGCCCGGCCCCGGGGTGCCCCCCCAGCCCCCTGCCAGGAGGAGGAAGCAGCTCTATAGCACTATTCTAGTGCTACTCTCCGCTATGAGCTGGCAGATGCGCCGTCCTGCCTCGCGGTAGGCGGTCGCCTCACAGTACCCAGCCTTTCCAACCAAACGCTGCGTCACATATTGACTTCCCCCCTGGCTGCAGTTCCTCCTTCCCCCTCTTTGCCTTCCCACACACCAGCCTCCATTTTCCCCCCCCCCGACTGTGACACCACAGCACAGTCAGAGCCCGCCCTTGGTGACATCACGGGGCAGTCAGAGCCCCCCTTTCTGACGTCACGGGGCATTCAGAACCTGTCCATGGTGACATCACAGGGCAGTCAGAGCCCGCCCTTACTGACATCACAGGGCAGTTATAGCCCAACCCTTGGTGACATCACGGGGCAGTCAGAGCCCCCCCTTTGTGACATCACGGGGCAGTCAGAGCCCCCCTTGTGACACCACGGGGCAGCCACAGCCCCCACTTTTTGCCACCAGGGGCAGTCAGAGCCCACCCTTGGTGGCATCACAGGGCTGTCACAGGCCCCGCTTGGTGACCCCACGGGGCAGTCTGAGCCCGCCCTTGTTGACATCACAGGGCAGTTATAGCCCAACCCTTGGTGACATCACAGGGCAGTCTGAGACCGCTCTTGGTGACATCACGGGGCAGTCAGAGCCCACCCTTTGTGACATCACAGGACAGTCAGGGTCCGCCCTTTGTGACACTACGGGGCAGTCAGAACCCCCCTTTGTGACATCACAGGGCAGTCTGACACCGCTCTTGGTGACATCACGGGGCTGTCAGAGACCCCCTTTGGGACATTACGGGGCAGTCAGAGCCCGACCCTTGGTGGCATCACAGGGCAGTCAGAGCCCCCCTTGGTGACATCACGGCGCAGGGTAACTTGATGGGCTGGGGCAAGAGGCCCTGGGCTGGGACAAGGGGTGCTGGCCTGGGGGCTTTTTCTCCCTCCTGGGGTCCTGCCGCTGGAGGCAAGGCCCCTTCTTTTGACTGTGTGGCAGAGGAAGGGAAGATCGGGCAGAAGGAGTGGGAATACGCTCCAGTGACTTGCAGCTGGGGTGCTGGGAAACACACAGAGCACAGCCATTGTCGGCCGGTCTCGTGCGCTTGCAAGTGGAACACCCGCACTTGCAGAACTTGGCTAAGTCCGGGCTGCACTCGGGGACACCTTCTCCAGCCGCTGGAGAATCCTGCCCTGCTGGTGCCGATCCAAGCAGAGTGGGAAAACTGGGCGTGCTGGAACCCTGAAATACGGGCAAGAACAGGGAGTCTGGGCGCTGTCACTCTCTTGCGAACGAGGACTTTCTCGCTAGTAAGGACTCTTGCTCCGCAGTGCCTGCGGGCCCTGCTTGCATGCCTCTGCCCGGGTGCCGCTTTGGAGATTCCCTGAGCCACGAGGTATCAAGATTAAATTTCTTCTTTGCCTTTCACGCGCAACTTTGCGGTTGGTCCTGCGTCCTGCCTGCACGGGCTCACACACTGGGCGCAGTCGGCAGTGCCAGGAAGACCCGAGCCGTGGCTGATAAAAAAGCTGGGAACCAGGGAGGCCACTCTGGCGACTGCCCCTACTTTGAGATGGCCCAGGACTGAGCGCTGGAGCCCCGGTGGCCACTTTCCTGGCTAGACTGGCTCGCCGGAGGCACGGCCTGAAATCGATGCCGGGGCGGTGACGACCCCCCCCCCGGGCAATGGAAAGGGCTACGCGTGGGTTGCCATGGAAAGCGGCATCACACCCCTCTGGCCAATTAGCGGGGAGAGTGGGATGGCTGTGAGCTACCGCACTTGGAGCTCTGGCCCGTGAAGCTGCTGCGTTACGCAGGAAGGTGCGGGAACTGGAAAAGAGGAGTTTACGAGAATGCAAAGGTGATGGCGCGAGAAGTAATTGGTGTTGAAGCAGAGCGGTGCCGCGAGCTGCAAGATCCCGTAGAGCGGTTGGTGGCACGTCCTGTTACTTGTCCTGGGCGCCCGGCCCTGCCTGGCCCACCGTAAGAGGCAGTGCAGCCCGTGCTCCCCGGCCAAGCTGGAGAACGGGAGCACGGCGTGAGGGAGCAGCTCCGCTTCCCGGGGCTCCTGCTCCTCCTTCCCAGAGCCCTGGCCCAGGGCGGTGGCAGAGCCGGTGGAGCTCACTCGCTGGGGACCCCCTCCCCAAGCAACGCTCCCCTCTGGCACCCTGTCTGCGTCCTTGGCCTCGTCCTCATCCACAGCCTTGCCAGCATCCACCCCCGGCAGCTCCGCTCCAAGACGCTGGGGCCACACTGGGGCTACCAGCAGCTCCAGCTGCTCCTGCTCCCCCACCCTGGGGCAGGAGGGGTCCTGGGAAGGGTCCTACCACAGGCCTCCTGACACCTGCTGCTGCCCCCCACCGCGGAGCCAGCGCTGCTGAGATGGCGGAGCGTTGGCAGGGAGCCCAGCGGGGTAGTGGGGACAGGCGACCCTCGGGAACCACCCCTTTCCCCCCAGCTCCCTGGTAGAATCCGGGGGGGAGGGAAAGTTGGCCCACCCCCCTCAGCTGGGGATCCCCTCCCTCCGCCTGCTGGCCGCGCTCCTCCTCGTGCAGGCCAGGACACCCTTGGCCACCTGGGCTCATGCTCGGCTTGGTGCCCACCAGCACCTTCTCTGGGCTGGTGCGGGGCCCTGCTCCTCCCCAGGGGCAGGACTTGGCCCTCGCTGCCCTTCAGGAGGTTCCTGCTGGCCCCTTTCTCCAGCCCACCCAGCTCCCCAGGCCCCAGCACACCCACTGGGGTACAACCCACCCCCACCCCTCAGTTTGCTGGGTGCCAGCGCGCCCCACTGGGTCGGGTGCCGACTGAGTCGCTCCCCCAGCTGCAGGGTGGGAGGATGAACCACAGCACCAGGGACAGACAAAAACGTATGGGGAGAAGCCCAGGGGGGTTCCCAGCCCCACGGCCCCCGGGGCCTACGGCCATACCACCCTGAGAACCCCCGATCTCGTCTGTCAAGGGTTCCTCTTCGGGGCCCAGCGCTGACACCACACGCAGGGCTGGCTGAAGCAGGGGGAGCAGCAGCAGCAGCGTCTGCACCAGCCCTTCAGGCAGCCCCACAGCCGGGCACAGCCCCGCGGCTGCCTGGCCACGCTCCCTGTCCGTGCCTTTGCAGGGCTGGAGTGTTTTGTTCTTCCAGGCCTTGAAAGTGCAGACGAGCTCCCGAAAGCACTCGCCCTTGTCCGTCTGCCTGGCTGGGGGGCTGCCCCGAGGCAGGGGCTTCGCGAAGGAGTTGAGGGAGCTGTCGGAAGAGGAGATTCTGAAGCCCCGCGTTCCTCCGGAGCGCCTCGTTAGCCAGCGCACAGAGCAGGCAAAGACGGTTATCGTCCTGGAGGGGCTGGGGGGGCCGGGAGCCCGGCGGGGGTGGGTTGCCATTGAAGCTTAAGTGATAAATCCTTGGCAGGGAGGGGAGGGAGCCTTTGGGGTCCCGGAAGGGCAGGGGTAGAGGGAGCCATCGCTGCTTAGATGATAAATCGTTGGCAGGGAGGGGAGGGAGCCCAGCGAGGCCTGCGGGGACAGGCGCCGCCCCTTCGGTGGTTCCAGGCGCTGCCCCTTCGGTGGTTCCAGGCGCTGCCCCTTCGGTGGTTCCACACTTGCCCTGTAGAGGAGGAGAGAGAAGAGACCCCGCTGCACCCTGGTGGGATCCCGGGCAGCAGCCCCTCCTCGCCCAGCAGGCAGGGCCACCCTGCACAGTCCTACCGTGTGCGCCCATCCCCATCTCATCCCCCCTTCCGTGTCCCTCTCCCATGTTCCCACAGCTCCCATCCTGTCCTCATCCCTGTCCCGTCCCACACATCCCCCTATTTGTCCCCCTGGGTCACCATCCATGTTCCTCCCCCCATCCGCCCCCACAACGTCCCCACCCTCCCCATGTCCCCACTGTCCCACCTCCTGCTCCTGGGGGTCCTGGCCTCCCCCCCACACCTCCTGAAGAACAACGGGGAGGGGGGGCTCCTCTTGCTTGCTTCCTGGGGGAGAGCTTGCACCCCCCTTCCCTCCCCCTGAGGGCAGGGAGGGGCCGGGGAGGAGGGAGAAACCCAGCCCCAGCCCCTCCCCCCCCCAAAACCAGGGGAAAACTCTTTTGGAATCGGCAGCAATTCAGGGCGTAAGAGCTGCCCCGCACCAGCCCTGCCGCGGTCCATCACACTCACAGCATCCCAACACCGTGGGGACGACGAGGGGAATCAAGGAGGGGACACGGACACACACACACACACACACAGAAATTTCAGGGCGTGCTCCCCCTACATCAACTTCAGCCCCCCCTAGATCACCTTCTCGCCCTCCACCACGTCGGACCCCGCTGTCTCGCCACTCCCCAGGCTGCACGGGAACTTGTGGGGCTGGCTTTTCCTCCACGGCTTTCTAAATCCGGGGGGGTGGGACACAAAGGTTGGGGGGGGGGGTCAAACCCTCCCACGCCCCATTTTGCCACACCCAGGGGAGGTTGTGGTGCAGGGCACTACATGCTGAACGAAGACAGCCTCCTCCGTGTCGTTCTTGGGGGACCCCCTAAGAAGAGGGACAGGGGGTTTAGGAGACTCCACAGAACTGGGGGGTTGGGGCCACCCCCAGGGCGGAGGGGTTTCCGGGGACCCTCCCATTTCACATCCAGCCCCCCCAGACACCGCCTGCCTTTGGGACAGGCATGAATCCCAAACCAGGGCTTCGCCTGGGCCGCCCCTCGAGTCCTGCCGAGGGCCTCTCCTCCGCTTTAGCAGCAACGCGCAGAACCCCCGGAGAAGCCCCGGCAGGAGCATGTGGAGAGGCCCCAGCCGCCCCCAGGCTTCACCACGGATCCCCCCCCCCGGGCCGGGAACTCTTTGGGCACGAGTCGGTCACTCGAGGGCTCGACAAACGGCACTTCAGAGGGCGCTGCCTGGGGCAGAGAAAGCCCCGCCGGAGCTTCCAGGCTCATCTCCCCTTGCCCGGAGCTCAGCCCGCCCTTCCCCGCAGCCCGCCCCGGGGCCCAAGGCAGCGAGCACCGCCCGGGGCCCAGCAGCGCGGAGGGGCAGAGCGGGAGGCAGCCCGCACCCGCAGCCCGCCCCCGGCACACCCCCACACCCCGCGCCGGGGCCTCGCCTCGCACCGGGACCCCCGCCCGCCTCTGCGCGCCCGCCGGCCCCCGCCCCTCACCTCCGCACGGACGCCCGGCCCGGCGCCCCAAGCCCAGAGCGGCGCCGGGCGGCGGCAGGAACGGCGGCGGCGGGCGGCAGGGGCTGCCCGCAGGCACGGAGCCGCCGAGGCTCCGCACGGGGCTCCCGGAGGGAAGCGCGGCCCCGGCTCGCCCCGGCCTCCTTCCAGAAGCCTCTGCCGCGCAGGCTCAGTGCAGCCGGGGGGCGGGGGCGGACACACGGGGGGGACCCGGTGGGGTCGGGGACGTTGTTGGGGCTGTGGGGGGGACACGGGGACCCTGGTGGGATGGGAGACACAGGGGACACGGTTGAGGCTGAACTACAGGAAACGGCTCCGCCGCCTTCCCCCTTCGCCCAGTTCCTCCCACGGTTTAGAAGAGAGGAACCGGGGAGCCCCAAAGTACGGGACCCCTCCCCCAACCCACCCAGACATCCCCAAATCTGCCCCAACACTCCCAAATCTCCCCCAAGACCCTGCCCCCCTCCCCCAGTGCTACAAAAACCAGCATTCCTTAATCCACAGTCCTTCATCTGACTCCACAAGTACCTGTCCCAGAAGGCTCGGGGGGGGGGCAAGGGGGGGACCGAGGGTGCCCTGGGGGTCCCAATGGGTTTTAGGGGGCCACAGGGTTACCCAAGGGGTCCCAGCGGTGCCCGTGCACCCCCCCCTTTTCAGGGGTCCCAGGGGCGCCCCCCCCACCCCATTTGGGGGGTACCTGGGTGTTATAAATACTCCGAGTCCGTAAGGAGTTTAATAAATGTTTATTAGATAAGAAAGCAAAAGCAGCGCTGGGCGGCCGGGGAGTTGCAGCTCCACAAAGGCTCGCAAATTCGAATGTCTCAAGCAACTCCTTTTTATCTTCTCGGGGGTGGGTTTCAGCATCCTTAGTCTCCGCCAGGTGCCCCCCTATAGCTTGCCGGGTCAGCTAACATATACAAGGATCTGCACCGAGACACAAGCTCAACAAAAAAATGGGCATGAGAACGGCGTCACAGGCAGCCGCTCAAGGACATCAATCCTTCATGGCAACATTCCCCAGGTCTCATCCCTTCACCCACATAAGGCAGTCATCCGTAGCAACAGCACATGGCAGTATATCATATCATGACATTTACTGCTAGTATAGCAATTAAGTCTCATCGCAAGACAGGATGTCCTGCTTCACAGAGCAGGACACTTCCATTGCTTGTTTGGTGCAATAATTACCCTCCTTGTTCAGCTCTCCTGGTCATCAGCAAATTACCTGTTAGTCACCTATTGCATGGGGGCTCGGCCACGGGCTGGGAGGCTGGCGAAGGGGGGGCGGCCGGGCTGAGCCGGCGGAGCCAAGCGCCCAGCCAGGCCGGCCCCGGGCATCCTGCGCTGCGGCCGGGGCTACCGCCACCTGCGGGGAGAGAGCGGGCGGTGAGGGGGGGTCAGCGAGGAATGGGGGTGCCCTGAATCAGACCTCTTCCCCCCACGGACCCCCCCCTCACACGCCTACTCCCCCAGCCCCGCCATTCCCCCTCCGCATACCTCTTCTCTCCCGCGCGCTCCTGCCCCGGGCCCGCGCTGCTCTCGCCCTCGCCCTCGCCCTCGCCCTCTCCCTCCCCTCCACAAAATGGCGGCAGCGCCGCGCCGCACCACCCACCCGTCTCTTCCCTTCCCTCCCGCCCGCCTTTGCCCGCCACAGCCCCGCCTCCCCGTCACCTGACGCCGCGCGCAGCCGCCACCAGGCGCGGCGGGAAGGGCCGGGGCGCGAGGCGGCGGCGCTGGGGAGGGAGCCCCCGCTCTTCTCCTCAGGCTGCGGGCGGCCCCGCACGGGCGGCTGGAGCCCCCCCTTCCCCTCCAGGAGCGGCCCCGGGCCTGGGGAGAGGCTCTCCTCAGGGAGAGCCCCCGCAACCCCCAGCCCGGCCCTCGGCAGCCTCCTGCCGGGCTGGGAGCGGCGCTTCCCGCAGGGACGGAGCCCCCGAACTCCCCCCCGCCCGGCCCCGGGGTGCCCCCCCAGCCCCCTGCCAGGAGGAGGAAGCAGCTCTATAGCACTATTCTAGTGCTACTCTCCGCTATGAGCTGGCAGATGCGCCGTCCTGCCTCGCGGTAGGCGGTCGCCTCACAGTACCCAGCCTTTCCAACCAAACGCTGCGTCACATATTGACTTCCCCCCTGGCTGCAGTTCCTCCTTCCCCCTCTTTGCCTTCCCACACACCAGCCTCCATTTTCCCCCCCCCCTGACTGTGACACCACAGCACAGTCAGAGCCCGCCCTTGGTGACATCACGGGGCAGTCAGAGCCCCCCTTTCTGACGTCACGGGGCAGTCAGAGCCCCCATTTGTGACATCACAGGGCATTCAGATCCCGCCCTCTGTGACATCACGGGGCAGTCATAGCACAACCATGGTGACATCACGGGGCAGTCAGAGCCTGTCCTTGGTGACATCACAGGACAGTCAGAGCCCGCCATTGGTGACATCACAGGGCAGTCAGAGCCCGCCCTTGGTGACAGCACAGGGGACTCAGAGCCCCCCATTTGTGACATCACAGGACATTCAGAACCCATCTTTGGTGACATCATGGGGCAGTGAGAGCACACCCTTGGTGACATCTCAGGGCAGTCACAGCCCCCCTTTTGTGACATCACAGGGCATTCAGAACCCGCCTTTGGTGACACCATGCGGCAGTCAGAGCACAACCTTGGTGACAGCACAACGGAGTCAGAGCCCCACTTTGTGACATCACAGGGCAGTCACAGCTCACGCTTGGTGACACTACGGCCCAGTCGGAGCCACCATTTGTGACATCACAGGGGAGTCAGATCCCGCCCTCTGTGACATCACGGAGCAGTCAGAGGCCCCCTTTATGACATCACAGGGCAGTATGAGCCCGACCTCTGTGACATCACAAGGCAGTCAGAGCCCACCCTTGGTGACATCACAGGGCAGACAGATACCGCCCTCTGTGACATCATAGAGGAGTGAGAGACCCACTCTGTGACATCACAGGGCAGTCAGAGACCACCCTTTGTGACATCACGGGGCAGTCAGAGCCCCCCTTGGTGACCCCATGGGGCAGTCAGAGCCCGCCCTTGGTGACATCACAGGACAGTCAGAGCCCGCCCTTGGTGACATCACAGGACAGTCAGAGCCCCCATTTCTGACAGCAGAAGAGAGTCAGAGCCCCACTATGTGACATCACAGGTCAGTCAGAGCCCACCCTTGGTGACATCACGGGGCAGTCAGAGCCTGTCCTTGGTGACATCACAAGGCAGTCAGAGCCCAGCCTTGGTGACATCATAGGGCAGTCAGAGACCCCAATTGTGAAATCACTGGGCATTCAGATCCCGTCCTTGGTGACATCACAGGACAGTCAGAGCCCCCATTTGTGACAGCAGAAGGGAGTCAGAGCCCCACTATGTGACATCACGGGGCAGTCAGAGCCCCGTTTTGTGACATCACGGGGCAGTCAGAGCCTGTCCTTCGTGACATCACGGGGCAGTCAGAGCCCGAACCTTGGTGACGTCACGGGGCAGTCAGATCCCGCCCTCTGTCACATCACAGGGCAGTCAGAGCCCCCATTTGTGACAGCAGAAGGGAGTCAGAGCCCCACTATGTGATAACACAGGGCAGTCAGAGCACACCCTTGGTGACATCGCAGCACAGTCAGAGCCCGCCCTTGGTGACATCACAGGGCAGTTAGAGCCCGCCCTTGGTGACGTCACGGGGCAGTCAGATCGGGCCCTTGGTGACATCACAGGGCAGTCAGAGTCCGCTGTTGGTGACGTCACGGGGCAGTCAGATCCCGCCCTTGGTGACATCACAGGGCAGTCAGGGACCCCCATTGTGACATCACAGGGCAGTGAGAGGCCCCCTTTGTGACACAAAGGGCGGGTTCTGACTGCCCCGTAATGTCACAAAGGGGGGCTCTGACTGCCCTGTGATGTCACCAAGGGCGGGATCTGACTGCCCAGTGATGTCACCAAGGTTCGGGCTCTGACTGCCCTGTGATGTCACCGAGGACGGGATCTGACTGTCCTGTGATGACATCACGGGGCAGTCAGAGCCCCCCTTTGTGACATCACAGGGCAGTCAGAGCACACCCTTGGTGACATCACAGGGCAGTCAGATCCCGCCCTTGGTGACATCACAGGGCAGTCAGAGCTCGACCCTTGGTGACATCACAGTGCAGTCAGAGGCCCCCCTTTGTGACATCACAGGGCAGTCAGAGCACACCCTTGGTGACATCACAGGACAGTCAGAGTCTGCTCTTGGTGACAGCACGGGGCAGTCAGAGTCCGCTCTTGGTGACATCACGGCACAGTCAGGGCCTGACCCTTGGTGACATCACAAGGCAGTCAGAGTCCGCTCTTGGTGACATCACGGCACAGTCAGAGCCCGAACCTTGGTGACATCACAGGGCAGTCACAGCTCACGCTTGGTGACACAATGGCACAGTCGGAGCCACCATTTGTAAAACCACAGGGGAGTCAGATCCCGCCCCCTGTGACATCACGGGGCAGTCAGAGGCCCCCTTTGTGACATCACGGGGCAGTATAAGCCCGCCCTTGGTGACATCACGGGGCAGTCAGAGTTCGACCCTTGGTGACATCATAGGGCAGTCAGAGACCCCCATTGTGACATCACAGGGCAGTTAAATCCCGTCCTTGGTGACATCACAGGACGGTCAGAGTCCCCATTTGTGACAGCAGAAGGGAGTCAGAGCCCCACTATGTGACATCACAGCGCAATCAGAGCCCACCCTTGGTGACATCACGGGGCGGTCAGAGTCTGCCCTTGGTGACATCACAAGGCAGTCAGAGCCCACCCTTTGTGACATCACAGGGGAGTCAGATCCCGCCCTCTGTGACATCACGGGGCAGTCAGAGGCCCCCTTTGTGACATCACGGGGCAGTAGGAGCCCGCCCTTGGTGACCCCACGGGGCAGTCAGAGCCCGTCCTTGGTGACATCACAGGACAGTCAGAGCCCCATTTTGTGACAGCAGAAGGGAGTCAGAGCCCCACTATGTGACATCACAGGGCAGTCAGAGCCCCACTCTGTGACATCACAGGGTAATCAGAGGCTGCCCTTGGTGACATCACAGCGCAGTCAGAGCCCCCCTATGTGACATCACAAGGCAGTCAAAGTCCGCTCTCAGTGAGATCACGGCACAGTCAGGGCCCGACTCTTGGTGACATCACGAGGCAGTCAGAACCCCCCTTGGTGACAACACAGGGGAGGCAGAGCCCCGTTTTGTGACATCACAGGGCAGTCACAGCTCACGCTTGGCGACACTACAGCCCAGTCGGAGCCACCATTTGTGACACCACAGGGCAGTCAGATCCTGTCCATGGTGACATCACAGGGCAGTCAGAGCCCCCATTTGTGACATGACAGGGCAGTCAGAGCCCGCCCTTGGTGACATCACGGGGCAGTCAGTTCCCGCCCTCTGTGACATCACAGGGCAGTCAGAGCCCACCCTTGGTGACATCATAGAGGAGTCAGAGCCCCACTCTGTGACATCACAGGGCAGTCAGATCCCACACTTAGTGATATCACAGGGCAGTCAGATCCCACACTTAGTGACATCACAGGGCAGTCAGAGCCCAACCCTTGGTGATATCACGGGGCAGTCAGACCCCCCTTTCTGACATCACAGCGCAGTCAGAGCCTGCCCTTACTGACATCACGGGGAGACACAGTCCCCCCTTTGTGACATCACGGGGCAGTCAGAGCCCATCCTTTGTGACATCACGGGGCAGTCAGAGCCCCCCTTTCTGACATCACGGGGCATTCAGAACCTGTCCATGGTGACATCACAGGGCAGTCAGATCCCGCCCTTACTGACATCACAGGGCAGTTATAGCCCAACCCTTGGTGACATCACGGGGCAGTCAGAGCCCCCCCCTTTGTGACATCACGGGGCAGTCAGAGCCCCCCTTGTGACACCACGGGGCAGTCAGAGCCCACCCTTGGTGGCATCACAGGGCAGTCAGAGCCCCCATTTGTGACAGCAGAAGGGAGTCAGAGCCCCACTATGTGACATCACGGGGCAGTCAGAGCCCCGTTTTGTGACATCACGGGGCAGTCAGAGCCCCGTTTTGCGACATCATGGGGCAGTCAGAGCCCGACCCTTGGTGACATCACGGGGCAGTCAGAGCCCCACTATGTGACATCACAGGGCAGTCAGAGCCCCATTTTGTGATGTCACGGGGCAGTCACAGCCCGACCCTTGGTGACATCATAGGGCAGTCAGAGACCCCCACTGTGACATCTCAGCACAGTCAGAGCCCCCCTTTGTGACATCACAGGGCATTCAGAACCTCTCCATGGTGACATCACAGGGCAGTCAGAGCCCATCCTTGGTGACATCACAGGGCACTCAGAGCCCAACCCTTGGTGACCCCACGGGGTAGTCAGAGCCCCCCTTTCTGACATCACAGGGCAGTCAGAGCACACCCTTGGTGACATCACGGGGCAGTCAGAGCCCCACTATGTGACATCACGGGGCAGTCAGAGCCCCCCCTTTGTGACATCACAGGGCAGTCAGAGCACACCCTTGGTGACATCACGGGGCAGTCAGAGCCCCACTATGTGACATCACAGGGCAGTCAGAGCCCCCCCCTTTGTGACATCACGGGGCAGTCAGAGCCCGCCCTTTGTGACATCACTGGGCAGTCAGAGCCCGCCTTTGGTGATGTCACGGGGCAGTCAGAGACCCCCATTGTGACATCACAGTGCAGTCAGAGACCACGCCTTGTGATACCACGGGGTAGTCATAGGCTGCCCTTGGTGACATCACAGGGCATTCAGAGCCCCCCTTTCTGACATCACGGGGCATTCAGAACCTGTCCATGGTGACATCACAGGGCAGTCAGATCCCACACTTAGTGACATCACAGGGCAGTCAGAGCCTGCCCTTACTGACATCACGGGGAGACACAGTCCCCCCTTTGTGACATCACGGGGCAGTCAGAGCCCATCCTTTGTGACATCACAGGGCAGTCAGAACCTGTCCATGGTGACATCACAGGGCAGTCAGATCCCGCCCTTACTGACATCACAGGGCAGTTATAGCCCAACCCTTGGTGACATCACGGGGCAGTCAGAGCCCCCCCTTTGTGACATCACGGGGCAGTCAGAGCCCCCCCTTTGTGACATCACAGGGCAGTCAGAGCCCTCATTTGTGACAGCAGAAGGGAGTCAGAGCCCCACTATGTGACATCACGGGGCAGTCAGAGCCCCCCCTTTGTGACATCATAGGGCAGTCAGAGCACACCCTTGGTGACATCACGGGGCAGTTAGAGCCCCCACTATGTGACATCACGGGGCAGTCAGAGCCCGCCCTTTGTGACATCATAGGGCAGTCAGAGCACACCCTTGGTGACATCACGGGGCAGTCAGAGCCCCCACTATGTGACATCACGGGGCAGTCAGAGCCCGCCCTTTGTGACATCACTGGGCAGTCAGAGCCCGCCTTTGGTGATGTCACGGGGCAGTCAGAGACCCCCAGTGTGACATCACAGTGCAGTCAGAGACCACGCCTTGTGGTACCACGGGGTAGTCATAGGCTGCCCTTGGTGACATCACAGGGCATTCAGAGCCCCCCTTTCTGACATCACGGGGCATTCAGAACCTGTCCATGGTGACATCACAGGGCAGTCAGATCCCACACTTAGTGACATCACAGGGCAGTCAGAGCCCCCCCTTTGTGACATCACGGGGCAGTCAGAGCCCCCCCTTTGTGACATCACAGGGCAGTCAGAGCCCCCCTTGTGACACCACGGGGCAGCCACAGCCCCCGCTTTCTGCCACCAGGGGGCAGTCAGAGCCCACCCTTGGTGACATCATAGGGCAGTCAGAGACCCCCATTGTGACATCACAGGGCACTCGGAGACCACGCCTTGTGATACCACAGGGTAGTCAGAGGCTGCCCTTGGTGACATCACGGTACAGTCAGGGCCCGACCCTTGGTGACATCACGAGGCAGTCAGAGTCCGCTCTTGGTGACATCACGGTACAGTCAGGGCCCGACTCTTGGTGACATCACGGCGTAGTCAGAACCCCACTATGTGACATCACAGGGCATTCAGAACCCGCCTTTGGTGACATCATGGGGCAGTCGGAGCCCCCGTTTGTGACATCACCGGACAGTCAGGGCCTGCCCTTTGTGACATCACGGGGCAGTCAGAAGCCGCCCTTGGTGACATCACAAGGGAGTCAGAGCCCCACTTTGTGACATCACGGGGCAGTCACAGCTCACGCTTGGTGACACTACGGCCCAGTCGGAGCCACCATTTGTGACATCACAGGGCAGTCAGATCCCGTCCATGGTGACATCACAGGGCAGTCAGAGCCCCCATTTGTGACAGCAGAAGGGAGTCAGAGCCCCACTATGTGACATCACGGGGCAGTCAGAGCCCCGTTTTGTGACATCACGGGGCAGTCAGAGCCCCGTTTTGCGACATCATGGGGCAGTCACAGCCCGACCCTTGGTGACATCATAGGGCAGTCAGAGACCCCCACTGTGACATCTCAGCACAGTCAGAGCCCCCCTTTGTGACATCACAGGGCATTCATAGCCCCCCTTTCTGACATCACGGGGCATTCAGAACCTGTCCATGGTGACATCACAGGGCAGTCAGAGACCATCCTTGGTGACATCACAGGGCAGTCAGAGCCCCCCCTTTGTGACATCACTGGGCAGTCAGATCCCATCCTTTGTGACATCACAGGGCAGTCAGAGCCCGCCCTTTGTGACATCACTGGGCAGTCAGATCCCATCCTTGGTGACATCACAGGGCAGTCAGAGCCCTCATTTGTGACAGCAGAAGGGAGTCAGAGCCCCACTATGTGACATCACAGGGCAGTCAGAGCACATCCTTGGTGACATCACGGGGCAGTCAGAGCCCCCCTTGTGACACCACGGGGCAGCCACAGCCCCCGCTTTTTGCCACCAGGGGGCAGTCAGAGCCCACCCTTGGTGACATCATAGGGCAGTCAGAGACCCCCATCGTGACATCACAGGGCACTCGGAGACCACGCCTTGTGATACCACAGGGTAGTCAGAGGCTGCCCTTGGTGACATCACAAGGGAGTCAGAGCCCCACTTTGTGACATCACAGGGCAGTCACAGCTCACGCTTGGTGACACTACGGCCCAGTCGGAGCCACCATTTGTGACATCACAGGGCAGTCAGATCCCGTCCATGGTGACATCACAGGGCAGTCAGAGCCCCCATTTGTGACAGCAGAAGGGAGTCAGAGCCCCACTATGTGACATCACAGGGCAGTCAGAGCCCTGTTTTGTGACATCACGGGGCAGTCACAGCTCACGCTTGGTGACACTACGGCCCAGTCGGAGCCACCATTTGTGACATCACAGGGCAGTCAGATCCTGTCCATGGTGACATCACAGGGCAGTCAGAGCCCCCATTTGTGACAGCAGAAGGGAGTCAGAGCCCCACTATGTGACATCACGGGGCAGTCAGAGCCCCGTTTTGCGACATCATGGGGCAGTCAGAGCCCGACCCTTGGTGACATCACGGGGCAGTCAGAGCCCCACTATGTGACATCACAGGGCAGTCAGAGCCCCATTTTGTGATGTCACGGGGCAGTCACAGCCCGACCCTTGGTGACATCATAGGGCAGTCAGAGACCCCCACTGTGACATCTCAGCACAGTCAGAGCCCCCCTTTGTGACATCACAGGGCATTCATAGCCCCCCTTTCTGACATCACGGGGCATTCAGAACCTGTCCATGGTGACATCACAGGGCAGTCAGATCCCGTCCTTGGTGACATCACAGGGCAGTCAGAGCCCCCATTTGTGACAGCAGAAGCGAGTCAGAGCCCCACTATGTGACATCACGGGGCAGTCAGAGCCCCACTATGTGACATCACAGGGCAGTCAGAGCCCCGTTTTGCGACATCATGGGGCAGTCAGAGCCCGACCCTTGGTGACATCACGGGGCAGTCAGAGCCCCATTTTGTGACATCACGGGGCAGTCACAGCCCGAACCTTGGTGACATCATAGGACAGTCAGAGACCCCCACTGTGACATCTCAGCACAGTCAGAGCCCCCCTTTGTGACATCACAGGGCATTCATAGCCCCCCTTTCTGACATCACGGGGCATTCAGAACCTGTCCATGGTGACATCACAGGGCAGTCAGAGCCTGCCCTTACTGACATCACAGGGCAGTTATAGCCCAACCCTTGGTGACATCACGGGGCAGTCAGAGCCCCCCCTTTCTGACATCACGGGGCAGTCAGAGCCCGCCCTTTGTGACATCACTGGGCAGTCAGAGCCCGCCTTTGGTGATGTCACGGGGCAGTCAGAGACCCCCAGTGTGACATCACAGTGCAGTCAGAGACCACGCCTTGTGATACCACGGGGTAGTCATAGGCTGCCCTTGGTGACATCACAGGGCATTCAGAGCCCCCCTTTCTGACATCACAGGGCATTCAGAACCTGTCCATGGTGACATCACAGGGCAGTCAGATCCCACACTTAGTGACATCACAGGGCAGTCAGAGCCCAACCCTTGGTGATATCACGGGGCACTCAGACCCCCCTTTCTGACATCACAGGGCAGTCAGAGCCTGCCCTTACTGACATCACGGGGAGACACAGCCCGCCCTTTGTGACATCACAGGGCAGTCAGAGCCCCCCCTTTGTGACATCACGGGGCAGTCAGAGCCCCCCTTGTGACACCACGGGGCAGCCACAGCCCCCGCTTTTTGCCACCAGGGGGCAGTCAGAGCCCACCCTTGGTGACATCATAGGGCAGTCAGAGACCCCCATTGTGACATCACAGGGCACTCGGAGACCACGCCTTGTGATACCACAGGGTAGTCAGAGGCTGCCCTTGGTGACATCACGGTACAGTCAGGGCCCGACCCTTGGTGACATCACGAGGCAGTCAGAGTCCGCTCTTGGTGACATCACGGTACAGTCAGGGCCCGACTCTTGGTGACATCACGGCGTAGTCAGAACCCCACTATGTGACATCACAGGGCATTCAGAACCCGCCTTTGGTGACATCATGGGGCAGTCGGAGCCCCCGTTTGTGACATCACCGGACAGTCAGGGCCTGCCCTTTGTGACATCACGGGGCAGTCAGAAGCCGTCCTTGGTGACATCACAAGGGAGTCAGAGCCCCACTTTGTGACATCACAGGGCAGTCACAGCTCACGCTTGGTGACACTACGGCCCAGTCGGAGCCACCATTTGTGACATCACAGGGCAGTCAGATCCCGTCCTTGGTGACATCACAGGGCAGTCAGAGCCCCCATTTGTGACAGCAGAAGGGAGTCAGAGCCCCACTATGTGACATCACGGGGCAGTCAGAGTCCCACTATGTGACATCACGGGGCAGTCAGAGCCCCATTTTGCGACATCATGGGGCAGTCAGAGCCCGACCCTTGGTGACATCACGGGGCAGTCAGAGCCCCATTTTGCGACATCATGGGGCAGTCAGAGCCCGACCCTTGGTGACATCACAGGGCAGTCAGAGCCCGACCCTTGGTGACATCACGGGGCAGTCAGAGCCCCACTATGTGACATCACAGGGCAGTCAGAGCCCCACTATGTGACATTACAGGGCAGTCAGAGCCCCATTTTGTGACGTCACGGGGCGTCACAGCCCGACCCTTGGTGACATCACAGGGCAGTCATGTCACAGGGCAGTCAGAGACCCCCACTGTGACATCTCAGCACAGTCAGAGCCCCCCTTTGTGACATCACAGGGCATTCATAGCCCCCCTTTCTGACATCACGGGGCATTCAGAACCTGTCCATGGTGACATCACAGGGCAGTCAGAGCCCGCCCTTACTGACATCACAGGGCAGTTATAGCCCAACCCTTGGTGACATCACGGGGCAGTCAGAGCCCCCCCCTTTGTGACATCACGGGGCAGTCAGAGCCCCCCTTGTGACACCACGGGGCAGCCACAGCCCCCGCTTTTTGCCACCAGCGGCAGTCAGAGCCCACCCTTGGTGGCATCACAGGGCTGTCACAGGCCCCGCTTGGTGACCCCACGGGGCAGTCTGAGCCTGCCCTTGTTGACATCACAGGGCAGTCAGAGCCCGCCCTTTGTGACATCACAGGGCAGTTATAGCCCAACCCTTGGTGACATCACAGGGCAGTCTGAGACCGCTCTTGGTGACATCACGGGGCAGTCAGAGCCCACCCTTTGTGACATCACAGGACAGTCAGGGTCCGCCCTTTGTGACACTACGGGGCAGTCAGAACCCCCCTTTGTGACATCACAGGGCAGTCTGACACCGCTCTTGGTGTCATCACGGGGCTGTCAGAGACCCCCTTTGGGACATTACGGGGCAGTCAGAGGCCGACCCTTGGTGACATCACCGGGCTGTCAGAGACCCCCTTTGTGACATCACAGGTCAGTCAGGGTCCGCCCTTTGTGACACCACGGGGCAGTCAGAGCCCGACCCTTGGTGACATCTCGGGGCAGTCAGAGCCCCCCTTGGTGACATCATAAAGGAGTGAGAGCCCCACTCTGTGACATCACAGGGCAGTCAGAGACCACCCTTTGTGATACCATGGGGTAGTCAGAGGTTGCCCTTGGTGACATCACAGGGCAGTCAGAGCCCGCCCTTGGTGACATCACGGGGCAGTCACAGCCCCTGCTTTTTGCCACCAGGGGGCAGTCAGAGCCCACCCTTGGTGACATCATAGGGCAGTCAGAGACCCCCATCGTGACATCACAGGGCACTCGGAGACCACGCCTTGTGATACCACAGGGTAGTCAGAGGCTGCCCTTGGTGACATCACGGTACAGTCAGGGCCCGACCCTTGGTGACATCACGAGGCAGTCAGAGTCCGCTCTTGGTGACATCACGGTACAGTCAGGGCCCGACTCTTGGTGACATCACGGCGTAGTCAGAACCCCACTATGTGACATCACAGGGCATTCAGAACCCGCCTTTGGTGACCCCACAGGGCAGTCTGAGCCCGCCCTTGAGACATCATGGGGCAGTCAGAGCTAACCCTTGGTGACATCACAGGGCAGTCAGACCCCGACCCTTGGTGACATCTCGGGGCAGTCAGAGTCCGCCCTTTGTGACATCACGGCACACGGTAACTTGATGGGCTGAGGCAAGAGGCCCTGGGCTGGGACAAGGGGTGCTGGCCTGGGGGCTTTTTCTCCCTCCTGGGGTCCTGCCGCTGGAGGCAAGGCCCCTTCTTTTGACTGTGTGGCAAAGGAAGGGAAGATCGGGCAGAAGGAGTGGGAATACGCTCCAGTGACTTGCAGCTGGGGTGCTGGGAAACACACAGAGCACAGCCATTGTCGGCCGGTCTCGTGCGCTTGCAAGTGGAACACCCGCACTTGCAGAACTTGGCTAAGTCCGGGCTGCACTCGGGGACACCTTCTCCAGCCGCTGGAGAATCCTGTCCTGCTGGTGCCGATCCAAGCAGAGTGGGAAAACTGGGCCTGCTGGAACCCTGAAATACGGGCAAGAACAGGGAGTCTGGGCGCTGTCACTCTCTTGCGAACGAGGACTTTCTCGCTAGTAAGGACTCTTGCTCCGCAGTGCCTGCAGGCCCTGCTTCCATGCCTCTGCCCGGGTGCCGCTTTGGAGATTCCCTGAGCCACGAGGTATCAAGATTAAATTTCTTCTTTGCCTTTCACGCGCAACTTTGCAGTTGGTCCTGCGTCCTGCCTGCATGGGCTCACACACTGGGCGTAGTCGGCAGTGCCAGGAAGACCCGAGCCGTGGCTGATAAAAAAGCTGGGAACCAGGGAGGCCACTCTGGCGACTGCCCCTACTTTGAGATGGCCCAGGACTGAGCGCTGGAGCCCCTGTGGCCACTTTCCTGGCTAGACTGGCTCGCCGGAGGCACGGCCTGAAATCGATGCCGGGGCGGTGACGACCCCCCCCGGGCAATGGAAAGGGCTACGCGTGGGTTGCCATGAAGAGGCATCGCACCCCTCTGGCCAATTAGCGGGGAGAGTGGGATGGCTGTGAGCTACCGCACTTGGAGCTCTGGCCTGTGAAGCTGCTGCATTACGCAGGAAGGTGCGGGAACTGGAAAAGAGGAGTTTACGAGATGCAAAGGTGATGGCGCGAGAAGTAATTGGTGTTGAAGCAGAGCGGTGCCCTGAGCTGCAAGATCCTGTAGAGCGGTTGGTGGCACGTCCTGTTACTTGTCCTGGGCGCCCGGCCCTGCCTGGCCCACCGTAAGAGGCAGTGCAGCCTGTGCTCCCCGGCCAAGCTGGAGAACGGGAGCACGGCGTGAGGGAGCAGCTCCGCTTCCCAGGGCTCCTGCTCCTCCTTCCCAGAGCCCTGGCCCAGGGCGGTGGCAGAGCCGGTGGAGCTCACCCGCTGGGGACCCCCTCCCCAAGCAACGCTCCCCTCTGGCACCCCATCTGCGTCCTTGGCCTCGTCCTCATCCACAGCCTTGCCAGCGTCCACCCCCGGCAGCTCCACTCCAAGGCACTGGGGCCACACTGGGGCTACCAGCAGCTCCAGCTGCTCCTGCTCCCCCACCCTGGGGCAGGAGGGGTCCTGCGAAGGGTCTTACCACAGGCCTCCTGACACCTGCTGCTGCCCCCCACCGCGGAGCCAGCGCTGCTGAGATGGCGGAGCGTTGGCAGGGAGCCCAGCGGGGTAGTGGGGACAGGCGACCCTCGGGAACCACCCCTTTCCCCCCAGCTCCCTGGTAGAATCCGGGGGGGGGGGGGGAAGTTGGCCCACCCCCCTCAGCTCGGGATCCCCTCCCTCCGCCTGCTGGCCGCGCTCCTCCTCGTGCAGGCCAGGACACCCTTGGCCACCTGGGCTCACGCTCGGCTTGGTGCCCACCAGCACCTTCTGGTGGGCTGGTGCGGGGCCCTGCTCCTCCCCAGGGGCAGGACTTGGCCCTCGCTGCCCTTCAGGAGGTTCCTGCTGGCCCCTTTCTCCAGCCCACCCAGCTCCCCAGGCCCCAGCACACCCACTGGGGTACAACCCACCCCCACCCCTCAGTTTGCTGGGTGCCAGCGCGCCCCACTGGGTCGGGTGCCGACTGAGTCGCTCCCCCAGCTGCAGGGTGGGAGGATGAACCACAGCACCAGGGACAGACAAAAACGTATGGGGAGAAGCCCAGGGGGGTTCCCAGCCCCACGGCCCCCAGGGCCTACGGCCATACCACCCTGAGAACCCCCGATCTCGTCTGTCAAGGGTTCCTCTTCGGGGCCCAGCGCTGACACCACACGCAGGGCTGGCTGAAGCAGGGGGAGCAGCAGCAGCAGCGTCTCCACCAGCCCTTCAGGCAGCCCCACAGCCGGGCACAGCCCCGCGGCTGCCTGGCCACGCTCCCTGTCCGTGCCTTTGCAGCGCTGGAGCGTTTTGTTCTTCCAGGCCTTGAAAGCGCGGACGAGCTCCCGAAAGCACTCGCCCTTGTCCGTCTGCCTGGCTGGGGGGCTGCCCCGAGGCAGGGGCTTCAGGGAGGAGTTGAGGGAGCTGTCGGAAGAGGAGATTCTGAAGCCCCGCGTTCCTCCGGAGCTCCTCGTTAGCCAGCGCACAGAGCAGGCAAAGACGGTTATCGTCCTGGAGGGGCTGGGGGGGCCGGGAGCCCAGCGGGGGTGGGTTGCCATTGAAGCTTAAGTGATAAATCCTTGGCAGGGAGGGGAGGGAGCCTTTGGGGTCCCAGAAGGGCAGGGGTAGAGGGAGCCATCGCTGCTTAGATGATAAATCGTTGGCAGGGAGGGGAGGGAGCCCAGCGAGGCCTGCGGGGACAGGCGCTGCCCCTTCGGTGGTTCCAGGCGCTGCCCCTTCGGTGGTTCCACACTTGCCCTGTAGAGGAGGAGAGAGAAGAGACCCCGCTGCACCCTGGTGGGATCCCGGGCAGCAGCCCCTCCTCGCCCAGCAGGCAGGGCCACCCTGCACAGTCCTACCGTGTCCGCCCATCCTCATCTCATCCCCCCCTCCGTGTCCCCCTCCCATGTTCCCACAGCTCCCATCCTGTCCTCATCCCTGTCCCGTCCCACACATCCCCCTATTTGTCCCCCTGGGTCCCCATCCATGTTCCTCCCCCCATCCGCCCCCACAACGTCCCCACCCTCCCCATGTCCCCACTGTCCCACCTCCTGCTCCTGGGGGTCCTGGCCTCCCCCCCACACCTCCTGAAGAACAACGGGGAGGGGGGGCTCCTCTTGCTTGCTTCCTGGGGGAGAGCTTGCACCCCCCTTCCCTCCCCCTGAGGGCAGGGAGGGGCCGGGGAGGAGGGAGAAACCCAGCCCCAGCCCCTCCCCCCCCCAAAACTAGGGGAAAACTCTTTTGGAATCGGCAGCAATTCAGGGCGTAAGAGCTGCCCCGCACCAGCCCTGCCGCGGTCCATCACATTCACAGCATCCCAACACCGTGGGGACGACGAGGGGAATCAAGGAGGGGACACACACACACACACAGAAATTTCAGGGCGTGCTCCCCCTACATCAACTTCAGCCCCCCCTAGATCACCTTCTCGCCCTCCACCACGTCGGACCCTGCTGTCTCGCCACTCCCCAGGCTGCACGGGAACTTGTGGGGCTGGCTTTTCCTCCACGGCTTTCTAAATCCGGGGGGGTGGGACACAAAGGTTTGGGGGGGGGGGGTCAAACCCTCCCACGCCCCATTTTGCCACACCCAGGGGAGGTTGTGGTGCAGGGCACTACATGCTGAACGAAGACAGCCTCCTCCGTGTCATTCTTGGGGGAGAGGACCCCCTAAGAAGAGGGACAGGGGGTTTAGGAGACCCCACACAACTGGGGGGTTGGGGCCACCCCCAGGGCGGAGGCCTTTCCGGGGACCCTCCCATTTCACATCCAGCCCCCCCAGACACCGCCTGCCTTTGGCACAGGCATGAATCCCAAACCAGGGCTTCGCCTGGGCCGCCCCTCGAGTCCTGCCGAGGGTCCCTCCTCCGCTTTAGCAGCAACGAGCAGAACCCCCGGAGAAGCCCCGGCAGGAGCATGTGGAGAGGCCCCAGCCGCCCCCAGGCTTCACCACGGATCCCCCCCCCCGGGCCGGGAACTCTTTGGGCACGAGTCGGTCACTCGAGGGCTCGACAAACGGCACTTCAGAGGGCGCTGCCTGGGGCAGAGAAAGCCCCGCCGGAGCTTCCAGGCTCATCTCCCCTTGCCCGGAGCTCAGCCCGCCCTTCCCCGCAGCCCGCCCTGGGGCCCAAGGCAGCGAGCACCGCCCGGGGCCCAGCAGCGCGGAGGGGCAGAGCGGGAGGCAGCCCGCACCCGCAGCCCGCCCCCGGCACACCCCCACACCCCGCGCCGGGGCCTCGCCTCGCACCGGGACCCCCGCCCGCCTCTGCGCGCCCGCCGGCCCCCGCCCCTCACCTCCGCACGGACGCCCGGCCCGGCGCCCCAAGCCCAGAGCGGCGCCGGGCGGCGGCAGGAACGGCGGCGGCGGGCGGCAGGGGCTGCCCGCAGGCACGGAGCCGCCGAGGCTCCGCGCGGGGCTCCCGGAGGGAAGCGCGGCCCCGGCTCGCCCCGGCCTCCTTCCAGAAGCCTCTGCCGCGCAGGCTCAGTGCAGCCGGGGGGCGGGGGCGGACACACGGGGGGGACCCGGGGGGGTCGGGGACGTTGTTGGGGCTGTGGGGGGGACACGGGGACCCTGGTGGGATGGGAGACACAGGGGACACGGTTGAGGCTGAACTACAGGAAACGGCTCCGCCGCCTTCCCCCTTCGCCCAGTTCCTCCCACGGTTTAGAAGAGAGGAACCGGGGAGCCCCAAATTACGGGACCCCTCCCCCAACCCACCCAGACATCCCCAAATCTGCCCCAACACTCCCAAATCTCCCCCAAGACCCTGCCCCCCTCCCCCAGTGCTACAAAAACCAGCATTCCTTAATCCACAGTCCTTCATCTGACTCCACAAGTACCTGTCCCAGAAGGCTCGGGGGGGGGCAAGGGGGGGACCGAGGGTGCCCTGGGGGTCCCAATGGGTTTTAGGGGGCCACAGGGTTATCCAAGGGGTCCCAGCGGTGCCCGTGCACCCCCCCCTTTTCAGGGGTCCCAGGGGCGCCCCCCCCACCCCATTTGGGGGGTACCTGGGTGTTATAAATACTCCGAGTCCGTAAGGAGTTTAATAAATGTTTATTAGATAAGAAAGCAAAAGCAGCGCTGGGCGGCCGGGGAGTCGCAGCTCCACAAAGGCTCGCAAATTCGAATGTCTCAAGCAACTCCTTTTTATCTTCTCGGGGGTGGGTTTCAGCATCCTTAGTCTCCGCCAGGTGCCCCCCTATAGCTTGCCGGGTCAGCTAACATATACAAGGATCTGCACCGAGACACAAGCTCAACAAAAAAATGGGCATGAGAACGGCGTCACGGGCAGCCGCTCAAGGACATCAATCCTTCATGGCAACATTCCCCAGGTCTCATCCCTTCACCCAGATAAGGCAGTCATCCGTAGCAACAGCACATGGCAGTATATCATATCATGACATTTACTGCTAGTATAGCAATTAAGTCTCATCGCAAGACAGGATGTCCTGCTTCACAGAGCAGGACACTTCCATTGCTTGTTTGGTGCAATAATTACCCTCCTTGTTCAGCTCTCCTGGTCATCAGCAAATTACCTGTTAGTCACCTATTGCATGGGGGCTCGGCCACGGGCTGGGAGGCTGGCGAAGGGGGGGCGGCCGGGCTGAGCCAGCGGAGCCAAGCGCCCGGCCAGGCCGGCCCCGGGCATCCTGCGCTGCGGCCGGGGCTACCGCCACCTGCGGGGAGAGAGCGGGCGGTGAGGGGGGGTCAGCGGGGAATGGGGGTGCCCTGAATCAGACCTCTTCCCCCCACGGACCCCCCCCTCACACGCTCACTCTCCCAGCCCCGCCATTCCCCCTCCGCATACCTCTTCTCTCCCGCGCGCTCCTGCCCCGGGCCCGCGCTGCTCTCGCCCTCGCCCTCTCCCTCCCCTCCACAAAATGGCGGCAGCGCCGCGCCGCACCACCCACCCTTCTCTTCCCTTCCCTCCCGCCCGCCTTTGCCCGCCACAGCCCCGCCTCCCCGTCACCTGACGCCGCGCGCAGCCGCCACCAGGCGCGGCGGGAAGGGCCGGGTCGCGAGGCGGCGGCGCTGGGGAGGGAGCCCCCGCTCTTCTCCTCAGGCTGCGGGCGGCCCCGCACGGGCGGCTGGAGCCCCCCCTTCCCCTCCAGGAGCGGCCCCGGGCCTGGGGAGAGGCTCTCCTCAGGGAGAGCCCCCGCAACCCCCAGCCCGGCCCTCGGCAGCCTCCTGCCGGGCCGGGAGTGGCGCTTCCCGCAGGGACGGAGCCCCCGAACTCCCCCCCGCCCAGCCCCGGGGTGCCCCCCCAGCCCCCTGCCAGGAGGAGGAAGCAGCTCTATAGCACTATTCTCGTGCTACTCTACGCTATGAGCTGGCAGATGCGCCGTCCTGCCTCGCGGTAGGCGGTCGCCTCACAGTACCCAGCCTTTCCAACCAAACGCCGTGTCACATATTGACTTCCCCCCTGGCTGCAGTTCCTCCTTCCCCCTCTTTGCCTTCCCACACACCAGCCTCCATTTTCCCTCCCCCCGACTGTGACATCACAGGGCAGTCAGAGCACAGCCTTGGTGACATCACAGGACAGTTAGAGCCTGCTCTTGGTGACACCACGGGGCAGCCACAGCCCCCGCTTTTTGCCACCAGGGGGCAGTCAGAGCCCACCCTTGGTGACATCACTGGGCAGTCAGAGCCCCCCCTTTGTGACATCACAGGGCACTCAGAGCACACCCTTGGTGACATCACAGGGCAGTCAGAGCCCCACTATGTGACATCACGGGGCAGTCAGAGCCCCCCCTTTGTGACATCACGGGGCAGTCAGAGCCCGCCCTTGGTGACATCACAGGGAGACAGAGCCCCACTATGTGACATCACAGGGCAGTCAGAGCCCACCCTTGGTGACATCACAGGGCAGTCAGAGCCCGCCCTTTGTGACATCACTGGGCAGTCAGAGACCCCCAGTGTGACATTACAGTGCAGTCAGAGACCACGCCTTGTGATACCACGGCGTAGTCATAGGCTGCCCTTGGTGACATCACAGGGCATTCAGAGCCCCCCTTTCTGACATCACGGGGCATTCAGAACCTGTCCATGGTGACATCACAGGGCAGTCAGATCCCACACTTAGTGACATCACAGGGCAGTCAGAGCCCAACCCTTGGTGACATCACAGGGCAGTCAGAGCCCAACCCTTGGTGATATCACGGGGCAGTCAGACCCCCCCCCTTTCTGACATCACAGGGCAGTCAGAGCCTGCCCTTACTGACATCACGGGGAGACACAGCCCGCCCTTTGTGACATCACAGGGCAGTCAGAGCCCACCCTTTGTGACATCACGGGGCACTCGGAGACCACCCCTTGTGATACCACAGGGTAGTCAGAGGCTGCCCTTGGTGACATCACGGTACAGTCAGGGCCCGACCCTTGGTGACATGACGAGGCAGTCAGAGTCCGCTCTTGGTGACATCACGGTACAGTCAGGGCCCGACTCTTGGTGACATCACGGCGTAGTCAGAACCCCACTATGTGACATCACAGGGCATTCAGAACCCGCCTTTGGTGACATCATGGGGCAGTCGGAGCCCCCGTTTGTGACATCACCGGACAGTCAGGGCCTGCCCTTTGTGACATCACGGGGCAGTCAGAAGCCGCCCTTGGTGACATCACAAGGGAGTCAGAGCCCCGTTTTGTGACATCACGGGGCAGTCACAGCTCACGCTTGGTGACACTATGGCCCAGTCGGAGCCACCATTTGTGACATCACAGGGCAGTCAGATCCTGTCCATGGTGACATCACAGGGCAGTCAGAGCCCCCATTTGTGACAGCAGAAGGGAGTCAGAGCCCCACTATGTGACATCACGGGGCAGTCAGAGCCCCACTATGTGACATCACAGGGCAGTCAGAGCCCCGTTTTGCGACATCATGGGGCAGTCAGAGCCCGACCCTTGGTGACATCACGGGGCAGTCAGAGCCCCACTATGTGACATCACAGGGCAGTCAGAGCCCCATTTTGTGACGTCACGGGGCAGTCACAGCCCGACCCTTGGTGACATCATAGGGCAGTCAGAGACCCCCACTGTGACATCTCAGCACAGTCAGAGCCCCCCTTTCTGACATCACAGGGCATTCATAGCCCCCCTTTCTGACATCACGGGGCATTCAGAACCTCTCCATGGTGACATCACAGGGCAGTCAGAGCCCATCCTTGCTGGCATCACAGGGCAGTCAGAGCCCAACCCTTGGTGACATCACTGGGCAGTCAGAGCCCCCCCTTTGTGACATCACAGGGCAGTCAGGGCACACCCTTGGTGACATCACAGGGCAGTCAGAGCCCCACTATGTGATATCACGGGGCAGTCAGAGCCCCCCCTTTGTGACATCACAGGGCAGTCAGAGCACACCCTTGGTGACATCACGGGGCAGTCAGAGTCCCACTATGTGACATCACGGGGCAGTCAGAGCCCCCCCTTTGTCACATCACGGGGCAGTCAGAGACCCCCAGTGTGACATCACAGGGCACTCGGAGACCACGCCTTGTGATACCACGGGGTAGTCATAGGCTGCCCTTGGTGACATCACAGGGCATTCAGAGCCCCCCTTTCTGACATCACGGGGCATTCAGAACCTGTCCATGGTGACATCACAGGGCAGTCAGATCCCACACTTAGTGACATCACAGGGCAGTCAGAGCCCAACCCTTGGTGACATCACAGGGCAGTCAGAGCCCAACCCTTGGTGATATCACGGGGCAGTCAGGCCCCCCTTTCTGACATCACAGGGCAGTCAGAGCCTGCCCTTACTGACATCAAGGGGAGACACAGCCCGCCCTTTGTGACATCACAGGGCAGTCAGAGACCCCCATTGTGACATCACAGGGCACTCGGAGACCACGCCTTGTGATACCACAGGGTAGTCAGAGGCTGCCCTTGGTGACATCACGGTACAGTCAGGGCCCGACCCTTGGTGACATCACGAGGCAGTCAGAGTCCGCTCTTGGTGACATCACGGTACAGTCAGGGCCCGACTCTTGGTGACATCACGGCGTAGTCAGAAGCCCACTATGTGACATCACAGGGCATTCAGAACCCGCCTTTGGTGACATCATGGGGCAGTCGGAGCCCCCGTTTGTGACATCACCGGACAGTCAGGGTCTGCCCTTTGTGACATCACGGGGCAGTCAGAAGCCGCCCTTGGTGACATCACAAGGGAGTCAGAGCCCCACTTTGTGACATCACGGGGCAGTCACAGCTCACGCTTGGTGACACTACGGCCCAGTCGGAGCCACCATTTGTGACATCACAGGGCAGTCAGATCCTGTCCATGGTGACATCACAGGGCAGTCAGAGCCCCCATTTGTGACAGCAGAAGGGAGTCACAGCCCCACTATGTGACATCACGGGGCAGTCAGAGCCCCGTTTTGCGACATCATGGGGCAGTCAGAGCCCGACCCTTGGTGACATCACGGGGCAGTCAGAGCCCCGTTTTGTGACATCACGGGGCAGTCAGAGCCCCGTTTTGCGACATCATGGGGCAGTCAGAGCCCGACCCTTGGTGACATCACGGGGCAGTCAGAGCCCCACTATGTGACATCACAGGGCAGTCAGAGCCCCATTTTGTGATGTCACGGGGCATTCATAGCCCCCTTTTCTGACATCACGGGGCATTCAGAACCTGTCCATGGTGACATCACAGGGCAGTCAGAGCCCATCCTTGGTGACATCACAGGGCAGTCAGAGGCCAACCCTTGGTGACCCCACGGGGCAGTCAGAGCCCCCCCTTTGTGACATCACAGGGCAGTAAGAGCCCACCCTTGGTGACATCACGGGGCAGTCAGAGCCCCCCCTTTCTGACATCACAGGGCAGTCAGAGCACACCCTTTGTGACATCACGGGGCAGTCAGAGCCCCACTATGTGACATCACAGGGCAGTCAGAGCCCCGTTTTGTGACATCACGGGGCAGTCACAGCTCACGCTTGGTGACACTATGGCCCAGTCGGAGCCACCATTTGTGACATCACAGGGCAGTCAGATCCTGTCCATGGTGACATCACAGGGCAGTCAGAGCCCCCATTTGTGACAGCAGAAGGGAGTCAGAGCCCCACTATGTGACATCACGGGGCAGTCAGAGCCCCACTATGTGACATCACAGGGCAGTCAGAGCCCCGTTTTGCGACATCATGGGGCAGTCAGAGCCCGACCCTTGGTGACATCACGGGGCAGCCAGAGCCCCACTATGTGACATCACAGGGCAGTCAGAGCCCCATTTTGTGATGTCACGGGGCAGTCACAGCCCGACCCTTGGTGACATCATAGGGCAGTCAGAGACCCCCACTGTGACATCTCAGCACAGTCAGAGCCCCCCTTTGTGACATCACAGGGCATTCATAGCCCCCCTTTCTGACATCACGGGGCATTCAGAACCTGTCCATGGTGACATCACAGGGAAGTCAGAGCCCATCCTTGGTGACATCACAGGGCAGTTATAGCCCAACCCTTGGTGACATCACGGGGCAGTCAGAGCCCCCCCTTTCTGACATCACAGGGCAGTCAGAGCCCCCCCTTTGTGACATCACAGGGCAGTCAGAGCACACCTTTGGTGATGTCACGGGGCAGTCAGAGACCCCCAGTGTGACACCACAGTGCAGTCAGAGACCACGCCTTGTGATACCACAGGGTAGTCAGAGGCTGCCCTTGGTGACATCACAGGGCAGTCAGAGCCCCCCTTTCTGACATCACGGGGCATTCAGAACCTGTCCATGGTGACATCACAGGGCAGTCAGATCCCACACTTAGTGACATCACAGGGCAGTCAGAGCCCCCCCTTTGTGACATCACGGGGCAGTCAGAGCCCCCCTTGTGACACCACGGGGCAGCCACAGCCCCCGCTTTTTGCCACCAGGGGGCAGTCAGAGCCCACCCTTGGTGACATCATAGGGCAGTCAGAGACCCCCATCGTGACATCACAGGGCACTCGGAGACCACGCCTTGTGATACCACAGGGTAGTCAGAGGCTGCCCTTGGTGACATCACGGTACAGTCAGGGCCCGACCCTTGGTGACATCACGAGGCAGTCAGAGTCCGCTCTTGGTGACATCACGGTACAGTCAGGGCCCGACTCTTGGTGACATCACGGCGTAGTCAGAACCCCACTATGTGACATCACAGGGCATTCAGAACCCGCCTTTGGTGACATCATGGGGCAGTCGGAGCCCCCGTTTGTGACATCACCGGACAGTCAGGGCCTGCCCTTTGTGACATCACGGGGCAGTCAGAAGCCGCCCTTGGTGACATCACAAGGGAGTCAGAGCCCCACTTTGTGACATCACAGGGCAGTCACAGCTCACGCTTGGTGACACTATGGCCCAGTCGGAGCCACCATTTGTGACATCACAGGGCAGTCAGATCCCGTCCTTGGTGACATCACAGGGCAGTCAGAGCCCCCATTTGTGACAGCAGAAGGGAGTCAGAGCCCCACTATGTGACATCACAGGGCAGTCAGAGCCCCCCCTTTGTGACATCATGGGGCAGTCAGAGCCCGACCCTTGGTGACATCACGGGGCAGTCAGAGCCCCATTTTGTGATGTCACGGGGCAGTCACAGCCCGACCCTTGGTGACATCACAGGGCAGTCAGAGACCCCCACTGTGACATCTCAGCACAGTCAGAGCCCCCCTTTGTGACATCACAGGGCATTCATAGCCCCCCTTTCTGACATCACGGGGCATTCAGAACCTGTCCATGGCGACATCACAGGGCAGTCAGAGCCCGCCCTTACTGACATCACAGGGCAGTTATAGCCCAACCCTTGGTGACATCACAGGGCAGTCAGAGCCCCCCCTTTGTGACATCACGGGGCAGTCAGAGCACAGCCTTGGTGACGTCACGGGGCATTCAGAGCCCAACCCTTGGTGATATCACGGGGCAGTCAGACCCCCCTTTCTGACATCACAGGGCAGTCAGACCCTGCCCTTACTGACATCACGGGGAGACACAGCCCGCCCTTTGTGACATCACAGGGCAGTCAGAGCCCGCCCTTTGTGACATCACTGGGCAGTCAGAGCCCCACTATGTGAAATCACAGGGCAGTCAGAGCCCCATTTTGTGACATCACGGGGCAGTCAGAGCCCGACCCTTGGTGACATCACGGGGCAGTCAGAGCCCCACTATGTGAAATCACAGGGCAGTCAGAGCCCCATTTTGTGACATCACGGGGCAGTCACAGCCCGACCCTTGGTGACATCATAGGGCAGTCAGAGACCCCCACTGTGACATCTCAGCGCAGTCAGAGCCCCCCTTTCTGACATCACGGGGCATTCAGAACCTGTCCATGGTGACATCACAGGGCAGTCAGAGCCTGCCCTTACTGACATCACAGGGCAGTTATAGCCCAACCCTTGTTGACATCACGGGGCAGTCAGAGCCCCCCTTTGTGATATCACGGGGCAGTCATATCCCATCCTTGGTGACATCACAGGGCAGTCAGAGCCCTCATTTGTGACAGCAGAAGGGAGTCAGAGCCCCACTATGTGACATCACGGGGCAGTCAGAGCCCCCCCTTTGTGACATCATGGGGCAGTCAGAGCCCGACCCTTGGTGACATCACGGGGCAGTCAGAGCCCCACTATGTGACATCACAGGGCAGTCAGAGCCCCATTTTGTGACATCACGGGGCAGTCACAGCCCGACCCTTGGTGACATCACAGGGCAGTCAGAGACCCCCACTGTGACATCTCAGCACAGTCAGAGCCCCCCTTTCTGACATCACAGGGCATTCATAGCCCCCCTTTCTGACATCACGGGGCATTCAGAACCTCTCCATGGTGACATCACAGGGCAGTCAGAGCCCATCCTTGCTGGCATCACAGGGCAGTCAGAGCCCAACCCTTGGTGACATCACTGGGCAGTCAGAGCCCCCCCTTTGTGACATCACAGGGCAGTCAGAGCACACCCTTGGTGACATCACAGGGCAGTCAGAGCCCCACTATGTGACATCACGGGGCAGTCAGAGCCCCCCCTTTGTGACATCACGGGGCAGTCAGAGACCCCCAGTGTGACATCACAGTGCAGTCAGAGACCACGCCTTGTGATACCACGGGGTAGTCATAGGCTGCCCTTGGTGACATCACAGGGCATTCAGAGCCCCCCTTTCTGACATCACGGGGCATTCAGAACCTGTCCATGGTGATATCACAGGGCAGTCAGATCCCACACTTAGTGACATCACAGGGCAGTCAGAGCCCAACCCTTGGTGATATCACGGGGCAGTCAGACCCCCCTTTCTGACATCACAGGGCAGTCAGAGCCTGCCCTTACTGACATCACGGGGAGACACAGCCCGCCCTTTGTGACATCACAGGGCAGTCAGAGCCCCCCCTTTGTGACATCACGGGGCAGTCAGAGCCCCCCTTGTGACACCACGGGGCAGCCACAGCCCCCGCTTTTTGCCACCAGGGGGCAGTCAGAGCCCACCCTTGGTGACATCATAGGGCAGTCAGAGACCCCCATCGTGACATCACAGGGCACTCGGAGACCACGCCTTGTGATACCACAGGGTAGTCAGAGGCTGCCCTTGGTGACATCACGGTACAGTCAGGGCCCGACCCTTGGTGACATCACGAGGCAGTCAGAGTCCGCTCTTGGTGACATCACGGTACAGTCAGGGCCCGACTCTTGGTGACATCACGGCGTAGTCAGAACCCCACTATGTGACATCACAGGGCATTCAGAACCCGCCTTTGGTGACATCATGGGGCAGTCGGAGCCCCCGTTTGTGACATCACCGGACAGTCAGGGCCTGCCCTTTGTGACATCACGGGGCAGTCAGAAGCCGCCCTTGGTGACATCACAAGGGAGTCAGAGCCCCACTTTGTGACATCACAGGGCAGTCAGAGCCCCCATTTGTGACAGCAGAAGGGAGTCAGAGCCCCACTATGTGACATCACGGGGCAGTCAGAGCCCCGTTTTGTGACATCACGGGGCAGTCAGAGCCCCGTTTTGCGACATCATGGGGCAGTCAGAGCCCGACCCTTGGTGACATCACGGGGCAGTCAGAGCCCCACTATGTGACATCACAGGGCAGTCAGAGCCCCATTTTGTGATGTCACGGGGCATTCATAGCCCCCTTTCTGACATCACGGGGCATTCAGAACCTGTCCATGGTGAAATCACAGGGCAGTCAGAGCCCATCCTTGGTGACATCACAGGGCAGTCAGAGCCCAACCCTTGGTGACCCCACGGGGCAGTCAGAGCCCCCCCTTTGTGACATCACAGGGCAGTCAGAGCCCACCCGTGGTGACATCACGGGGCATTCATAGCCCCCCCTTTCTGACATCACGGGGCAGTCAGAGCCCCCCCTTTGTGACATCACAGGGCAGTCAGAGCACACCCTTGGTGACATCACAGGGCAGTCAGAGCCCCGTTTTGTGACATCACGGGGCAGTCACAGCTCACGCTTGGTGACACTACGGCCCAGTCGGAGCCACCATTTGTGACATCACAGGGCAGTCAGATCCTGTCCATGGTGACATCACAGGGCAGTCAGAGCCCCCATTTGTGACAGCAGAAGGGAGTCACAGCCCCACTATGTGACATCACGGGGCAGTCAGAGCCCCGTTTTGTGACATCACGGGGCAGTCAGAGCCCCGTTTTGCGACATCATGGGGCAGTCAGAGCCCGACCCTTGGTGACATCACGGGGCAGTCAGAGCCCCACTATGTGACATCACAGGGCAGTCAGAGCCCCATTTTGTGATGTCACGGGGCAGTCACAGCCCGACCCTTGGTGACATCATAGGGCAGTCAGAGACCCCCACTGTGACATCTCAGCACAGTCAGAGCCCCCCTTTGTGACATCACAGGGCATTCAGAACCTGTCCATGGTGACATCACAGGGCAGTCAGAGCCCATCCTTGGTGACATCACAGGGCACTCAGAGCCCAACCCTTGGTGACCCCACGGGGCAGTCAGAGCCCCCCCTTTCTGACATCACAGGGCAGTCAGAGCACACCCTTGGTGACATCACGGGGCAGTCAGAGCCCCACTATGTGACATCACGGGGCAGTCAGAGCCCCATTTTGTGACGTCACGGGGCAGTCACAGCCTGACCCTTGGTGACATCATAGGGCAGTCAGAGACCCCCACTGTGACATCTCAGCACAGTCAGAGCCCCCCTTTGTGACATCACAGGGCATTCATAGCCCCCCTTTCTGACATCACGGGGCATTCAGAACCTCTCCATGGTGACATCACAGGGCAGTCAGAGCCCATCCTTGGTGACATCACAGGGCACTCAGAGCCCAACCCTTGGTGACCCCACGGGGCAGTCAGAGCCCCCCCTTTCTGACATCACAGGGCAGTCAGAGCACACCCTTGGTGACATCACGGGGCAGTCAGAGCCCCACTATGTGACATCACGGGGCAGTCAGAGCCCCCCCTTTGTGACATCACAGGGCAGTCAGAGCACACCCTTGGTGACATCACGGGGCAGTCAGAGCCCCACTATGTGACATCACGGGGCAGTCAGAGCCCCCCCTTTGTGACATCATAGGGCAGTCAGAGCACACCCTTGGTGACATCACGGGGCAGTCAGAGCCCCACTATGTGACATCACGGGGCAGTCAGAGCCCCCACTATGTGACATCACGGGGCAGTCAGAGCCCGCCTTTGGTGATGTCACGGGGCAGTCAGAGACCCCCAGTGTGACATCACAGTGCAGTCAGAGACCACGCCTTGTGATACCACGGGGTAGTCATAGGCTGCCCTTGGTGACATCACAGGGCATTCATAGCCCCCCTTTCTGACATCACGGGGCATTCAGAACCTGTCCATGGTGACATCATGGGGCAGTCAGATCCCACACTTAGTGACATCACAGGGCAGTCAGAGCCCAACCCTTGGTGATATCACGGGGCAGTCAGACCCCCCTTTCTGACATCACAGGGCAGTCAGAGCCTGCCCTTACTGACATCACGGGGAGACACAGCCCGCCCTTTGTGACATCACAGGGCAGTCAGAGCCCCCCCTTTGTGACATCACGGGGCAGTCAGAGCCCCCCTTGTGACACCACGGGGCAGCCACAGCCCCCGCTTTTTGCCACCAGGGGGCAGTCAGAGCCCACCCTTGGTGACATCACAGGGCAGTCAGAGCACACCCTTGGTGACATCACGGGGCAGTCAGAGCCCCACTATGTGACATCACGGGGCAGTCAGAGCCCCCCCTTTGTGACATCACAGGGCAGTCAGAGCACACCCTTGGTGACATCACGGGGCAGTCAGAGCCCCACTATGTGACATCACGGGGCAGTCAGAGCCCCCCCCTTTGTGACATCACGGGGCAGTCAGAGCCCGCCCTTTGTGACATCACTGGGCAGTCAGAGCCCGCCTTTGGTGATGTCACGGGGCAGTCAGAGACCCCCAGTGTGACATCACAGTGCAGTCAGAGACCACGCCTTGTGATACCACGGGGTAGTCATAGGCTGCCCTTGGTGACATCACAGGGCATTCATAGCCCCCCTTTCTGACATCACGGGGCATTCAGAACCTGTCCATGGTGACATCATGGGGCAGTCAGATCCCACACTTAGTGACATCACAGGGCAGTCAGAGCCCAACCCTTGGTGATATCACGGGGCAGTCAGACCCCCCTTTCTGACATCACAGGGCAGTCAGAGCCTGCCCTTACTGACATCACGGGGAGACACAGCCCGCCCTTTGTGACATCACAGGGCAGTCAGAGCCCCCCCTTTGTGACATCACGGGGCAGTCAGAGCCCCCCTTGTGACACCACGGGGCAGCCACAGCCCCCGCTTTTTGCCACCAGGGGGCAGTCAGAGCCCACCCTTGGTGACATCATAGGGCAGTCAGAGACCCCCATCGTGACATCACAGGGCACTCGGAGACCACGCCTTGTGATACCACAGGGTAGTCAGAGGCTGCCCTTGGTGACATCACGGTACAGTCAGGGCCCGACCCTTGGTGACATCACGAGGCAGTCAGAGTCCGCTCTTGGTGACATCACGGTACAGTCAGGGCCCGACTCTTGGTGACATCACGGCGTAGTCAGAACCCCACTATGTGACATCACGGGGCATTCAGAACCCGCCTTTGGTGACATCATGGGGCAGTCGGAGCCCCCGTTTGTGACATCACCGGACAGTCAGGGCCTGCCCTTTGTGACATCACGGGGCAGTCAGAAGCCGCCCTTGGTGACATCACAAGGGAGTCAGAGCCCCACTTTGTGACATCACAGGGCAGTCACAGCTCACGCTTGGTGACACTACGGCCCAGTCGGAGCCACCATTTGTGACATCACAGGGCAGTCAGATCCTGTCCATGGTGACATCACAGGGCAGTCAGAGCCCCCATTTGTGACAGCAGAAGGGAGTCAGAGCCCCACTATGTGACATCACGGGGCAGTCAGAGCCCCGTTTTGTGACATCACGGGGCAGTCAGAGCCCCGTTTTGCGACATCATGGGGCAGTCAGAGCCCGACCCTTGGTGACATCACGGGGCAGTCAGAGCCCCACTATGTGACATCACAGGGCAGTCAGAGCCCCATTTTGTGATGTCACGGGGCATTCATAGCCCCCTTTCTGACATCACGGGGCATTCAGAACCTGTCCATGGTGAAATCACAGGGCAGTCAGAGCCCATCCTTGGTGACATCACAGGGCAGTCAGAGCCCAACCCTTGGTGACCCCACGGGGCAGTCAGAGCCCCCCCTTTGTGACATCACAGGGCAGTCAGAGCCCACCCGTGGTGACATCACGGGGCATTCATAGCCCCCCTTTCTGACATCACGGGGCAGTCAGAGCCCCCCCTTTGTGACATCACAGGGCAGTCAGAGCACACCCTTGGTGACATCACGGGGCAGTCAGAGCCCCACTATGTGACATCACAGGGCAGTCAGAGCCCCGTTTTGTGACATCACGGGGCAGTCACAGCTCACGCTTGGTGACACTACGGCCCAGTCGGAGCCACCATTTGTGACATCACAGGGCAGTCAGATCCTGTCCATGGTGACATCACAGGGCAGTCAGAGCCCCCATTTGTGACAGCAGAAGGGAGTCACAGCCCCACTATGTGACATCACGGGGCAGTCAGAGCCCCGTTTTGTGACATCACGGGGCAGTCAGAGCCCCGTTTTGCGACATCATGGGGCAGTCAGAGCCCGACCCTTGGTGACATCACGGGGCAGTCAGAGCCCCACTATGTGACATCACAGGGCAGTCAGAGCCCCATTTTGTGATGTCACGGGGCAGTCACAGCCCGACCCTTGGTGACATCATAGGGCAGTCAGAGACCCCCACTGTGACATCTCAGCACAGTCAGAGCCCCCCTTTGTGACATCACAGGGCATTCAGAACCTGTCCATGGTGACATCACAGGGCAGTCAGAGCCCATCCTTGGTGACATCACAGGGCACTCAGAGCCCAACCCTTGGTGACCCCACGGGGCAGTCAGAGCCCCCCCTTTCTGACATCACAGGGCAGTCAGAGCACACCCTTGGTGACATCACGGGGCAGTCAGAGCCCCACTATGTGACATCACGGGGCAGTCAGAGCCCCATTTTGTGACGTCACGGGGCAGTCACAGCCTGACCCTTGGTGACATCATAGGGCAGTCAGAGACCCCCACTGTGACATCTCAGCACAGTCAGAGCCCCCCTTTGTGACATCACAGGGCATTCATAGCCCCCCTTTCTGACATCACGGGGCATTCAGAACCTCTCCATGGTGACATCACAGGGCAGTCAGAGCCCATCCTTGGTGACATCACAGGGCACTCAGAGCCCAACCCTTGGTGACCCCACGGGGCAGTCAGAGCCCCCCCTTTCTGACATCACAGGGCAGTCAGAGCACACCCTTGGTGACATCACGGGGCAGTCAGAGCCCCACTATGTGACATCACGGGGCAGTCAGAGCCCCCCCTTTGTGACATCACAGGGCAGTCAGAGCACACCCTTGGTGACATCACGGGGCAGTCAGAGCCCCACTATGTGACATCACGGGGCAGTCAGAGCCCCCCCCTTTGTGACATCACGGGGCAGTCAGAGCCCGCCCTTTGTGACATCACTGGGCAGTCAGAGCCCGCCTTTGGTGATGTCACGGGGCAGTCAGAGACCCCCAGTGTGACATCACAGTGCAGTCAGAGACCACGCCTTGTCATACCACGGGGTAGTCATAGGCTGCCCTTGGTGACATCACAGGGCATTCAGAGCCCCCCTTTCTGACATCACGGGGCATTCAGAACCTGTCCATGGTGACATCATGGGGCAGTCAGATCCCACACTTAGTGACATCACAGGGCAGTCAGAGCCTGCCCTTACTGACATCACGGGGAGACACAGTCCCCCCTTTGTGACATCACGGGGCAGTCAGAGCCCATCCTTTGTGACATCACGGGGCAGTCAGAGCCCCCCTTTCTGACATCACGGGGCATTCAGAACCTGTCCATGGTGACATCACAGGGCAGTCAGATCCCGCCCTTACTGACATCACAGGGCAGTTATAGCCCAACCCTTGGTGACATCACGGGGCAGTCAGAGCCCCCCCTTTGTGACATCACGGGGCAGTCAGAGCCCCCCTTGTGACACCACGGGGCAGTCAGAGCCCCCCTTTCTGACATCACGGGGCATTCAGAACCTGTCCATGGTGACATCACAGGGCAGTCAGATCCCGCCCTTACTGACATCACAGGGCAGTTATAGCCCAACCCTTGGTGACATCACGGGGCAGTCAGAGCCCCCCCTTTGTGACATCACGGGGCAGTCAGAGCCCCCCTTGTGACACCACGGGGCAGTCAGAGCCCACCCTTGGTGGCATCACAGGGCAGTCAGAGCCCTCATTTGTGACAGCAGAAGGGAGTCAGAGCCCCACTATGTGACATCACGGGGCAGTCAGAGCCTCCCCTTTGTGACATCATAGGGCAGTCAGAGCACACCCTTGGTGACATCACGGGGCAGTCAGAGCCCCACTATGTGACATCACGGGGCAGTCAGAGCCCGCCCTTTGTGACATCACTGGGCAGTCAGAGACCACGCCTTGTGATACCACGGCGTAGTCATAGGCTGCCCTTGGTGACATCACAGGGCATTCAGAGCCCCCCTTTCTGACATCACGGGGCATTCAGAACCTGTCCATGGTGACATCATGGGGCAGTCAGATCCCACACTTAGTGACATCACAGGGCAGTCAGAGCCCAACCCTTGGTGATATCACGGGGCAGTCAGAGCCCCCTTTCTGACATCACAGGGCAGTCAGAGCCTGCCCTTACTGACATCACGGGGAGACACAGCCCGCCCTTTGTGACATCACAGGGCAGTCAGAGCCCCCCCTTTGTGACATCACGGGGCAGTCAGAGCCCCCCTTGTGACACCACGGGGCAGCCACAGCCCCCGCTTTTTGCCACCAGGGGGCAGTCAGAGCCCACCCTTGGTGACATCATAGGGCAGTCAGAGACCCCCATCGTGACATCACAGGGCACTCGGAGACCACGCCTTGTGATACCACAGGGTAGTCAGAGGCTGCCCTTGGTGACATCACGGTACAGTCAGGGCCCGACCCTTGGTGACATCACGAGGCAGTCAGAGTCCGCTCTTGGTGACATCACGGTACAGTCAGGGCCCGACTCTTGGTGACATCACGGCGTAGTCAGAACCCCACTATGTGACATCACAGGGCATTCAGAACCCGCCTTTGGTGACATCATGGGGCAGTCGGAGCCCCCGTTTGTGACATCACCGGACAGTCAGGGCCTGCCCTTTGTGACATCACGGGGCAGTCAGAAGCCGCCCTTGGTGACATCACAAGGGAGTCAGAGCCCCACTTTGTGACATCACAGGGCAGTCACAGCTCACGCTTGGTGACACTACGGCCCAGTCGGAGCCACCATTTGTGACATCACAGGGCAGTCAGATCCTGTCCATGGTGACATCACAGGGCAGTCAGAGCCCCCATTTGTGACAGCAGAAGGGAGTCAGAGCCCCACTATGTGACATCACGGGGCAGTCAGAGCCCCGTTTTGTGACATCACGGGGCAGTCAGAGCCCCGTTTTGCGACATCATGGGGCAGTCAGAGCCCGACCCTTGGTGACATCACGGGGCAGTCAGAGCCCCACTATGTGACATCACAGGGCAGTCAGAGCCCCATTTTATGATGTCACGGGGCAGTCACAGCCCGACCCTTGGTGACATCATAGGGCAGTCAGAGACCCCCACTGTGACATCTCAGCACAGTCAGAGCCCCCCTTTGTGACATCACAGGGCATTCAGAACCTGTCCATGGTGACATCACAGGGCAGTCAGAGCCCATCCTTGGTGACATCACAGGGCACTCAGAGCCCAACCCTTGGTGACCCCACGGGGCAGTCAGAGCCCCCCCTTTCTGACATCACAGGGCAGTCAGAGCCCACCCTTGGTGACATCACGGGGCAGTCAGAGCCCCACTATGTGACATCACGGGGCAGTCAGAGCCCCCCCCTTTGTGACATCACGGGGCAGTCAGAGCCCGCCCTTTGTGACATCACTGGGCAGTCAGAGCCCGCCTTTGGTGATGTCACGGGGCAGTCAGAGACCCCCAGTGTGACATCACAGTGCAGTCAGAGACCACGCCTTGTGATACCACGGGGTAGTCATAGGCTGCCCTTGGTGACATCACAGGGCATTCAGAGCCCCCCTTTCTGACATCACGGGGCATTCAGAACCTGTCCATGGTGACATCATGGGGCAGTCAGATCCCACACTTAGTGACATCACAGGGCAGTCAGAGCCTGCCCTTACTGACATCACGGGGAGACACAGTCCCCCCTTTGTGACATCACGGGGCAGTCAGAGCCCATCCTTTCTGACATCACAGGGCAGTCAGAGCCCCCCTTTCTGACATCACGGGGCATTCAGAACCTGTCCATGGTGACATCACAGGGCAGTCAGATCCCGCCCTTACTGACATCACAGGGCAGTTATAGCCCAACCCTTGGTGACATCACGGGGCAGTCAGAGCCCCCCCTTTGTGACATCACGGGGCAGTCAGAGCCCCCCTTGTGACACCACGGGGCAGTCAGAGCCCACCCTTGGTGGCATCACAGGGCAGTCAGAGCCCTCATTTGTGACAGCAGAAGGGAGTCAGAGCCCCACTATGTGACATCACGGGGCAGTCAGAGCCCCCCCTTTGTGACATCATAGGGCAGTCAGAGCACACCCTTGGTGACATCACGGGGCAGTCAGAGCCCCACTATGTGACATCACGGGGCAGTCAGAGCCCCCACTATGTGACATCACGGAGCAGTCAGAGCCCGCCTTTGGTGATGTCACGGGGCAGTCAGAGACCCCCAGTGTGACATCACAGTGCAGTCAGAGACCACGCCTTGTGATACCACGGCGTAGTCATAGGCTGCCCTTGGTGACATCACAGGGCATTCAGAGCCCCCCTTTCTGACATCACGGGGCATTCAGAACCTGTCCATGGTGACATCATGGGGCAGTCAGATCCCACACTTAGTGACATCACAGGGCAGTCAGAGCCCAACCCTTGGTGATATCACGGGGCAGTCAGAGCCCAACCCTTGGTGATATCACGGGGCAGTCAGACCCCCCTTTCTGACATCACAGGGCAGTCAGAGCCTGCCCTTACTGACATCACGGGGAGACACAGCCCGCCCTTTGTGACATCACAGGGCAGTCAGAGCCCCCCCTTTGTGACATCACGGGGCAGTCAGAGCCCCCCTTGTGACACCACGGGGCAGCCACAGCCCCCGCTTTTTGCCACCAGGGGGCAGTCAGAGCCCACCCTTGGTGACATCATAGGGCAGTCAGAGACCCCCATCGTGACATCACAGGGCACTCGGAGACCACGCCTTGTGATACCACAGGGTAGTCAGAGGCTGCCCTTGGTGACATCACGGTACAGTCAGGGCCCGACCCTTGGTGACATCACGAGGCAGTCAGAGTCCGCTCTTGGTGACATCACGGTACAGTCAGGGCCCGACTCTTGGTGACATCACGGCGTAGTCAGAACCCCACTATGTGACATCACAGGGCATTCAGAACCCGCCTTTGGTGACATCATGGGGCAGTCGGAGCCCCCGTTTGTGACATCACCTGGACAGTCAGGGCCTGCCCTTTCGTGACATCACGGGGCAGTCAGAAGCCGCCCTTGGTGACATCACAAGGGAGTCAGAGCCCCACTTTGTGACATCACAGGGCAGTCAGAGCCCCCATTTGTGACAGCAGAAGGGAGTCAGAGCCCCACTATGTGACATCACGGGGCAGTCAGAGCCCCGTTTTGTGACATCACGGGGCAGTCAGAGCCCCGTTTTGCGACATCATGGGGCAGTCAGAGCCCGACCCTTGGTGACATCACGGGGCAGTCAGAGCCCCACTATGTGACATCACAGGGCAGTCAGAGCCCCATTTTGTGATGTCACGGGGCATTCATAGCCCCCTTTCTGACATCACGGGGCATTCAGAACCTGTCCATGGTGAAATCACAGGGCAGTCAGAGCCCATCCTTGGTGACATCACAGGGCAGTCAGAGCCCAACCCTTGGTGACCCCACGGGGCAGTCAGAGCCCCCCCTTTGTGACATCACAGGGCAGTCAGAGCCCACCCTTGGTGACATCACGGGGCATTCATAGCCCCCCTTTCTGACATCACGGGGCAGTCAGAGCCCCCCCTTTGTGACATCACAGGGCAGTCAGAGCACACCCTTGGTGACATCACAGGGCAGTCAGAGCCCCGTTTTGTGACATCACGGGGCAGTCACAGCTCACGCTTGGTGACACTACGGCCCAGTCGGAGCCACCATTTGTGACATCACAGGGCAGTCAGATCCTGTCCATGGTGACATCACAGGGCAGTCAGAGCCCCCATTTGTGACAGCAGAAGGGAGTCACAGCCCCACTATGTGACATCACGGGGCAGTCAGAGCCCCGTTTTGTGACATCACGGGGCAGTCAGAGCCCCGTTTTGCGACATCATGGGGCAGTCAGAGCCCGACCCTTGGTGACATCACGGGGCAGTCAGAGCCCCACTATGTGACATCACAGGGCAGTCAGAGCCCCATTTTGTGATGTCACGGGGCAGTCACAGCCCGACCCTTGGTGACATCATAGGGCAGTCAGAGACCCCCACTGTGACATCTCAGCACAGTCAGAGCCCCCCTTTGTGACATCACAGGGCATTCAGAACCTGTCCATGGTGACATCACAGGGCAGTCAGAGCCCATCCTTGGTGACATCACAGGGCACTCAGAGCCCAACCCTTGGTGACCCCACGGGGCAGTCAGAGCCCCCCCTTTGTGACATCACAGGGCAGTCAGAGCACACCCTTGGTGACATCACGGGGCAGTCAGAGCCCCACTATGTGACATCACGGGGCAGTCAGAGCCCCCCCTTTGTGACATCACAGGGCAGTCAGAGCACACCCTTGGTGACATCACGGGGCAGTCAGAGCCCCACTATGTGACATCACGGGGCAGTCAGAGCCCCCCCCTTTGTGACATCACGGGGCAGTCAGAGCCCGCCCTTTGTGACATCACTGGGCAGTCAGAGCCCGCCTTTGGTGATGTCACGGGGCAGTCAGAGACCCCCAGTGTGACATCACAGTGCAGTCAGAGACCACGCCTTGTGATACCACGGGGTAGTCATAGGCTGCCCTTGGTGACATCACAGGGCATTCATAGCCCCCCTTTCTGACATCACGGGGCATTCAGAACCTGTCCATGGTGACATCATGGGGCAGTCAGATCCCACACTTAGTGACATCACAGGGCAGTCAGAGCCTGCCCTTACTGACATCACGGGGAGACACAGTCCCCCCTTTGTGACATCACGGGGCAGTCAGAGCCCATCCTTTGTGACATCACGGGGCAGTCAGAGCCCCCCTTTCTGACATCACGGGGCATTCAGAACCTGTCCATTGTGACATCACAGGGCAGTCAGATCCCGCCCTTACTGACATCACAGGGCAGTTATAGCCCAACCCTTGGTGACATCACGGGGCAGTCAGAGCCCCCCCTTTGTGACATCACGGGGCAGTCAGAGCCCCCCTTGTGACACCACGGGGCAGTCAGAGCCCACCCTTGGTGGCATCACAGGGCAGTCAGAGCCCTCATTTGTGACAGCAGAAGGGAGTCAGAGCCCCACTATGTGACATCACGGGGCAGTCAGAGCCCCCCCTTTGTGACATCATAGGGCAGTCAGAGCACACCCTTGGTGACATCACGGGGCAGTCAGAGCCCCACTATGTGACATCACGGGGCAGTCAGAGCCTCCCCTTTGTGACATCATAGGGCAGTCAGAGCACACCCTTGGTGACATCACGGGGCAGTCAGAGCCCCACTATGTGACATCACGGGGCAGTCAGAGCCCCACTATGTGACATCACGGGGCAGTCAGAGCCCGCCCTTTGTGACATCACTGGGCAGTCAGAGCCCGCCTTTGGTGATGTCACGGGGCAGTCAGAGACCCCCAGTGTGACATCACAGTGCAGTCAGAGACCACGCCTTGTGATACCACGGGGTAGTCATAGGCTGCCCTTGGTGACATCACAGGGCATTCATAGCCCCCCTTTCTGACATCACGGGGCATTCAGAACCTGTCCATGGTGACATCATGGGGCAGTCAGATCCCACACTTAGTGACATCACAGGGCAGTCAGAGCCCAACCCTTGGTGATATCACGGGGCAGTCAGAGCCCCCTTTCTGACATCACAGGGCAGTCAGAGCCTGCCCTTACTGACATCACGGGGAGACACAGCCCGCCCTTTGTGACATCACAGGGCAGTCAGAGCCCCCCCTTTGTGACATCACGGGGCAGTCAGAGCCCCCCTTGTGACACCACGGGGCAGCCACAGCCCCCGCTTTTTGCCACCAGGGGGCAGTCAGAGCCCACCCTTGGTGACATCATAGGGCAGTCAGAGACCCCCATCGTGACATCACAGGGCACTCGGAGACCACGCCTTGTGATACCACAGGGTAGTCAGAGGCTGCCCTTGGTGACATCACGGTACAGTCAGGGCCCGACCCTTGGTGACATCACGAGGCAGTCAGAGTCCGCTCTTGGTGACATCACGGTACAGTCAGGGCCCGACTCTTGGTGACATCACGGCGTAGTCAGAACCCCACTATGTGACATCACAGGGGCATTCAGAACCCGCCTTTGGTGACATCATGGGGCAGTCGGAGCCCCCGTTTGTGACATCACCGGACAGTCAGGGCCTGCCCTTTGTGACATCACGGGGCAGTCAGAAGCCGCCCTTGGTGACATCACAAGGGAGTCAGAGCCCCACTTTGTGACATCACAGGGCAGTCACAGCTCACGCTTGGTGACACTACGGCCCAGTCGGAGCCACCATTTGTGACATCACAGGGCAGTCAGATCCTGTCCATGGTGACATCACAGGGCAGTCAGAGCCCCCATTTGTGACAGCAGAAGGGAGTCAGAGCCCCACTATGTGACATCACGGGGCAGTCAGAGCCCCGTTTTGTGACATCACGGGGCAGTCAGAGCCCCGTTTTGCGACATCATGGGGCAGTCAGAGCCCGACCCTTGGTGACATCACGGGGCAGTCAGAGCCCCACTATGTGACATCACAGGGCAGTCAGAGCCCCATTTTGTGATGTCACGGGCATTCATAGCCCCCTTTCTGACATCACGGGGCATTCAGAACCTGTCCATGGTGAAATCACAGGGCAGTCAGAGCCCATCCTTGGTGACATCACAGGGCAGTCAGAGCCCAACCCTTGGTGACCCCACGGGGCAGTCAGAGCCCCCCCCTTTGTGACATCACAGGGCAGTCAGAGCCCACCCGTGGTGACATCACGGGGCATTCATAGCCCCCCTTTCTGACATCACGGGGCAGTCAGAGCCCCCCCTTTGTGACATCACAGGGCAGTCAGAGCACACCCTTGGTGACATCACGGGGCAGTCAGAGCCCCACTATGTGACATCACAGGGCAGTCAGAGCCCCGTTTTGTGACATCACGGGGCAGTCACAGCTCACGCTTGGTGACACTACGGCCCAGTCGGAGCCACCATTTGTGACATCACAGGGCAGTCAGATCCTGTCCATGGTGACATCACAGGGCAGTCAGAGCCCCCATTTGTGACAGCAGAAGGGAGTCACAGCCCCACTATGTGACATCACGGGGCAGTCAGAGCCCCGTTTTGTGACATCACGGGGCAGTCAGAGCCCCGTTTTGCGACATCATGGGGCAGTCAGAGCCCGACCCTTGGTGACATCACGGGGCAGTCAGAGCCCCACTATGTGACATCACAGGGCAGTCAGAGCCCCATTTTGTGATGTCACGGGGCAGTCACAGCCCGACCCTTGGTGACATCATAGGGCAGTCAGAGACCCCCACTGTGACATCTCAGCACAGTCAGAGCCCCCCTTTGTGACATCACAGGGCATTCAGAACCTGTCCATGGTGACATCACAGGGCAGTCAGAGCCCATCCTTGGTGACATCACAGGGCACTCAGAGCCCAACCCTTGGTGACCCCACGGGGCAGTCAGAGCCCCCCCTTTCTGACATCACAGGGCAGTCAGAGCACACCCTTGGTGACATCACGGGGCAGTCAGAGCCCCACTATGTGACATCACGGGGCAGTCAGAGCCCCATTTTGTGACGTCACGGGGCAGTCACAGCCTGACCCTTGGTGACATCATAGGGCAGTCAGAGACCCCCACTGTGACATCTCAGCACAGTCAGAGCCCCCCCTTTGTGACATCACAGGGCATTCATAGCCCCCCTTTCTGACATCACGGGGCATTCAGAACCTCTCCATGGTGACATCACAGGGCAGTCAGAGCCCATCCTTGGTGACATCACAGGGCACTCAGAGCCCCAACCCTTGGTGACCCCACGGGGCAGTCAGAGCCCCCCCTTTCTGACATCACAGGGCAGTCAGAGCACACCCTTGGTGACATCACGGGGCAGTCAGAGCCCCACTATGTGACATCACGGGGCAGTCAGAGCCCCCCCTTTGTGACATCACAGGGCAGTCAGAGCACACCCTTGGTGACATCACGGGGCAGTCAGAGCCCCACTATGTGACATCACGGGGCAGTCAGAGCCCCCCCCTTTGTGACATCACGGGGCAGTCAGAGCCCGCCCTTTGTGACATCACTGGGCAGTCAGAGCCCGCCTTTGGTGATGTCACGGGGCAGTCAGAGACCCCCAGTGTGACATCACAGTGCAGTCAGAGACCACGCCTTGTCATACCACGGGGTAGTCATAGGCTGCCCTTGGTGACATCACAGGGCATTCAGAGCCCCCCTTTCTGACATCACGGGGCATTCAGAACCTGTCCATGGTGACATCATGGGGCAGTCAGATCCCACACTTAGTGACATCACAGGGCAGTCAGAGCCTGCCCTTACTGACATCACGGGGAGACACAGTCCCCCCTTTGTGACATCACGGGGCAGTCAGAGCCCATCCTTTGTGACATCACGGGGCAGTCAGAGCCCCCCTTTCTGACATCACGGGGCATTCAGAACCTGTCCATGGTGACATCACAGGGCAGTCAGATCCCGCCCTTACTGACATCACAGGGCAGTTATAGCCCAACCCTTGGTGACATCACGGGGCAGTCAGAGCCCCCCCTTTGTGACATCACGGGGCAGTCAGAGCCCCCCTTGTGACACCACGGGGCAGTCAGAGCCCCCCTTTCTGACATCACGGGGCATTCAGAACCTGTCCATGGTGACATCACGGGGCAGTCAGATCCCGCCCTTACTGACATCACAGGGCAGTTATAGCCCAACCCTTGGTGACATCACGGGGCAGTCAGAGCCCCCCCTTTGTGACATCACGGGGCAGTCAGAGCCCCCCTTGTGACACCACGGGGCAGTCAGAGCCCACCCTTGGTGGCATCACAGGGCAGTCAGAGCCCTCATTTGTGACAGCAGAAGGGAGTCAGAGCCCCACTATGTGACATCACGGGGCAGTCAGAGCCTCCCCTTTGTGACATCATAGGGCAGTCAGAGCACACCCTTGGTGACATCACGGGGCAGTCAGAGCCCACAGTTTGTGACATCACGGGGCAGTCAGAGCCCGCCCTTTGTGACATCACTGGGCAGTCAGAGCCCGCCTTTGGTGATGTCACGGGGCAGTCAGAGACCCCCAGTGTGACATCACAGTGCAGTCAGAGACCACGCCTTGTGATACCACGGGGTAGTCATAGGCTGCCCTTGGTGACATCACAGGGCATTCATAGCCCCCCTTTCTGACATCACGGGGCATTCAGAACCTGTCCATGGTGACATCATGGGGCAGTCAGATCCCACACTTAGTGACATCACAGGGCAGTCAGAGCCCAACCCTTGGTGATATCACGGGGCAGTCAGACCCCCCTTTCTGACATCACAGGGCAGTCAGAGCCTGCCCTTACTGACATCACGGGGAGACACAGCCCGCCCTTTGTGACATCACAGGGCAGTCAGAGCCCCCCCTTTGTGACATCACGGGGCAGTCAGAGCCCCCCTTGTGACACCACGGGGCAGCCACAGCCCCCGCTTTTTGCCACCAGGGGGCAGTCAGAGCCCACCCTTGGTGACATCATAGGGCAGTCAGAGACCCCCATTGTGACATCACAGGGCACTCGGAGACCACGCCTTGTGATACCACAGGGTAGTCAGAGGCTGCCCTTGGTGACATCACGGTACAGTCAGGGCCCGACCCTTGGTGACATGACGAGGCAGTCAGAGTCCGCTCTTGGTGACATCACGGTACAGTCAGGGCCCGACTCTTGGTGACATCACGGCGTAGTCAGAACCCCACTATGTGACATCACAGGGCATTCAGAACCCGCCTTTGGTGACATCATGGGGCAGTCGGAGCCCCCGTTTGTGACATCACCGGACAGTCAGGGCCTGCCCTTTGTGACATCACGGGGCAGTCAGAAGCCGCCCTTGGTGACATCACAAGGGAGTCAGAGCCCCACTTTGTGACATCACAGGGCAGTCACAGCTCACGCTTGGTGACACTACGGCCCAGTCGGAGCCACCATTTGTGACATCACAGGGCAGTCAGATCCTGTCCATGGTGACATCACAGGGCAGTCAGAGCCCCCATTTGTGACAGCAGAAGGGAGTCAGAGCCCCACTATGTGACATCACGGGGCAGTCAGAGCCCCGTTTTGTGACATCACGGGGCAGTCAGAGCCCCGTTTTGCGACATCATGGGGCAGTCAGAGCCCGACCCTTGGTGACATCACGGGGCAGTCAGAGCCCCACTATGTGACATCACAGGGCAGTCAGAGCCCCATTTTATGATGTCACGGGGCAGTCACAGCCCGACCCTTGGTGACATCATAGGGCAGTCAGAGACCCCCACTGTGACATCTCAGCACAGTCAGAGCCCCCCTTTGTGACATCACAGGGCATTCAGAACCTGTCCATGGTGACATCACAGGGCAGTCAGAGCCCATCCTTGGTGACATCACAGGGCACTCAGAGCCCAACCCTTGGTGACCCCACGGGGCAGTCAGAGCCCCCCCTTTCTGACATCACAGGGCAGTCAGAGCCCACCCTTGGTGACATCACGGGGCAGTCAGAGCCCCACTATGTGACATCACGGGGCAGTCAGAGCCCCCCCTTTGTGACATCACAGGGCAGTCAGAGCACACCCTTGGTGACATCACGGGGCAGTCAGAGCCCCACTATGTGACATCACGGGGCAGTCAGAGCCCCCCCCTTTGTGACATCACGGGGCAGTCAGAGCCCGCCCTTTGTGACATCACTGGGCAGTCAGAGCCCGCCTTTGGTGATGTCACGGGGCAGTCAGAGACCCCCAGTGTGACATCACAGTGCAGTCAGAGACCACGCCTTGTGATACCACGGGGTAGTCATAGGCTGCCCTTGGTGACATCACAGGGCATTCAGAGCCCCCCTTTCTGACATCACGGGGCATTCAGAACCTGTCCATGATGTCACCATGGGCAGTCAGATCCCACACTTAGTGACATCACAGGGCAGTCAGAGCCTGCCCTTACTGACATCACGGGGAGACACAGTCCCCCCTTTGTGACATCACGGGGCAGTCAGAGCCCATCCTTTCTGACATCACGGGGCAGTCAGAGCCCCCCTTTCTGACATCACGGGGCATTCAGAACCTGTCCATGGTGACATCACAGGGCAGTCAGATCCCGCCCTTACTGACATCACAGGGCAGTTATAGCCCAACCCTTGGTGACATCACGGGGCAGTCAGAGCCCCCCCTTTGTGACATCACGGGGCAGTCAGAGCCCCCCTTGTGACACCACGGGGCAGTCAGAGCCCACCCTTGGTGGCATCACAGGGCAGTCAGAGCCCTCATTTGTGACAGCAGAAGGGAGTCAGAGCCCCACTATGTGACATCACGGGGCAGTCAGAGCCCCCCCTTTGTGACATCATAGGGCAGTCAGAGCACACCCTTGGTGACATCACGGGGCAGTCAGAGCCCCACTATGTGACATCACGGGGCAGTCAGAGCCCGCCCTTTGTGACATCACTGGGCAGTCAGAGCCCGCCTTTGGTGATGTCACGGGGCAGTCAGAGACCCCCAGTGTGACATCACAGTGCAGTCAGAGACCACGCCTTGTGATACCACGGCGTAGTCATAGGCTGCCCTTGGTGACATCACAGGGCATTCAGAGCCCCCTTTCTGACATCACGGGGCATTCAGAACCTGTCCATGGTGACATCACAGGGCAGTCAGATCCCACACTTAGTGACATCACAGGGCAGTCAGAGCCCAACCCTTGGTGATATCACGGGGCAGTCAGAGCCCAACCCTTGGTGATATCACGGGGCAGTCAGACCCCCCTTTCTGACATCACAGGGCAGTCAGAGCCTGCCCTTACTGACATCACGGGGAGACACAGCCCGCCCTTTGTGACATCACAGGGCAGTCAGAGCCCCCCTTTGTGACATCACGGGGCAGTCAGAGCCCCCCTTGTGACACCACGGGGCAGCCACAGCCCCCGCTTTCTGCCACCAGGGGGCAGTCAGAGCCCACCCTTGGTGACATCATAGGGCAGATCAGAGACCCCCATCGTGACATCACAGGGCACTCGAGACCACGCCTTGTTGATACCACAGGTAGTCAGAGGCTGCCCTTGGTGACATCACGGTACAGTCAGGGCCCGACCCTTGGTGACATCACGAGGCAGTCAGAGTCCGCTCTTGGTGACATCACTGGTACAGTCAAGGGCCGCCGACTCTTGGTGACATCACGGCGTAGTCAGAACCCCACTATTTGACATCACAGGGCATTCAGAACCCGCCTTTGGTGACATCATGGGGCAGTCGGAGCCCCCGTTTGTGACATCACTGGACAGTCAGGGCCTGCCCTTTGTGACATCACGGGGCAGTCAGAAGCCGCCCTTGGTGACATCACAAGGAGTCAGAGCCCCACTTTGTGACATCACAGGGCAGTCAGAGCCCCCATTTGTGACAGCAGAAGGGAGTCAGAGCCCCACTATGTGACATCACGGGGCAGTCAGAGCCCCCCGTTTTGTGACATCACGGGGCAGTCAGAGCCCCGTTTTGCGACATCATGGGGCAGTCAGAGCCCGACCCTTGGTGACATCACGGGGCAGTCAGAGCCCCCCACTGTGACATCTCAGCACAGTCAGAGTCCCCCTTTGTGACATCACAGGGCATTCATAGCCCCCCTTTCTGACATCACGGGGCATTCAGAACCTGTCCATGGTGACATCACGGGGCAGTCAGAGCCCCCCCTTTGTGACATCACAGGGCAGTCAGAGCACACCCTTTGTGACATCACGGGGCAGTCAGAGCCCGCCCTTTGTGACATCACGGGGCAGTCAGAGCCTGCCTTTGGTGATGTCACGGGTCAGTCAGAGACCCCCAGTGTGACATCACAGTGCAGTCAGAGACCACGCCTTGTGATACCACGGGGTAGTCATAGGCTGCCCTTGGTGACATCACAGGGCATTCAGAGCCCCACTATGTGACATCACGGGGCATTCAGAACCTGTCCATGGTGATATCACAGGGCAGTCAGATCCCACACTTAGTGACATCACAGGGCAGTCAGAGCCCAACCCTTGGTGATATCACGGGGCAGTCAGACCCCCCTTTCTGACATCACAGGGCAGTCAGAGCCTGCCCTTACTGACATCACGGGGAGACTCAGCCCGCCCTTTGTGACATCACAGGGCAGTCAGAGCCCACCCTTTGTGACATCACGGGGCAGTCAGAGACCCCCATTGTGACATCACAGGGCACTCGGAGACCACGCCTTGTGATACCACAGGGTAGTCAGAGGCTGCCCTTGGTGACATCACGGTACAGTCAGGGCCCGACCCTTGGTGACATCACGAGGCAGTCAGAGTCCGCTCTTGGTGACATCACGGTACAGTCAGGGCCCGACTCTTGGTGACATCACGGCGTAGTCAGAACCCCACTATGTGACATCACAGGGCATTCAGAACCCGCCTTTGGTGACATCATGGGGCAGTCGGAGCCCCCGTTTGTGACATCACCGGACAGTCAGGGCCTGCCATTTGTGACATCACGGGGCAGTCAGAAGCCGCCCTTGGTGACATCACAAGGGAGTCAGAGCCCCACTTTGTGACATCACAGGGCAGTCACAGCTCACGCTTGGTGACACTACGGCCCAGTCGGAGCCACCATTTGTGACATCACAGGGCAGTCAGATCCCGTCCTTGGTGACATCACAGGGCAGTCAGAGCCCCCATTTGTGACAGCAGAAGGGAGTCAGAGCCCCACTATGTGACATCACAGGGCAGTCAGAGCCCCGTTTTGTGACATCACGGGGCAGTCACAGCCTGACCCTTGGTGACATCATAGGGCAGTCAGAGACCCCCACTGTGACATCTCAGCACAGTCAGAGCCCCCCTTTGTGACATCACAGGGCATTCATAGCCCCCCTTTCTGACATCACGGGGCATTCAGAACCTCTCCATGGTGACATCACAGGGCAGTCAGAGCCCATCCTTGGTGACATCACAGGGCACTCAGAGCCCAACCCTTGGTGACCCCACGGGGCAGTCAGAGCCCCCCCTTTCTGACATCACAGGGCAGTCAGAGCACACCCTTGGTGACATCACGGGGCAGTCAGAGCCCCACTATGTGACATCACGGGGCAGTCAGAGCCCCCCCTTTGTGACATCACAGGGCAGTCAGAGCACACCCTTGGTGACATCACGGGGCAGTCAGAGCCCCACTATGTGACATCACAGGGCAGTCAGAGCCCCCCCCTTTGTGACATCACGGGGCAGTCAGAGCCCGCCCTTTGTGACATCACTGGGCAGTCAGAGCCCGCCTTTGGTGATGTCACGGGGCAGTCAGAGACCCCCAGTGTGACATCACAGTGCAGTCAGAGACCACGCCTTGTGATACCACGGGGTAGTCATAGGCTGCCCTTGGTGACATCACAGGGCATTCAGAGCCCCCCTTTCTGACATCACGGGGCATTCAGAACCTGTCCATGGTGACATCACAGGGCAGTCAGATCCCACACTTAGTGACATCACAGGGCAGTCAGACCCCCCTTTCTGACATCACAGGGCAGTCAGAGCCTGCCCTTACTGACATCACGGGGAGACTCAGCCCGCCCTTTGTGACATCACAGGGCATTCAGAACCCTCCTTTGGTGACATCATGGCGCAGTCGGAGCCCCCGTTTGTGACATCACAGGACAGTCAGGGCCTGCCCTTTGTGACATCACGGGGCAGTCAGAAGCCGCCCTTGGTGACATCACAGGGCAGTCAGAGCCCCGTTTTGTGACATCACGGGGCAGTCACAGCTCACGCTTGGTGACACTATGGCCCAGTCGGAGCCACCATTTGTGACATCACAGGGCAGTCAGATCCCGTCCTTGGTGACATCACAGGGCAGTCAGAGCCCCCATTTGTGACAGCAGAAGGGAGTCAGAGCCCCACTATGTGACATCACGGGGCAGTCAGAGCCCCCCCTTTGTGACATCATGGGGCAGTCAGAGCCCGACCCTTGGTGACATCACGGGGCAGTCAGAGCCCCACTATGTGACATCACAGGGCAGTCAGAGCCCCATTTTGTGACGTCACGGGGCAGTCACAGCCCGACCCTTGGTGACATCACAGGGCAGTCAGAGACCCCCACTGTGACATCTCAGCACAGTCAGAGCCCCCCTTTCTGACATCACAGGGCATTCATAGCCCCCCTTTCTGACATCACGGGGCATTCAGAACCTCTCCATGGTGACATCACAGGGCAGTCAGAGCCCATCCTTGGTGGCATCACAGGGCAGTCAGAGCCCAACCCTTGGTGACATCACTGGGCAGTCAGAGCCCCCCCTTTGTGACATCACAGGGCAGTCAGAGCACACCCTTGGTGACATCACAGGGCAGTCAGAGCCCCACTATGTGATATCACGGGGCAGTCAGAGCCCCCCCTTTGTGACATCACAGGGCAGTCAGAGCACACCCTTGGTGACATCACGGGGCAGTCAGAGCCCCACTATGTGACATCACGGGGCAGTCAGAGCTCCCCCTTTGTGACATCACGGGGCAGTCAGAGACCCCCAGTGTGACATCACAGTGCAGTCAGAGACCACGCCTTGTGATACCACGGGGTAGTCATAGGCTGCCCTTGGTGACATCACAGGGCATTCATAGCCCCCCTTTCTGACATCACGGGGCATTCAGAACCTGTCCATGGTGACATCACAGGGCAGTCAGATCCCACACTTAGTGACATCACAGGGCAGTCAGAGCCCAACCCTTGGTGATATCACGGGGCAGTCAGACCCCCCTTTCTGACATCACAGGGCAGTCAGAGCCTGCCCTTACTGACATCACGGGGAGACACAGCCCGCCCTTTGTGACATCACAGGGCAGTCAGAGCCCCCCCTTTGTGACATCACGGGGCAGTCAGAGCCCCCCTTGTGACACCACGGGGCAGCCACAGCCCCCGCTTTCTGCCACCAGGGGGCAGTCAGAGCCCACCCTTGGTGACATCATAGGGCAGTCAGAGACCCCCATCGTGACATCACAGGGCACTCGGAGACCACGCCTTGTGATACCACAGGGTAGTCAGAGGCTGCCCTTGGTGACATCACGGTACAGTCAGGGCCCGACTCTTGGTGACATCACGGCGTAGTCAGAACCCCAATATGTGACATCACAGGGCATTCAGAACCCGCCTTTGGTGACATCATGGGGCAGTCGGAGCCCCCGTTTGTGACATCACCGGACAGTCAGGGCCTGCCCTTTGTGACATCACGGGGCAGTCAGAAGCCGCCCTTGGTGACATCACAAGGGAGTCAGAGCCCCACTTTGTGACATCACAGGGCAGTCACAGCTCACGCTTGGTGACACTACGGCCCAGTCGGAGCCACCATTTGTGACATCACAGGGCAGTCAGATCCTGTCCATGGTGACATCACAGGGCAGTCAGAGCCCCCATTTGTGACAGCAGAAGGGAGTCAGAGCCCCACTATGTGACATCACGGGGCAGTCAGAGCCCCGTTTTGTGACATCACGGGGCAGTCAGAGCCCGACCCTTGGTGACATCACGGGGCAGTCAGAGCCCCACTATGTGACATCACAGGGCAGTCAGAGCCCCATTTTGTGATGTCACGGGGCAGTCACAGCCCGACCTTTGGTGACATCATAGGGCAGTCAGAGACCCCCACTGTGACATCTCAGCACAGTCAGAGCCCCCCTTTGTGACATCACAGGGCATTCATAGCCCCCCTTTCTGACATCACGGGGCATTCAGAACCTGTCCATGGTGACATCACAGGGCAGTCAGAGCCCATCCTTGGTGACATCACAGGGCACTCAGAGCCCAACCCTTGGTGACCCCACGGGGCAGTCAGAGCCCCCCCTTTCTGACATCACAGGGCAGTCAGAGCACACCCTTGGTGACATCACGGGGCAGTCAGAGCCCCACTATGTGACATCACGGGGCAGTCAGAGCCCCCCCTTTGTGACATCACAGGGCAGTCAGAGCACACCCTTGGTGACATCACGGGGCAGTCAGAGCCCCACTATGTGACATCACGGGGCAGTCAGAGCCCCCCCCTTTGTGACATCACGGGGCAGTCAGAGCCCGCCCTTTGTGACATCACTGGGCAGTCAGAGCCCGCCTTTGGTGATGTCACGGGGCAGTCAGAGACCCCCAGTGTGACATCACAGTGCAGTCAGAGACCACGCCTTGTCATACCACGGGGTAGTCATAGGCTGCCCTTGGTGACATCACAGGGCATTCAGAGCCCCCCTTTCTGACATCACGGGGCATTCAGAACCTGTCCATGGTGACATCATGGGGCAGTCAGATCCCACACTTAGTGACATCACAGGGCAGTCAGAGCCTGCCCTTACTGACATCACGGGGAGACACAGTCCCCCCTTTGTGACATCACGGGGCAGTCAGAGCCCATCCTTTGTGACATCACGGGGCAGTCAGAGCCCCCCTTTCTGACATCACGGGGCATTCAGAACCTGTCCATGGTGACATCACAGGGCAGTCAGATCCCGCCCTTACTGACATCACAGGGCAGTTATAGCCCAACCCTTGGTGACATCACGGGGCAGTCAGAGCCCCCCCTTTGTGACATCACGGGGCAGTCAGAGCCCACCCTTGGTGGCATCACAGGGCAGTCAGAGCCCTCATTTGTGACAGCAGAAGGGAGTCAGAGCCCCACTATGTGACATCACGGGGCAGTCAGAGCCCCCCCTTTGTGACATCACGGGGCAGTCAGAGCCCACCCTTGGTGACATCATAAAGGAGTGAGAGCCCCACTCTGTGACATCACAGGGCAGTCAGAGACCACCCTTTGTGATACCATGGGGTAGTCAGAGGCTGCCCTTGGTGACATCACAGGGCAGTCAGAGCCCGCCCTTGGTGACATCACGGGGCAGTCACAGCCCCTGCTTTTTGCCACCAGGGGGCAGTCAGAGCCCACCCTTGGTGACATCATAGGGCAGTCAGAGACCCCCATCGTGACATCACAGGGCACTCGGAGACCACGCCTTGTGATACCACAGGGTAGTCAGAGGCTGCCCTTGGTGACATCACGGTACAGTCAGGGCCCGACCCTTGGTGACATGACGAGGCAGTCAGAGTCCGCTCTTGGTGACATCACGGTACAGTCAGGGCCCGACTCTTGGTGACATCACGGCGTAGTCAGAACCCCACTATGTGACATCACAGGGCATTCAGAACCCGCCTTTGGTGACATCATGGGGCAGTCGGAGCCCCCCGTTTGTGACATCACCGGACAGTCAGGGCCTGCCCTTTGTGACATCACGGGGCAGTCAGAGCCCCCCCTTGGTGACATCACAAGGGAGTCAGAGCCCCACTTTGTGACATCACAGGGCAGTCACAGCTCACCCTTGGTGACACTACGGCCCAGTCGGAGCCCCCCTTTGTGACATCACAGGGCAGTCAGATCCCGTCCTTGGTGACATCACAGGGCAGTCAGAGCCCCCATTTGTGACAGCAGAAGGGAGTCAGAGCCCCACTATGTGACATCACGGGCAGTCAGAGCCCCGTTTTGTGGACATCACGGGCAGTCAGAGCCCCGTTTTGCGACATCATGTGGCAGTCAGAGCCCGACCCTTGGTGACATCACGGGGCAGTCAGAGCCCCACTATGTGACATCACAGGGCATTCAGAGCCCCCCTTTGTGACATCACAGGGCATTCAGAACCTGTCCATGGTGACATCACAGGGCAGTCAGAGCCCATCCTTGGTGACATCACAGGGCACTCAGAGCCCAACCCTTGGTGACCCCACGGGGCAGTCAGAGCCCCCCCTTTCTGACATCACAGGGCAGTCAGAGCACACCCTTGGTGACATCACGGGGCAGTCAGAGCCCCACTATGTGACATCACGGGGCAGTCAGAGCCCCCCCTTTGTGACATCACAGGGCAGTCAGAGCACACCCTTGGTGACATCACGGGGCAGTCAGAGCCCCACTATGTGACATCACGGGGCAGTCAGAGCCCCCCCCTTTGTGACATCACGGGGCAGTCAGAGCCCGCCCTTTGTGACATCACTGGGCAGTCAGAGCCCGCCTTTGGTGATGTCACGGGGCAGTCAGAGACCCCCAGTGTGACATCACAGTGCAGTCAGAGACCACGCCTTGTGATACCACGGGGTAGTCATAGGCTGCCCTTGGTGACATCACAGGGCATTCAGAGCCCCCCTTTCTGACATCACGGGGCATTCAGAACCTGTCCATGGTGACATCATGGGGCAGTCAGATCCCACACTTACTGACATCACAGGGCAGTTATAGCCCAACCCTTGGTGACATCACGGGGCAGTCAGAGCCCCCCCTTTGTGACATCACGGGGCAGTCAGAGCCCCCCTTTGTGACACCACGGGGCAGTCAGAGCCCACCCTTGGTGGCATCACAGGGCAGTCAGAGCCCTCATTTGTGACAGCAGAAGGGAGTCAGAGCCCCACTATGTGACATCACGGGGCAGTCAGAGCCCCCCCCTTTGTGACATCACGGGGCAGTCAGAGCCCACCCCTTGGTGACATCATATAAGGAGTGAGAGCCCCCACTCTGTGACATCACAGGGCAGTCAGAGACCACCCTTTGTGATACCATGGGGTAGTCAGAGGCTGCCCTTGGTGACATCACAGGGCAGTCAGAGCCCGCCCTTGGTGACATCACGGGGCAGTCACAGCCCCTGCTTTTTGCCACCAGGGGGCAGTCAGAGCCACCCTTGGTGACATCATAGGGCAGTCAGAGACCCCCATCGTGACATCACAGGGCACTCGGAGACCACGCCTTGTGATACCACAGGGTAGTCAGAGGCTGCCCTTGGTGACATCACGGTACAGTCAGGGCCCGACCCTTGGTGACATCACGAGGCAGTCAGAGTCCGCTCTTGGTGACATCACGGTACAGTCAGGGCCCGACTCTTGGTGACATCACGGCGTAGTCAGAACCCCACTATGTGACATCACAGGGCATTCAGAACCCGCCTTTTGGTGACCCCACAGGGCAGTCTGAGCCCGCCCTTGAGACATCATGGGGCAGTCAGAGCTAACCCTTGGTGACATCACAGGGCAGTCAGACCCCGACCCTTGGTGACGTCTCGGGGCAGTCAGAGTCCGCCCTTTGTGACATCACGGCACACGGTAACTTGATGAGCTGAGGCAAGAGGCCCTGGGCTGGGACAAGGGGTGCTGGCCTGGGGCTCTTTTTCTCCCTCCTGGGGTCCTGCCGCTGGAGGCAAGGCCCCTTCTTTTGACTGTGTGGCAAAGGAAGGGAAGATCGGGCAGAAGGAGTGGAAATACGCTCCAGTGACTTGCAGCTGGGGTGCTGGGAAACACACAGAGCACAGCCATTGTCGGCCGGTCTCGTGCGCTTGCAAGTGGAACACCCGCACTTGCAGAACTTGGCTAAGTCCGGGCTGCACTCGGGGACACCTTCTCCAGCTGCTGGAGAATCCTGTCCTGCTGGTGCCGATCCAAGCAGAGCGGGAAAACTGGGCCTGCTGGAACCCTGAAATACGGGCAAGAACAGGGAGTCTGGGCGCTGTCACTCTCTTGCGAACGAGGACTTTCTCGCTAGTAAGGACTCTTGCTCCGCAGTGCCTGCGGGCCCTGCTTCCATGCCTCTGCCCAGGTGCCGCTTTGGAGATTCCCTGAGCCACGAGGTATCAAGATTAAATTTCTTCTTTGCCTTCCATGTGCGACTTTCCGGTTGGTCCTGCGTCCTGCCTGCATGGGCTCACAGACTGGGCGTAGTCGGCAGTGCCAGGAAGACCCGAGCCGTGGCTGATAAA
>CANTUZ010000014.1:7045149-7062989 GCA_947846985.1 Fratercula arctica | reverse complement strand
CCAGTAGCCATGGCCCTATCGCCTTCCCTGTTGGCTCCAGGGGGCGGAGCTAAGGGCAGGGGGCGTGGCCTCGCCTGGGGGCGGAGCCAGTAGCATGGCCCTATCGCCTTCCCTGTTGGCTCCAGGGGGCGGAGCTAAGGGCAGGGGGCGTGGCCTCGCCTGGGGGCGGAGCCAGTAGCATGGCCCTATCGCCTTCCCTGTTGGCTCCAGGGGGTGGAGCTAAGGGCAGGGGGCGTGGCCTCGCCTGGGGGCGGAGCCAGTAGCATGGCCCTATCGCCTTCCCTGTTGGCTCCAGGGGGCGGAGCTAAGGGCAAGGGGCGTGGCCTCGCATGGGGGTGAAGCCAACCCTCAAGGGGGCGAGGCCAACAGCAGGGCCCCATCCCTTTCCCTATTGGCTGGTCCTTGGGGGGGCGGGGCTTCGTGGTGGGCGGGGCCGGTGGTGCCTCTGGCTGGGGGTTGGGGGGGGCCCGGGGGGGTCCCCAGGAGTCCTTGGGGCTCCCGGGGGGGGGGGGGGGGGGGGGATGTCCCCTGACCTGGGGGGTCCTCGAGGGGGTCCCCCTCTCTCTGGGGGGGGGGGGGGTCCCGGGGGGTGTCCCCTCTCCCGGGGGGGCGGTGGCAGGGTGTCCCCCCCCCCCGGCCGCGTCCCCAGGCCCCCCCGCGCCCCCCCAGGCCCCGAGTCCCCGTACACGCACTGGAAGCAGACGGTGTTTTACATGGAGGATTATCTCACCGTCAAGACGGGGGAGGAGATTTTCGGCACCATCACCATGAAACCCAACGCCAAGAACAACGTGAGGCCGGGGGGGGGGACACTGGGGACGGGGGGGGGGGACACTGGGGATGAGGGGGGGGACCTTGGGGACCCTGGGGACAGGGGGGGGGACACTGGGGACAGTGGGGGGGGATGCTCGGGGAGAGCAGGGGGGGGGGACACTGGGGATGGGGGGGGGGACACTGGGGACACTGGGAGGGGGACACTGGGGGGGGGGACACTGGGAGACCCTGGGGACAGGGGGGGGATGCTTGGGGACAGCGGGGGGGGGACCCTGGGGACGAGGGGGGGGGACCTTGGGGACAGGGGGGTACCTTGGGGACATGGGGGGGACCCTGGGGATGGGGGGGGGGGACCCTGGGAACAGTGTGGGGGGGACACTGGGAGACCCGGGGGACGGGGGGGGGATGCTCGGGGACAGTGGGGGGGGGACCCTGGGGACACTGGGGACAGGGGGGGGGACCTTGGGGACAGTGGGGGGGGATGCTCGGGGACACTGGGGGGGACACTGGGGACACTGGGGACGGGGGGGGGACACTGGGGACGAGGGGGGGGACCTTGGGGACAGTGGGGGGGGATGCTCGGGGACACTGGGGGGGACACTGGGGACACTGGGGGACCCTGGGGACGGGGGGGGGACCCTGGGAACAGTGGGGGGGGGGACACTGGGAGACCCGGGGGACGGGGGGGGGATGCTCGGGGACAGTGGGGGGGGGACCCTGGGGACACTGGGGGGGGGACACTGGGGGACCCTGGGGACAGGGGGGGGATGCTCGGGGAGAGCGGGGGGGGGACACTGGGGATTGGGGGGGGACCCTGGGGATACTGGGGGACCCTGGGAACGGGGGGGGGGACACTGGGAGACCCTGGGGATGGGGGGGGGATGCTCGGGGACAGTGGGGGGGGGACACTGGAAGCTCTGGTGGCGTCACCCTCAGCCCAAGGCCAAGGTCACCATGAGCCGGGGGACACTGGGGGGACTTTGGGGACATGGGGGGGGGGGGGGTTTCTTTGGGGACACTGAGGGGGGACATTGGGGACATTTGGGGGTCCCCAGAGGGGGGGGGGGGGGGCGCTTCAATTTGGGGGGGGCCGGGGGGGGGGGGAGAGTGTCCTTGGGGGTTTGGGGGGTCCCTTTGAAATCTGGGGGGGTCCCTATGGGTTTGGGGGGGGTCCCAGGGGCTTTGCCCCCCCCCACTATATTTTGGGGGTCCCCTGACCCCCCCCCCCCCCCGTTCCCCCCCCCCAGCGCGACCTGGATTTCACCATCGACCTGGACTTCAAGGGGCAGCTGTGCGAGCTCTCCTGCTCCACCGACTACCGCATGCGCTGAGGGGGGGGCCCCCGCGGGGGGGGCGCCCCCAAACGGGGGGGGGGGGGGCACCCCCAAACTGGGGTGGACGCACCCCCAAAGCCGGGGGGGGGACGCACCCCCCCAAAATTCACAATTGTGGGACACACACACCCCCCCCCCCCCCCCCCCCCCAGCCGCCGTGTCCTCGGGGGGGGGCTGAACCCACCCCCCCCCCCCCCCCAAAAAAATGTCCAGGGGGGTCCCCAAATTCTGCCCCTCCCCCCTGGGGGGGGGGAGGGATTGACCCCCCCCCTTTGTCACTTGGGGGTCCCCAGGTTGTGCCCCCCCCCCCCCCCTCAATCGCTGGGGGGGTCCCAAAGTTGTGTGTTGTGTTCCCCCCCCCCCCCCGGGGCATTTCACTGGGGGGGTCCCAAAGTCACCCCCCCCGTGGAGGGGGGAGGGTGTCCCCTGTCCCATCCCCCCCCCAATTTGGGGGTCCCCAAGTCCCCCGGGGGGGGGTGTCACGTCCTCATGGGGGGGTCCTCAAGTTTTCCCCCCCCCCCCAATTTGGGGGGGGGGGTTTGGTTTCTTTTGGGGGGGGGGGCAGGGGGGTGGGGTGGTGTCCCCAAATGTCCCCCCCCGCCGTGGACCTTGTCACACCCCTCCCCCGTCCTTTGGGGGGGGGGGGCGGCTCTGTCGTGTCCCCTCACCCCCCCCCCGGGTTTGGGGGGGCCGTGGGGGGGGGGGGGTGTGTGTGTCCCCCCCCCTTTCGTAAGTTATGTTTTTATATGGGGCGGGGAATAAACGGGGGCTGGAAACGGGACCCGAGACCTGGCACCGGGGGGGGGGGGTCCTTGATGTCACCTGGGGGGGTCCCCGAGTTCCCCAGAAGGGGGGGGGGGGGGTGGGGGGGGTCCTTGGGGTCCCCTCCCGTCACCTGGGGGGGTGTCCCCGGGGGAGGGGGGGGGGGGGGGGGGTCCTTGGGGTCCCCTCCCGTCACCTGGGGGGGGTGTCCCCGGGGGAGGGGTGGGGGGGGGTGTCCCAGTGTCCCTCGGGGGGGTCCCCGATGGGGGGGGGGGGGGGGGTGGGGTGTCCCCGATGTCCCCTGGGGGTCCCCGATGGGGGGGAGGGGGGGTCCCCGATGTCCCCTGGGGGTCCCGGGGGGGGGTCCCCGATGTCCCCGGGGGGGGGAGGGTCCCCGATGTCCCCTGGGGGTCCCGGGGGGGGGTCCCCGATGTCCCCTGGGGGTCCCCGGGGGGGGTGTCCCATCACTCTCAGGGCACATTACGGGGGGGTGGCGGGGGGGGGGGTGACCCCCAACACCTTTATTCCCTGCGCAGATGGTGCCCCCCCCCCCCCGCTGTCCCCTGCCCCGGGGGGGGGTCCCGGTGCGCGGGGGGGGTCACAGCTCGTCGTGGGGCCGCTCCAGGTCCTGGCCGTAGTTGGTGGCCTGGGAGCCCACGAAGAGCTGCCACCGGCCCAGGATCTCGGCCTTGCTCAGGCGGCCGTCCTGGGGGGGGGGACACGTGGGACAGGACACGGACACGCACCCCCCCCCAGCACCCCCCCCGTGCCCAGGGGACCCGTCCTACCCCCTGCCCCTCCCCCCGCCGGGGCACCCATGGGCGCTGCCCCCCCCCCCCCCCCATCCCTATGGGACCCATCCTATCCCCCCCCCCATTCCCAAGGGACCCGTCCTGTTCCCCCCCCCATTCCCAAGGGACCCATCCTATCCCCCTCCATTCCCAAGGGACCCATCCTATCCCCCATCCCTATGGGACCCATCCTATCCCCCCCCCCCATCCCTATGGAACCCATCCCATCCCCCCCCCCCATCCCTATGGGACCCATCCTATTCCCCCCCCCCATGGGTGCTGCCCCCCCCCCCAATCCCCATCAGATCCATCTTATTCCCCCCCCATTCCCAAGGGACCCATCCTATGCCCCCCCCCCATCCCTATGGGACCCATCCTATCCCCCCCCATTCCCAAGGGACCCATCCTCTCCCCCCCCCCCCCATTCCCAAGGGACCCATCCTATCCCCCCCCATTCCTAAGGGACCCATCCTATCCCCCCCCCATTCCCAAGGGACCCATCCTATCCCCATTCCCAAGGGACCCATCCTCTCCCCCCCCCCCCCATTCCCAAGGGACCCATCCTATCCCCCCCCCATTCCCAAGGGACCCATCCTATCCCCATTCCCAAGGGACCCATCCTATCCCCCCCCCCCCCAATTCCCAAGGGACCCATCCTCTCCCCCCCCCCCATTCCCAAGGGACCCATCCTATCCCCATTCCCAAGGGACCCATCCTCTCCCCCCCCATTCCCAAGGGACCCATCCTATCCCCCCCCCCATTCCCAAGGGACCCATCCTATTCCCCCCCCATCCCTATGGGACCCATCCTATCCCCCCCCCCCATCCCTATGGAACCCATCCCATCCCCCCCCCCATCCCTATGGGACCCATCCTATTCCCCCCCCCCCATGGGTGCTGCCCCCCCCCCCAATCCCCATCAGATCCATCTTATTCCCCCCCCATTCCCAAGGGACCCATCCTATGCCCCCCCCCCATCCCTATGGGACCCATCCTATCCCCCCCCATTCCCAAGGGACCCATCCTCTCCCCCCCCCCATTCCCAAGGGACCCATCCTATCCCCCCCCATTCCTAAGGGACCCATCCTATCCCCATTCCCAAGGGACCCATCCTATCCCCATTCCCAAGGGACCCATCCTCTCCCCCCCCCCCCATTCCCAAGGGACCCATCCTATCCCCCCCCCATTCCCAAGGGACCCATCCTATCCCCATTCCCAAGGGACCCATCCTATCCCCCCCCATTCCCAAGGGACCCATCCTATCCCCCCCCCCATTCCCAAGGGACCCATCCTATCCCCATTCCCAAGGGACCCATCCTATCCCCCCCCCCATCCCTATGGGACCCATCCTATCCTCCATCCCTATGGGACCCATCCTATCTCCCCCCATTCCCAAGGGACCCATCCTCTCCCGCCCCCCCATTCCCAAGGGACCCATCCTATCCCCCCCCATTCCCAAGGGACCCATCCTATCCCCATTCCCAAGGGACCCATCCTATCCCCCCCCATTCCCAAGGGACCCATCCTATCCCCCCCCATCCCTATGGGACCCATCCTATCCCCCCCCCAATTCCCAAGGGACCCATCCTATCCCCCCCCATTCCCAAGGGACCCATCCTATCCCCATTCCCAAGGGACCCATCCTATCCCCCCCCCAATTCCCAAGGGACCCATCCTATCTCCCCCCATTCCCAAGGGACCCATCCTCTCCCCCCCCCCATTCCCAAGGGACCCATCCTATCCCCATTCCCAAGGGACCCATCCTATCCCCCCCCCCCATTCCCAAGGGACCCATCCTATCCCCCCCCATTCCCAAGGGACCCATCCTATCCCCCCCCCCCATTCCCAAGGGACCCATCCTCTTCCCCCCCCCCATTCCCAAGGGACCCATCCTATCCCCCCCATTCCCAAGGGACCCATCCTATCCCCCCCCCCATCCCTATGGGACCCATCCTATCTCCCCCCATTCCCAAGGGACCCATCCTATCCCCCCCCCATTCCCAAGGGACCCACCCCCCCCCCAGGGCCACCCCTGGGCGCTGCCCCCCGCGCTGGGGGGGGGCGGGGGGGGTCACCTTGTCGCTGTCGGCGTGGTGCAGGAGGTGGGTGGCCTCCAGCGCGGCCCAGTCGGGGCTGGGGGGGGCGCAGCCAATGCCCCACCTCGGGGGGGGCCCAGGCGCCCGTCGCCGTCCCGGTCCCGCTGCCGCCCGAACTGCGCCCGCTCCTCCTGCACCCAGGGGGGCTCCGCCGCGCCGGGGGGGCCCTCGTACAGCTCCGCTGGGGGGGGGGGACACGCGTCACCCGGGGGAACCCCCCCGTATGGCACCCATCACCCCAGGACCCCCCCGTACAGCTCCGCTGGGGGGGGACACACGCGTCACCCAGGGGGACCCCCCCCGTATGGCACCCATCACCCCAGGACCCCCCCGTACAGCTCCACTGGGGGGGGGACACACGTCACCAGGGGGGACCCCCCCATGGCACCCATCACCCCCCCGTACGGCTCTGCTGGGGGGGGGGGACTCACGTCACCCAGGGACCCCCCCATGGCACCCATCACCCCCCCGTACGGCTCTGCTGGGGGGGGGGGACTCACGTCACCCAGGGACCCCCCCATGGCACCCATCACCCCCCCGTACGGCTCTGCTGGGGGGGGGGGACCTCACATCACCCAGCGACCCCCCCCCATGGCACCCATCACCCCCCCCGTACGGCTCTGCCGGGGGGGGACACACGTGTCACCCAGCGACCCCCCCCCATGGCACCCATCACCCCAGGACCCCCCCGTACAGCTCTGCTGGGGGAGGACACACGTGTCACCCGGGGACCCCCCCTGTACAGCCCCACTGGGGGGGGGGGTGGGGGTGGGCACAGCACCCATCGCCCCAGGACCCCCCCGTACGGCTCTGCCGGGGGGGGGACACACACACGTCATCCAGAGACCCCCCCCATACAGCCCCGCTGGGGGGGGGGGGGGAGGCACAGCACCCAGGGACCCCCCCCCCGTACGGCTCTGCTGGGGGGGGGGACACATGTCACCCAGCGACCCCCCCCCCCAAGGCACCCATCACCCCCCGTACGGCTCCGCTGGGGGGGGGGACACACACATGTCACCCAGGGACCCCCCCCCGTATGGCACCCATCACCCCAGGACCCCCCCGTACGGCTCCGCTGGGGGTGGGGGGGGGACACACAGGAGGGGACGAGGGGGGGGGCACGGGGACCCCAGGAGAAGGGGGGGGGGGGTTTAGGGACCCCTCATCAACCCCCCTGGACCCCAGAGCGGGGGCACCCAGGGCCCCCCCCCCCAGCTCTGTGGGTGCTGGGGGCTCATCTGTGTGTGTGTCCTGTCCCCCCCCCCCCCAAAAAGGCCCCCGGGGGGGGGGGTGTCCCCAAAAAAAGGGACCTGGACGGGCTGTTCCCCCCCCCAAGAAGGGACCCGAGTGGGGTGTCGTGTCCCCCCCCCCCAAATAAAGGCACCCAGGTGTTGGGGTGGGGTGTGTTGTGCCCCCCCCCCCCCCAAAAAAGGGACCCAAGTATCAGGGTGGGGTGTGTCCCCCCCCCCCCCGACAAAAAAGGGACCTGGGTGGGCCCCCCCCCCCCCAAAATAAAAGCACCCAGGTGTCGGGGTGGGGTGTCCCCCCCCCCCCAGAAGGGACCCAGGTGTCAGCGTGTCCCCCCCCAAATAAAGGGACCTGGACGGTGTCATCCCCCCCCCGCAAAAAAGGGACCCAGGTGGGGTGTCACCCCCCCCCCCCCCCCAAAAAGGGACCTGGGCAGTGTCCCCCCCCCCAAAAAAGGGACCCAGGTGGAGTGTCACACCCTGCCCCCCCCCCCCAAAAAAGGGAGCTGGGCGGTGTCCCCCCACCCAAATAAAGGCACCCAGGTGTTGGGGTGTGTGTCGTGTCCCCCCACCAAAATAAAAGCCCCCCCCCCCACTCACCGATGTACTCGTCCTCCTGGATGAAGCCGTCCCCGTCCTTGTCCATGTCCTCCATCGTCTCCTGCCAAACGGGGGGGGACACACACAATCAAACCCCCCCCACACACACGGGGGGGGTGTGTGTGTCCCCCCCCCCGCCCCGTTTCCCCCCCCCAGGTCTCTGACCGCCACCACGAGGGGCCTCATGTGCTCGAAGTCCTCGGGGTGCAGGAACGCGGCCAGTTCCTCCCCCCCGGCGCCGCCGTCCCCGTCCCCGTCGGCCGCCCGGAACCGACGCTCGTCCCGCGCCAGCAGCCGCCGGTAGCGCTCGGGCTGCGGCGTGTCCCCGAAATCCTCCCCTGGGGGGGGGGGGGGTCAAAAAAGGGGGGGGGGTCAGGGGGCTGGGAGAAACCCCCCCCCCCAAAGGGACACCCCCCCCCCCCATAACCCCCCACAAGGAGGGGACACAGGGGTCCAGGAGAAACACCCCCCCCCCCCATACATGTGTCCCCAAAGCCATCCTCTGGGGGGGGGGGGGCAAGTGTCCCAGAGACACCCCCCCCCGTAACCCCCTCTAAAAGGGTCCCAGGCATCCAGAGACCCCCATAACCCCCCCCCCAGGGGCACCCAGGTGTCCCAGAGACCCCCCCCCCATAGCCCCCCCAAAGGGTCCCAGGCATCCAGAGATGACCCCCCCTGCAAAACTCCCCCCGGGGGCACCCAGGTGTCCCAGAGACCCCCCCCAGGGGCACCCAGGTGTCCCAGAGCGCCCATAGCCCCCCCAAATGGGCACCCAGGTGTCCCGGAGCCCCCCATAACCCCCCCCCAGGGGCACCCAGGTGTTCCAGAGACCCCCCCATAACCCCCCCCAGGGGCACCCATGTGTCCCAGAGCCCCCCATAGCCCCCCCCAGGGGCACCCAGGTCTCCCAGAGCCCCCCCATAACCCTCCCAAAGGGGCACCCAGGTGTCCCAGGGACCCCCATAACCCCCCCAAGGGGCACCCAGGTCTCCCAGAGACCCCCATAGCCCCCCCAAAGGGGCACCCAAGTGTCCAAGAGCCCCCCCATAACCCCCCCAAAGGGGCACCCAGGTGTCCCAGAGACCCCCATACCCCCCCGGGCACCCAGGTGTCCCAGAGCCCCCCCATAAACCCCCCCAGGGGCACCCATGTGTCCCAGAGCCCCCCATAGACCCCCCAGGGGCACCCAGGTCTCCCAGAGCCCCCCCATAACCCTCCCAAAGGGGCACCCAGGTGTCCCAGGGACCCCCATAACCCCCCCAAGGGGCACCCAGGTGTCCCAGAGACCCCATAAACCACCCCCAGGGGCACCCCAGGGGCACCCAGGTGTCCCAGAGACCCCCATACCCCCCCCCGGGCACCCATGGGTGCTGCCCCCCCCCTCACCGGGGGGTCCGTAGGCCACGTGCCGATACTCCTCCCAGGTGACGCGGCCGTCGCCGTCGCGGTCGTAGCGGCGCAGGCCCTGCTGCAGGCTCTCCTCCCGCGCCCGCCGCTGCCGCCGCGCCATCCACCCCCCCAGCTCCGCCGCCGTCACCCCCCCGTCCCCGTCCCCGTCGATCAGCGCCACCAGCAGCCTGGGGGGGGGGGGCGACACACGGGGTGGGGGGGTCAGGGCAGCACTAAACAACCCTCTGCGACTGACCCAACTGCTGCAAAACCAGCCTGAAATAACTCAAAACCGACCTGAAATGGCCCTAAACAGCCCAAAACTGACCCAAAATGGGCCAAAACCAGTTCAAAGTGGCCCAAAACTGACCCAAAATGGGGCAAAACTGACCCGAAATGGGCCAAAACCAGCCCAAAATGGGGCAAAACCGACCCAAATGCCGCAAAACCAGCCCGAAATGGCTCAAAACCGAGCCAAAATGGGCCAAAACCAGCCCAAAGTGGCCCAAAACTGACCTGAAAAAGGCCAGAACCAGCCCAAAATGGCTCAAAAAGGGCCAAAAATGGCTCAAAACCCACCCGAAATGGCCCTAAACGGCCCAAAACTGACCCAAAATGGGCCAAAGCCAGCCCAAAGTGACCCAAAACCAGACACGAAATGGGGCAAAACTGACTCAAATGGCTCAAAACCGACACAAAATGGGCCAAAACCAGCCCAAAATGGCCCTAAATGGCCCAAAACTGACCTGAAAAAGGCCAGAACCAGCCCAAAATGGCTCAAAAAGGGCCAAAAATGGCTCAAAACCCACCCAAAATGGCCCTAAACGGCCCAAAACTGACCCAAAATGGGCCAAAACCAGCCCAAAGTGGCCCAAAACCAGCCCAAAGTGGCCCAATACAGACCCAAAATGGGCCAAAACCAGCCCAAAGTGGCCCAAAACTGACCCAAAATAGGGCAAAACTGACCCAAATGGCGCAAAACTGACCCGAAATGGCCCCAAACTGACCCGAAATGGGCCAAAACCAGTCCAAAGTGGCCCAAAACTGACCCAAAATGGGCCAAAACCAGCCCGAAATGGCCCTAAATGGCCCCAAACTGACCCGAAATGGGCCAAAAACAGCCCAAAGTGGCCCAAAACTGACCCAAAATGGGCCAAAACTAGCCCAAAGTGGCCCAAAACTAACTCAAAATGGCTCAAAACCGACACAAAATGGGCCAAAACTGAGCCAAATGCCGCAAAACCAGCCTGAAATGGCTCAAAACTGATCCAAAAAGGGCCAAAAATGGCTCAAAACCCACCCGAAATGGCCCTAAACGGCCCAAAACTGACCCAAAATGGGCCAAAACCTGCCCAAAGTGGCCCAAAACAGACACGAAATGGGGCAAAACTGACTCAAATGGCTCAAAACGGACACAAAATGGGCCAAAACCAGCCCGAAATGGCGCTAAACAGCCCAAAACTGACCCGAAAAAGGCCAAAACCAGCCCGAAATGGGCCCAAAATGGCCAAAAATGGCTCAAAACTGACCCGAAACGACCCTAAATGGCCCAAAACTGACCCAAAATGGGCCAAAACCAGCCCAAAGTGGCCCAAAACAGACACGAAATGGGGAAAACTGAATCAAATGGCTCAAAATCGACCCAAATCGGCCCTAAACGGCCCCAAACTGACCCAAAATGCGGCAAAACTGACTCAAATGGCTCAAAACTGACCTGAAATGGGCCAAAATGGCGCTAAACGGCCCAAAACTAACCCAAAATGGGGCAAAACCGACCCAAAATGGGCCAAAACTGACCCAAATGCCGCAAAACCAGCCCGAAATGGCTCAAAACCGAGCCAAAATGGGCCAAAACCAGCGCAAAACTGACCCAAAATGGGCCAAAACCAGCCCAAAGTGGCCCAAAACTGACCCAAAATGGGGCAAAACTGACTCAAATGGCTCAAAACTGACACAAAATGGGCCAAAACCAGCCCAAAATGGCTCAAAACCAAGCCAAAATGGGCCAAAACCAGCCCAAAACTGACCCAAAATGGGCCAAAACCAGCCCAAAGTGGCCCAAAACTGACCCAAAATGGGGCAAAACTGACTCAAATGGCTCAAAACCGACACAAAATGGGCCAAAACCAGCCCAAAATGGCTCTAAACGGCCCAAAACTGACCTGAAAAAGGCCAGAACCAGCCCAAAATGGCTCAAAAAGGGCCAAAAATGGCTCAAAACCCACCCGAAATGGCCCTAAACGGCCCAAAACTGACCCAAAATCAGCCCGAAGTGGCCCAAAACCAGCCCAAAGTGGCCCAATACAGACCCGAAATGGGCCAAAACCGGGCCAAAACCAGCCCAAAGTGGCCCAAAACTGACCCAAAATAGGGCAAAACTGACTCAAATGGCTCAAAACTGACCCGAAATGGCCCCAAACTGACCCGAAATGGGCCAAAACCAGTCCAAAGTGGCCCAAAACTGACTCAAAATGGGCCAAAACCAGCCCGAAATGGCCCTAAATGGCCCCAAACTGACCCGAAATGGGCCAAAACCAGCCCAAAGTGGCCCAAAACTAACTCAAAATGGCTCAAAACCGACACAAAATGGGCCAAAACTGACCCAAATGCCACAAAACCAGTCTGAAATGGCTCAAAACTGATCCAAAAAGGGCCAAAAATGGCTCAAAACCCACCCGAAATGGCCCTAAACGGCCCAAAACTGACCCAAAATGGGCCAAAACCTGCCCAAAGTGGCCCAAAAACAGACACGAAATGGGCCAAAACTGACTCAAATGGCTCAAAACCGACACAAAATGGGCCAAAACGAGCCCGAAATGGCGCTAAACGGCCCAAAACTGACCTGAAATGGGCTAAAACTGACTCAAAAATTGGTCAAAACTGACCCGAAATGGGCAAAAAACTGACACTTGCACACCAGCCCTAACGCCCAACGACCCGAATGGCAAAACTCCTTGAACCCCACCCCCCCAAAATCTCCCCCCCCCAATTCCCCCCAACCCCCCAAACTCCATAAATCCCCCTGAAACCCCCCTTAAATCCCTTAACACCCCCCCCCCAAAAAAAATCCCCCCCCCAAATCCCCCCATTGGGGCGGGGGGGGGGATGTCTGGGTCCTGGGCGGGGGGGGAGGTTATTGGGGGTCCTGGGGGGGGTACTGGGGGTCCTGGGGGGGTTATTGGAGGTTCTGTGGGGGGGTATCAGGGTCCTGGGGGGGCATTGGGGGTCCTGGGGGGGGTATTGGGGTCCTGGGGGGGGTATGGGGTCCTGGGGGGTATTGGGGTCCTGGGGGGTTATGGGGGTCCTGGGGGGGGTATTGGGGGTCCTGGGGGGGTATTGGGGTCCTGGGGGGGGTTATTGGGGGTCCTGGGGGGCATTGGGGTCCTGGGGGGGGTATTGGGGGTCCTGGGGGGGGTTATTGGGGTCCTGGGGGGGGTATTGGGGGTCCTGGGGGGGTTATTGGGGGTCCTGGGGGGGGTATTGGGGGTCCTGGGGGGGGGTATTGGAGGTCCTGGGGGGGTCCTGGGGGGGTATGGGGGTCCTGGGGGGCTTTGGGGTCCTGGGGGGGTTATGGGGTCCTGGGGGGTATTGGGGTCCTGGGGGGGTTATTGGGGGTCCTGGGGGGGCTTGGGGTCCTGGGGGGTATCGGGGTCCTGGGGGGGTATTGGAGGTCCTGGGGGGGTTATTGGGGGTCCTGGGGGGGGCATTGGGGTCCTGGGGTGGGTGCCCCCCCCCGGCCACCTGGATCCCCTGATGGGGGGGGGGGGTTGGGGGTCTCCCAGATGTCTGGGTCCTGGGGGGGTTATTGGGGTCCTGGGGGGGGTATTGGAGGTCCTGGGGGGGGTTATTGGAGGTCCTGGGGGGTATTGGGGTCCTGGGGGGGTGCCCCCCCCCGGCCACCGGATCCCTGGGGGGGGGGGGTTGGGGTCTCCAGTGTCGGGTCCTGGGGGGCATTGGGGGTCCTGGGGGGGGTTATTGGGGGTCCTGGGGGGGTATTGGGGGTCCTGGGGGGGGGTATTGGGGGTCCTGTGGGGGGGTTATTGGGGTCCTGGGGTGGGCTTATTGGGGGCCCTGGGGGGGTATTGCATTGGGGGTCCTGGGGGGGTATTTGTTATTGGGGGTCCTGGGGGGGGGCTATTGGGGGTCCTGGGGGGGGTATTTGGGGGTCCTGGCGGGTATTGGGGCCTGGGGGGTATTGGGGGTCCTGGGGGGGGTTATTGGGGGTCCTGGGGGGGGGTATTGGGGGTCCTGGGGGGGGTATTGGGGTCCTGGGGGGGCTTATTGGAGGTCCTGGGGGGGTATTGGGGGTCCTGGGGGGGTTATTGGGGTCCTGGGGGGGGCATTGGGGGTCCTGGGGGGGTTATTCGGGGTCCTGGGGGGGCTTATTGGAGGCCCTGGGGGGGGCATTGGGGGTCCTGGGGGGGGTTATTGGGGGTCCTGGGGGGGGGCACTGGGGGTCCTGGGGGGGGTATTGGGGGTCCTGGGGGGGGATTGGGGGTCCTGGGGGGGGTTATTGGGGGTCCTGGGGGGGGGTATTGGGGGTCCTGGGGGGGGTATTGGGGTCCTGGGGGGGCTTATTGGAGGCCCTGGGGGGGCATTGGGGGTCCTGGGGGGGGTTATTGGGAGTCCTGGGGGGGTATTGGAGGTCCTGGGGGGGTTACTGGAGGTCCTGGGGGGGGTTATTGGGGGTCCTGGGGGGGGCATTGGGGGTCCTGGGGGTGGGTGCCCCCCCCCGGCCACCTGGATCCCCTGATGGGGGCGGGGGGGTTGGGGCTCTCCCAGATGTCTGGGTCCTGGGGGGAGGTATTGGGGGTCCCCTGTGCCCCCCCCCGGGGTGTGCCCCCCCCGTACCCGAGGCGGCGCTGGCTCTCCTCGGGCGAGAGCTGGTCGAAGGCCTTGGCTTCCTCCGGCCCCAAAAAGGCCTCGTGGTCGTAGGCGAAGCCGCGGCTGTGGTCGTGGGTGACCCCCCCCGGACCCCCCCCTTCCTCCTGGGGGGGCGGCGGGGACCCCCCCGCCAGCCACAGCGCCGTCAGCCACAGCCACCCCCCCCGCAGCATCCTGGGGAGGGGGGAGTGGGTGAGAACGCCCCCAAAAATGACAATAAATGACCTGAAATGGCCCCAAAGGGGGGCAATGGGAACAAAAATGCCCCAAAACCCCCACCCGAAATGCCCCAAAACTGACCCAAAATGCCCCAAAACCGACACAAACTGCCCCAAACCTGACCCAAAATGGCTCAAAATTGACCTTGAATACCCCAAAATGACCCAAAACTGACCCAAAATGCCCCAAAGCTGACCCCAAACGCCCCAAAAACCAACGTGAAATGGCCCCAAACTGACCTTAAATACCCCAAAATGCCCCAAAACCCCCACCCGAAATGGCCCGAAATGCCCCAAAACCGACACAAACTGCCCCAAACCTGACCCAAAATGGCTCAAAATTGACCTTGAATACCCCAAAATGCCCCAAAACTGACCCAAAATGCCCCAAAGCCGACACAAACTGCCCCAAACCTGACCCAAAATGGCTCAAAATTGACCTTGAATACCCCAAAATGCCCCAAAACTGACCCAAAATGCCCCAAAACTGACACAAACTACCCCAAAACGCCCCAAAAACCAACGTGAAATGGCCCCAAACTGACACAAACTACCCCAAAACGCCCCAAAACCAACCTGAAATGGCCCGAAATGCCCCAAAACTGACCTTGAATAGCCCCAAATGCCCCAAAACGGACCCAAAGTGCCCCAAAACCCAACCCAATATGGCTTGAAATGGCCCAAAACTGACACAAAATGCCCCAAAACCGACCTTCAATAGCCCAAAATGCATCAAAACTGACCCAAAATGCACAAAAACTGACACAAAATGGCAAAAAAATGGCCAAAAACTGCCCCAAAACTGACCTTGAATACCCCACAGTGCCCCCAAACTGACCCCAAATGCCCCAAAATCCAACGCAAAATGGCCCAAAACTGAGCTTAAACACCCAAAAATGCCCCAAAACGGACCCAAAATGCCCCGAAAGTGGCCTTGAATATCCCAAAATGGCCCAAAACTGACACAAACTGCCCCAAAACCACCCCCCCCGGACCCCTCAGGATCCCCCTCAAACCCCTCAGGACCCCCCCGGACCCCTTTAGGCCCCCCCTGGACCCCCAAATCCCCACCGCCCCCCCCCCAGCCCCCTTAACCCCCCCCCAAACCCTTCAGGACCCCCCGGACCCCTTTAGGCCCCCCCAGACCCCTCAGGACCCCCCCGGACCCCTTTAGGCCCCCCCAAATCCCTCAGGATCCCCCCCAAACCCCTCTGTGACCCCCCCGGACCCCTCAGGACCCCCCCAAACCCCTCTGTGACCCCCCCGGACCCCTCAGGACCCCCCCAAACCCCTCTGTGACCCCCCCGGACCCCTCAGGACCCCCCCGGAACCCCTTGTAGGCCCCCCCAAATCCCCTCAGAATCCCCCCCAGACCCCTCAGGACCCCCCCAAACCCCTCTGTGACCCCCCCGGACCCCTTTAGGCCCCCCAAATCCCTCAGAATCCCCCCCCAGACCCCTCAGGACCCCCCCTAAACCCCTCTGTGACCCCCCCGGACCCCTCAGGACCCCCCCCGGACCCCTTTAGGCCCCCCCAAACCCCTCAGGATCCCCCCCAAACCCCTCAGGACCCCCCCGGACCCCTCAGGACCCCCCCAAACCCCTCTGTGACCCCCCCGGACCCCTTTAGCCCCCCCCCAGGACCCCCAAACCCCCCCGGACCCCCCCCCTCCCCCGCCGCCATCTTCCCACCTCGCCCCGTCCCGGCCGGACCCTGAAGTGGGGGGCGGCGGGGGGGGGAGGGGGGGAGAGGGAGGGGGGGGGTCTCACGGCCCCGTCCCCTCCCCGGGCCCCGCCCCCCTTCGGGGCTTGCAGCCAATCGGGAGGCGCCGAGCCCACGTGGGGGGCGGGGGGGGGGCTCGCGCCGCGCGCCCATTGGCTGCCGCCCGCCACGTGGCGGCGGGAGGGAGGGAACTGAAGTTCCCCGAAAGGAGCCGGTTTAGCCCCAAAGTTGAGGGGAGGGGCGGGGCCGGGGGGGGACTGGGATCGACTGGGGGGGACTGGGATCGACTGGGGGGGACTGGGATCGACTGGGGACCGGGCTGCACCGCAATGGGGACGTACTGGGATGGACTGGGATAAACTGGGAGCCATACTGCGCTCTAACGGGTCTATACTGGGATGGACTGGGATAAACTGGGATGGACCGGGGTGTACTGGGCTATACTGGGCTGAACAGGGATATACTGGGGTAAACTGGGAGCCATACTGTGCTCTAATGGGTCTATACTGGGATGGACTGGGATAAACTGGGATGTACTGGGGTGTACTGGGCTGGACTGGGGTGTACTGGGCCATACTGGGCTGAACAGGGGTATACTGGGATATACTGGGGTAAACTGGGAGCCATACTGTGCTCTAACGGGTCTATACTGGGATGGACTGGGACAAACTGGGATGGACTGGGGTGTACTGGGATAAAAACTGGGGTGTACTGGGCTATACTGGGCTGAACAGGGATATACTGGGGTAAACTGGGAGCCATACTGTGCTCTAATGGGTCTATACTGGGATGGACTGGGATAAACTGGGATGGACCGGGGTGTACTGGGGTGTACTGGGGTGTACTGGGATAAAAACTGGGATGGACTGGGCTATACTGGGCTGGACTGGGGTATACTGGGATATACTGGGGTAAACTGGGAGCCATACTGTGCTCTAACGGGTCTATACTGGGATGGACTGGGATAAACTGGGGTGTACTGGGCTATACTGGGCTGGACTGGGGTATACTGGGATGTACTGGGCTGTACTGGTTTATACTGGGCGGTACCAGTCAGTGGGGCCCCACCCTGACTTCCTGCTCCTGTTCCCACGCCCCCCCCCCGTGGGAACCGGGCCCCGCCCGGACGCCTGGGTCCCCCCCGCCCCATAGATGTGGGTCCTGATCGCCTGGGTCCCCCCCCGCCCCATAGATGTGGGTCCTGATCGCCTGGGTCCCCCCCCCGCCCCATAGATGTGGGTCCCGGACGCCTGGGTCCCCCCCCGCCCCATAGATGTGGGTCCCGGACGCCTGGGTCCCCCCCCGCCCCATAGATGTGGGTCACGGACGCCCGGGTCCCCCCCCGCCCCATAGATGTGGGTCCTGGACGCCTGGGTCCCCCCCGCCCCATAGATGTGGGTCCTGATCGCCTGGGTCCCCCCCGCCCCATAGATGTGGGTCCCGGACGCCTGGATCCCCCCCCGCCCCATAGATGTGGGTCCTGATCGCCTGGGTCCCCCCCGCCCCATAGATGTGGGTCCTGATCGCCTGGGTCCCCCCCCGCCCCATAGATGTGGGTCCCGGACGCCTGGATCCCCCCCCGCCCCATAGATGTGGGTCCTGATCGCCTGGGTCCCCCCCGCCCCATAGATGTGGGTCCTGATCGCCTGGGTCCCCCCCGCCCCATAGATGTGGGGCCCGGACGCCTGGGTCCCCCCCGCCCCATAGATGTGGGTCCTGATCGCCTGGGTCCCCCCCGCCCCATAGATGTGGGTCCTGATCGCCTGGTCCCCCCCCGCCCCATAGATGTGGGTCCTGATCGCCTGGATCCCCCCCCGCCCCATAGATGTGGGTCCTGATCGCCTGGATCCCCCCCCGCCCCATAGATGTGGGTCCCGGACGCCTGGATCCCCCCCCGCCCCATAGATGTGGGGCCCGGACGCCTGGATCCCCCCCTGCCCCATAGATGTGGGTCCTGATCGCCTGGTCCCCCCCCGCCCCATAGATGTGGGTCCTGATCGCCTGGATCCCCCCCCGCCCCATAG
>CANTUZ010000014.1:6993530-7044649 GCA_947846985.1 Fratercula arctica | reverse complement strand
TCCCCCCAAAAAACAAACCCAAGGACCCCCCCCCCGGGACCCCCCCCCCCCGACCCCCCCCCCCCAAAAAGCAGCTCACCCCGATGACGCGGCGGGCGCCGGCCTTGGCGGCGAACATGCAGAGGATGCCGGTGCCGCTGCCCACGTCCAGCACCACCTTGTCCTTGAAGAGGTGCCGGTTGTGGAACATGGAGTTGCGGTAGGTCAAGGTGCGCACCTCGTCCTTCAGCATCTCCTGGGGGGGGGGGGCAAAAAGTGTGTGTGGGGGGGGGGTGTCGGGGGGGCTGCACCCCAAAAAATACCCCCGCACCCGCCCTGAGTCTCCCGGGGCTCCCCCAAACCCCGGCTCCCCCCCCCCCCCCCCCAATCCCCTCCTGCCGCCCCCCCAAAGCAACGTCATCCTTCAGCGTCGCCTGGGGGGGGGGGCAAAAAGGGGGGGTCGGGGGGGGGCTGCACCCCAAAAAAATCCCCCTGGGCCCCCCCCAAACCCCGACTCCCCCCAAAGCAACATCATCCTTCAGCGTCTCCTGGGGGGGGGGGGGGGGGGGGGGGGCAAAAAAGGGGGGTCAGGGGGGCAAAGGGGGGGTTGGGGGGGGGCAAATGGAGAGTTGGGGGGGGCAAAAAGGGGGGTCCGGGGGTCTGCACCCCGAAAAAATCCCCCTGGGCCCCCCCCAAAGTCTCCCCCAAACCCCGGCTCCCCCCCCCCCCCAATCCCCTCCTGCTGCCCCCCCAAGCAACGTCATCCTTCAGTGTCGCCTGGGGGGGGCAAAAAGGGGGGGGGCAAAAAGGGGGGGTCGGGGGGGGGCAAATGGGGAGTTGGGGGGGCTGCACCCTGAAAAAATCCCCCTGGGCCCCCCCCCAAAGTCTCCCCCAAACCCCAACTCCCCCCAAAGCAACGTCATCCTTCAGCGTCTCCTGGGGGGGGGGGGGGGGGGGCAAAAAGGGGGGGTCGGGGGGGCGTTGGGGGGGGCGTTGGGGAGGTCAGGGGGGGCTGCACCCTGAAAAAATCCCCCTGGACCCCCCCCAAAGTCTCCCCAGTCCCCCCCCAACCCCCCCCCCCCCGTGCCCCCCCATTCTTTGGCATCTCTTGTGGGGGTGCAGATTTGGCTGGGGGGGGGGGGGGGGCTCTAAAACCCCTGACACCCCCCCCCCGAATCCCTCCCCTTCCCCTGGTGAAGAGCCAGGACTTGGGGGGGGGGTCCCCAAAACCCGTAACCCCCCCCCAAAACTCTTATTTCCCTCGAGCACCGAAAACACCCAGAACTGGGGGGGGGGGTGTGGGGGGGGGTGTCCCCAAAACCCTCTGCCCCCCCAAAACCCACCCTGTGCCCCCCCCCCCCAAAAAACCCAACCTCGAGCCTGAGCGACAACCAGGACTTGGGGGGGGGGGAGGCACACAAAAAAAAACAAAAAAACCCCTGAAGCCCCCCAAAATCCCCCTGACACCCCCCCCCCCTTCCCTTGAGCACCCCCTGGGCAACAGCCAGGACTTGGTGGGGGGGCTTAAAAAATTTCTGCCCCCCCCCCCCCCCCCCCAAACCAAGTCATTGAGCGTCACTTGGGGGGGGGGGAGAGAAAATTTTGGGGGTCCCCAAGGAAATTGAAGGGGGGGGGGGGGGGCGCAAACGAGCCCAAATCCGCTCCTGGGAGTAAATGGGGGTAAAAAGCCCCCCCCCCCCGGGTTTTCCACAGCCCCCCCCGGGGTGTGTGTGTGGGGGGGGGTCTGGAGGGGGGGGGGGGGTCTGGGGGGGGTCCCCGGTACCTCGTGGATGCCGAAGTGGGCGTAGGAGTCGAAGTAATAATCCTTGGAGGTCATCTCCTCCGCCGAGGGCTTGGCGCTGCTCTCCCCGGGGGGGCACGAAACCTGGGGGGGGGGGCGGTTAGAAACATGGGGGGGGGGGGCAAGGGAAAAAGAGCCGGGGGGACGCTCAACCCCCCCCACCCCAAATCGCCTTGGGATCCTTCACACCCCCCCCCCCCCCCTCCAAATCCTATCGCTCGCTCGGACACAGGGCTGCAAAGGGGGTTTTTGGGGGGGTTTTTTGGGGGGGGGGGGTGTCGCTGGGGGTTTTGGGGGGGCCCTGGGGGTCTTTTTTTTGGCGGGGGGGGGGGGTTTAAAGGATATTTACATCTTCTAGCGGCGTCTGGAGGCTCATCCCGTTAGCCAGGGTGGCTACAAACGTCTAGGAGAGAGGAAGGGAGAGACGTCAACCCCGGGGGGGGGCCGGGGGGGGGGGAACCCCCCTGGAGGGGGGGGCTGGGGGGGGACGGGGGGGGGGTCTAAGGACCCTGATTTCAGGAGGGGGGGGCTCAGGAGCCCGAATTGTGGGGGGCAGCGATGGTTTGGGGGGGGGGGGGAGAAGCTCTGGCCCCCAATATGGGGGGGGGCAGCGATGGTTTTGGGGGGCTCAGTGCCCCGATTTGGGGGGGCCGGGGGGGGTTATTGGGGCAGAGGGGGTTGGGGGGCTCCAGACCCCAATGTGGGGGGGCAGAGGGGTCTGGGGGGCTCCGTGCCCCGACGTGGGGCGGGCAGAGGGGTTTGGGGGGCGCCAGAGGGGGTTGGGGGGGCTCAGTGCCCTGATTTGGGGGGGCAGACGGGGCTCCAGACCCCAATGTGGGGGGGCAGAGGACCTTGGGGAGGGGGCCAGAGGGGGCGTCCTGGGGGGGGGCCAGTAGGGGGTTTGGGGGGCTCAGGTGCCCGATTCTGGGGGGCAAGGACCCATGATTTGGGGGGGGACAGAGGGGGTTTGGGGGCTCCAGACCCCAATGTTGGGGCGGGCCAGAGGGGGTTGCTGGGGGGGGGCCAGGATGGGGTTTGGGGGGGGATCAGTTCGCCCCCGAATTTGGGGGGGCCAGGCACCCCTTGATTTTGGGGGGGCGGCACACGCAGGGGGTTTGGGGCTCCAGACCCCAATGTGGGGGGGCAGAGGGGGTCTGGGGGGGGGTCAGTGCCCCGATTCGGGGGGGCAGAAGGGTTTTGGGGGGCTCCAGACCCCGATTTGGGGGGGGCAGAAGGGTTTTGGGGGGCTCAGTGCCCTAATTTGGGGGGGGCAGAGGACGTCTGGGGGGGGCAGAGGGGGTTTGGGGGTTCAGGACCCCGATATGGGGGGGGCAGAGGGGGCTTGGGGGGGGCAGTGCCCTGATTTGGGGGGGGGGCTAAGGAGAGTCTGGGGGCTCCTGGCCCCACCATTTTTGGGGGGGGCCCTGAGGGTCTGGGGGGGCTGTCGTGGGGGGGGGTGTCTCCAGCCCCCAAAGTTGGGGGGGGGGGGCAGTTCATGGGGGGGGGGGCAGTTTTGGGGGGCAGCAGCTCCTGTGTCCACCCCCCCGTCACCCCACGGCGGGTCTCCCCCCCCCCACCCCCGGTCACGACAAACACACACACCCCCCCCCCTTGACACGATAGGACCCTCCCCCACGTCACGACACCCCCCCCCCAAATCACACCAGCCCTTCCCAACACGCTGCCCCCCCCCTCCCCATTCACGACCCCCCCCCGTCACGACATGCCCCACCCCTATCGCCCCCCCCCCCCCCCCTTTGTTCCCGCGGTGGCGGGAGCCGCGTGGCGGGGGCGGGGCCGATCCCCCCCCCCCCCCGCCCCACGTGGCCCCGCCGCCACGTGGCCCCACCCCCCACGTGCGCTGGCGTGGGCGCCCCCCTCCCCCCCACCCTCACACCCTCCCCCCATCCCCCCCGGGAGTCCCCCCAAGCCCCATAGAGCCCCCTCCAGCCCCACAGACCCCCCCCCCAGCCCCACTGTGACCCCCCCAAACCCCCCCCAGCCCCACTACGGGCCCCCCAGGAACCCCCAGCCCCATTACGAACCCCCCAGAGCCCCCCCAGGCGCAGTACGGCCCCCCCCAGACACCGTTATAAGCCCCCCCCCCCCCCCCCGACCCCACTATTGGTCTCTCAGAGCCCCCCCCAGCCCCGTTAGAGCCCCCCAAGAGCCCCCCCGGCCCCATTAACCGACCCCCAGCCCCATCTCAGGCTCCTCGAAGCCACCCCAGCCCCATTACGGGCCCCTCAGAGGCCCCCAGGCCCCATTGTAGCCCCCCAGGGCCCCCCCCGGCCCCCTCAGGCGCCACTACAGCCCCCCCCGGGCCCCTCACAGCCCACCGTGGCCCCATCACGGGCCCCTCAGACGCCATTACAGCCCCCTCAGAGCCCCCCCCCGGGCGCTCAGAGCCCCTCCAGGCCCCATCACGGCCCCCCCCCCCATCCCCAGCCCCATTACGAGCCCCTCAGAGGCCCCCAGGCCCCACTGCAGCCCCCCAGAGCCCCCCCCCGGCGCCATTACCGCCCCCCCAGCCCCATTACGGACCCTTCAGACACCATTACGGGCCCCTCAGAGCCCCCCCGGGCCCCACAGAGCCCTCATGGCCCCATCGCGGCCCCCCCCAGCCCCATTACGGGCCCCTCAGAGGCCCTCCCGGCCCCCTCAGACGCCATTACAGCCCCCCCCGGCCCCCCGCAGCCCCATTCGGGCCCCCCCGGCGCCGCTCACCTCCATGATGCAGTTCGCCGCCTCCGCCATCTTGTGAGCGCCAGGAGCGGCCCCCGCCCCGCCGCTTTTTATACCGGGGGCGGGGCGGCGCGCGCCCCCCGCTCTCCCCCATTGGCCGCCTCTCGCCGGCGGCGCGGCCCATTGGGCGGCGCGCCCGCCCGTCACGCCCGCCCCGCGCGGCGCCGCGAAGGGGGCGGGCCCGCCGGGCTGCCATTGGGCGGTGGCGACGTCAGTCATGCGGAGGGGGTGGGATGGGAGGGAGGGGGGCGCCGTGTGGAAGCCGCGCCCACCCTGAGGTAAAGCCCCGCCCACGGGGCGTGCTGATAGGCGGGGAGAGGCGCCCGTCACCGCGGGGCACGCCCACCGGAGGCCCCGCCCCCGCATAGCGGGCCCCATAGAGGCCCCAGGCGTCCAGGCCCCACATTGCCCCATAGAGGCTCCAGTACTGGCCCCATAGCGGACCCAGGTGTTCAGGCCCCATAGAAGGCCCCAGTCCAGGCCCCACAGGGAGCCCAATTTGGGCCCCACAGAGGACACAAGTGTCTGGGCCCCACGTTGCCCCATAGAGGCCCCAGTTCAGGCCCCACATTGCCCCATAGAGGCTCCAGTACTGGCCCCACAGAGGCCCCAGGTGTTCAGGCCCCATAGAAGGCCCCAGTCCAGGCCCCACAGGGAGCCCAATTTGGGCCCCATAGAGGCCCCAGGTGCCTGGGCCCCACATTGCCCCATAGCGGACCCAGGCGTCCGGGCCCCACAGAGGCCCCAGTTCAGGCCCCACGTTGCCCCATAGAGGCCCCAGTTCAGGCCCCACAGAGGCCCCAGGTGTTCAGGCCCCATAGAAGGCCCCAGTTCAGGCCCCACAGGGAGCCCAATTTGGGCCCCACAGAGGACACAAGTGTCTGGGCCCCACATTGCCCCATAGAGGCTCCAGTTCAGGCCCCATAGAGGCCCCAGGTGTCTGGGCCCCACATTGCCCCATAGAGGCTCCAGTACTGGCCCCATAGCGGACCCAGGCGTCCGGGCCCCATAGAAGGCCCCAGTTCAGGCCCCACAGGGAGCCCAGTTTGGGCCCCATAGAGAGCTCAATTCAGGCCCCATAGAAGACCCAGGTGTCGAGGCCCCACAGAGGCCCCAGTTCAGGCCCCATAGAGGACCCAGGTGTCCGGGCCCCACATTGCCCCATAGCGGACCCAGTACTGGCCCCATAGAGGCCCCCTGGTGTCCAGGCCCCATAGAAGACCCAGGTGTCCGGGCCCCATGTTGCCCCATAGAGGCCCCAGTCCAGGCCCCATAGAGGCCCCAGGTGTTCAGGCCCCATAGAAGGCCCCAGTTCAGGCCCCATAGAGGACACAGGTGTCCGGGCCCCACATTGCCCCATAGAGGCCCCAGTCCAGGCCCCATAGAGGCCCCCTGGTGTCCAGGCCCCATAGAGGCCCCAGGCGTCCGGGCCCCACGGCGTCACCAAACCTCCGCCTTCACGACTTTTATTGTAGAAAAAGCCCCGAAACAGCCCCAAAGCGGGGGGGGGGGGGGGGGGGGTGTCCCCAGGCGTCGGGGGTGTCGCGTGTGTCCCCCCCCCGCGTCCCCCGTCACCAGCTGGGGGGCCCGAACCGCGCCAGGAGCCCCCCCTGCGCCTCCAGGTCCTTCTGCACCTTCCGCCGCATGTAGAAGATGGGGCAGTCGCGGCTGGGGACAGACGGGGACGGCGTTGGGGACGTTGGGGACGTTGGGGACATTGGGGACATCATGGGGGGACACGGGGACGGTGTTGGGGACATTGGGGACATTGGGGACATCGTGGGGGGAGACAGGAACGGTGTTGGGGACATTGGGGACAGGGTTGGGGACACCGTGGGGGGACACGGGGACGGCGTTGGGGACGTTGGGGACGTTGGGGACAGGGTTGGGGACGTTGGGAACACCATGGGGGGAGACAGGGACAGTGTTGGGGACATTGGGGACATTTGGGACATCATGGGGGGACACGGGGACGGCGTTGGGGACATTGGGGACATTGGGGACGTTGGGGACGTCATGGGGGGAGACAGGGACGGTGTTGGGGACATTGGGGACAGGGTTGGGGACGTTGGGGACACCGTGGGGGGAGATGGGGACGGGGTTGGGGACGTTGGGGACCTGGGGACAGGGTTGGGGACACCGTGGGGGGACCCGGGGACAGCGTTGGGGACGTTGGGGACATTGGGGACACCATGGGGGGAGAGGGGGACGGTGTTGGGGACGTTGGGGACGTTGGGGACAGGGTTGGGGACATCGTGGGGGGACACGGGGATGGCGTTGGGGACATTGGGGACACCATGGGGGGAGACGGGGACGGTGTTGGGGACATTGGGGACAGGGTTGGGGACACCATGGGGGGACCCGGGGACGGTGTTGGGGACGTTGGGGACACCATGGGGGGAGAGGGGGACGGTGTTGGGGACATTGGGGACATTGGGGACGTTGGGGACATCATGGGGGGAGATGGGGATGGTGTTGGGGACGTTGGGGACAGGGTTGGGGACACCGTGGGGGGACTCGGGGATGGTGTTGGGGACATTGGGGACATTGGGGACGTCATGGGGGGACACGGGGACGGCGTTGGGGACATTGGGGACGTTGGGGACGTTGGGGACACCATGGGGGGAGACAGGGACGGTGTTGGGGACATTGGGGACAGGGTTGGGGACGTTGGGGACACCGTGGGGGGAGATGGGGACGGTGTTGGGGACGTTGGGGACATTGGGGACAGGGTTGGGGACACCGTGGGGGGACCCGGGGACAGCGTTGGGGACGTTGGGGACATTGGGGACACCATGGGGGGAGAGGGGGACGGTGTTGGGGACGTTGGGGACGTTGGGGACAGGGTTGGGGACATCGTGGGGGGACACGGGGATGGCGTTGGGGACATTGGGGACACCATGGGGGGACACGGGGACGGTGTTGGGGACATTGGGGACAGGGTTGGGGACACCATGGGGGGACCCGGGGACGGTGTTGGGGACGTTGGGGACACCATGGGGGGAGAGGGGGACGGTGTTGGGGACATTGGGGACGTTGGGGACATCATGGGGGGAGATGGGGACGGTGTTGGGGACATTGGGGACAGGGTTGGGGACACCGTGGGGGGACTCGGGGATGGTGTTGGGGACATTGGGGACATTGGGGACGTCATGGGGGGACATGGGGACGGCGTTGGGGACATTGGGGACATCGTGGGGGGAGACAGGAATGGTGTTGGGGACGTTGGGGACAGGGTTGGGGACACGATGGGGGGAGACGGGGACGCGTTGGGGACACGGTGGGGACAGGGGGTGGGGGCCCCTCAACAAGGGGACAGGAGGGGACCCGGGGGGGTGACACAGGGGGGTGACACAGGGGGGTGACAGGGTCAGGGGGGTGACAGGGTCAGGGGGGTGACGGTGGTGACAGGGTGACAGGGGGTGACGGGGGGGTGGCAGGGGGTGACAGAGGTGACAGCGGGTGACAGGGGGTGACAGGGGGGTGACAGGGGGGTGACAGGGTGACAGTGGGTGACGGGGGGTGACAGGGTGATGGGGGGTGATGGGGGGTGACAGAGTGACAGGGGGGTGATGGGGGGGTGACGGGGTGACAGGGGGTGACGGGGGGGTGATGGGGGGTGACGGGGGTGACAGAGGTGACGGGGGGTGACGGGGGGTGACGGGGGGTGACGGGGGGGTGACAGGGGGTGACAGGGTGACAGGGTGACGGGGTGACAGGGTGTGACAGGGGGTGACGGGGGGCTGACGGGGGGGTGACGGGGGGGTGACAGAGGTGACAGGGTGACAGGGGGGTGAGGGGGTGTCACCTGGTGCAGAGCACGTCCTCGTGCAGGGAGCCCTGGCAGCGCTGGCACTGGCTCCACAGCTGGGAGAAACGGCGCTCCAGGGCCTGCAGCTGGCTCACCTGGGGCGGGGCACCCGCATGGACCCACCCACCCACGGACCCACAGACCCACGGACCCACCCACGGACCCACGGACCCACCCACGGACCCACCCACGGACCCACCCACGGACCCACGGACCCACGGACAGACCCACCCACGGACCGACCCACACATGGACCCACCCACAGACCCACGGACCCACCCACGGACCCATGGACGGACCCACAGACGGACCCACCCACGGACCCACCCACACATGGACCCACCCACCGACCCACGGACCCACAGACCCACCCACGGACCCACGGACCCACGGACCAACCCACGGACCCACGGACGGACCCACGGACCCACCCACGGACCCACGGACCGACCCACGGACCCACGGACGGACCCACAGACGGACCCACGGACCCACACATGGACCCACAGACCCACAGACCGACCCACGGACCCACGGACGGACCCACGGATGGACCCACAGACCCACGGACGGACCCACGGACCCACGGACAGATCCACGGACCCATAGACAGACCCATGGACGGACCCACACATAGACCCACGGACCCACGGACGGACCCACGGACGGACCCACGCATGGACCCACACATGGACCCACAGACAGACCCACGGACCGACCCACGGACGGACCCACGGACCCATGGACGGACCCACGGCCCCAGGACCCATGGACGGACCCACGGACCCATGGACAGACCCACAGATGGACCCACGGCCCCAGGACCCACGGACCCATGGACAGACCCACAGACAGACCCACACATGGACCCACGGCCCCGGGACCCACAGACAGACCCACAGACGGACCCATGGACGGACCCACGGACCCATGGACAGACCCACGGACCGACCCACGGACAGACCCACAGACGGACCCACAGACCCAGGACCCACACATCCCCAGGGGACCCAGGCATCCAGGACCCACATCTCTAGGGCACCCCAGCGCCCACCCCACATCTCTAGGGCACCCAGGTGTCCACCCCACATCTCTAGGGCACCCAGGCGTTTGGGACCCACATCTCTAGGGCACCCCAGTGTCCGCCCCACATCTATAGGGCACCCAGGCGTTTGGGACCCACATCTCTAGGGCACCCCAGCGTCCGCCCCACATCTCTAGGGCACCCAGGCGTTTGGGACCCACATCTCTAGGGCACCCAGGTGTCCACCCCACATCTCTAGGGCACCCCAGTGTCTGCCCCACATCTCTAGGGCACCCAGGCATTTGGGACCCACATCTCTAGGGCACCCCAGCATCCGCCCCACATCTATAGGGCACCCCAGTGTCTGCCCCACATCTCTAGGGCACCCAGGCGTTTGGGACCCACATCTCTAGGGCACCCCAGTGTCCACCCCACATCTCTAGGGCACCCCAGTGTCCGCCCCACATCTCTAGGGCACCCGGCGCCCGCCCCCCACCTCCTTCTGGTAGATCTCGGACTCCCGCTGCCGGCAGAAATCACACACCGCACCTGGGGGGGGGGGGGCGATTAGGGCCCGATCCTGCCCCAGCGGGGGGGGGTGGGGGGGTGCAGCAGCCCCCCCCGGGGGTCCGTCGGGGCGGGGGCGGGGGGGGGCACTCACGGCTGTGGGGCAGCACGGCCCGGCAGCCCACGCAGGTGCTGCGCCGGGTGGCGAAGGCCATGAGCCCCCCCACTTTGGCCGTCAGCAGCGTCTTGCAGCGCGTGTGCTCCCCCCCTGGGGGGGCAGAAATAAACGGGGGGGGGTGTCGGGGGGGGGGTGTCCTCCCCCCCCCAACCCCGACCCCCCAATTCCCCAGGGGAGCCCCCGGGGCAGGGGGGGTTCCCTTAGGGGGGAGGGGTTTGGGGGGGGGGGGGGGCTGGGGGATTTGGCTGGGGGGGGGGGGGGTTTGGGGGGGCTCGTAAGGATTTCGGGGGGGCCCAGAAGGATTTGGGGGGGGGGGCAGAGGGGCTTGGGGGGGCTCGTAAGGATTTTGGGGGGAGCAGAGGGGTTTGGGGGGGCTTGTAAGGATTTGGGGGGGGCCCAGAAGGATTTTGGGGGGGGGCAGAGGGGTTTTGGGGGGGTCTTAAGGATTTGGGGGGGGCCAGAAGGATTTTAGGGGGGGGGCAGAGTAGTTTTGGGGGGGGCAGAGGGGTTTGGGGGGGCCCAGAAGGATTTTGGGGGGGCCCAGAGAGGTTTGGGGGGGGCCCAGAGGGGTTTTGGGGGGGCTCGTAAGGATTTGGGGGGGCCCAGAAGGATTTGGGGGGGGGCAGAGGGGTTTGGGGGGGTCCAGAAGGATTTTGGGGGGGCAGAGGGGTTTTGGGGGGGGTCTTAAGGATTTGGGGGGGCCCTGAGGGGTTTTTGGGGGGTCCCAGAGGAATGTGGGGGGCGCCCAGAGGGGTTTGGGGGGGGGCATTGGGATTTTGGGGTCCCAGGGTGGGTTTTGGGGGTCCCAGGTGGGTGTTGGGGCAGGGGGGGGGTCCGGGGGGGTCCGGGGGGGGGGTCCGGGGGGTGTTTTTCGGGGGTGGCTCACGCAGGAGGACACTGTTGGCCCGGCCCTCGCCCAGGATGGCACCGAGGGGTCCCAGGGGGCGTTTTGGGGGTCCCAGGGTGGATTTTGGGGGTCCCAGGGTGGGTTTTGGGGGTCCCAGGTGGGTGTTGGGGGGGGGTGTCCCGGGGGGGGGTGTTTTTGGGGTGACGGGCAGGGGGACGCTGTCACCCGGGATGGGACCGAGGGGTCTGGGGGGATTTTGGGGTCTCTGGGCGGGTTTTGGGGTCCCAGGGTGGGTTTTGGGGGTCCCAGGGTGGGTGTTGGGGCGGGGGGGGGTCCCGGGGGGGTCCCGGGGGGGGGGTCCGGGGGGGTGGGTTTGGGGGTGGCTCACGCAGGAGGACGCCCTCAGCCAGGCCCTCGCCCAGGATGGCACCGAGGGGTCCCAGGGGGCGTTTTGGGGGTCCCAGGGTGGGTTTTGGGGGTCCCAGGTGGGTGTTGGGGGTCCCAGGTGGGTGTTGGGGGGGGGGTGTCCGGGGGGGGGGGTGTTTTTGGGGTGACTCGGCCAGGGGGACGCTGTCACCCGGGATGGGACCGAGGGGTCTGGGGGGATTTTGGGGTCTCTGGGCGGATTTTGGGGGTCCCAGGGTGGGTTTTGGGGGTCCCAGGGTGGGTGTTGGGGCGGGGGGGGGGTCCGGGGGGGTCCCGGGGGGGGGTCCGGGGGGGTGGGTTTGGGGGTGGCTCACGCAGGAGGACGCCCTCAGCCAGGCCCTCGCCCAGGATGGCACCGAGGGGTCCCAGGGGGCGTTTTGGGGGTCTCTGGGCGGATTTTGGGGGTCCCAGGGTGGGTGTTGGGGCGGGGGGGGTCCGGGGGGGTCCCGGGGGGGGGTCCGGGGGGTGTTTTTCGGGGGCGGCTCACGCAGGAGGACGCTCTCGGCCCGGCCCTCGCCCAGGATGGGCTCGAAGATGCGGAGCAGGGGCCGCGCCAGCTGCTGCTCCAGGTAGTAGCGGGTGTCGATGGGCAGGTCGTGCTCCAGCGCGTAGATGGGGTCCTGGGGGGGGGACACCCCTGTCACCCCCCTGTCACACCCCCGGCAACCCCCCGCCACCCCCCTGTCACAGCCCCCCCAGCACCCCCCTGTCACGGCACCCCCCAATCCCCCCTGTCACCCCCTGTCACCCCTCAGCACCCCCCTGTCACCCCCTTGTCACCCTCTGCCATCCCCCCGCCACCCCCCTGTCACCCCCATCACCCCCTTGTCACCCCTCAGCACCCCCTGTCACCCCCCCGGCACCCCCCAACCACCCCTGTCACCCCCCTGTCACCCTCTGCCATCCCCCTGTCACCCCTCAGCACCCCTCTGTCACCCCCCTGTCACCCCCTTGTCAACCGTCAGCCCCCTGTCACCCCCTTGTCACCCTCTGCCATCCCCCCGCCACCCCCCTGTCACCCCCTGTCACCCCCTGTCACCCCTCAGCACCCCCTGTCACCCCCTTGTCACCCTCTGCCACCCCCCTCCATCCCCCCTGTCACCCCCCCGGCACCCCCCCGTCACCCCCCTGTCACCCTCTGCCACCCCCCGTCACCCTCCTGTCACCCTCATCGCACCCCCCCAGCACCTGCCTGTCACCCCCTGCCACCTCCCTGTCCCCCCCCAAACCCCCCCGCCACCACTGTCACCCCCAGCACCCCCCCCCGTCACCCCCGGCCACCTCCCCCCGTGTCCCCCACCCCGTGTCCCCCCGTGTCCCCATATCCCCTGTGTCACCCCACTGTCCCCATGTCCCCCCAGTGCCCCCCCCCCCGTGTCCCCCCACCCCAGGGTCCCCATCATGTGTCACCGTGTCCCCCCCCCGCCATGTCCCCATATCCCCAGTGTCCCCCCAGTGCCCCCCACCCCGTGTCCCCCCCGTGTCACCCCCACGTCCCCATGTCCCCCCAGTGTCCCCCCCAAGTCCCCCTGTGTCCCCCCCCATGTCCCCGTGTCCCCCCCCGTGTCACCCCCCATATCCCCCCGTGTCCCCCCCTGCGTCCCCCCACCCATATCCCCAGTGTCCCCCCATGTCCCCCCGTGTCCCCCCACCCCATGTCCCCCCGTGTCCCCATATCCCCCCCCGTGCCCCCCCCCCCGTGCCCCCACCTCGGACTTGGTGTAGGCGGCCGCCCCCTTGGTGCCGGTGACGATGACGTAGGGGACGCGGTCGCCCAGGGCCGGGGCGCTGCCGGGGTCCCGCTGCCGCATCCTGGGGGGGGGCAGCCGGTGACACCCCCCTTCGGGGACACCCAACGGGGTCCCCAACCCCCCCCCTCCCCGGACACCCCCTTTTGGGGACACCCAACGGGGTCCCCAACCCCCCCCCCCCCCAACACCCCCCTTTGGGGACACCCAACCGGGTCCCCACCCCCCCCCCAAAACACCCCCCTTTGGGGACACCCCCTGAGGGGGGGCACCCGGTGACACCCCCCCCCAAATCCCCCCCCCTGGACACCCCCCTTTGGGGACACCCAACCGGGTCACCACCCCCCCCCCCAAACACCCCCCTTTGGGGACACCCCCTGTTGGGGGGGGGGGCACCGGGTGACACCCCCCCTTTGGGGACAACCCCCCAACCCCCCCCCGACACCCCCCTTTGGGGACACCCCCTGAGGGGGGGGCACCCGGGGACACCCCCCCAAATCCCCCCCCCCCCCCGGACACCACCCTTTGGGGACACCCCCTGTTGGGGGGGGGGGGCACCGGGTGACACCCCCCGTTTGGGGACACCCATGAGGGGACCCATTGTGGGGGGGGGGCAGTTTTGGGGCTCCCATTTGGGGGTCACCCTGCGGGGGGGGGGCGCCTGGTTCAGGGGCCCCATTTGGGGCTCCCTATTTTTTGGGGGGGGGTCAGGTTTTGGGGTGCCCACGGGGGGGGTCTCTACTTGGGGGTGCCCATTTTGGGGTGCCCATGGGGGGGATCCCTGTTTCGGGGTCCCTGTTTCGGGGTGGGGGGGGCAGTGCCTGCGGGGGGGTCCCTGTTTCGGGATGGGGGGGGGCGATGCCCGTGGGGGGGTTGTGGTTCAGGGTGGGGGGGGTGCCCATGGGGGGGGGTTTCCCGGTTTGGGGTGTGGGGGGGTCCTGGTTTCGGGGTCCCTGTTTCGGGGGGGGGGGACGATGCCTGCGGGGGGGGTCCCTGTTTCAGGGTGGGGGGGGCAATGCCCGTAGGGGGGTCACAGTTCGGGGTGTGGGGGGGGGCGATGCCCATGGGGGGGTCCCGGTTCGGGGTGGGGGGGGGGGGGTCTGGTTTCGGGGTCCCTGTTTTGGGGTGGGGGGGGGCGATGCCCATAGGGGGGTCGCAGTTCGGGGTGTGTGGGGGGGTGATGCCCGCGGGGGGGGTCCCTGTTTTGGGGGGTGTGGGGGGGGTGATGCCCATGGGGGGGTCCCAGTTCAGGGTGGGGGGGGGGGGTCCTGGTTTCAGGGTCCCTGTTTTGGGGTGCAGGGGGGCAATGCCCGCGGGGGGGTCACAGTTTGGGGTGCGGGGGGGGGGGTGATGCCTGTGGGGGGGGCGTGGTTTGGGGGGGGGGGGTGCCGGTTTGGGGTGCGGGGGGGGGTCCTGGTTTCGGGGTCCCTGTTTCAGGGTGTGGGGGGGTGATGCCCGCGGGGGGGTCCTGGTTCGGGGGGGGGGGGGGGGGTCCTGGTTTTGGGCTCCCTGTTTTGGGGTGCAGGGGGGCGATGCCCGTGGGGGGGGGTCCCCTGTTTCGGGATGGGGGGGGCGATGCCTGCGGGGGGGTCCCTGTCTCGGGGTGCAGGGGGATGATGCCTGTGGGGGGGTCCCTGTTTCGGGATGGGGGGGACGATGCCCGTGGGGGGGGTCGTGGTTCAGGGTGTGGGGGGGTGCCCATGGGGGGGGCTCCCGGTTTGGGGTGGGGGGGGGGGGTCCTGGTTTTGGGCTCCCTGTTTTGGGGTGCAGGGGGGGACGATGCCCGCGGGGGGGTCCCTGTCTCGGGGTGCAGGGGGGGGCGATGCCCGCGGGGGGGTCCCTGTTTTGGGATGGGGGGGATGATGCCCGCGGGGGGGTGGCGGTTTGGGGTGCAGGGGGGGGGCGATGCCCGCGGGGGGGTCCCTGTTTCAGGGTGCGGGGGGGGGGGGCGATGCCCGCGGGGGGGGTGGCGGGGGGGGGGTCCCACCTCTGGGCCAGCTGGACGTGGGCCTGGGGGGCCGCGTAGGCGCCGGCCGCGCGCGTGAGCTCCTTGGTGATGACGAGCTGGGAGATGTCGACGCGGTCGCAGAGCAGGTCCGAGATCACCTCCTGCGCGTGCGCCACCGCCCCCCGCCGGGTCCCTGGGGGGGGACAGGGGGGGTCAGGGACCCACAGCCCCCCCCATGGCACCCCACAGCCCCACAGCCCCCCCACGGCACCCCACACCCCCCCACGGCACCCCACAGCACCCCCCCAGGGCACCCCACACAGCCCCCGCCGGGTCCCTGGGGGGGACAGGGGGGGTCAGGGACCCACAGCCCCCCCCATGGCACCCCCCACAGCCCCACAGCCCCCCACGGCACCCCACACCCCCCCACGGCACCCCACATCACCCCCACGGCACCCCACAGCGACCCACATCACCCCCCCCAGGGCACCCCACATCACCCCTGCCGGGTCCCTGGGGGGGGGGGACAGGGAGGGTCAGGGACCCACATCACCCCACGGCGACCCACAGCGACCCACATCACCCCCCCAGGGCACCCCACACCCCCCCATGGCACCCCACACCCCCCCACAGCACCCCCCCAGGGCACCCCACACAGCCCCCGCCGGGTCCCTGGGGGGGGACGGGGGGGTCAGGGACCCACAGCCCCCCCCATGGCACCCCCCACAGCCCCACAGCCCCCCCACGGCACCCCACACCCCCCCACAGCACCCCACATCACCCCACAGCACCCCCCCAGGGCACCCCACACAGCCCCCGCCGGGTCCCTGGGGGGGGACAGGGGGGGTCAGGGACCCACAGCCCCCCCATGGCACCCCCCACAGCCCCACAGCCCCCCCACGGCACCCCACACCCCCCCACGGCACCCCACATCACCCCCACGGCACCCCACAGCGACCCACATCACCCCCCCAGGGCACTCCACACAGCCCCCGCCAGGTCCCTGGGGGGGGACGGGGGGGTCAGGGACCCACAGCCCCCCCCATGGCACCCTCCACAGCCCCACAGCCCCCCCACGGCACCCCACACCCCCCCCACGGCACCCCACATCCCCCCCACGGCACCCCACAGCGACCCACATCACCCCCCCAGGGCACCCCACACAGCCCCCGCCGGGTCCCTGGGGGGGGACGGGGGGGTCAGGGACCCACAGCCCCCCCACGGCGACCCACAGCAACCCACATCACCCCCCCACGGCACCCCACAGCCCTGCCCCATGGCACCCCACAGCGACCCACATCACCCCCCCACGGCACCCCACATCACCCCCACCGGGTCCTGGGGGGGACGGGGGGGGTCAGGGACCCACAGCCCCCCCCCATGGCACCCCCCCACAGCCCCACAGCCCCCCCATGGCACCCCATAGTGACCCACATCACCCCCCCAGGGCACCCCACATCACCCCCGCCGGGTCCCTGGGGGGGGACAGGGGGGGTCAGGGACCCACATCACCCCACAGCGACCCACACCCCCCCCACGGTACCCCACATCACCCCACAGCGACCCACATCACCCCCCCAGGGCACCCCACACAGCCCCCGCCGGGTCCCTGGGGGGGGGACAGGGGGGGTCAGGGACCCACAGCCCCCCCCATGGCACCCCACACCCCCCCCCCAGAGCCCCACGGTGCCCCATGGGGTCTCTAGGGGGGGAAAAGGGGGGGCACAGGGGGACAAAGAGGGGCCGGGGGACCCCCATGTCACCCCACATTGCCCCCACGGGGTCCCTGGGGGGGGGGGACACGGGGGTCAGGGAAGCCCCACGTCGCCCCATGGGGTCCCCGGGGGGGTCGGGGGGGGGGGCATCAGGACCCCCAAAGCACCCCAGGGTGTCCCTGGGGGGGGGAAGGGGGGTCACAGAAGGAACCAACCCCCCCCACACCCCCCAGGGTGTCCCCGGAGGGGACAGTGTGTCCCCATGAGCCCCTGGAAGGGACAGGGGGCTCCGGGGCCCCCCCAAACCCCCCCAAACCCCCCCAGGGAGCCCGGGGACCCCCCCGCCGTGCCCCCCCCCGGCGTGTCCCCCCCCCACCGGTGCAGCAGGAGGCGGCGCAGGCGGGAGGTGACACCCCAGGGTGTCCCCATTGCCCCCTGAAGCCCCCCAAAACCCCCCGAAGCCCCCCAACCCCCCAAAACCCCCCCAAAACCCCCCAGGCCCCCCCCCGTGCCCCCCCCGGCGTGTCCCCCCCCCACCGGTGCAGCAGGAGGCGGCGCAGGCGGAGGTGACACCCCGGGTGTCCCCATTGCCCCGAACCCCCAAAACCCCTCAAACCCCCCGAAAAGCCCCCAAACCCCCCCAAGCCCCCCAGGGAGGCCGGGACCCCCCCCCCGTGCCCCCCCCGCGTGTCCCCCCCCCACCGGTGCAGCAGGAGGCGGCGCAGGCAGGCGGTGACGAGGTTGGCGGCCAGGGGACAGTTGTCGCGCCTGACGGCCTCCAGCCCTTTGCAGTCCAGGCCGTCGGGGGCCTCGGGGCGGGAGGAGAAGCAGAGCCCGGCGTAACGCTTCTTGCTGATCAGCAGGTAGGGCCAGTACACCTGGGGGGGGCACCTCGGCTGGGACCCCCCCCCCGCCGCAACGGGGGACACCCCCGGGGACACCCCCCTTTGGGGACATGGGGACCCCCCCCCCCCCCCAAAGGGACGTGGGGACCAACCTAAGGACACCCTTAGGGACACATGGGCCCCCCCAGGGACCCCCTTGGGGACACCGGACCCCCCCAGGGACCCCCTTGGGGACACAGGACCCCCCCTGGGGACATCGGGACCCCCCTGGGGACACTGGGACCCCCTCGGGGACCCCCTTGGGGACATGGGGACCCCCCCAGGGACATCGGGACCCCCCCTGGGGACACAGGGCCCTCCCTGGGGACATCGGGACCCCCCCTGGGGACACTGGGACCCCCCCGGGGACCCCCTTGGGGACCCCGGACCCCCCCCAGGGACATCGGGACCCCCCCTGGGGACACTGGGACCCCCCCGGGACCCCCTTGGGGACATGGGGACCCCCCCAAGGGACGTGGGGACCAACCTAAGGACACCCTTAGGGACACATGGGCCCCCCCAGGGACCCCTCTGGGGACACAGGACCCCCCCTGGGGACACCGGACCCCCCCTGGGGACATCGGGACCCCCCCGGGGACCCCCCTGGGGACACAGGGCCCTCCCTGGGGACATTGGGACCCCCCCTGGGGACACTGGGACCCCCACGGGGACCCCCTTGGGGACATGCCTCCCCCCCTTGGGGACACAGGACCCCCCTGAGGACACAGTACCCCCCCAGGGACCCCCCTGGGGACACAGGACCCCCCCCAGGGACATCGGGACCCCCCCTGGTGACACTGGGACCCCCCCGGGGACCCCCTTGGGGACACAGGACCCCCCCCAGGGACATCGGGACCCCCCCCTGGGGACACTGGGACCCCCCCGGGGACCCCCTTGGGGACATGGGGACCCCCCCAAGGGACGTGGGGACCAACCTAAGGACACCCTTAGGGACACATGGGCCCCCCCAGGGACCCCCTTGGGGACACAGGACCCTCCCTGGGGACACCGGACCCCCCCGGGGACCCCCTTGGGGACACCAGACCCCCCCTGGGGACATCGGGACCCCCCCGGGGACCCCCCTGGGGACACAGGGCCCTCCCTGGGGACATCGGGACCCCCCCTGGGGACACTGGGACCCCCTCGGGGACCCCCTTGGGGACATGCCTCCCCCCCTTGGGGACACAGTACCCCCCCCAGGGACCCCTCTGGGGACACAGGACCCCCCCTGGGGACACCGGACCCCCCCAGGGACCCCTTTGGGGACACCAGACCCCCCCTGGGGACATCAGGACCCCCCCGGGGACCCTCTTGGGGACACAGGGCCCCCCCCAGGGACATCGGGACCCCCCCTGGTGACACCGGGACCCCCCCGGGGACCCCCTTGGGGACACCGGACCCCCCCCAGGGACATCGGGACCCCCCCTGGGGACACAGGGCCCTCCCTGGGGACATTGGGACCCCCCCTGGGGACACTGGGACCCCCTCGGGGACCCCCTTGGGGACATGCCTCCCCCCCTTGGGGACACATGGGCCCCCCCAGGGACCCCCCTGGGGACACCGGGACCCCCCCGGGACCCCCCACCTTCTCGAACTCCAGGCGGATGGGGGGGGGGAAGTGGCTCGAGACCCAGGCGGCCGCTTCCCGGCCCAGGGCCATGGCCTCGGCCACCGAGGGCACCCCCAGGCGGCACATCACCGAGTCCGTGTCCCCGTACACCACCTGGGGGGGCACCGGGTGTGACACCCCCCCCGGGACCCCCCCGGGACCCCCAACACCCCCCCGGGACCCCCAACCCCCCCCGGGACATCACCGAGTCCGTGTCCCCGTACACCACCTGGGGGGGCACCGGGTGTGACACCCCCCCCGGGACCCCCCCGGGACCCCCAACACCCCCCCGGGACCCCCAACCCCCCCCCGGGACATCACCGAGTCCGTGTCCCCGTACACCACCTGGGGGGGCACCGTGTCACCCCCCCCGGGACCCCCCCGGGACCCCCAAGCCCCCGGGACATCACCGAGTCCGTGTCCCCGTACACCACCTGGGGGGGCACCGTGTCACCCCCCCGGGACCCCCCCGGGACCCCCAACCCCCCCCCCGGCACATCACCGAGTCCGTGTCCCCGTACACCACCTGGGGGGGCACCGTGTCACACCCCCCCCCCGGGACCCCCCCGGGACCCCCAACCCCCCCTGGGACATCACCGAGTCCGTGTCCCCGTACAACCACCTGGGGGGGGCACCGTGTCACCCCCCCCGGGACCCCCCCGGGACCCCCAAGCCCCCGGGACATCACCGAGTCCGTGTCCCCGTACACCACCTGGGGGGGCACCGTGTCACACCCCCCCCCCCGGGACCCCCCCGGGACCCCCAACCCCCCCGGGACATCACCGAGTCCGTGTCCCCGTACACCACCTGGGGGGGCACCGGGTGTGACACCCCCCCCCCGGGACCCCCCCGGGACCCCCAACCCCCCCCCGGCACATCACCGAGTCCGTGTCCCCGTACACCACCTGGGGGGGCATGGCCTGTCCCCCCCCCCCAGGACACCCCCAGGGACACCCAACCCCCCCAGGATCCCCAAATCCCCCCCCAGGACCCCAAACCCCACCCCAGCACCTCCCCAAAGCCCCCCCAGGAACTCCCCCAGGACCCCCCCCACCCCCCAGGACCCCCAAAACCCCCTTGGGACCCCCAGGACCCCCCCCCTCCCCGGACCCCCCCCCAGACCCCCAAACCCCCCAAACCCCCCCAGGACCCCCAACACCCCCCGGGACCCCCAACACCCCCCGGGACCCCCAACACCCCCCCCCGGACCCCAACACCCCCCCAGGACCCCCCAAAGCCCCCAAACACCTCCCCAAAACCCCCCCAGAAACTCCCCCAGGGCCCCCCCAGGACCCCCAGGACCCCCCCCAGCCCCTTGGGACCCCCCCCCCCCCCCCAAGAACCCCCCAAAACCCTCTCGGGACCCCCAGGATCCCCCCCTCCCGGACCCCCAAATCCCCCCCAAAGCCCCTAAAATCCCTCTGTGACCCCCAAACCCCCCCGGGACCCCCCCCAGGGACCCCCCCGGGACCCCCCCGGCCGCCCCCCACCTTGGCGTCGGCGGGGAAGCCCTGGGCCAGGCAGTATTTGCTCTCCACCAGCTGCTTCGTCTGCTCGATCATCTGCCGCCCGAAGGCCGTCACGCTCTGGGGGGACACGGGGTGTGGGGCAGGCTGTGGGGCAGGGGGGGATGTGGGGCAGGGGGTGGGGCAGGGGGTGTGGGGCAGGGGGTGCTGTGGGGCAGGGGAGGCACAGGACCACGGGGGATGCCATGGGGCGGGGGGGGGAGGGGGGGACGTGGGGCAGGAGTGTGGGGCAGGGGGGGATGTGGGGCAGGGGGGACGTGGGGACACAGCCATGGGGCGCTGTGGGGCAGCCGTGGGGCTCACCTGGGAGATCTCGAGGCAGGGCAGGAGCCCTGCTGCCCCACAGCACTGCGGGGCCATGCCATGGGGCAACACCATGGGGTGCTGTGGGGCGCTATGGGGCGCCGTGGGGCACTATGGGGCAGCCGTGGGGCAGCCGTGGGGCTCACCTGGGAGATCTCGAGGCAGGACTGACACCCTCCTGCCCCACAGCGCTGCAGGGCTGTGCCACAGGGCGGTACCGGGGGATGCTGTGGGGCGCCGTGGGGCGCTATGGGGCAGCCGTGGGGCGCTATGGGGCAGCCGTGGGGCAGCCGTGGGGCTCACCTGGGAGATCTCGAGGCAGGACTGACACCCTCCTGCCCCACAGTGCTGCAGGGCTGTGCCACAGGGCGGTACCAGGGGATGCTGTGGGGCGCCGTGGGGCGCTATGGGGCAGCCGTGGGGCGCTATGGGGCAGCCGTGGGGCTCACCTGGGAGATCTCGAGGCAGGGCAGGCGCCCGGCCTGGGCCCCGGTGAAGCCGTAGACGGAGTTTGCGCTGACCTTCAGCGCCAGCTGCCGCCCGTTCAGGACCTGCCGCCGGAACTCGTCCTGCTCCTGCGCCAGCTCCTCCTTCACCCTGCCCGACCCACAGCGACCCATAGCGACCCACAGCGACCCACAGCTGCCCCACGGCCGCCCCACAGCCGCCCCACAGCCCCATCCCCATGGCACCCTGCTCCTGCGCCAGCTCCTCCTTCACCCTGCGCGACCCACAGTGACCCACAGTGACCCACAGCGACCCACAGCTGCCCCACGGCCGCCCCATGGCCACCCCACAGCCCCATCCCCATGGCACCCTGCTCCTGCGCCAGCTCCTCCTTCACCCTGCGCGACCCACAGTGACCCACAGCGACCCACAGCTGCCCCACGGCCGCCCCATGGTCACCCCATGGCCACCCCACGGCCATCCCACAGCCCCAGCCCCACAGGGAACATGCCCCCTCCCCATGTCCCCCGTCCCCATGTCCCCCTGATGTCCCCGTGTCCCCCCACTGTCCCCATGTCCCCCCGATGTCCCCCCATGTCCCCCCCTGTCCCCGTGTCCCCCCGTGTCCCCCCAATGTCCCCGTGTCCCCCCATCCCCGTGTCCCCCCAATGTCCCCCTGCTGTCCCCGTGTCCTCCAGTGTCCCTGTGTGTCCCTGTGTCCCCCCCACTGTCCCCATGTCCCCCCCATGTCCCCCCTGTCCCCGCTGTCCCCCCGTGTCCCCCCGTCCCCGTGTCCCCCCGTGTCCCCCATGTCCCCCCCGTGTCCCCCGTGTCCCCCCGTGTCCCCCCGTCCCCGTGCCCCACCTGCTCCGGGCCGCCAGCAGCCCCCGCAGCACCCGTGGGAGCAGCCCCGCCCGCAGGCGGGGGGTGACGAAGAGCTGCCCCGAGGGGGTGCGGGTGACGTCGTCAGGGCCCAGCCTGGGGGGGCGCGGGGGAGGGGTCACGGCCCACGGACCCCCCCGCCCCGCAGCCCAGTGCCCCCCAGTGCCTCCCAGTGCCCCCCCGTCTGCCCCCAGTGACCCCCCCAGTGCCCCCAGTCCCTCCCAGTGCCCCCCAGTGACCCCCCCAGTGCCCCCCAGTGCCCCCCAGTAACTCCCAGTGTCCCCCCATCTGCCCCCAGTCCCTCCCAGTGCCCCCCAGTGCCTCCCAGTGACCCCCATCTGCCCCCAGTAACTCCCAGTGCCCCCCAGTGCCTCCCAGTGACCCCCAGTGACCCCCCCAGTGCCCCCCAGTGCCTCCCAGTGCCCCCCCGTCTGCCCCCAGTCCCTCCCAGTGCCCCCCAGTGCCCCCAGTCCCTCCCCCCAGTGCCCCCCAGTGCCCCCCAGTAACTCCCAGTGCCCCCCGTCTGCCCCCAGTCCCTCCCAGTGCCCCCCAGTGACCCCCCAGTGACCCCCCCAGTGCCCCCAGTCCCACCCAGTCCCTCCCAGTGCCCCCCCCAGTGCTCCCAGTCCCTCCCAGTGCCTCCCAGTCTCCTCTCCCAGTCCCTCCCAGTCCCTCCCAGTGCCTCCCCCCAGTCCCTCCCAGTGCTCCCAGTCCCTCCCAGCGGGTACCCGAGGCGGGGGGGGCGCCGGGGGGGCAGCAGGGTGGTGTAGCAGAGGTTGTGGGGCACCAGGCCCTCCCCCCAGTGCCCCCCCCCAGTGCTCCCAGTGCCTCCCAGTGCCTCCCAGTGCCTCCCCCCAGTCCCTCCCAGTGCTCCCAGTGCCTCCCAGTGCTCCCAGCGGGTACCCGAGGCGGGGGGGGGGCGCCGGGGGGCAGCAGGGTGGTGTAGCAGAGGTTGTGGGGCACCAGGCCCTCCCCCCAGTGCCCCCCCCCAGTGCTCCCAGTCCCTCCCAGTCCCTCCCAGTGCCTCCCAGTGCCTCCCCCCAGTCCCTCCCAGTGCTCCCAGTCCCTCCCAGTCTGTCCCAGCGGGTACCCGAGGCGGGGGGGGGGCGCCGGGGGGCAGCAGGGTGGTGTAGCAGAGGTTGTGGGGCACCAGGCCCTCCCCCCAGTGCCCCCCCCCAGTGCTCCCAGTGCCTCCCAGTCCCTCCCAGTGCCTCCCAGTGCCTCCCCCCAGTCCCTCCCAGTGCTCCCAGTCCCTCCCAGTCCCTCCCAGCGGGTACCCGAGGCGGGGGGGGGGCGCCGGGGGGCAGCAGGGTGGTGTAGCAGAGGTTGTGGGGCACCAGGCCCTCCCCCCAGTGCCCCCCCCCAGTGCTCCCAGTCCCTCCCAGTCCCTCCCAGTGCCTCCCAGTGCCTCCCCCCAGTCCCTCCCAGTCCGTCCCAGCGGGTACCCGAGGCGGGGGGGGGCGCCGGGGGGCAGCAGGGTGGTGTAGCAGAGGTTGTGGGGCGCCAGGCCCTCCCCCCAGTGCCTCCCCCCAGTGCTCCCAGTCCCTCCCAGTCCCTCCCAGTCCCTCCCAGTGCCCCCCCCAGTCCCTCCCAGTGCTCCCAGTCCGTCCCAGTCCCTCCCAGCGGGTACCCGAGGCGGGGGGGGGCGCCGGGGGGCAGCAGGGTGGTGTAGCAGAGGTTGTGGGGCACCAGGCCCTCCCCCCAGTGCCCCCCCCCAGTGCTCCCAGTCCCTCCCAGTCCCTCCCAGTGCCTCCCAGTGCCTCCCCCCAGTCCCCTCCCAGTGCTCCCAGTCCCTCCCAGTCCGTCCCAGCGGGTACCCGAGGCGGGGGGGGGGCGCCGGGGGGCAGCAGGGTGGTGTAGCAGAGGTTGTGGGGCGCCAGGCCCTCCCCCCAGTGCCTCCCCCCAGTGCTCCCAGTCCCTCCCAGTCCCTCCCAGTGCCTCCCAGTGCCTCCCCCCAGTCCCTCCCAGTGCTCCCAGTCCCTCCCAGCGGGTACCCGAGGCGGGGGGGGGGCGCCGGGGGGCAGCAGGGTGGTGTAGCAGAGGTTGTGGGGCACCAGGCCCTCCCCCCAGTGCCCCCCCCCAGTGCTCCCAGTGCCTCCCAGTCCCTCCCAGTGCCTCCCCCCAGTCCCTCCCAGTGCTCCCAGTCCCTCCCAGTCCGTCCCAGCGGGTACCCGAGGCGGGGGGGGGGCGCCGGGGGGCAGCAGGGTGGTGTAGCAGAGGTTGTGGGCCATCATGATGGAGGGGTAGAGGGAGGAGAAATCCAGCGTCACGATGGGCACGTCGTAGTACCTGCGGGGTCAGGGGTCAGGGGTCACGGGGGGTCACCAGGGGGGTCACGGGTGGGGGGTCACGGGGCCATGAGGATCACGAGGGGTCACGGGGGGTCATAAGGGGGGGTCACCAGGGGTCACAAGGGGGGTCACAGAGGGTCAGCGAGGTCATGGGGTCACAGGGCTTATGAGGGTCACAGGGGTCACAGGGGGTCACAAGGTCACGGGGGGTCACAAGGGGTCATGGAAGGTGACCAGGGGACATAAAGGGGGTGACAGCGGGGTGACGAGGGGTCACAGGGAGGTCACAGGGGTCACAGGGAGGTCACAGGGGTCACAGAGGGGCAGCAAGGTCATGGGGCTCATGGGGATCACAAGGATCATAGGGGTCATGAGGGGTCACAGGGGTCACAAAGGGGTCACGGGGGTCATGGAGGGTCACAGGGTCACAGAGGGGTCAAGGGATCACAGGGGTTTGTGGGGGTCACGGAGGGGTCACAGAGGGGTCATGGGGTCACAAGAGGTCAAGGGATCACAAGGGGTCACAGGGGTCACAGGGGGGTCATGGGGGGTCACGGGGGTCAGAGCAGGGTCAGGGGGTCACAGAGGGTCACAGGGGTCAGAGTGGGGTCGGGGGTCATGGGGGTCATAGTGGGGTCAGAGGGGGTTGGGGGTCACAGGGGGTCACAGGGGTCAGAGCGGGGTCGGGGGTCACAGGGGTCACAGGGGTCAGAGCAGGGTTGGGGGTCACAGGGGTCACAGGGGTCACAGGGGTCATGGGTCACAGGGGTCATGGGGGTCAGAGTGGGGTTGGGGGGTCACAGGGGATCACAGGGGTCACAGGGGGGTCACGGGGTCACAGGGGGTCAGGGGTCACAGGGGATCACAGGGGATCACAGGGGTCACAGGGGTCACGGGGTCACAGGGGTCAGAGTGGGGTTGGGGGGGTCACAGGGGGGTCACAGGGGGTCACGGGGTCACAGGGGTCACAGGGGGGTCAGAGGGGTGGCAGGGGTCAGGGGTCACGGGGGGGCGCTGACCCCTTGAGGGGCTCGATGACGGTGGCCCCCTCGTAGTCCTCCCCCCCCCTCGGCCTTCACCACCGGCATCAGCAGCTCCTCGCGCATGGCCTGCGGGGGAGGGGGCGCCCGGCACCCCCCGTCAGCCCCCGGCACCCCCATCCCCCCCCGGCACCCCCCCGTCACCCACCATCCCCCCCATCCCCCCCCGGCACCCCCCCGTCACCCACCATCCCCCCCCCCGGCACCCCCCCGTCAGCCCCCGGCACCCCCATCCCCCCCCCGGCACCCACCATCCCCCCCCATCCCCCCCCTGGCACCCCCCGTCAGCCCCCGGCACCCCCCCCCCCCCCCGGCACCCACCATCCCCCCCATCCCCCCCCCGGCAACCCCCCGTCACCCCCGTCCACCCCCATCCCCCCCCCGGCACCCCCACGCACCCCCATCCCCCCCCCGGCACCCCCGTCAGCCCCCGGCACCCCCATCCCCCCCCGCACCCCCCCGTCACCCACCACGTCCCCCCCATCCCCCCCGCACCCCCCCGTCACCCACCATCCCCCCCCCCGCACCCCCCGTCGCCCCCGGCACCCCCATCCCCCCCCCGGCACCCCCCGGCACCCCCTCCCCCCCCCGGCACCCCCCGTCAGCCCCCGCACCCCCATCCTCCCCCCCACCCCCCCCGTCATCCCCCCATCACCCCCCCACCATCCCCTCCCATCCCCCACCCCGGCACCCCCCCGTCACCCACCATCACCCCCATCCCCCCCCGGCACCCACCATCCCCCATCCCCCCCCCGCACCCCGTCAGCCCCGCACCCCCTCCCCCCCCGGCACCCCCCGTCACCCACCATCCCCCCCCCTGCACCCCCCCGTCACCCCCCCATCCCCCCCCCGGCACCCCCCGTCAGCCCCCGGCACCCCCATCCCCCCCGGCACCCCCCCGCACCCCCCCATCCCCCCCCGCACCCACCATCCCCCCCATCCCCACCCCCCGGCACCCCCCGTCAGCCCCCGGCACCCCCATCCCCCCCCGCACCCGCCCCGTCACCCCCCCATCACCCCCCCGCACCCCCCTCAGCCCCCCGCCACCCCCCTCCCCCCGGCATCCCCCCGTCACCCCCCCACATCCCCCCCCCGGCACCCCCCTGTCACCCCCCATCCCCCCCCCGCACCCCCCGTCACCCCCCTCCCCCCCCCGGCACCCCCCACCCCGCACCCCCATCCCCCCCGGCACCCCCCCGTCACCCCCCATCCCCCCCGCACCCCCCGTCAGCCCCCGGCACCCCCATCCCCCCCCCGCACCCCCCCGTCACCCCCCCATCCCCCCCCCGCACCCCCCTCACCCCCCGGCACCCCCCTGTCACCACCCCCATCCCCCCCCCCCCACCCCCCCGTCACCCCCCCTCCCCCCCCTCACCCCCGTCACCCCGTCACCCTGTCACCCCGTCACCCCCCCACCGTCACCCCCCTGTCACCCCCCCATCACCCCCCGTCCCCCCCCCCGTCCCCCCCCTGCTGTCACCCCCCCGTCACCCCCAGTGTCCCATGTGTCCCCCCCCCCAGGGCCCTCACAGTGTCCCATGTCCCCGTGTCCCCCATCCCCCCCCCGGTGTCCCCTGTCCCCATCCCCTGTCCCCGTCCCCGTGTCCCTTCTCCCCCCCGGTGTCCCTGTGTCCCCGTCCCCATGTCCCTTCTCCCCCCCAGTGTCCCCTGTCCCCATCCCTGTGTCCCCATCCCTGTGTCCCCCCCTGCCCCCCCCCAGTGTCCCTGTGTCCCCGTCCCCATGTCCCTTCTCCCCCCCAGTGTCCCCTGTCCCATCCCTGTGTCCCCCATCCTGTGTCCCCCCCTGCCCCCCCCCAGTGTCCCTGTGTCCCCCGTCCCCATGTCCCTTCTCCCCCCCTGTCCCCTGTCCCCATCCCGTGTCCCTTCTCCCCCCGCGGTGTCCCCATGTCCCCATCCCTGTGTCCCCGTCCCTGTGTCCCTTCTCCCTCCCGGTGTCCCCGTGTCCCTGTCCCCATGTCCCTTGTCCCCCCCTGTCCCCCCCCCCGGTGTCCCCTGTCCCCATCCCCGTGTCCCTTCTCCCCCCCAGTGTCCCCTGTCCCCATCCCCTGTCCCCATCCCCATGTCCCTTCTCCCCCCCGGTGTCCCCGTGTCCCCGTCCCCCCCCCTCTGTGTCCCCTGTCCCCATCCCCGTGTCCCTTCTCCCTCCCGGTGTCCCTTGTCCCCCCCGGTGTCCCTGTGTCCCCGTCCCCGTGTCCCTTGTCCCCCCCAGTGTCCCCTGTCTCCATCCCCGTGTCCCTTCTCCCTCCCAGTGTCCCCTGTCCCCATCCCTGTGTCCCTGTCCCTGTGTCCCTTCTCCCCCCTGGTGTCCTGTGTCCCTGTCCCCATGTCCCTTGTCCCCCCCATGTCCCCCCCGGTGTCCCCTGTCCCCATCCCCATGTCCCTTCTCCCCCCCGTGTCCCCTGTCCCCATCCCTTTGTCCCCATCCCCGTGTCCCTTGTCCCCCACGGTGTCCCATGTCCCCATGTCCCCTGTCCCCCCCCCAGGTGTCCCCTGTCCCCATCCCCATGTCCCTTCTCCCCCCCCGGTGTCCCCTGTCCCCATCCCTTTGTCCCCCATGTCCCTTGTCCCCCCGGTGTCCCATGTCCCCAGTGTCCCCTGTCCCCCCCCAGGTGTCCCCTGTCCCCATCCCCATGTCCCTTCTCCCCCCCCCGGTGTCCCCTGTCCCCATCCCTTTGTCCCCATCCCCATGTCCCTTGTCCCCCACGGTGTGTCCCCATGTCCCTTCTCCCCCCCAGTGTCCCCTGTCCCCATCCCCGTGTCCCTTGTCCCCCCCGGTGTCCCCGTCCCCCCCCCGGTGTCCCCTGTCCCCTCTGACCTGCCGCAGGAGCTGTGACACCACCTTGACCTGTTGTCCCCGGGCCAGCAGGTAGCTGAGGGGGACGCCGGTGACACGGGCCATCTCCACCTGCGTCACCACCACCATCAGCTTCTCCAGCAGCCGCAGCGGCAGGAAGGCGTCCTTCAGGCAGTACAGGGCCAGGCGGCGCCGCGTCTGCTCCGACCCCCGCTGGGGACACATTGGGGACACGTTGGGGACATGGGGACACCTCGGGGACATGGGGACATGGGGGGGACACGGGGACACGGGGACATGGGGACACACAGGGACACCCGGGGGACAGTGTCCTTCAGGCAGTACAGGGCCAGGCGGCGCCGCGTCTGCTCCGACCCCCGCTGGGGACACATTGGGGACACGTTGGGGACATGGGGACACATTGGGGACACCTCGGGGACATGGGGGGGACATGGGGACATGGGGACACACAGGGACACCCGGGGGACAGTGTCCTTCAGGCAGTACAGGGCCAGGCGGCGCCGCGTCTGCTCCGACCCCCGCTGGGGACACGGGGACACGTTGGGGACATGGGGACACCTTGGGGACACCTCAGGGACATGGGGGGACATGGGGACATGGGGACATGGGGGGACACGGGGACACGGGGACACACAGGGACACCCGGGGGACAGTGTCCTTCAGGCAGTACAGGGCCAGGCGGCGCCGCGTCTGCTCCGACCCCCGCTGGGGACACATTGGGGACACGTTGGGGACATGGGGACACCTCGGGGACATGGGGGGACATGGGGACATGGGGACATGGGGACATGGGGGGGACACGGGGACATGGGGACACACAGGGACACCCGGGGGACAGTGTCCTTCAGGCAGTACAGGGCCAGGCGGCGCCGCGTCTGCTCCGACCCCCGCTGGGGACACGGGGACACGTTGGGGACATGGGGACACCTTGGGGACACCTCAGGGACATGGGGGGACATGGGGACATGGGGGGGACACGGGGACACGGGGACACGGGGACACACAGGGACACCCGGGGGACAGCGTCCTTCAGGCAGTACAGGGCCAGGCGGCGCCGCGTCTGCTCCGACCCCCGCTGGGGACACATTGGGGACACGTTGGGGACACCTTGGGGACACCTCGGGGACATGGGGACATGGGGGGGACACGGGGACATGGGGACACACAGGGACACCCGGGGGACAGTGTCCTTCAGGCAGTACAGGGCCAGGCGGCGCCGCGTCTGCTCCGACCCCCGCTGGGGACACGGGGACACATTGGGGACATGGGGACACATTGGGGACATGGGGACACGGGGACACCTCGGGGACACGGGGACATGGGGGGACATGGGGACATGGGGGGGGACATGGGGACACGGGGACACGGGGACACACAGGGACACCCGGGGGACAGTGTCCTTCAGGCAGTACAGGGCCAGGCGGCGCCGCGTCTGCTCCGACCCCCGCTGGGGACACGGGGGGGACACATTGGGGACATGGGGACACCTCGGGGACACCTCGGGGACATGGGGACATGGGGACATGGGGGGACACGGGGACATGGGGGGTGACATGGGGACATGGGGACACAGGGGGGACATGGGGACACGGGGACATGGGGGGGACATGGGACATGGGGACATGGGGACACGGGGACACGTTGGGGACACGGGGGGGACACGGGGGGGGACATGGGGACATGGGGACATGGGGACACACACGGACACCCGGGGGGACATGGGGGGGACATGGGGGGACATTGGGGACATGGGGGGGGATATGGGGGGGACAGGGGGGACATTGGGGACAGGGGGGGGAACAGGAGGGGACATTGGGGACGGGGGGGGGACATTGGGGACACAGGGGGGATATGGGGGGACACGGGGGGACATTGGGGACATGGGGGGGACACACGGGGGGGACATTGGGGATGGACAGCAGGGGGGACATGGGGGGGACATGGGGGGGACATTGGGGACACGGGGGGGGACGCAGGGGGGGCACAAAGCAGGAGACAGGCCCCCCCCCCGGCCCCCCCCCGGCCCCCCCCAGCCCCACACCTGCAGGTCACTGATGATGCCGTGGGGCAGCCCCAGCCCCCCCGGCCCCCCGCCCAGCCCCACACCTGCAGGTCACTGATGATGCCGTGGGGCAGCCCCAGCCCCCCCGGCCCCCCCGGCCCCCCCAGCCCCACACCTGCAGGTCACTGATGATGCCATGGGGCAGCCCCAGCCCCCCCGGCCCCCCCAGCCCCACACCTGCAGGTCACTGATGATGCCGTGGGGCAGCCCCAGCCCCCCCCGGCCCCCCCCAGCCCCACACCTGCAGGTCACTGATGATGCCGTGGGGCAGCCCCAGCCCCCCCGGCCCCCCCAGCCCCACACCTGCAGGTCACTGATGATGCCGTGGGGCAGCCCCGGCCCCCCGGCCCCCCCCCAGCCCCACACCTGCAGGTCACTGATGATGCCGTGGGGCACGCCCCCTTCGCCGTGCCAGAAGTGCGCTGACCTGAGGTAGGAGCCTTGGGCTCCCGCACCACCTGCCCCCCCCGGACCCCCCCCGGTCAGGCCACCAGCCCCAGCCCCCCCCGGCCCCCCCCAGCCCCACACCTGCAGGTCACTGATGATGCCGTGGGGGCACCCCCGCCCCCCCCCGCCCCCCCCAGCCCCACACCTGCAGGTCACTGATGATGCCGTGGGGCAGCCCCAGCCCCCCCCGGCCCCCCCCAGCCCCACACCTGCAGGTCACTGATGATGCCATGGGGCAGCCCCAGCCCCCCCGGCCCCCCCCGGCCCCCCCAGCCCCACACCTGCAGGTCACTGATGATGCCGTGGGGCACGTCCTCCTTCTGCTCGTGCAGGAAGTGGGCGCTGACGGCGTTGAGGGTGTAGGAGCGGAGCTTGTGCTCCCGCAGCAGCACCTGCCCCCCCCGGGACCCCCCGTCAGGCACCGACCCCCCCCCTGGGACCCCCCCCACTGACACCCCCCCGTCAGGCACCGACCCCCCCCCCGGGACCCCCCGTCAGGCACCGACCCCCCCCGGTGACCCCCCCACTGTGACAACCCCCCCGGGACCCCCACTGACCCCCCCTGGGACCCCCCCGTCAGGCACCGACCCCCCCCGGGACCCCCCCGTCAGGCACCAACCCCCCCCCGGGACCCCCCCCACTGACACCCCCCCCAGATCCCCCACGGGACCCCCCCCACTGACCCCCCCCGGGACCCCCCCGTCAGGCACTGACACCCCCCCCCAGCCCAAAAATCTCCCCAGAGCCCCCCCCCCCATGGCACCCCATTGACCCCCCCCAGTCCCCCAGGACCCCCATAGCCCCCCATGGACCCCCCACGGCCCCCCCATGGCCACCACAGCCCCCCACGGACCCCGCAGCCCCCCACGGACCCCCACGGACCCCCATGGCCACCACGGCCACCACAGACCCCCGCAGCCCCCCAGGACCCCCCCCCCAGCACCCCCCGTGGCCCCCCCGTACCTGCAGCAGGTCCAGGGTGACCCTGCCCTCGGTGGCCACCACCTTGCTCTCCCGCCGGCCCAGCTGCCGGGACTGGAAGGCCGAGTCCCGGACCACCGTGCGCCGGCCCCGGATGCGGCCCAGGAAGGGGAAGGAGTCCACCTGGGGGGCAGGGGGCAGCCGTGGGGCTGGGGGGCTACGGGGGGAGTTGGGGGGCTGGGGGGCTATGGGGGGACATGTGGGGCTGGGGGGCTATGGGGGGAGTTGGGGAGCTATGGGGGGAGTTGGGGGGCTGGGGAGCTATGGGGGGACATGTGGGGCTGGGGGGCTATGGGGGGAGTTGGGGGGCTGGGGAGCTATGGGGGGAGTTGGGGGGCTGGGGGACAATGGGGGAGTTGGGGGGCTGAGGGGACAATAGGGGGAGTTGGGGGGGGCTAAGACACTGTGGGATGGGTTGGGGGTCCATGGGGCAGGTTGTGGGTCTGGCTGTGGAGCCGTGGGGCAGGCCGTGGGCCAGGCTGTGGGGCAGGCTGTGGGGCGGGCTGTGGGTCCGTGGGGCAGGCCGTGGGGCAGGCTGTGGGGCAGGCTGTGGGTCCGTGGGGCAGGCCGTGGGGCAGGGATGTGGGGCAGGGCTGTGGGGCGGGCTGTGGGTCCATGGGGCAGGTTGTGGGTCCGTGGGGCAGGCTGTGGGGCGGGCTGTGGGGCGGGCTGTGGGTCCGTGGGGCAGGTTGTGGGTCCGTGGGGCACTGTGGGGCAGGCTGTGGGTCCGTGGGGCAGGCCGTGGGGCAGGCTGTGGGGCGGGCTGTGGGTCCGTGGGGCAGGCTGTGGGTCTGTGGGGCGGGCTGTGGGTCCGTGGGGCGCCATGGGGCAGGCTGTGGGTCCGTGGGGCAGGCTGTGGGGCGGGCTGTGGGTCCGTGGGGCGCCGTGGGGCAGGCCGTGGGGCAGGCTGTGGGGCAGGTTGTGGGTCCGTGGGGCAGGCTGTGGGTCTGTGGGGCAGGCTGTGGGGCGGGCTGTGGGGCGGGCTGTGGGGCAGGTTGTAGGTCCGTGGGGCAGGCTGTGGGGCGGGCTGTGGGGCGGGCTGTGGGTCCGTGGGGCAGGTTGTGGGTCCGTGGGGCAGGCTGTGGGGCGGGCTGTGGGTCCGTGGGGCACCATGGGGCGGGCTGTGGGGCAGGCCGTGGGGTGCTGTGGGGCAGGCTGTGGGGCGCCGTGGGGCAGACCTGGAGCACGTGGGCGCGCTGCAGCAGGTAGGGCAGGTCGAAGTTCTGGATGTTGTAGCCCGTCACGATGTCGGGGTCCACGACCCGCACGAACTCCGCCCACGACTGGGGGGGGGCACGGGGGGGTCAGGGGGGGGCCCCCAAAGCCCCACAACCCCCCCAGCGACCCCCAACCCCCCCCCCCCGGGACCCCCCCAGCCCCCCCAAATACCCCAGACCCCCCGAGAGCCCCCCAGGACCCTCCCCAAACCCCTGAGGGCCCCCCCAGGACCCCCCCAGATCCCTTAAAGCCCCGAAAGACCCCTCCAGCCCCCCCCATGTCCCCCTGGACCCCCCCATGGCCCCCCCCAGCCCCCCCCCAGGACCCCCCCCCGGCCCCCCCACCTGCAGGAGCGGCTCCTTGTGGGGGAAGCTGAGGACGTGCCCCCCCCCATGTCGCCCAGGACCCCCCCCAGAACCCCCCAGCCCCCCCCATGGCCCCCCCCAGGACCCCCCCCGGCCCCCTGAGAGCCCCCCCAGACCCATCTAAAGCCCCCCAGACCCCCAGGGCCCCCCCCCGAGAGCCCCCCAGGACCCTCCCCAAACCCCTGAGGGCCCCCCCAGCCCCCCCCTGGCCCCCCCCGGCCCCCCCACCTGCAGGAGCGGCTCCTCGCGGGGGAAGCTGAGGACGTGCCCCCCCCCATGTCCCCCCAGGACCCCCCAGCCCCCCCCATGGCCCCCCCAGGACCCTCCCCAAACCCCTGAGGGCCCCCCCAGCCCCCCCCCCGGCCCCCCCCCCGGCCCCCCCCACCTGCAGCAGCGGCTCCTCGTGGGGGAAGCTGAGGACGTGCCCCCCCCCATGTCCCCCTGGAGCCCCCAGAACCCCCCACCCCCCCAATGGGCCCCCCCCGGCCCCCCCGGCCCCCCCACCTGCAGGAGCAGCTCCTCGTGGGGGAAGCTGAGGACGGGCCCCCCCCCATGTCCCCCAGGACCCCCCCCCTGGCCCCCCCCCGGCCCCCCCCCGGCCCCCCCACCTGCAGCAGCGGCTCCTCGCGGGGGAAGCTGAGGACGTGCCCCCCCCATGTCCCCCAGCCCCCCCCATGGCCCCCCCCAGGACCCTCCCCAAACCCCTGAGGGCCCCCCCAGCCCCCCCCCGGCCCCCCCGGCCCCCCCACCTGCAGCAGCGGCTCCTCACGGGGGAAGCTGAGGACGTGCCCCCCCCCATGTCCCCCAGCCCCCCCCATGGCCCCCCCCCGGCCCCCCCGGCCCCCCCCCGGCCCCCCCATGGACCCCCCCCCAGCCCCCCCCATGGCCCCCCCACCTGCAGCAGCGGCTCCTCGCGGGGGAAGCTGAGCACGCGGCAGCCCGGGATGGGGGCGCAGGGCAGGAGGGTGAAGACGACGCGCAGGAAGGGCTCGCGCTCGCCCTGGCGCTGCACCACCCCCGCCACCGTGATGACGGGGTCCTGCTCCGCCTCGGGGAACACGCCTGGGGGGGCACGGCCGTCACACCCCCCACGGCACCCACACACCCCCCCACGGCACCCACACCCCCCCACGGCACCCACACACCCCCCCACGGCACCCACACCCCCCCACGGGACAGGGACACCCCCCCACGGCACCCACACACCCCCCCCATGGCACCCCCCACCCCCCCATGGAACAGGGACACCCCCCCACGGCACCCACACACACCCCATGGGACAGAGACACCCCCCCACAGCACCCACACACCCCCACGGCACCCACACACCCCCCCCACGGCACCCACACACCCCCCCACGGCACCCCAAACCCCCATGGGACAGGGACACCCCCCCACGGCACCCACACACCCCCCCCATGGCACCCACACCACCCCCCCACGGCACCCACACACCCCCACGGCACCCACACACCCCCCCCACGGCACCCACACCCCCCCATGGCACCCACACACCCCCCCCACGGCACCCACACACCCCCCCATGGCACCCACACACCCCCCCATGGCACCCACACCCCCCCACGGCACCCACACACCCCCACGGCACCCACACACCCCCCCCACGGCACCCACACCCCCCACGGCACCCACACACCCCCCCCACGGCACCCACACACCCCCACGGCACCCACACACCCCCCCCACGGCACCCACACCCCCCACGGCACCCACACACCCCCCCCACAGCACCCACACCCCCCCCACGGCACCCACACACCCCACGTGCACCCACACACCCCCCCACGGCACCCACACCCCCCCCATGGCACCCACACACCCCCATGGGACAGAGACACCCCCCCACAGCACCCACACCCCCCCACGGCACCCACACCCCCCCATGGGACAGGGACACCCCCCCACGGCACCCACACCCCCCCCATGGCACCCACACCCCCCACGGCACCCACACACCCCCCCACGGCACCCACACCCCCCCATGGGACAGGGACACACCCACACCCCCCATGGCACCCACACCCCCCCATGGCACCCACACCCCCCATGGAACAGGGACACCCCCCCACGGCACCCACACACACCCCCATGGGACAGAGACACCCCCCCACGGCACCCACACCCCCCCACGGCACCCACACCCCCCCATGGGACAGGGACACCCCCCCACGGCACCCACACCCCCCCCACGGCACCCCACACCCCCCACGGCACCCACACCCCCCACGGCACCCACACACCCCCCCACGGCACCCCAAACCCCCATGGGACAGGGACACCCCCCCCACGGCACCCACACACCCCCCCATGGCACCCACACACCCCCCCCACGGCACCCACACACCCCCACGGCACCCACACACCCCCCCCACGGCCACCCACACACCCCCCCCACGGCACCCACACCCCCCCATGGCACCCACACACCCCCCCCACGGCACCCACACACCCCCCCATGGCACCCACACACCCCCCCATGGCACCCCACCCCCCCACGGCACCCCACACACCGCCCACGAGCGGCACCCACACACCCCCCCCCGGCACCCAACCCCCCCACGGCACCCACACACCCCCCCACGGCACCCACACCCCCCCACGGCACCCACACCCCCCCCACGGCACCCACACCCCCCCCATGGCACCCACACCCCCCCATGGCACCCACACACCCCCCCCACGGCACCCACACCCCCCCCATGGCACCCACACCCCCCCACGGCACCCACACACCCCCCCACGGCACCCAAACCCCCCCCACGGCACCCACACACCCCCCACGGCACCCACACCCCCCCCATGGGACAGGGACACCCCCCCACGGCACCCCAACCCCCCCCATGGCACCCACACACCCCCCCACGGCACCCCAAACCCCCCCCATGGGACAGGGACACCCCCCCACAGCACCCACACACCCCCCCCATGGCACCCCAAACCCCCCCATGGCACCCACACACCCCCCCACGGCACCCACACACCCCCCCATGGCACCCCAAACCCCCCCATGGCACCCACACACCCCCCCACAGCACCCACACACCCCCCATGCACCCCAAACCCCCCCACGGCATCCACACACCCCCCTGCCCCCCCCACCCGTTCCCCTGTGTCCCTCCTGTGCCCCCCCAATGTCCCCCCTGCCCCCCCGTGCCCCCCCCGGCCCCCCCCCATCCCGCCTGCCCCCCCCATGTCCCTGTGTCCCTTGTCCCCCTGCCCCCCCGATGTCCCCCGGCCCCCCCCCAGCCCGCCTGTCCCTCCTGCCCCCCCGATGTCCCTCTGCCCCCCCCGGCCCCCCCCCGGCCCTCCTGCCCCCCCCGGGTCCCCCCATGCCCCCCCCGTCCCGCCTGCCCCCCCGATGTCCCCGTGTCCCTTGTCCCCCTGCCCCCCCGATGTCCCCCGGCCCCCCCCGGCCCGCCTGTCCCTCCTGCCCCCCCGTGCCCCCCCCCATCCCACCTGCCCCCCCGATGTCCCCCGGCCCCCCCCGGCCCGCCTGCCCCCCCCGGCCCCCCCCCGCTGCCCCTCACCCTTGCGGCCGGCGCACTCGATGTCGAAGCTGAGGATGCGGAGGGGGGGCAGCCCCAGCCAGGGCCCCTCGGGGGGGTGACTGCGCAGCCCCCCCCAGCCCACGTCCGCCTCCAGCTGGCACAGGGAGGCCGGGGGGGGCCCGGGGGGGGCGCCGGGTGGGGGGGGGGCCCCCCGCAGCCGGTACTGGCTCTTCTCCACCTCCACCCAGCAGCACCCCACCAGCCCCGTGTCCACCATGAACCTGGGGGGGGGGCGAGAGGGGGTGAGGGGGGGGACAGAGGGGGTGGGGGGCAGGATGGGGCAGTTTGGGGGCACTGGGGGGGGCAAATGGGGGACATGGGGAGGAGTAGGGACCCCGGGGGGGGGCAAATAGGGGGCCCTGGGGGGGGGGAAATGGGGGTCCCAGTGGGAGATGAGCCCCCGGGGGGGGGGCTCTGGGGACATGGGGGGACCCCAGGGGGCAGTTTAGGGACAGGAGGGGACCCTGGGGGGGCAGTTTGGGGACCACATGAGGGAGATGAGCCCCGGGGGGGCAGTTTGGGGCTGGGGGTGACCCCGGGGGGGCAGTTTGGGGACAGGAGCGACCCCGGGGGGGCAGTTTGGTGCCAGAGGTGACCCCGGGGGGCAGTTTGGGGACAGGGGGGACCCCGGGGGGGCAGTTTGGGGCCGGGGGGGTCCCCACCTGATCTCGAAGTCGATGTTGGCCTCGAAGGGGGGGGCGGGGTGCACGCCCAGCGCCCCCCAGCGCAGCCCCTGCTCCAGCAGCCGGCGGGCGGGGGCCACCAGGCGGGGGAGGGCCAGCACCACCCGCACGAAGAGCGAGCGCTGGGAGCCCTGGTAGCCCAGCATGCCTGGGGGGGGGGGGTGGGGGGTCAGCGGCACCCCCAAATCCCCCCCCCCCCCCCGCACAAGCCTTGGGGGGCTCCACAGCCCGGCGGGGGGGGGGCAGGGGGGTCCCGACACGTAGGATGGGCCCAAGCGTGTGTGTTCCCCCCTCCCAGGAGGCACTTGATTGGGGGGGGGGGGGGGGGTGGGCGCCTGGGAGGAGTTGGGGGGGGGCACTGGGAGGGACTGGGGAGGGCTGGGGGGAACTGGCAAGGAGCTGGGGGGCACTGGGAGGGACTGGGGAGGAGCTGGGGGGCACTGGGGAGGGCTGGGGGTCACTGGCAAGGAGCTGGGGTGCACTGGGAGGGACTGGGGAGGAGCTGGGGGGCACTGGGAGGGACTGAGAAGGGCTGGGGGGCACTGGGGGGGACTGGGGAGGAGCTGGGGGGCACTGAGGGGGGCTGGGGGTCACTGGCAAGGAGCTGGGGTGCACTGGGAGGGGACTGGGGAGGAGATGGGGGAACTGGGGGTCACTGGCAAGGAGCTGGGGTGCACTGGGAGGGACTGGGAGGAGATGGGGGGAACTGGGGGTCACTGGCAAGGAGCTGGGGGACACTGGGAGGGACTGGGAGGGACTGGGGGTCACTGGGGGGGGGCTGGGGGTTACTGGCAAGGAGCTGGGGGGCACTGGGAGGGACTGGGGAGGAGCTGGGGGGGCACTGGGAGGGACTGAGAAGGGCTGGGGGGAACTGGGGGGGGACTGGGAAGGGCTGGGGGGGAACTAGGGGGGGCTGGGAAGGGCTAGGGGAAACTGGGAGGGACTGGGGAGGAGCTGGGGGCACTGGGAGGGACTGGAAAGGGCTAAGGGGAACTGGGAGGGACTAGGGAGGAGCTGGGGGGCACTGGGGGTTACTGGGGAGGAGCTGGGGGGCACTGGGAGGAACTGGGGAGGAGCTGGGGGGCACTGGGGGGGGCTGGGAAGGGCTGGGGGGAACTAGGGGGGGGCTGGAAAGGGCTGGGGGGAACTGAGAGGGACTGGGAAGGGCTGGGGGGGCACTGGGAGGGACTAGGGAGGAGCTGGGGTGCACTGGGAGGGACTGGGGAAGAGCTGGGGGGCACTGGGAGGGACTGGGAAGGGCTGGGGGGAACTGGGAGGGACTGGGAAGGGCTGGGGGGAACTGGGAGGGGCTGGGGGTCACTGTCAAGAAACTGGGGGACACTGGGAGAGACTGGGGGAGGTGCTGGGGGGCACTGGGAGAGAACTGGGAGGCACTGGGAAGGAACTGGGCTATGGCTGGGATGGGCTGGGGGGCGCTGGGAAGGGCTGGGGGCAGGACTGGGGGGGCACAGCCCCCCCCCCCCCAGAAACCCCTTCACCCCGGGGGGCCCAATCCTCCGACGAGCCGCTAGAGAACCCCCACACGCAGCTGGGGCTGGGGGGGGGCGGGGGGGGGGCCTGGGGGGCTCCAGGGGGGGGCTGAGGGGCTCCGGGGGGGTCCGGGGGGGCGCGGGGGGGGGCGCGGGGGGGCACTCACTCTGCTTGCGGCACAGCTCCAGCTCCAGCACGGCCCGGCTCAGCCCCTCCCTGTTGCCCCGCAGCTCCCGCAGCAGCGCCGCGTCCAGCTCCCGCTGCAGCTCCCCCAGGTGCTGCGCCTCCAGGCCTGGGGGGGGGGGCGGGGGGCAAAAACGGGGGGGGGGGGTGTCACGGGGAGGGCTCGGCACCCCCCGGGGCAGGGGGGAGGCAGGGAGGGGCAGGGGGGGGGGGCGGGATTTGATCCCCCCCCCCAGATGCCAGGGGAGCACAACCCCTGTACGAGCCAGCAGAGAATCCCCACGTGCAGCTGGGGGGGGGGGGGGGGTTAGGGGGCACTGGGGGGGGGCCACAGGGGGGTGGGGGGGGGGTTTGTGGGGGTCCCCAGGGGGTTTGGGAGGGGGGGGAGAATCCCCAGGTGGGTTTAAGGGTCCCCGGGGGGTCCAGGGGGGTTTGGGGGTCCCCAGGGGGAGTGTTTGGGGGGCCCAAGGGGAGTTGGGGGGGGCTTGGGGTGCCCTCGGGGGGGCTTGGGGGCCCCCGGGGGGGTTTGGGGGTCCCCCGGGGGTTTGGAGGGGTTTGGGGTGCCCTTGGGAGGGGCTTGGGGGTCCCCCAGGGGAGTGGGGGGGAGGGTCCTGGGGGGGGGGGGGGGGTTGGGGGTTCCCAAGGGGAGTTGGGGGGGGTTGGGGGTCTGGGGGGGGGTTTGGGGGTCCCCAAGGGGAGTTGGGGGTCCGGGGGGGGGATTGGGGGTCCCCCAGGGGAGTTGGGGGGGGGGGGTTGGGGGTTCCCAAGGGGAGTTGGGGGGGTTGGGGGTCTGGGGGGGGGGATTGAGGGTCCCCCAGGGGAGTTGGGGGGGTTGGGGGTCCGGGGGGGGGATTGGGGGTCCCCCAGGGGAGTTGGGGGGGGGTTGGGGGTTCCCAAGGGGAGGTTGGGGGGGTTGGGGGTCTGGGGGGGGGGTTTGGGGGTCCCCAAGGGGAGTTGGGGGGGGGGTTTGGGTGCCCATGGGGGATTGGGGTCCCCGGGGGGGGGGGAGGTTCTGGGGTGCCTGGGGGAGGTGGGGGTCCCGGGGGGGGGGGGATTGGGGGGTTTGGGTGCCCGGGGGGGGTCTCACCGGGGGGGGCCCAGGACGTAGAAGTAGGGGGCGAAGCCGTGGATGTGGAGGCAGACGCTGTGCCCCCCCCCCGTCACCCCGAAGAGGCGCAGGATGGGGACGGGGCCCTGGGTGGCCCCCGGCATCCCGGGGAGGGGGGACCCTGGGGGGGGGGGGGGCACAGCCGCGTCACCCCCCCCCTCGGAGGACGCAGGCGGTCGGGTGCCCCCCCCCCAGGGTCCCCAGGGTGCTGGAGGGACCCCTTCATGCCCGCCCCCCCCCCCCCCTTCCCTCCCCAAGACACAGGGGTCTGGGTGCCCCCCCCAGGGACACCGGGGTGATGGGGGGGGTCCCTTGGGGTGGGGGTCCCATAAGTCGGGGGGGGGGTCCAGGATGCTGGGGGCACCCATGGGTGGGGGTCCTGTGGCTGGGGGGGGGGGTCCCACGAGTGGGGGGTCCCACAGGTGGGGGGCACTGATGGATGGGGGGGGTCCAACGGGTGGGGAGGGGGTCCCAGGGGTGGGGGGGTCCCAGGGGTGGGGGGGGGAGCACCCAGGGGTGGGGGGTTCAAGTGGTGGCAGGGGTCCCACAGGTGGGGGGCACTGATGGATCGGGGGGGTCCAACGGGTGGGGGGGGGGTCCCGGGAGTGGGGGGTCCCAGGGTGCTGGAGGCACCCATGGGTGGGGGTCCCATGGCTGGGGGGGTCCCAGGAGTGGGGAGTCCCAGGGGTGGGGGCGGGGGTCCTGTGGGTGGGGGGGTCCCATGGGGCAGTCCCATGGGTGGGGGGGGGCCTGGGGGTGGGGTCCCAGGGGGGTCCCGGGGGTGGGGGGGTCCCGGGGGGGGTCCCGGGGGGGGTCTCTGACCGACGTAGTGGTCGATGTCGAGCTGCAGGAAGCTGAGGGGGTCGGGGGGCTGCGGGGGCAGGGCCGGGCGCCGCCACTTGGGGTCCAGCTCCCCCACGAACAGGCTCCCTGGGGGGCACAGACCCGCCTGACCCACGGCGCCCCACGGCGCCCCGTACGACCCATAGCCTGACCCACGGCACCCCACATGACCCACAGCCTGACCCATGGCACCCCATAGCACCCACAACCTGACCCACAGCTCCCCTCTCCTGCCCCATAGCACCCCTATCCTGCCCCATAGCACCCCCCAACCCCCCCATCCTGCCCCATAGCACCCCCCAACCCCCCCGTCCTGCCCCCCAGCCCCCCTGTCCTGCCCCATAGGACCCCCCAACGCCCCCATCCTGCCCCATAGCACCCCCATCCTGCCCCATAGCACCCCCCAACCCCCCCCATCCTGCCCCATAGCACCCCCCCAACCCCCCTGTCCTGCCCCATAGGACCCCCCAACGCCCCCATCCTGCCCCATAGCACCCCCCAACCCCCCTGTTCTGCCCCCCAGCCCTGCCCCATAGCACCCCTATCCTGCCCCATAGCACCCCCCAACCCCCCCATCCTGCCCCATAGCACCTCTCAGACCCCTTATCCTGCCCCATAGCACCCCCCAAGCCCCCTGTCCTGCCCCCCAGCCCCCCTGTCCTGCCCCATAGCATCCCTCAGCCCCTTCTCCTGCCCTGCAGCTCCCCCATCCTGCCCCATAGCACCCCCCAACCCCCCCATCCTGCCCCATAGCACCCCCAACCCCCCTGTCCTGCCCCATAGGACCCCCCAACGCCCCCATCCTGCCCCATAGCACCCCCCAACCCCCCTGTTCTGCCCCCCAGCCCTGCCCCATAGCACCCCTATCCTGCCCCATAGCACCCCCCACCCCCCCATCCTGCCCCATAGCACCTCTCAGACCCCTTATCCTGCCCCATAGCACTCCCCAAGCCCCCTGTCCTGCCCCCCAGCCCCCCTGTCCTGCCCCATAGCATCCCTCAGCCCCTTCTCCTGCCCTGCAGCTCCCCCATCCTGCCCCATAGCACCCCCCAACTCCCCTATCCTGCCCCATAGCAACCCCCAAGCCCCCATCCTGCCCCATAGGACCCCCCAACGCCCCCATCCTGCCCCATAGCACCCCCAACCCCCCTTATCCTGCCCCATAGCACCCCCCAACCCCCCCATCCTGCCCCGTAGCACCCCCCATCCTGCCCCATAGCACCCCCCAGCCCCCCCCATCCTGCCCCATAGCATCCCTCAGCCCCCTCTCCTGCCCCATAGCACCCCCCATCCTGCCTCATAGCACCCCCAACCCCTCCATCCTACCCCATAGCACCCGCCAAGCCCCCCGTCCTGCCCCATAGCACCCCCCAACCCCCCCCATCCTGCCCCATAGCACCCCCCATCCTGCCTCATAGCACCCCCAACCCCCCCATCCTGCCCCATAGCACCCCCCAGCCCTGCCCCATAGCACCCCCCAGCCCCACTCACCCAAGGGGTGGCTCTCGGGGGCCGGGGGGGTCTCCTCGGCCGCCCTCTCTGCCGCCAGCTCGGCCTCCATCTCCTCCAGCTGCGCCAGCTCCTCCTCGAACTGGGAGGGGGCCTGGGCCTCCTCCGCTGCCCCCCGCAGGCGCTTCGCCCGGGGGGGGGCGACCCCCAGCGCCCCCGGCCGCTTGCCCTCCATCCTGCGGGGAAAGGGGGGGGGGGTCATGGGGGTGCATCGCCCCCCCCACACCCCCCAGGACCCCCCCAAATTCCTTCAGCCTCCCCCTGGACCCCTCAGAGACCCCCCCCGGACAGCGGGGACCCCGACAAGCCCCCCCCCAACCCCTCAGAGACACCCCCCCCGGATGGTGGGGACACCCCCAGGGACCCCCCCAGCCCCTCGGGGACCCCCCCAACCCCTCTCATCCCCTCAGAACCGCCCCCCCCCCCCAGAGGTTCCTCAGACCCCCGGGGCACCCCCGGCCCCCCCTAAACCCCCCCCAGACGGTGGGGAGACCCCATAGACCCCCCCCCAGCCCCTCTTATCCCCTCAGGGACCCCCCTAGAGCCCCCCCCAACCCCTCGGGGACCCCCCCAACCCCTCTCATCTCCTCAGACCCCCCCCCCAAACGTCCCTCAGACCCCCAGGGCCCCCCCCCAGCCCCTCAGGACCCCCCAACCCCCGCCCCAGACGCTGGGGACACCCTCACAGACCCTCCCTGCCCCTCAGGGCCCCCCCCCGCCCCACTTTTCCTCTCAGAGAAAACCCACCCCCTCAGAGATTCCCCCCCCCGCCAGGCCGCGGGCTCCCCTCAGGGGCCCTCCGGACCCCCCAACCCCTCCGGGCCCCGCCAAACCCCCCCCAGAGACTGGGGACATCCCCATAGACACCCCCCCACCCCCAAAAACCGCCCCCGGCCCCTCAGGAGCCCCCCAAAACCGCCCCCCCCAAAACCGCGCTCACCCGGCGGCTGCCGCGTTCTCCCGCCAACTGCCGGAGGGGGCGGAGCCGGCCGGCGGCTCCTCCTCCTGCCCGGCGCCGCGCGCTGATTGGTCAGCGCCGCCACACGTGACGCCGGACTTCCGGCCGCCATCTTGAGTGTGGCGCCGCGGCCCCATATGGCATGGGGAGGGCGCGTGGGCGCCGCCATCTTGAGTGTGGCGGGGCGGCCCAAAGTGGCTGCCCCTGCCCACACCCCACCCCCCCCCCCAAAATCCCCCCCCCAAATCCCCCCTGGGGGGGGCTCCCAAAGCTAGGGACCCCCCCCCCCGAAAGAACCCGCCCCGAGGAACCGACAGCCCCCCCCCCCCCAAAATAAACCATTGAACCCCACTTTTGGACACCACCCTCCCCCAGCCTAAACCGAGGGGTCTGGACCCCCCCAAATTTGGGGACCCCCCCCCCAAAAACCCTCAAGGTTGGGGTGTTCCCAAACCCCCCCAAAATTGGGGCTCCCCCCATAAAAAAACCCCCTGAGGAGCCCCAGTGTCTGCCCCCCCCCAAACCCCCAGTTTTGGGGACCCCCCCCCAAGGTCATGGGGCTTCTAAAACCCTCAAAATTGGGGACCCCCCCCCAAAAAAAACCCATTGAGGATCCCAGGGGTCTTCCTTCCCCCCCCCCCCCAAATAAGGGGTTGGGACCCCCCCAAAGTCGGGACCCCCCACCCCAAAAGCCCCGCAGAACCTGTGCCCCCCCCAAACCCCCAAAATTGGGGACCCCCCCCAAACTTGTTGAGGATCGCAGGGGTCTGTTCCCCCCCCCAGAAAAAGAGGTGGGGGGGGCTCCCAAGACCACCCCCCCCCCCATAAAAGCCCTGAAGGACCCCAGTGTCTGCCCCCCCCCCCTTCCCCCAAGCCCAGGGGTCCTCCCCCCCCGCCAAACCCCAAAATTATGGGACCCCCCCCAAAAACCCCATTGAGGACCCCAGGGATCCTCCCCCCCCCCGCCAAATAAGGGGTCTGGACCCTCCCCCCGAAATTGGGGACCCCCCCGGCAAAAAAAAAAAACCCTGAGGAACCCCAGTGTCTGCGCCCCCCCCCCAAAACCCCCAAAATTGGGGACCCCCCCCCAAAAAAACCACAGACACCCCCGTGGGACGACTCCGTTTATTGTCACCGACCCCCCCCCGGGGGAACCGCCGCACCCGGGGGCACCGGGGGAAAAGGGGGGGGGGGGGGGGGTTTAGTGAGGGGGGGGGAACACCCCAAAATCCACTGCCCCCCCCCCCCCCCATAGCCACCCCCCCGGGGCCCCCTCAGACCCCCCCCGGGGTGTCAACGGCCCCTGGGGGGGGGCACAGGCATCGTCAGGGGGTTCAGCGCCCAGTGCTGCCATCATGGGGGGCCCCCCCTGCCCCCCCCCCCCAAAATTAACTCAAAGCCCCCAATTCCTGACCCCCCCCACAGAAAACAGCACCCCAAACCCCCCCATTCCCCCAGAATCCCCCCAAACCTGACCCCCCCTCAAGAACCTCACCCCCCCCGCAAACCAACCCCCCCCAAAAGTCCCGTTTTCCCCATTTTGACACCCCCCCCCCCATTTTCCTCCTGTTTTTTCCCTGCCCCCCCCCCCATTTTTACCCATTCCCCCCCCCGTTTTTTCCCCTTTTTGGGGGGGGGGGGGGGGGGGGGGGGCTCAGTCCTCCCCCAACTCCCCCAAACCCGTTACCCCCCCCCAAAAACCCGTTACCCCCCCCCCCCAAAAAAACCCCTGAATCCTCCCCAAACCCCCCCCCCACTCAGAGTTTGGGGGGGGGGGGCTCAGTCCTCCTCCTCCCCCTGCCCCCCCCCCCGCCCTCCTGACCCCCCAAACCCCTGTTACCCCCCCAAAAAAACCCTGAATGGCCCCAAAACCCCCCCAAAAAAACCCTGAACCCCCCCCCGGCGCTCACCGTGGGGGGGCTCAGTCCTCCTCCTCCCCCTGCCCCCCCCATGCCATCCTGCCCCCCCAAACCCGTTACCCCCCAAAACCCCCCCAAAACCACCCTGAATGGCCCCAAAACCCCCCCAAAACAACCCTGAATGGCCCCAAAACCCCCCCCAAAAAAAAAACCCTGAACCCCCCCCCCCCCCCGGCGCTCACCGTGTTGGGGGGGGGGGCCCTCAGTCCTCCTCCTCCCCCTGCCCCCCCCATGCCATCCTGCCCCCCCCCAAATCCCTGTTACCCCCCCAAAACCCCCCCAAAACAACCCTGAATGGCCCCAAACCCCCCCCAAAAAAAAACCTTGAACCCCCCCCGGCGCTCACCCTGTGTGTGGGGGGGGGGCTCAGTCCTCCTCCTCGTCCTCGCCCCCCCCGGCCCCCCCCTGCCCCTTCTTGGCGTTCTTCCTCTTGACGCGGCCGGGGCGGCCCCCCCCGTAGGGCGAGCGCAGGGAGAAGTCGATGTGTTTCTGCGAGTCCAGGCGCACGATGAACGACGGGATGTTCACCACCTGCTTCCGCACCCTGCCGGGGGGGGGGGACACCCCAAAAAATTGAGGGGGGGGGTCAGCACCCCCCCCCCCCCCCCAAAAAAAAAAAAAAACAAAAAAAAAACCCCCCTCAACACCCCCAGCCCATTGCAGGGACACCCTGCCCTGGGGACGGCGTCTAAATGGGAAGGGGGGGGTCTGTGATGGGTGTAGCCCCCCCACAAAAAAAGGGGGGGGGGGGGCCAAGATTTTAAGGGGGCCCCCAAAAATAAGGGGGTCAGGACCCCAAACCCCCCCCCCAGCACCCCCAGCCCATTGCAGGGACACCCTGCCCTGGGGACGGCGTCTAAATGGGGACGGGGGGGGTCTGTGATGGGTGTACCCCCCCCAAAAAAAAGGGGGGCAGGGCGCAATAGTTATGGGGGGGCAAACATTTTAAGGGGGCCCCCAAAAATAGGGGGTCAGCACCCCAAAATACCCCCCCCCCAGCACCCCCAGCCCACTGAGGGGAGACCCTGCCCTGGGGACGGCGTCTAAATGGGGACGGGGGGGGGTCTGTGATGGGTGTAGCCCCCCCACAAAAAAAAGGGGGGGGCAAAGATTTTAAGGGGGTCCCCAAAAATAAGGGGGTCAGGACCCCAAAATACCCCCCCCGGCACCCCCAGCCCATTGCAGGGACACCCTGCCCTGGGGACGGCATCTAAATGGGGAGGGGGGGGGGGGGTCTGTGATGGGTGTACCCCCCCCCCAAAAAAAAGGGGGGGGGGCGCAATAGTTATGGGGGGGCAAACATTTTAAGGGGGCCCCCAAAAATAGGGGGTCAGCACCCCAAAATACCCCCCCCGGCACCCCCAGCCCATTGCAGGGACACCCTGCCCTGGGGACGGCGTCTAAATGGGAAGGGAGGGGCCTGTGATGGGTGTAGCCCCCCCACAAAAAAAAGGGGGCGGGCAAAGATTTTAAGGGGGCCCCCAAAAATAAGGGGGTCAGGACCCCAAACCCCCCCCCCCCAGCACCCCCAGCCCATTGCAGGGACACCCTGCCCTGGGGACGGCGTCTAAATGGGGGGGGGGGGGGGTCTGTGATGGGTGTACCCCCCCCAAAAAAAGGGGGGGGGCACAATAGTTGGGGGGGGCAAACATTTTAAGGGGGCCCCCAAAAATAGGGGGTCAGCACCCCAAAATACCCCCCCCCCCAGCACCCCCAGCCCACTGAGGGGAGACCCTGCCCTGGGGACGGCGTCTAAATGGGGAGGGGGGGGGGGGGGTCTGTGATGGGTGTACCCCCCCCCAAAAAAAAGGGAGGGGGGCGCAATAGTTATGGGGGGGCAAACATTTTGGGTGGGGGCAAAAATAGAAGGTTTAGCACTCAAAAATTGCCCCCCCCGCCCCCCCAAGTAGCCCCAGCCCCAGGGCTGCCATCTAAATGGGGAGGGGGGGGGGGGTCTGTGATGGGTGTACCCCAAAAAAAGCAGGGGGGGGCAAGAGTTAAGGGGGGGCCCCCAAAATAGGGGGGGGGTCTGGCAGTGTATGGCCCCCCCCCAGATTGCGGGGGGGGGGTGGTGTGTGTGTCTGCAGTGGGACTTGAGGGGGGGGGACAGATAAGAGAATGGGGGGGGGTAGAGTAAAACGTGGGGGCGCAGACCCCAATGTGCCCCCCCCCCCAAATTAAAAGGAGGGGTCTGGCAGCGCGTGGCCCCCCCACCCCCAGATTTGAGGGGGGGGGTCACCTGGGTATGGACCCCAGCCCCTTTGCAGATGAGACCTGGCGGGGGGGGGGGACACACGGCAAGACAAAATGGGGGTGAAGTAAAAGGTGGGGGGTGCAGACCCCAATGTGCCCCCCCCCCAAATTAAAAGGAGGGGTCTGGCAGCGCGTGGCCCCCCCCAGATTTGAAGGGGGGGGTGGGAGGGGGGGGGGGGCGTTACCTGCGCTCAGCCCCCGTCCCCTTCGCAAGGTGTACGGCGGCGCCGCAGTGAGCCTTGCCGAGCTCGCCGGGGGGGGGGTCTCGGGGGGGGGTCCCGGGGGGGGCACCCACCGTATGTGGCGCTGGCGGATGAGCACCCGGGCGTGGTGGATGGACTTGGCCAGGCCCAGCTTGAAGACCTGGGTCTGGAGGCGCCGCTCCAGGAAATCCTCGATCTTGAGCCCCAGGATGTAATCGAGCTTCATCTTCCCCTCGTCCAGCACCCCCACGCGCACCAGCCGCCGCAGCAGCGCGTTCCCTGGGGGGGGGGCACGGGGGGGGCGCGGGGGGAAAGGGAGAAAAAATGGGGGGAATCGGGGGGAAAACGGGGGGGGAAAGGGGAAAAAAATGGGGGGAATCGGGGGGAAAACGGGGGGGAAATGGGGGAAAAGGGGAAAAAAATGGGGGAATCAGGGGGAAAACGGGGGGGGAAATGGGGGAAAAGGGGAAAAAAATGGGGGGAATCGGGGGAAAACGGGGGGGGAGGAAATGGGGGAAAAGGGGAAAAAAATGGGGGGAATCGGGGGGAAAACAGGGGGGGGGAAATGGGGGAAAAGGGGAAAAAAATGGGGGGAATCGGGGGGAAAACGGGGAAAAAAATGGGGGGAATCGGGGGGAAAACGGGGGGGGAGGAAATGGGGGAAAAGGGGAAAAAAATGGGGGGAATCGGGGGGAAAACAGGGCGGGGGGAAAGGGGGGAAAAGGGGAAAAAAATGGGGGGGAAAACGGGGGGGAAATGGGGGAAAAGGGGAAAAAATGGGGGGAATCGGGGGGAAAACAGGGCGGGGGGAAATGGGGAAAAGGGGAAAAAAATGGGGGGAATCGGGGGGAAAACGGGGGGGGAAATGGGGGAAAAGGGGAAAAAAATGGGGGGAATCAGGGGAAAACGGGGGGGAAATGGGGGAAAAGGGGAAAAAAATGGGGGGAATTGGGGGGAAAACGGGGGGGGGAAATGGGGGAAAAGGGGGAAAAAATGGGGGGAATCGGGGGGAAAACGGGGGGGGAAATGGGGGAAAAGGGGGAAAAAATGGGGGGAATCGGGGGGAAATGGGGGAAAAGGGGAAAAAAAATGGGGGGAATCGGGGGGAAAACGGGGGGAAATGGGGGAAAAGGGGAAAAAAAATGGGGGGAATCGGGGGGAAAACAGGGGGGGGGGAAATGGGGGAAAAGGGGAAAAAAAAGGGGGGGAATCGGGGGGAAAACGGGGAAAAAAATGGGGGGAAAACGGGGGGGGAGGAAATGGGGGAAAAGGGGAAAAAAATGGGGGGAATCGGGGGGAAAACAGGGCGGGGGGAAATGGGGGAAAAGGGGAAAAAAATGGGGGGAAAACGGGGGGGGAAATGGGGGAAAAGGGGAAAAAATGGGGGGAATCGGGGGGAAAACAGGGGGGGGGGAAATGGGGAAAAAGGGGAAAAAAATGGGGGGAATCGGGGGGGAAAACGGGGGGAAATGGGGGAAAAGGGGAAAAAAAATGGGGGAATCAGGGGAAAACGGGGGGGGAAATGGGGAAAAGGGGAAAAAATGGGGGGAATTGGGGGGAAAACGGGGGGGGGAAATGGGGGAAAAGGGGAAAAAAATGGGGGGAATCGGGGGGAAAACGGGGGGGAAATGGGGGAAAAGGGGAAAAAAATGGGGGGAATCGGGGGGAAAACGGGGGGGGAAATGGGGGAAAAGGGGAAAAAAAATGGGGGGAATCGGGGGGAAAACGGGGGGGAAATGGGAAAAAGGGGAAAAAAATGGGGGGAATCGGGGGGAAAACGGGGAAAAAAATGGGGGGAAATCGGGGGGAAAACGGGGGGGGAGGAAATGGGGGAAAAGGGGAAAAAAATGGGGGGAAATCGGGGGGAAAACAGGGCGGGGGGAAATGGGGGAAAAGGGGAAAAAAAAATGGGGGGAAAACGGGGGGGAAATGGGGGAAAAGGGGAAAAAATGGTGGGAATCGGGGGAAAACAGGGGGGGGGGAAATGGGGGAAAAGGGGAAAAAAATGGGGGAATCGGGGGGAAAACGGGGGGAAATGGGGGAAAAGGGTAAAAAAAATGGGGGGAATCAGGGGGAAAACGGGGGGAAAATGGGGGAAAAGGGGAAAAAAATGGGGGGAATTGGGGGGAAAACGGGGGGGGAAATGGGGGAAAAGGGGAAAAAAATGGGGGAATCGGGGGGAAAACGGGGGGGGAAATGGGGGAAAAGGGGGAAAAAAATGGGGGGAAAACGGGGGGGAAATGGGGGAAAAGGGGAAAAAATGGGGGGGAATTGGGGGGAAAATGGAGGGGAAACCGGGGGGGGGGAAACCACGGGGAAAAGGGAAAAAAAATGAGGGGAGTCGGGGGGAAAAGGGGGGGGGGGGGACAAGGGGGGGGGAAATGGGGGAAAAGGGGAAAAAAATGGGGGGAATTGGGGGAAAACGGGGGGGAAATGGGGGAAAAAGGGGAAAAATGGGGGGGAATTGGGGGGAAAACGGGGGAAATGGGGGAAAAGGGGAAAAAAATGGGGGGAATCGGGGGGAAAACGGGGGGGGAAAGGGGAAAAAAATGGGGGGAATCGGGGGGAAAACGGGGGGGGAAAATGGGGAAAGGGGAAAAAAAATGGGGGGAATCGGGGGGAAAACGGCGGGGGGAAATGGGGGAAAGGGGAAAAAAATGGGGGGAAAACGGGGGGGGAAATGGGGGAAAAGGGGAAAAAATGGGGGGAATCAGGGGAAAACGGGAAAAAAATGGGGGGGAATTGGGGGGAAAACAGGGCGGGGGGAAATGGGGGAAAAA